>CM052436.1:10179524-10236408 GCA_028533085.1 Varecia variegata | reverse complement strand
ACAGAAGCTCAGCAAACACTCCAGGAAAGGCCAGAGTGGGAAAAGGCTATGAGACCAAGAAAAAATACCTTATTGGATTGATATGAAAAGGAAAGATGCTTTCCGCTGCTCTGCTGCTACATGGGAAGAGTCACTGGAGACTAGTCCTAAAAATTAATAAAAATGTATATGCACATAACCAACACAAAACAACGCTTGGAGAAAAGTGCAATTAAAGTGCAATGCGGTTAAAGGTTCTCTGAGTATATGCAAGGATGTCCCTGTTCTTAGGGACGACATGCTGAAGTACTTAGGCAGCAAAGGGACATGATGTTGCTGCGTATTCTAAAATAGGTCAGGAAAAAAATAGTATGTGTCTAAGTGTGTATATAAATGTGTATGAGGATAAATGTGTTAAGCATAAATGTGTGTGGGTATATATTTATATACAAGAAGAGAGAATTACGAAGCAAATGGGACAAAATGCAAACAACTGGTAAATGTGGGTAAAGTATATACATCTCAATCTGTTTGTGCTGCTACAACAAAATACCTGAGACTGGGTAATTTGTAAAGAGCAGAAATTTATTTTCTCAGGGTTCTGGAATTTGGGAAGTCTAAGATCAAGGCACCAGCAAGTTCGGTTGTCTGGTGAGGGCTGCTCTCTGCTTCCACAATGGCGCATTGATGCCGTGTACTCACATGGCAGCAGGCAGAAGGGAATGCTGCATGAAGCCCCTTTGTACGGGCCTTAATCCCATCCACAGGGGAGGAGCCCTCGTGGCCTAATCACCTCTTAATACCATCACACTGGCAACACCTGAATTTTGGAGGGGACACATTCAAACCACAGGTGTGCAATCATGTACCGCATAACAATATTTTGGTCAATAACAGACCACATATATAACACTGGTCCCATAAGACTATAATGTTATCGCCCCTGAAGACTTTTTCAGTGGGACAAGATGTGGGGGTGGCAGACAGTGATATTGAGAATCCTGACCCTGTGCAGGCCTGGGCTAATGTGCGTATCTGTAGCTCAGTTTTTAACAAAAAAGTTTAAAAAGTTAAAAAAAAAAAAACTAAAGATTTAAAAAAATTTAAAAGATATAAAGAAAGAATATTTCTTGTAAAGCTACACATGTATTTGTGTTTTAAATTAAGTGTTATTACAAAGAGTCAAAGAGTTAAAAAAACTAAAAAGTTTTATAAAGAGTTGCAGTAAGCTAAGGTTAATTTATTATTGAAGAAACAACAATTTTTTTATAAATTTAGTGCAGCCTAAGTGTTCAATGTTTACAAAGTCTAGAGCAGTGTACAGTAATGTCCTGGGCCTTCATACTCACCCACTACTCACTCACTGACTCACCCAGAACAACTTCCAGTCCTGCAAGCTCCATACATGGTAAGTGCCCTTTGCCATTTTTTATCTTTTATACCATATTTTTATTGTATCTTTCCATATATTTAGATATGTTTAGATACACAAATACTTACGAATGTGTTACAATACCTACGGTATTCAGTGCAGTAACATGCTGTACAGGTTTGTAGCCTAAGAGCAATAGGCTACACCAGGTGTGTTGCCCTAGGTGTGTTGTAGGCTATACCATCTATGCTTACGTAACAAGGAAATCGCCTAACAATGCATTTCTCAGAACATATCCCCATTGTTAAGAGACACATGGCTGTATATGAAAGTTTTTGATACTATTCTTGCAACTTTTCTGAAATAACAAAACAGTTACAAGAGTGAGGACTATGCTGTTAAGTGCAAAAGGTGACACAGAATGAGATATATGGGATATTACTGTTTGTATAAGAAGAGAAGAAAATGGGGGAAAGACATATAAAAATGTAGTTATTTGTATACAATGTATCTGTGATGGCACATAAGAAACTGGTTACATTAGTTGCCTCTGTGGAGGGGAATAGAGTAGTTGGAGACTTTTCTTAATCAACTTTTTAATATTTTTAATTTTGAACCATGTGACTATATTGCCTATTCAAAATATAAATAAACAAAATAAAACTACTTTGAAAAAATGTTCAAGAAAAATAATAACGCAAGCTGACGGTCTGGAGTAACTTAGGCCAGAGAAACATATGAAAAGGGCTAAAAGCCACCTGGCACCAGGGTGCTGCCCAGATGTGACCCCATGGGCCACTGTGCTTGGAGAGCTGCCTGTTTAGAAAGGGCTCGTTCCAGACAAGTAAAGCTGGGGGCTTGGAAAAACATGCTCTATCAAGTTTCAGCCTAAACTGGATAGAATTTTCGCATAAAATAAATTACGTGATTTGCTTACAACCCACGATTCCCATAGCTCATATTGCCTGTTCTAAGATTGAATCATCGGACACACCAGTACATCTGTCCTCTGACTGCCACATCCTGCCAAGCCCTGGTGAGACAGCTCTCGGGGGTCGGGGGACTGATTCCTCAGCAGGACAAACCCGAACATTAATAGCATCCATCCCTTGGAGACAGTGACCAACACACCATTCGGTGGCGTGTCACTGAAGGAAAGAGGCTCTTGGATCTACACAGGCGCTTTCCAAGCTGATCACAGATGATTCCACTGGCGGGCAATTCAGAAGGAAATGAGCCTTCTTCCCAGCCTAGACTCACCATCTGCTAACCTTCCTGGGAATTAAGCAAGTCTTCAGAGAACAATAGAAAGATAAGAAAATGCCACTGTCTGGAGAAGCCAGACTGAGAAGGTGGTGAGCTCATCTGGCTTTCCAGCTGCCAGGACACCAGGCAGAGGACCCCTGGCTCCCCACTGCCCCTGAGGAAGTCCACGGCTGCTCTCCGAGCCAAGATCCGGCTCCAACACTGAGTCCTCTAGTGTTGGGGGCAGTATTTGGCTGGGCACACTTGTGCATGCTGGTGCCTGGCAACGGCCACAGGAATTGTAATCAGAAATGTGATTGATCCTTGTATTTGAAAAGGGGGCGTGGGACCATGAGAAAGAAGGGCACGGGTTGAGAAAAGAGGGTCCTTCTCCCTCAGAACTTTAGGATAATGGGATTTATTTATTTCAAAAAGATACATTGAGATTGACTCTCCCGGTCACTGAGCAGCGCCCTGGAAAGACAGAGCTGAGGGGTCTGCAGTCCCGTGGAGGGGACAAGCACTAATAACAATAACAGGACATGGGGACGTACTTGTTGCCTCTCCCCGGGTGCTACGAAGAAGTGCTCGAGGAAGGCGCACACGCGTGCAGTGACGTGCTTTAACAAACACGGCGGCAAAGGAGCTGCTGCACTTGGATTCTGCCCCAGCTCTCCCCAGACAGGCTGCATGTGACTTCACAGTTACTTCCCTCCTGAGACTCAGTTTCCCCTCCTACACAAGGGAAATAACAACATCTGCCTGCAGAACAGTGAAGCTGAAAGTGCCTGACTGCACCTGCCATGGGGTCCTTGGCCAACAGGCTCTTCCTTCGTGTCGGGCTCAGCACATAAATCCTCGGTGAGGGGTTGAACGGTGTCCCCCAAAAAGATATATTGAAGTCCTAACCCCCAGTACCTCGGAATGTGACCTTCTTTAGAAACAGGGTCTTTGCAGATGTGATCAAGTTAAGAGGAGAACATTCTGGAACCTGGCAGGCTTTTAATCCAGTGGATTAGTGTGCTCATAAGGAGAGGAAGGAGAGACAGACGGGGCGAGGAGACGGCCGTGTGACGACAAAGGCAGAGATGGCAGTGACACACCTGCAAGCCCAGGAGCTCAGGGATTGCAGGAAAACCCCCAGGAGCTGGGACAAGGCCGAGCACATGGTCTCACAGAGACCTCAGACAGAACCAACCCGGCTGACACTAGATTGCAGAGGTCTGGCCTCCAGAAAGAAGAAATTTCTGTTGTGTTAAGCCACCAGTCTGTGGCATGTCGTAATGGCAGTCTGAGGACACAGTTACATCCTCCTTGCCTCCCACCACCACCGGCCCTTCTATGGAAAAATGAAATTCTTGACTTGCCTGAGGAAACAGGACACTTGTACAAAATACAACTGATCAGTAACGTCCCAGGAAAGGTGAGCTTTAGTAATAAGCCTTGGCAGGAGAAAGAGAAATAGGGGTGTTTTGTTGGTTCCCTTTTTTTCCCTCCCTCTTCCTCCCTGCCCCGCTCCTACCGGGAGCTGCCACAGTTTGGCATTGCTCATGCTTCCCAAAGGGACGAGGACACAGCTAAAGAATGGCCTTCAGTGCAGTCCTAAAGGCCAGCACCACGCACCCCACCACGGCGGAGGCTGGTTCACACCCCACACACGCCGCACCTCCCGGGGCCCCTCGAACACCGCCTCTCAGGAACCGTGGTGACAACCGCTTGCTGGGGGGGGCGTAGGGGAGGTGGATGTTTTAATGCAATGTGCTCTCAGCAGACCACACGTCAGTCAGGGCGGAGAGAGGAGGGGACAGAGTCAACCCAAAGCAGCCGTCTAGACGTCCGCATAGCTGGAAGGAAAACAAGGGGTGTTTGGGCCTGATTCACCCGACCAGTCACCCGAGCCCAACACTTCCTTTGACCTTTCACGGAATCCACCAAATCCATGAAGTGGTTTTCACCAGTAACAAAGAAGCCATTTGCTTGGAAGTGTGGGTCCCAAAGGGCGAACACGCCGTCACCAGCCACCTGAGAATTCCGTTGTAGCAACACTGACTAAGAGCGATAAGTAAACCCGCAGTAAGATGGCGCTGCCTTGGCCATTTCACTTATTCCCCCCGCCCCACCCACCGGATTGTCCAGGTTCCACCTGGAATTTTGAGCTATTTTGAGAGCTAAGGGGAAAGTTCCAGTGTCAAGGAATTCAACTGTGGAATTAATGACTCAACAGCCCCGGTTCTAATCAGGTTACCAAACCAGTCCGCCAGGTAACATATCTTAGAAAATCGTAAAGGGAGAAACGCCAGACAGGACACTTTGCAACCCACATCCCTGTCAGGAAGGAAGCGATTTTAAGAAGACATTTCTACATCCGCTACTACCACTACCAACACCACCCGGCACCCATCTGCCCCCCACTTCCCACCCCCAAATCTGAGGCAGCACCAAGCACGAGGAAGACAGAGCTGAGGGCAGGAATTCGGAGAGAGCACGGGGCCTAGTCAAGGGTCAGGTGAGAGGAGTTTCTGCTGCATTCAGGTGTTTTGCCCAGATCATCTGTCTCCAGGTTCCTGGGTCAGCCTGGAGAGCACCCTGGACTGCATTTCACAGCTTCCCGCTACACTCAGATCCTAATCATTCAAGGATCGCTAATCCAGGCGGCGGAACTCTCCAGTGCTGGCCACCTGCCACTTCTCCACTGAGGAGCACCCCCATCCAAGGGACAGGAACGGAAGTTTAAAGAAAGGCAGTCAGTCAAGCAAGGAGCCCTCACATCCAAGTCTCTTCCTTGAGTTGGGATGATGAGCTTGCCTTGGCAGGGGCCAATTCAACAACTGGCGGGGACAGAAAGGAAGGAAAGGAGGAAAAAGAAGATCTCAGAGGCCGGGTGCGGTGGCTCACGCTTTGTAATCCTAGCACTCTGGGAGGCCGAAGCGGGTGGATCATTTGAGCTCAGGAGTTCGAGACCAGACTGAGCAAGAGCGAGACCCCCTCTCTACTAAAAATAGAAAGAAACTAGCTGGACAACTAAAAATACATAGAAAAAATTAGCCAGGCATGGTGGTGCACGCCTAGAGTCCCAGCTACTCGGGAGGCTGAGGCAGAAGAATCATTTGAGCCCAGGAGTTTGAGGTTGCTGTGAGCTAGGCTGATGCCACGGCACTCCAGCCTGGGCAACAGAGTGAGACTCTGTCTCGCAAAAAAAAAAGATACATTAAAAAAGAAGATCTCAGAGAGGAGAGTACAGCAATCTCAGAATCAAAATAGTTCATTGCTGGAGCTCATCTGGGCTCCCTACTTGTTTTATAGTTAAGAAAACTAGGTATAAAGAATGGCCCCAAATCACAAAACTGGTTACTGTTAATGGACTATCAGGCCTCAGCCCCCAGCCAGGCACCCCTTGCACTGCCCCGCCCGCCTGCGGTGAAGACGCAGGTATGGCAGGAAGCCTGCTCACTCCTCAGCACCAAATCCACGCAAGGTGAATCTTTAGAAAAGACAAAATGAATATTGAAAGAGGCCTCGCTTGCTGTGGTTTGCTTTGAGTGCAACAGTCCGGTCTGGATCACATGCCTTCAGGGAGGGAGAGAATTAACTCAATTATGCTGAAAAATTTAACGCTTAGCTTTGAAAGGTGGGACATACCCAATTCCCACCTCCTGCCCTCACCCAGCCAGGCTGTGCCAAGTCTGGCAGCTGAGTTCGGTTAGTGTGAACACACCCACTGGATGAGCAACTCCATGGGTCACCCTCAAAGGATGGATCCCAGGCCATGCACAAGAGAAACCAAGATCTCCTGAGTATAAAGTGAATGTGTCTCTTCTCTAGTGTCCCAAGGGTCCCCATGTGCGAGGACTTCTAGCTTAGCACTTTCCATACTATTTGAATGGTATGCCTCTTCCCTGTCCCCCACCTGCACAAGCTTCTTGAAGGGCATCTTTCCATCTCTCTCCTCAGCGTATGGAGGACGCTGCCAGTAAGACCAGGAGTAAACCCAGCACGAAGGACATGCAACCTTGAGGAGGGCATAAGGCAGGAGTTTGGCCCCAGCCCACCTCATGGAAGAACTTATCTGGGCTGATGTTTTCTCAGCTGTCACATGTGAAGGCCACTCTCTGGGCTCGTACGTAGGATGCAACAACATGGCTAAATGCACCAAGGTTGGAATCCTTGGGAACGCACTCCCTCAGGAAAATGGTGAAGAAAACGGAAATCAGCCAGCACGCCAAGTACACCTGCTTCTTCTGTGGCTGGGGATCTGGCACTGTGGTTTCCGCACGAAAAGAGTGGCCGGCAGTGTCTGGACCTGCAGCACCTCCCCCACCATCACAGTCAAGTCCACCAGCAGAAGACTGAATAGATTGAAAGACCAGGAGAGGCTCCACCATTTGAGAAACACTAGCCTATAATAAGTGGGTTTGTTTACATAAAATAAAAAAAGTGAGGGCCAAACTATGGCCCCTTCCAAATCCAAAATTCTAAGCATGGTTGGATAGGCTAAATACTCCAGGTATTCCAACAGAGGAGTTGGGACCAGCCCAGCCACTCTCCAGAGCAGGTCTCTAATGCTTATCAGATATCACTTGCAAATGGATAAAAGATTAACTGTCTTTCCTCTCAATCCTACAGGGAATAGGAGCCTGGATCTTCCAAAGGAAGCATGACCCTCTCCAAGGTAAGTATGAGCAAGCTGGCGGTTGGCATGTTGTCTGTCTTGACTTGCTAGGGACTTACAGGTTGCTGCTTGCCTACCAATGCACTGCGGTACAACCCAGGACTCCAGTGAACAGCAGTTTGAGAGGACTTGCATGGCAGGCAAAGGGAGCTCTGATTTAATCTTCACAGAGATGCAAGGGTGCATCCAGAAGAGTGGGCATTTCTGCTGGAAGAGCAAGGAATCCAACCCTTTGGGGTAACTCGTTCTCATACTTTTCAAGGATGGGTTGCAATTATGTCAAAAGAAGGTGGCTCTGAGGGATGGGAGTTCCCTACCTGGCTCTTTTGGAAGCAAACCTGAGGGCAACGCACCATCCCTCCAAGTTCAAAATGCCAGTGTAAGAAACAAAAGCGATATGGGTGGCTGGGGGCAAGGGCACTCCTCTGTTAGTTTTCAGAAGACTGCAACATAAACATTTCCAAAGCTGGGAAACCTCCTACTTCCCTGTTAGTTCAAACCACTGGAACTAAGGCTAGTTCCCCATGTGGATGTTTCTGGGTGCACCAGGGGCTGAAGAGTTCTACAGCAGAGGGCAAAATGCAGGAACTCAACCTGGTTTTTCTGTGTTCGGATCCTGAGTCATCCTTTTCTTCTTTGGATGTTAAAAAGTTGTACTCATCAGAGCCTGCATTTTTTGCAAGATCTGATACTTGCTAATGACTGTTCTTCAATCCAAGGGAAAAAAAATGTTTAGAGGAACCTGACCCATTTCCCCAGAAGCTCAGAACTTGACTGCTGTGCTCAAGTTCAATAGATATTCCTCCCCTAACACAGCAAGACAGACACAACCTCTTTTACAGAAATTAGCAAATACCTTTGACGAAATTTTTATTAGTCTCTGACAGCCCTGCACTGGAGACCTCTGAAATACCAAAAGATATGGCTAGGCACAGTGGCTCACGCCTGTAATCCCAGCACTTTGGGAGGCTAAGGTGGGAGCATCACTTGAGCCCAGGAGTTTGAGACCAGTCTGAGCAGCGTAGCAAGACCCCATCTCTACAAAAAATAAAAAAATTAGTTGGGCATTGTGGCGCGTGCCTATAGTCCCAGCTACTCAGGAGACTGAGGCAGGAGGATCACTTAAGCCCAGGAACTTGAGATTGCAGTGAGCTATGATAAAGCTATTGCACTCTAGCCCAGGCAACAGAAGAGAGATCATGTCTCAAATAAATAAATAAATAAAAGATATGACCCCTGTCATAAAGGCCCTTAAGACACAGAAGGAAGGAAGACTGCCTGGACCCAGTGCAACATCACATGGTATGTAGCTGAGAACAGTCCAGGTGCAATCACAGGGCAACTACTGACTAGCTGGGTAACCACAAGGCCAAGCAAGCTGCTTATCCCTCAATTTCCTCATCTGTAAAATAGGGACCATGAATCCACCTCACAATGTGGACATAAGAATTCAATGCTAGAACTCCTTTGACTACTCTAGGTCCCTCATATAGTATTTCCCTTTTTGTGACTGGCTTATTTCACTTGGCATAATGTCCTCAAAGTTGATCTATGTTGTAGCATGTGTCACAATGTCCTTCCCTTTTAAGGCTTAATAATATTCCACTGTGTGTATAGACCACATTTTGTTTATGCATTCATCAATCAACAGAGACGTGGGTTGCTTGCACCTTTTGGCTACTGTGAATAATGCTGTCATGTGCGTGGGTATGCAAGTGTCTCTTCAAGTCCTTGCTTTCCATTTCTTTGGGTATATGCTTAGAAGTGGAATCACTGGATCATATGGTAATTCTACTTTTAATTTTTTGAGGTGCATGTATCTTTTAAAAATTATATCACACTTCTCCATAACTACAATTAATAGAAAAGTAAGTTTTCTTCTTTGTTCAAGGAATGTTTATTCAGCACCAACTATATGCTAGGCCTCGGGCTAGGTACGAGGGACACAATCCGTCGTGGTCCTGCCATCTTCCGGGGACTCACAGTCTAGTGGGAAAGACGGGCAGGGATCAGATCACAGGCAAACATCTGGGACAGACAATAGTAAAATTGACACAGGCAGCAGTGACTCTAACATCAATCATATTACGGGAAGGAGTTTTAGAGTGGCAGCCCAGGGGAAGGTCTGTGTTGTCGGCTGGATTGTGTGCCCCAGAAAGATATGTCCAGGTCCTGACTCCTGGAACCTGCAAATGTGATCTTACTTGACCTTATTTGGGTCTTCGCAGATGCATTCACATTAAGAGGAGGTCACACTGGATTAGGGTGGACTCTATTCCAATGACCGGTGTCCTTACAAAAAGAGGGAAATTTGGACACAGAGACAGAAGCAGGGAAGAACATATGAGGACAGAGGCAGCGATGTCACTGATGCAGCTGCAAGCTGAGGAGGCCACCAGAGGCTGGAAGAGGCCACCTGAGCCATCAGCGGGGCGGGACCCTGGACCCTGCCAACACCTTGCTCTCAGCACCTCCTGAACCGAGAGAGAACACGCTTCTGCTGTTGGAAGCCACTGTCTGTGCTACTTTGGTACCACACCCCTAGGAAACTACACAGGGTGGGATGTGGGGAAAGTCCTATACTGGGATTCATTTCTGTCTTACCCTGGTGCGGGGAGGGGAGAGACGGAGAATAAAGAACTAGATTTTCACCTTGAAATTTCTAACCAACTAATCACTTAAGATCCTGGCCTGTCGACCTGAGTCTCCAAATCTGTAGGGTAAGAGTGTCCCTTAGACAACATCCACAATCCCAATGTTCAGGGCATCTGGGTCTCATCATCCCTGGAGAGTCTTTTTCAAACGAACCCACCAGGGGCAGTTCCCGATTATCCCTATGGCAGGGCAACAGGGACACTATTGGTATTTGGGCTGTGACACAAGGCAGGACGTTTAACAAACTGGGTTAAATGCCAGTAACTCGCCCTGCCCTACCTGCCCCATAATGCACAAAAATGCCTCCGCACATATTCCTACAGGAGCCAGCCAGAGCTGAGCCCCAGGAGGGGATGTGTCTGGAAGCTGAGTTGTAGAGCAAGCACGCTGATTTCCTTCACGATCTGTGTTTGAATACATCCGGAGTATATCTGCTCCTCGGTGATGGGATTGTGGGGGGTGGAGGGCACCCTGCACAGTGGGCCTTCAGGACTGGCCCCCCAATCCTACCTGCTGAGATTGGGGGATGGCCTCAGGCAGAATCACCCACTTAGGGAGCCACCGGGCAGCAGGAATATCTCATGCCCTTGCGTGCGCTGGGGGTAGCGTTGGGAAGCCCTCCGAGAGGGACACGGAGGAAGGAAGCAGACACCCCCTGGAACAGAGGCGAAAACCCAGTCCTCCCAGGCTCTTGCAAAGCCCCCAGGACCCACCCGAGGGCCACGTGAGTGCCGAGTCACCTGCCTGGCACAGGCGCCACTTCCCACCCACTCCACGGGCACCCAAGTGTTCCAGCGCCTGTCACTGTGCCTCCCCCGCTGCTGTCAACACAAACACCCACACCCAGGCAGCAAGTAAAAATAACCAGCCATTTCATAGCATGCCTCATGCCTCATCCCCTTCCCCAGGCGCGGCGCTCACGGTCCCCTGGAGGCACCAAGAGAGGTGGGACGGGGGAGGACAGGGGCAGGGAGTGAGACAGATCGAAGCCCTGTGCTTTGTCTGCGCTGTCAGAGGGAGATCACCTTTAATGGGGTAAGTCAGAGGCCCTTCCCTGGCAGCAAAGCCGGGGCTGCCAGTGTCTCTCCCCCAGGCGGCCCCACTACCTGCAATGACAGTTCTTGCTACCAGCAAGTCCCGTGTGCCTTTAGAGCCCACAGAACTCTGGGGATGAGTCAGCCAGCTGCCGCCTTGACCCCCACCCCCAGGACCCTCCCCAGCCCACAGGACGAGTGTTTATTTCACACAGGTATCTTAGCGCCCCGGCAGGAAATAAGTGAAAACCAGAACCCCAGACCAGAGCCAGCATCCACAGGGGGCACGGTCACCAACGGAGCTCCTAATCTGAAAGGCCAAATCAAACCCTCGTCCTGGGGGTTGAAGTGTGTCCCCACAAAAGACATGTTGAATTCCTGACCCCTGGCACCCATGAATCCCCAGGGCTGCATAACAAAGTGCCACAGACCAGGTGGTCGAACAGCAGGAATCCATCGTCTCCCGGTTCTGAGACTGGAGGTCTGGGATCGAGGCGCCAGCAGGGCTGTCTCCTGAGGCCTCTCCCCTTGGCTGGCACACGGCCGCCTTCCCGCCGTGTCCTCACGTGAACCTCCCCCTGGACGCACATCCCTGGTGTCTCTGGGTCCAAATTCCCTCTTCTAAGGACACCAGTCAGACTGGATTGGGGTCCACCCTAACGGCCTCATTTTAACCTAATCACCTCTTTAAAGGCCCTGTCTCCAAATACAGTCACATTCTGAGAGACTAGGGGTTAGGACTTCAACATGTGAATCTGCGGGGGACACATTTCAGCCCCTAACAGTGACCTTATCTGGAAATTGTTTACCTTTTATGAAGGGGTCATGCAGATGTAACTAGTTAAGCTAAGACGAGGACACACTGTGGTAGGCTGGTTCCTTAATCCTACATGAATGGTGTCTTTATATAGGAAGAAAAGAAACACAGAGACACTCACAGAGCAGGTGACCACGTGAGGACAGAGACACGCAGGAGACGGCCACGTGACAGCAGAAGCGCGACAAGTCAGAGCACGCCAAAGATCTGGCCATCGCCAGAAGGTAGGAAGAGGCAAAGGATCCTACACAGAATCTCAGAAGGAGCCGATCCCGCTGACAGCCTGACTTTGGACTTCAGTCCAAATTATGAGAGAATAAATAAATTTTTGCTGTTTTAAGCCACCCAGTTCGTGGTCTTGGTTAGGGCAGCCCTAGGAAACAAGGCCCCGGGCAACCCAGGCTGAACAGTTTGAGGGGCACTGAAGGTTCAGACGCCTCAAGCCACGGAGCAACATACAGACAGCCTCAATCAAAACTACCACCTTCTAGAAGCTCTCAGACATGGCCTTCTGTGTCCCCACTGCCAGGGTGTCGCCATGGATCTGACCTGCCAGCTGCAGAAACCTGCCAAATGAGATGACATCAAGAAGGTGGTGACGCAGGCATTAGGGGGCCCCTCGAGGGAGCAGGTTGTCTGCTCCAACTTCAAGAATGACACCCACTCTTCCATCTTTGACATGGGGGCTGGCATCGCCATCAACGACCACTTTGTCAAGCTCATTTCCTGGTATGACGAGGAATTTGGCTACAGCAACAAGGTGGCGGACCTTGGTCCACATGGCCTCCAAGGAGTAAGCGCCCTCGGACCCCCAGCCCCAGCCAGAGCATGAGGAGGAGGACAGAGGCCCTCAGCGGCTTGGGTGTCCCTGCCCACTGAGTCCCCGGCACACTGAGAAGCTTCTTCCTCCACGCCTGGTGCCTGAAGAATGGGAGGGGCCTAGGGAGCCCACCTCATTATGTACCATCAATATAGTCCCCTGTACTCAGCAAAAAAAAAAAAAATTATTACCTTCTAATAAAATTCACAAATTGACTTAAAATGTGGTCTAGCAGAGGGATTCTCCATGCTGACTCCGTGGCCAGATACCTGGGTTCAGATTCTTGCCCTGCCCCTCACCAGACACCCAACCTTGGCTGAGTCACACCCCCAGGGCCTCAGTTTTCTTCATCTGTAAAAAGGGCATGATGATAATAATATCTAGTTCATCCTGTTATGAAAGTCAAATGAGGTAATATTAATATTCATAAAGCATTATGTGCCTGGCACAGAGTCCAAGCTATAAAAGGTTTTGACCAATCCTAACAAAGAATTATGTCACCAACACAAGCTTCTTTCAGTTGTATGTGATATCCTAAAAGCCCTGACTCAGATCTCCCACCCTCAACCTGGACTGATCATGGGCAACCCCCAAATTCACCAAAGTTCCAGGAAGAAAGGAGCAGAAAGGGGAAATTTAATAATACAAAGGGAATAGTCCTAAATAATTAAAACCCCAAGCTTATACCAGGTTGCCGGAGCAAGGGACAAAATATTTTTAAGAAAATATAATTTGACGGGCGCGGTGGCTCACGCCTGTAATCCTAGCACTCTGGGAGGCCGAAGCGGGTGGATCACTCGAGGTCAGGAGTTCGAGCCCAGCCTGAGCAAGAGCGAGACCCCGTCTCTACTAAAAATAGAAAGAAATTATCTGGCCAACTAAAAAATATACATAGAAAAAATTAGCCGGGCATGGTGGCGCATGTCTGTAGTCCCAGCTACTCCGGAGGCTGAGGCAGTAGGATTGCTTAAGCCCAGGAGTTTGAGGTTTCTGTGAGCTAGGCTGACGCCACGGCACTCGCTCTAGCCCAGGCAACAGAGCGAGACTCTGTCTCAAAAAAAAAAAAAGAAAGAAAGAAAATCTAATTTGAGAATCCATTGGAAAAATCCGTTGGAACTGACAGGCAGAAATAGACAAGAGAGACACTATCCCAGCTGTGGGCACAGGGACGAGCAGCAGGTCAGGGGCAGTGGCAAACCACAGGCCGTGACAAGCCGCTGCACAGACACCAGTATGCAACGCAGAAGAATGTTTTACAAGACATTTACCTTTATCATGTGGGATGCACTGAATTTTTTTTTCTTATCACAATTTTTTAATGTTATCACAACAGCACTAAATGAACCAACAAATGGCCTGTGGACCCACAGTTTGGAAACCATGGACACGCCCCTCAGCAAAATCCTTCCAGCTTCATTTTTCCAAAATATTGAACTTCAGGGACTAAATTCTGAGGAAAACTCCCAGGACCTTCTTTTCTTTTCCAAAGTCAAAAACAGCCTTTTTTAAACATGGGGAAAACTACAATGTTCTAGAATAAACCACATAAGATTGGACATTAAAGACTATGAGGAAATAGGGCTCCAGAGGGCTAAGGCTCTGTGCTGAAAAATTAGTAAAGTTTAATTATTCTTAACTTCTAAAAAGTTGTTTATTTTATTTAATAAACATTTATATATGTGTCATATATAAGTTCCATACATATACACATGTACCATGCACCTGGCACTATTTTAAACACTTCACAAATACTAACTCATTTAATCCTCACAATGACCTTATGAGACAGATGAACTATATTACACCCATTTTACAGGTAAGGAAACTGAGGCCCAGAGAAGCCACTTGCCTAAAGTTAAGAGCTGGGACTCCTATCCATGTTCTTACCCACTAGACTGTGCTGCTTTAATTGATTTCTTAATCCATTTTCTCACTATCGCAGATGCCCCTGTTCATTATTAAGCAAACTTCCTTTTGAGTTTCAATGCTACCATGTTGCAAAATGCAAATTCTTAATCCCTGTAGCACAGCCCACCCAGGAGGGTGACCCACAAGCTCTCACCCTCTCCATAGTTGTCATTCCTTCCATGTTCTCGAGCAGTGGAATCAGAATGTCAAAATTAGCTCCTTAGAAACCAGAACACACCTTTATTAGAAGAGTGAACTGTTGAATTTGTTCTAAAAGAATATTTTGTACAGGAATCCTGCCTGTTGGTCGTTTCTTTACGATCAATCTAGGCCTACTTGAAAAACAAGGTTCTGGCATGTCCCCCAAAGGATTGCAACAGAGGGACTTTTCTGGGGGAAAAAATTCCCTTGTATTTCAAAAGCTGCTCTGGCCCACCCTCCTCCCTCACCCTACCCCAGTTCCATCTCAAGCTCTAAGAGGTGAAATTAAGAACAGACCAGCCAACTTGTAGAATCAAAGATATTTGCCCCAAAATGTAATGCAAACCCAGGACTAAAGAAAAGGAAAACTGTTTTCAACTGAAAAGGCAATAACCCAGCCAAACTGGTCTAACGAGAGAATTTGCAAATTCTAGGTTCTTGCTTCTAGGGTTCTACACGGGAGCCTCCAGTTCCTCACGGCCAGGAAAGCGTTTGCTGAAAATGCTAAATTACAAGGTAGAAAGACAGTTTTTAAAAAATCATTTTAATTTGAATTTTGATACAACCACAGTCCTCAAATTCTCCAGGATTCTGAACTGCAGAGCCCATGCCTGGGGTCTGGAGTATGGTGTTGGCTGGTGCAGCTGAGCGGCCCTCTCCCGGCAAGAAACAGGCCCCTGGAGCCAGTGGCTGGGTGGACCCACAGGACAAAACCAGCTTTGTTCGAGTGGAGAGCCCATGTTAGAAGCTGGGAGAGATGGAAAACGAGATAGAGCCACTTTCGATCTTGCTTCCAACTCTCATTATTCCTGTTACACATGTACATGGCAGCGTCCAGCCCAGAAGTGGGCGGAAGGGCCTTGCCTAGTTTGCAACTGTTTGCCAAAGGGCACTGGAGTTTTTCACAGACGTGACTACACTTTTACAGAAACCTAATATTCTTATGCCCTGGACCAAAAACTCCTCCTGAACTTCATTCTCCACCTTTTCCCTTTCTTTACCAGCTAGCCACAGGCTACCTCTCCAAAATCATGACCCACCAGCTCCACAGTCCCTGTGTGCCTGAGATGCTCCTCCTTCTTCTGTCTGTCTAAGACAATCCCACCCATCCTCTGGGTTGAGTTAGAGACTGTCCTCCCTCCCACTGCACCGAGGTTCTCCAAGTGGAGTTGCTGAATCAGCAGGATCAATATCAAAATGTTTGCACTTCACTCCTGACCTACTGAATCAGAAACTGCTGAGGGTGGATCAGCAATCTGTGCTTTTATAAGCCCTCCAGGTGCTTGACGCAAGCTTAATGCCCACTGCAATAGCCCTAACCAATACTCTATCCCTTCCTGCTTAGCTTGGGGGCTCTAGCGGTGTAAGCCCCTCAGAGCCTGGCACAAGGGAGGCACCCCATAAACACCCGCTGAATTAACCAAATGCACCTCTTCCAGAACTGGAAAGGGCAGTGTGAAATCAGCAACTTTACTTGCCACTAAACCTCCACCACCAAGTCCAGGCACGCAGCGGCAGCAACACCCGGAATCCTGCAGGATGAATCTGGAGTCTGTCAGAATTTCCACGGAGCCACTGATTTAAGAAAAATGAATGTATGGCTCCCATTCAGGGCCGCTGTCTGAAGTAAGATCCCAAAACGCACTGGGGACGTGTTGAGAATGACACTGGTTTTTCAGAAGGGGTTTTCACTGGCTCCATGGGGACAGTAAAGTCAAACCACTCCCATGGGCTCCCAAAGGAAGAGAATTCCCTCAGTGTAATTAACGCACAATATTCAGCGTGATGTCCTCTGGCCTCATCAGAGCCACTGATCCCAAATCTCAACCCTGCAAAACTCAACACGCTATCGGTGCCCACGCAACTAGACCCATCCAAGAAAAAAACAAAAGGAAGAAGAAAAATGGACAAAAATCAGAATAAAATTGAATGAAGGTCAAAACGGTGTAGCACAAAATTCTTACAAATATATTAAGTTAGTATTACAGGGCTTCTCTCTTGGCCAGGTGCTATGCCAGGGTCTTAAAGTGGGTTCAAGGTGCCACGGTTAAGGCCACAACTCTAAAGCCAGACCACCATTGTTCCCGGCGCCACTGCATGATCTCAGGAGATCCACATAAAAAACTTTAAAACAGTCCCATTACATAAAAATATTAGCAGACAATACGATTACCATTATTACTCATTGTGGAAAGCTAAAAAATGTACCCTAAAGAGATCCCTAAGCTGTAATGAAGGAGGCAGGGAGATTCCACACCGATCTGAGGGGAGGACACACACAGAGAAGGAGAAAGTAATGTGACCACAGAGGCAGACGGGGAGCGATGCAGCCACAAGCCAAGGAATGCTGGCATAGGATGGCAGAATTTGCCACCCCAAAGTATGCCACTTTGGCACAAGGATTATTTTGAGTTAGAGACACTTAAACAGCAGATGCAAGTGGGGCACTCTGACCTTCCTTTTCTTCCTGAAAGCCAGAAATAAAACCATGCAAAATGTGCCTTTCCTGTACCAGGAGGAAGGAAACATTCTTATCACCAAAGACAGAGAGTATAGGCCAAGAGAAATCTGTACAAATAAACCTTGTTAAACTAACCCTTCTCTTCCTCACCACTCCTCAATTAACTCCCCAGCCCAAACCCTTTTGTCTTGCACTTCCGTACTTCACTGCACTTGGTCCAAGTGAGTACATAGCCTCTTAGCCTCAATGCTTCCTTGAGCCTTCATTTTTCTCATGAGAGCTCCCGTGCACATGTAAACATCACTAAATAAAACTTGCATGCTTTCTCGTGTTAATCTGTTTTTTGGTAGTCTAATTTACAGGGCCCCAGCTGGAGAACCTAAGATTTGTGCCTCTCTTACTGCAGAAGCCGGGAGAGGCAAGGAACGGATTCTCCCCTAGAGCCCCGGGAGGGAGTATGGCCCCTACGACACCTTGATTTGGAGCCAGCGGGACTGATTTTGGACTTCTGGCCTCAGAGTTTGGAAAGAATAAATTAGTGTTGTTTTAAGCCACCAAATCTGTGGCTTAGGAAACTAATACTTTCATTACTCACTTTACTTATTTTGCTCAGTAACAATGCAAGCTAGGCAGTATTATCCCCATTGTACGGAAAAGGAAACTTAGACTCCCGTGGGGGGTGCAGCCCTTCGCAGTCACGGGGATGGGGCAAAACCGGGTGCAAACCACATCAATCTGATCTTGCCAGCACGCGGTGCCAGCTCCAGTGAATCGAAATGCATGCGAGTTCCTAGGCCTTTAGGGATAGCCTGGAAAATGATCGCCCTGGTAACATTATTTTTATGAAAAATGTACTCCAGATTCCAAATAAAAGACACAAGGAGGTTTAGAACACCACCATTCATGAGAGAGAAGGGTAGGATCATTCCACAAACATGGTTTTCCACTTAGAAATCGAAGCAATGCAATTAACCCATTCGTTGACGGGCCCAAGTTATCCCGGTGACAGACAGGCTGTCCCCAACCCTCTGGAATCAGCAACTGAAGAAAGCTGTTACTGGCCTTAACTAAGGCTCCCTTCATTCTGTAGTAAACCCCAGAGCCTTCTACTTAAAATCCAGAAGAGTAGTCACATGATGTACATGGCCCTATGGTGTCACCAACAGTTGGCTGCTAAAGTCCCAATCATCTTGGGTTCCTAAGGAGAAGAATTCTGAGTGGTGGGAATTATTACTAAATACATCACCAGTCAGGTGAGTTTGAAATACACCTTCACATTTTGCTGTAACACCAACCTGCCGATGATGGTGGTTGGTGGAAAATACAGAATATACTGAACATATCTTTGTATAGACCATGATTACATTCGGAGAGAACAAAACAGATACAGAGGCAAAACACTGGAAGAACATACGAATCTGTAAAATGCCAACAATGAGCACATGGAAAGATACTTAGCTTTGCCAATCATCAGGGAAGCGAAAATCAAAACCCCCATGAGACGCCATTTCACAGCTGTTAGGACGGCCATCATGAAAACACAGAAAACAGCACGTGTGGGAAGGATGCGGAGAAACTGGAACCCTGGTGCCGTCGCTGGTGGGAACGTAAACAGGTGCAGCCACTGTGGAAAACGGCACGCTGGTTCCTCAAAAATGAAACCTAGAGTTAGCATATGACCCAGCAATCCTACTTCTGGGTATACACCCAAAAGAAATGAAAGCAGGGACTTGAACAGATATTTGCAAACCCATGTTCATAGCAGCATCATTCAAATAGCCAAAAATGGAAGCAACCCGTGTGTCCAAGGACGGATGAATGGGTGCCCAAAATGTGGTGTAGCCTTACAGTGGAATGTTATTCAGCCTTAAAAGGGACGTAAATCCTGACACGGGCTCCACCAGGGATGAACCTTGAAAACATTATGCTAAGTGACATAAGCTGGACACAAAAGAACAAATATTGCATGATTCTACTTATATGAGTAGTCAAATCATATACAAAAAGCGTAACAGTGGTTACCAGAGGCTTGGGGGAGGAGAGAATGAGTGTCATTATTGAAGGGGTACAGAGTTTCAGTTTGGGAAAATGCAAAAGTTCTGAAAATGGATGGTGGTGATGGTTGCATTATAAATGTACCTAACACCACTGAACCAGACACTTTAACTCTTTTTTTTTTTTTTTTTTTTTTTTTTTTTTGAGACAGAGTCTCCCTCTGTTGCCTGGGCTAGAGTGTCATGGGGTCAGCCTAGCTCACAGCAACCCCAAACTCCTGGGCTTAAGCAATCCTCCTTCCTCACCCTCCTGAGTAGCCACCATGCCCAGCTAATTTTTTCTATATATTTTTTTTTTCTAGTTGTCCAGCTAATTTTTTTCTGTTTTTAGTAGAGACGGGGTCTTGCTCTTGCTCAGGCTGGTCTCGAACTCCTGACCTCGAGCAATCCTCCCGCCTCAGCCTCCCAGAGTACTAGGATTGCAGGCGTGAGCCACCACATCCGGCCTGAATCAGACACTCTAAAAATGGTTACGATGATACATTTTATGTTATACATATTTTACCACAACAAAAGAAACCATAAATAATAACAATAATTTTAAGAGTAATAGGTTTACGAATGAGGTTTTATTTTGCTTTTCTTTCGAGTCCTGAAATATTTCTGAACAATAAAAAAGGCATTTTATAGTATAAAATACCAAAAGGAAAGAAATGTGGCCGTCCTAGGCAGGCCAACTCATTTAGGACCCACTGCTCCGGGGATTAATGGAATTCCCATGGTAATGACCTTTCCCACTTCTGTAATATGAATTATCACAAAGTGAAAATCCAATTCCCTCTCCGTGTTTATGAAAGTCATTCCTTTCGGACAGCTGAAGCAACAAAGCCAGCCAAAAGCACTTCCCAGCCGTCCAATTGGAGATTTATATTGCATATAAACATAAAGAAGCATTATGTAACCGAAGCCGTGCGCCAGGAGTCTTGGAGTCAGAAGCTGAATTCAAGACTAGCTTCACCCACCGATTCCCGCCACTGGACCAATTAAAAATTCCCCAGGCTGCTGCTGCCTTTTCTGTAAGGTGAAAAAACACCTGCCTCATTAAGTAACAGTAAATCCTGAAAAGGACCCATGCCTGACAAATGTCAGGGGTTTAGACACAGCAGGTGAGAAAGCACGCAGCCTGCCACAGAGCAGGTGCTTAATAAATGCTCAAGGCTTGCTTCCTTTCGTTCCATTCGTACACCCACTCTCGCATCAAGTGGCTTTGTGCTTGCATATTTCTTAACTTCTTAAGAAGGGATAGATTGCTAGATTTACTCATAATTATCTCAACCCTGCCACCTTCTCTAAATAGAAACCCTCATCCTGAAACTCTTAATGAGGTTGGCTTTCTATTTTACGGCCAGATAAATGGAAATGACTAGAGAGTTGGCAAAATACCAAGCTGGAAGGCTTCATTTAAATTAGAAAAAGGTTTCTAGAGTTTCTCTTCAAGATCATATTCTAGAGATCCAGAAAACCTAAGGCTCCAGCACTTACCAGTGGTATGATCTTGGGCAAACTACTTACCCTCTCTGAGCCTTGGTTTTCACATCACAAATGACGTGAAATAGATACATATATATAATTGAGCCACTTTAAGAAGTAAAAGGAGGCCGGGTGCGGTGGCTCACGCCTGTAATCCTAGCACTCTGGGAGGCCGAGGCGGGCGGATTGTTTGCGCTCAGGAGTTCGAGACCAGCCTGAGCAAGAGCGAGACCCTGTCTCTACTAAAAACAGAAAGAAATTATATGGACAGCTAAAAATATATATAGAAAAAATGAGCCGGGCATGGTGGCACATGTCTGTAGTCCCAGTTACTCGGGAGGCTGAGGTAGGAGGATCACTTAAGCCCAGGAGTTTGAGGTTTGAGGTTGCTGTGAGCGAGGCTGACGCCACGGCACTCTGGCCTGGACAGCAAAGTGAGACTCTGTCTCAAAAAAAAAAAAAAAAAAGAAGAAGTAAAAGGAGTAAAGACTCTAATTATTAAGAAATTATGAATCATGTCCCCACCATGAAATTATTAAACATACTTGTTCCTGGGCTGGGCCGCAGGCTCCCTCCATCAGTAGTGAGTGGGCTGGACCACCAGTTCTCCAAAAGGATGCTTCTAGCATGAACGCTCCCCATTTGAAGGCCCATGTTTTTCAACCAAAGCAGTCCTTTGCAAAGCTTTATCCAAATGGGATCACTGGCTATCACACATCAAGGGTCGAAAATAGTGATGACTAGGAAGTTTCTTTTGATTTGACCAATTTAAATAACAAATTAAAGTGCTGTTTTCTCATTCTGATAACTAATACTACCCAGTATCTCAACGTGACAAGTTTTTAAGCTACAACCACAAAATGCCACCATTTAAATTTAGGAGCAATCACTAAAATTCAGCGTCCAGCTGTAAAATGAATTTTAGCACATTCTCAATCACTCTCAATGGACTGTCATCATGCACGGCTTTAAATAGCGCCCAACACCGTGTTTTTAAGCAGCAGTAACTCCTTTGCAAAACAAAATTTCTCTTTGCAACTTTTCACACCCTACAAAAGGTACATGCAAAGAGAGGTAAATCAAACAAAACACTGTTGAGTTATATTTGTTTTCCCTTTACAAATGGTATCAAAGAACAGAGCTACAATGTCAAGATACAAAAAGGACGCCTTGAAACTTTACTAGGTGCAATTTTCACTAAATATAGCTTAATAAACTGAATAGCTAAATAGCTCAATGCTATTGCAGAAAAAGTCCCAAGTAGTACAGTTAAGAGAAGTCTAAAAGAACACAGTGCTTTTATACAAGCAGCAGAAATCTTCTTCCCAGCTGAGGACAAGTCATATGAACCACTCAATTAAGACTCTTTTAAGAAAGAAGTCTGGACTTTGAAAGTGAGGAAGGAAGACTATTATTTCAAAGCAGCAGCATGAAATAACAGAAGCTCCTGGACCACCCTGGACATAGTCCAAAGTGCTTGCAGACTCCAGCCACCAGTACCAATTGTGTGACTGTGGACAAATCTCTTTACCTCCAAACCTCAGTCTGTTCATCAGTAAAGTGGGGATAATAACACAAATTCTGCCTACTCTCCAGGTATCAGAATTCCCAATGCTCAGATGGGAAAAAAGCTAAGACTCAGGAGCCAATTCCACAGCTAGTGAATCCCAGGACCAGGACTCCAAAGTCTATTCCCTTACTAGATGGGAAAAACCATTTGCTGATGAAGGTTTTGCTCCGGAGGGCTTTGAAATAGGAAAATGGAAAATCTAATGGGACATTAGGAGGAATAATCAAAGTCTTTTCTCTGCTAAGGTTATAAGCAAAAGAGCTAGTGTATTGAACACTCCGTGCTAGTGTTTTACATCCATTTTATCATGTAATGCTCCTTTAGCTAGATAATTAGAGCAAAGATTTACATGGCAGTTAGCGTGTGCCTTACACCACTCTAAGCTTCCATCATGTGAATCATGTACTATTTACATTCTCATTTTACAAATGAGGCAACTGAGGCAGAGTCAAGTGACTTGCCCAAAGTTACACAACTAGCAGTGGTGGTCAGAATTCAAATGCAGGCAGTCTGGTGCCAGAGGTCCACGCTATTAACCCCTAGACCAGGGATTCTCATTATTCCCATTTTCCATATGAAAGAACTCGATGAAACGGTGAGATGTTAAATATCTCAGCCAGGTGAGCCCAACTCGCTTTCAACCTGGTCTGGGCACTCACCACCGTGCCATGCTGGTAGGCCCGGTGGGCAGAGGTGCCGCCCACGCAGCACCACTGGGCCCCTGGGCAGAGGAGCAGCCAGACAGGCTCAGATCTGGGTCCTCGCAGCAGTCGACTGAGGAGGGAAGGACGAGAAGCAAGTGACCGGGGAAGATGGAAGGCAGTGGAGAGTAGGCAGCACAACCAAAAGAGGTCAAAGGCTCAATCGTCTGTTTCTGCCAACTCTGATGAATGTGGGCGTGGTGGAAACTTCTGGAGACTTCTGGTTTCCGTGACTATTTTGTCTGTGTTCAGGGGCTCCACAAGCTGAGTTCATTTAGCAAATTAATGACCTTCTAAACCTTTTAAGCCATTCTGAACAGAAAAAGAATTGCTCAGCAAATCCCTTGGAGAGGAAGTCCCACGAGGAAACTCCCCTTTATTCTAAGACAATATGGCAAGGTTTCCCCAACTCTCACACGGGACCGCCCATGCGCACAGGAGGACAATGAGTTTGGGGTCACATATGTCATGTACTTTGCCTTCATGGCACATCTATGGGAATCTCAAAAGCTTGTAGCCTCTCTTTCTGGATTTTCCGTCAAGCTTCTAAGAACTCCAAAGATGTTCAGGCCACGCACTCAGAAGAAGACACCTGAGCTCCCACACAGAGGCTCGATCTCACACACTCCCCAGGCAACAGCAGGAATCTAGAAGCTCTGCACGCCAACACAGACCCTCCTGTCTCTGTTAACCCAGCAGCTGGGGCTGCCTTCCCTTGCCTTACACTGAAACTCCTCATCCTCATCACACCACTAGGACTCACTCATGCTGACACTCGGGCATTTTCTAGAAAGCAAGTTTTGGTAGAGGAAGGGTGGAGAAAACCCAGGTTATGAGAATCTTAGAAGAGGCCCAGAGACACAAAAAGACAACATTTATGTGCCTCTGAACTTTGCAGGAAAGTTCTAAAAATAAAGGGTCTTGACTCCAGGCAGGGGGGCATTTAAACTGCCATCTATTATTGAAACAGCAAATGCTTATTGAGTACCTTCTAAGATCAAGACAAAGCTGAATAAGACATTCCTTTTCGCCAGGTCCCCATCTGGCCTGATGGATCACTCATTTCAGAGCTGACCCTCCAGTTTTAACCATTTACTTCTGGCCCGGTGTCAAGACACTCCCTGAGGGAAGGGGTGGGGACTAAAGTCACCGATCTATCAGCCACCTGCCCCCACCCCATCCCGCCCTGCCACTTATCACAGAATCTTAAGATATAGAAAGGATCTTAGAGGTCACCAATTCCAGCCCAATACTGGAATCTCAACATGGCCCATGGCCCAGTCTCCCCCTCCTGAGCCACTTGTGGTCAACAGTCTCTCAATGGTCAAGTCCCCTGACCAAGCCCATCATCCCCCTTCAGAAAGAGATTTTCTCCCAAGGACATGTCTCCTTCGCCTACACAGACAGGAACAGAGTGGGAGCGCCATGACTGTTGCTTCCGACTGGCTGAAAGGCTGTTGTTGGTATAAATGTCACAGCATTAATATATCTGAGACGGGAAGCCCCAAACTGGTGATTCTAAGCTTCCCAGCATACGAGGACATTGCCGAGACTTCAGTGTTTAAACACCAACATCCAGTCACAGAGAGAAATGGACAACCAAGGAGAGTGGGGGGCAGGGGGGGTTTCCATCAGTGAAGATATTTCTTCTTCCAGAGAGTAATCCGCAATCTCAACGCACTAAGTATGTGACCTCCATTCAAAATAGTTCTCAAGGCACACATTCAGTTAAATTCATCATGTCCTTTTAGGAAATAGGAAAAGCATGAATTGTAGAAATGAAATCCCCCTTTAATCTTTCAAGTAGATATTTGAGTCCAATCATGGGGGAAAGTGGAAAAAGAGTCCTGAAACCTGCCCTCGAAAAGCCCCCAGTTCTCTTGGGTTGGAGGAGAGAAAACTAACGCTGATAAAACAATTAGGAAACAATAACTGGTGTAATTATGGTCTGGTTTGAGTTCCAAGGATAAGATTTCAGAAACAGGAGGAGAATGGTCCGGTCACCAGCCCTTTCATGCCTTGACTAAGCCCAGAGAAGGAAGCAGTAAACCAAACATTCTCTTCTTTATCTCCTTAAGTGTATCTCCTTTATCAGCAGCTCGACTTCCTTCCAGGGAGTTTAAGCCCTTGTGGCCAGGGCTACCTGCCCAGTTCAGGCCAGAAGGAAACAAAGAAACAAATCAGGTCACCCAACCAGCATCGCTCTTCTCCCCAAAATATTTCCTCCTCAAACGCAGACAGCAACTGTCACCACAAGACAGCCGTGCAGACGCGTGTTTATAAAGTCCATAACTTCCAACCCGGTGTCATCTCTCCTCCTTGAACTCCAGGGAAAACTCCTCTCGTGTCCCTTCCCTGTCAAGGGAATGTCCACAAAGACCACGGAAGATGGTCCCACAGGGAAGATTCCGCCCTTCCCGGCCTCTTGTCAGTTTCCCTCGCTTCCAGTGAAGGATCATGAACATAACAGCCTTTACTTGTTGCCATCTTTGCATGAGTGAGGACCTATCATTGCTTTTAAACCCCCTGCAGATGTTGATTTTCACCAACATGTCGAGAGGCCATAAGACAACTTGGTGGTTCAAACAGCCATGTCAGGAAACTCAAAGAGGAACTCAGCTCCCTTCTTAGAGCCTGATGTCTCCATCATTCCCCCAGTTCCTGTCCACTCTCCACCCCACCTCCCTACTCATCCGGTAGGGTCTCCTCTGCACTCACATGGAAAAGGTTTTGAATATGACCGAGACACACTTCAAGGATAGCTAACAACCACCCAGCTGAAGTTCACTGCTGAGTAAAGTTCTCTAAACACGACATGTCTCGGACCCTATTGCTGCCATTTTACAGACAAAGAAATTGAGACTAAGAAATTCAGCAACGTGGCCAAAATTGCCCAGAGGCCTGAACAGAGATCTAATTCCAAAAGCCCCTGATCTTCACGTCAATACTGTTCTGTCTCCCACTACAACAGTGGAGTTTTTCAAACTGGCAAAGGGAACTGGGCTCAGAGTACTAAAGCACAGGGGTGTGGCCAGGAAGCTTCCAGGAGGAAGCAGGGCCACCAAGGCCAATGGAGACCCACAAACCCATCACCTGTGGGGCACCCAGAGACTGTATGAGCCCTCCCGGTGGACACACACCTGGAAGCCCTCCTCGTGGAAGCAAAGAGCCTTCTGACCCACACTGAGCAGTCAGCTGTCCCCACCAGCTGGTGAGCTGCACTTCCAGGCCCCAGAACCACCCTCCAAGACCCTGGCCCCCCAGCCTGGAAATGTAAGTAAGCAGGCAAATGTTTTTTGGAGGTTTACACTTTTTTATCTGTTTACCTGTACAGCCAAGCCTTATAAACCCAGAGTACAGCAGGAGTGGCTTCATTCCCGAGTAATAAATTAGGGGTTAAAAAAAAAAATAAATGATTACTAGTGACTATCAAGAACAAGAAACAGGACTTAACAGTTCTGGCTCCCGGTCAATCACAGCGCCGCTGACTGACGCCCCACAGAGCAGCAACCATGGCTAATTTCTCTCCAGATGGTGGTTTGTACTTTTCCAGGCGGAATCTCATCTCCCCAAGCCTCGCCTCACCTTTCTACAGCTCTTTGTTCTTTCCCAACGTCCTCTCTGTGCACAGAGGGCTTTGCAACACCTCCAAATTTACCACCACCCACAGATTTAATTAACAGACTGTTTACTCCCCCCTTCACTGATTGGAATATCTTAAGTAAAACCAGGCCTCCTCTGAGCCCACGGGTACTCCACCCTGGGCACCTGTCCAATCAGCTCCGTGGTGGAAAACGGCATTTGCCCAGCTCCAGCCCTAGGGCTGGCCCTGGTCCAAGGCAGGTCTGTGCTGTGAGCCAGCCGCCAGGTACCACATGAGGGCTGCTGCCCTGGGGGCTGCCTAGGGAGAGGAGACAGTATGGAAGGAAGGGCAGAGGTGGTACAATAAAAATAAAAAGTAAAATGACACCCGGGTAAGGCAAGGTCTTGTTGGTAAAAGTCAGGATCCAGGGAGAGGCCAGCTGGACACACGTTTCTCAGGACTTCTCCATGCCATCCATACCTTAAAAGAAAAAGGGGGGAAAAAAATAGAATAAAACAGAGGAGGGAGCGAGACAGTGAAAGAAATGGACAGAGTTGGATGAAAGCGAGAGGAGGAAGGAGGGCAGGAGAGAAGGGGAGAGAACAATCTGCTTTTTTTTAATTAACCACTAACTACATCAATTAAAAGACACTAAACTAGCTGGGCGAGGTAGCTCGAGCCTGTAGCCCCAGCTACACGGGAGGCTGAGGTGGGAGGATCGCCGGAGCCCAGGAGTTCATGACCAGCCTGAGCAACAGAGTGAGACCCCCAGTCTCTAAAATCAATAAATAAAAAACAAAAAAGCACTAAACTGAATGTCCATTTTAAGTTCAACAATACAGGAGTTCAAAAGAAGACAAGGTCTCTCAACCCAAGGACTCTGACATCCATCAGGAGAAACAAATCAGTGACCAACAGCCAGGGAAACAAATACGAAAACAACAGCAAGCAACGCAAACAGGCATGAAGTTAATTCTTCTACAGAGCCATTTAATGACGCAGGGACTGATGGACTATTCTGGCTCCGGAGCAGGAGTGGAGATTATGCAGAAGTATCCCACTGGTCCAGCTAAAGCCAGGCCACGGCTTTGGCTGCACACACCAGCCAGCCCAACGCTCGCTGATGGATTTCTGCAGCTATGACAAACCAGCACGTGAACTCTCTCCTTGATAAGCCGAATCTCCCCTCCTGTGCTAGGCTACTGCTTTTATGTCTTTGATTAATTTTTCTAAACTATTTTAGGGTTTTATGACTACTCTTACTTCTTTATTCTTAGGATTTTAAAGAGGAGTCAGGCAATTAAATACTCGGTGCTATTGTTACTCACAATAGGCACTGATATCATGTCTACCTGATCTTCTCAATTTGCTTAAATTAATTTTGCTGCAAAGAAAATTCTTGTCTTTCCAACAGACTAGTTATGAAAACTCATTTTTTGGAAGTCGCTTACTCTTCTACTTATTAATCTCCCCACGCCCTGGCTTCAAACGTGCTTGGGGGTGGGGGAAGGAGGCCCATCAGAATTGACAGATTCCTGAAATAAGAGAAATTTACCCATCCTAGCAGGTTATCCCAGGAAGATACATGACAGCCTTTGTCTAGGTCAGGGCTGTCCAATAAAAACATAATTTTAAATTTTCTAGTAGCCACATTAAAAAAGAAAGTTAAAAGATTAAACACAATTCAATAACCTATTTTATTCAACCCAGTATATCACAAATGTGATCGTTTTGACATATAATCAACATAAAAAATTATTAATGAGATCGCTAACATTTTTCCCTTTCTTACTGTCTCTGAAATCTGGTCTGTAGTTTAGGCTGACAGGACTTCCTAATTCAGACCAGCCACCTGTGATCACCACAGTGGGTAGTACAGCTACAGACCCTCTGATCGTAATGTGTGGCCAGGAGGGAACAGGTTGGATAAAGAATTTCCTACATATGAGGGACTCCGGATCTCCCAAGTGCTCAATTACAGGATGTGCAGAGCTTTCTATTCACACAGCCCCTAGGAGGGACAAACATGTCCTTTGGTCTGTCTGAAATAGCTGCCTGAAATCAAGAGAACCTCTCCAGGGCTCTGAGTTTCATATCTAAAAACACAGTCGATAGAAAGAGAACCTCCTAGGTCCAAGAAACCATGCTAGGGGCTGAGACCAAACACGTTCAAATTCTCCATTAACACCTAAGCCTAACATCCTGGCCAGGAAACATTTTCCTTTTGTGGATTTCCATGCCTTATTAAAAAGTCAATTTGTTTGCCTGTGTCAAAACATCACATATACCCTGTAAAGATATACAACTATTATGTACCCATAATAATTAAAAATAAAAAAAGAGCTTTGAGCACTAAACCTAAAAAAAAAAAATCATTGTACCAATAAATTTAGATATGTATTTATAATGTTATTATCCACACTTAGAGTACCTTGTGTAACTTTAAAATGCTAATTCAGAATGCTTTATAGTATTTTATTCATGTAATAAACTAATATTTTATAATATCAAAAAATACAAATAAAAAAGTCATTAAATCTAGTGCTTACACTGAGAGAGCAACCACACTTAACAACAGGAAATTGAGTTATCTGGGTTAATAGCCTGTCTTGTTCCAAATTTCAGGACAAACCAAAGAAGAATCCAAAATCAGCCCTTAAGAATCTTAATCTCTGCCTGCCTGGTCAAAAGTGCTGCCCATCACTGAGCCTTGACTTTCCCAGGAATCCTAAAAGAATAATCTCTGTGAGGGCATTTGCAGCATTTGACATATTTTCTCAGCATCCTTGTTGTCCTAAGTTGATCCAGAAAGTTCTTGTCACCCCAATCTTTTCTCATATCACCTTAAAACTAAAGCATATATAAATGATCTCTGACTCTTTAAAATTCATGAAACATACGGACCCCAAGCTTCACAGTGCTTTGTGGGACGACAACCCAATTTGAAGCACCATGAGGTTGTGAATGAGTGTGGCCCACCCACCTAAAGACCCACCTCTGTCAGAACCCCTGGAGCTTTGGGATGGCCACAAGCCCTCCAACTGGTTCTCTAACCTGGTCTTTCTCTCCCTCCCATTGTCCTGACCTCTCATGGAGCGCACACACGCTCCACACCTCCGTGGGAACAGAAAAGCCTGCAGACGGATGTTTTCAGTGGCATGAGACTCTGGGGTCCAGCCTTGGCACATCCACCAGGTGACACTCTGGATGATGCTAAACTCATTACCTGCTCTTTTCCTGAGCAAGTACCAAACTGAAGGCCACTGGGGTGCCAGCGCCAACACCAGGGACAGGGATGACCCGAATCCAGATGGGACCTGCCCTCCAGAGTCAGAGACACACGAACACATGAATGGAAGACAGCGGGTCCTGTGACAGCAGAGAAGGCCCCGGAAGGCTTCCTAGAGACGGTGGTGTCTCCGCTATGCTTTAAAAGATAAGCAAGAATGGACCAGAAGGGGGAAAAACACAGCACAGGCAGAGGTTGGAAGCTGATACTTCCTAAGTCCTTACCAGGGGCCAGGTCTGTTCGAAGCATCTACAGGAATTAACTCATTTATTCCTCACAACCGCTCCTATGAAGTCGGTGCCATTATTATTCCCATTTGATAGATGAGGAAACTGAGGCATGGAGCAAGGTAATACACCGTTCAAGGTCATTCTGTTAGTAAGCAGCCGAGCAACGCAAGCCCAGGCAGTCGGACTCGGGCTGGAGTTTGCCCTGTGGTCTGTGAGACGACTGCCCTTGACCACTGTGCACCTGTGCCTGCCCACGCGAGGGCAGTTGTGCTTGTGAACTGCAAGCACACGGTGCACCTGGACCCCCGTGGCGGTCCGAACGGTAACCTATAATAAATGCAGGAGGCTGGATGAAGGGGTCTTGAAGGTGAGAGCTTCAAAGTCTTACCCATGCCCTTCAATCCAAACACAGCCTCCTCATTGGCAGCTGCCAGCATGTGTGCCCCCCACCCCCCAGGAGCTGGGCGGGCAGGGCTGGAGTGGGCAGGGCTGGAGTGGGCAGAGGGGAGGTCGAAGGGGCAGGGCAGGGAACGTGCACCGGGCCAGGGCTCAGACTTCATCCCATAAGCAATGGGGAAAGTCTGGCAAGTGACACTCAGACACGTTTTAGAGGGACGGCTAACCTCCCAGGGCCGTCGTCACACTGGAGGGCGAGGATGAGAAGGCAGGGAGCAGGGCCCGCGTGAGTTCAGGACAGAGGGCAAGAAGTCTGTATTTGTTTCCTAGGGCTGCCATAACAAGTAAGTTCCAGACACTAGAAGTCCAAAATCAAGGTGTCGGCGGCAGGCCTGCTCCCTTGGAGGCCCTAGGGGAGAATCCTTCCTTGCCTCTTCCAGCTTCTGGTGGCTTCAGGTGGCTTCTTGGCTTGTGGCTCCATCGCGCCAATTTCTGCCTCTGTCTTCACTGTGCGTCTGTGTCTCTGTACCTGAACCACCAGACGTACAGCCACCATAATCCAGTATGGTCTCCTCGTAACTAATTACACTGCAAAGACCCTATTTCTAAATAAGGCCACATTATGAAGTTCCAATGACATGAGTTTTGGGGACACTATTCAACCCACGACTTAGGGCCTGAAAAATAGCACGGGTCTTAGGACTGAAGAGGGGTGGCCAAGGGAAGAAAGATAGCAATGCAGAGGTCAGTGAAGAAGGTGTGCTATCTTTTGCGGGGGGAAGGTACAACAATTAGAATACATACATGTACTTATATAAACCAACACTGCAAGAAATCACAAGAAACCAAGAAAAGTAGTTACCCGAGGGGACAGAAAAATGGGGTATATGGGTGAGGGCAAGACTCCTTCATGTGCACTTTATTATACAGCTTCCATCTTGAAACCATGTCAAGGCACTATTTATCCAAACAAATTCAAGAAAAATTAAAAAGCAATGTTTTGGAGGTGAAAGTTTACAAGTGGATGAAACATAATAAACATACATAGTAGTACGTAAAAGAAGCCAGATACAAAGTACACCCTGTGTGATTTCATCACTATCAAGTACAAAAAACAATCTCTGGTGTCAGAAATCAGGATTGGGGTTGCCCTTAAGGGGGAGCCAACAGGGAGGTTTTTGGGGTCTCGGTGTGTTCGGTTTCTAGATCTGAGTGCTGGTTACACGGTTGTATCCTGTTTGTAAGAATTCATCAAGCTGTGCGCATACAATAATGCACACTTTTCTGTATGCATCTTATATTTAATTTCAATAATTTTTAAAGAAATATATATACACGAATGTTGGTGTATAGCTTCCAATTTGTAAAATGGGGATGATATCACCCTGTTTATAGCAAAGCTCTCCTGCCTGTGGATGTCAGTAATTCCAAAGGAGATGACACAGAATGCTGTCACTGTGCAAGCTTAATGTCATACAATTTTATAGAACAAAGTCCATGTAACATGCTTTAAAAATTCTTCTTTTTTTCCAAAAGAAATATAGACACGACAATGTTTGCATTAGTGCTGTCTTGGTTTCAAAAGAGATTTTGGCCCCCCCTGGCAAAGGCTGAAATTTTAGCTGCAAGCAAGGGGGGAGGGGTCCCTGAAAACACTTTTATGCTTTTCTCACTGAAACAAAAGACCAAAAATGGACTTTCCCCAAGACGTGGCAGGAGGAGGGGCAGCCTGCACATGTCATCCCCCCGCGGCCGCTTGTTCCAGCCACCTACTACGCCTGCCCGTAATGGAAACACCAGATTTAAACAGGTGTCGTAACAGTAAAGGGGCCCCGTAAACGGGAAACCAAGGAGGCCTCGCGGAGCTGGACAGCTGGTGCGAGAGTGAGGGTTCCAGACCTAAGTGGTCCCCAGACTTCCGGAGTCTGCTCTACTTCACCTCGCACACTCTTAAACATCCATTTGCCTCCGCGGGCGCACACACACCACCTATATAAAATCTCTCAACAGGAAATTTCTGCCATTCTTAAATGGTCTCGCCTAAATAAAATGCCTTTGACAGAGTACTCTGAGCGATTGGATTGTATTAAATGTGAGGGAAAAAGAGAACGGGTTAGTTACTCTATAATAAACAGTCTGCTCAGTCTAGCAGTCACAGGGACAGCCTGGACTGCTCGGGGGAGGGGTGTGAAATGAGAAGGGGTGAGGAGTGTGGTGGCCTTGACATTGGCAGGGGTTGGGGGTCTGCAGATCGCAGCCCGATAACACCCAGGTGCTGTCATCCGCTGATGAGCGGGGATTTTATCACACCCAGGTTGTGTGGCCTTGGTCAGCTCATCTGACCTCTCTGCTTCCCCACTTCCTCACCTATGAAATGCGGTAACAATACCCACCTTGCGAGGACTTTTCAAGGACATGAACATGTGTAAAGTAACAAAAAGGCCCAGTGCGAGAGGATCGTTAAAGGTGGCGAGTGCAACGGCCATGGTCATAAACACCACTTACAAAGTATTCGTGATTTCCTTGAAAAAATCACTCCGAGTTTAAAAATGAAGGAAAGCATTTGATCTGAAGTCTCATTAATGAAAAGAAGTGGGAAGGATGGTGAATTCTCTTCCAGTTTTAGTTTCCTGGGGCTGCCATAACAAAACACCACAGACTGGATGGTGGAAACAACAGAAACATATTTTCTCAGAGTTCGGAGGCTGGAAGTCTGAGGTCAAGGTGTGGGTAGGTTTGGTTTCTCCTGAGGCCTCTCTCCTTGGCTCCCAGGTGACTGCCTTCTCCCTGCGTCCTCACATGGTCTGGTGCCTTTCTGTGTGTGCAAACTTCCTCTTATTACACGGATGCCAGCCATGTTGGATTAGGGCCCCACATTTAAGACCTCATCAATCCCTAACCACTTCTTTGAAGACTCTATCTTCAAGTGCAGTCACATTCTGGAGTACTGGGGTTTGGGGGAGGAACACCATTCGGCCCACAACACCTCCCTACACCAAAATTTGAAATGTTGACTTGGGTGTTCCCAGAACTAAAGGACCCATGTCACACAGAGGACAAGTGAAGGAGTGGAGATGTTTTGCTTGGGAAGAGCTACTGGAATGAGGGGCAGAGGCATGGCCAGTCAACTGCAAATGGTTACAGGGCAAAGGGGAGCTGACGTCTGCGCCACACCATAGGACAGTCCTCCATTCCCAGCAAGGAACAACTTTCTTTTTCTTTTTCTTTTTAATAAAAGCAGAGACGGAGTCTTGCTAGGGTCCCCAGGCTGGTCTCAAACTCCTGGGCTCAAGCGATGCTTCCACCTCAGCCTCCTGAGAGGCTGGGACTACAGGTGCACACCACCATGCCCAGCTGAAACAACTTTCTAACAATTCACTTGCTCAGCCAAGGTCACAGTGTCTTTAGTCCCACAAAGGCCAATGCACGCGTACCTCACATCATGCCCACAATCTGAGAGTGGGCACTGCGCCATCCTGCAGTGCCCACAGGGGCCAGAGGGGACCAGCCTCAGAAAGGGCAAGTGACTTCACCGAAGTTGATCAGCTCATCTGAGTCAGCAAGGAACCTAGACTCTCTGACTCTGGATCTTCCATCCTTCCCTCAGCTCCAGAATGGAAACCGCCACAAAGCCTCAGGTGACGTTCCTCAGCCAAGATGTCTAGGAGAAGACACCTGGATTGGAGGGGCATTACCAATCCTAAAATTCCAATCTAAAGCCAATCACAGTAGAAGAGCAGGGAAAGGTGAAGAACACTCTCAACGGTGATGTCAGCCTCTTCAAAACCAACTGCAATAGGTTACCTACAACCAGTTCCCCAGCCCCTGCAGAGAATCTCTTAATGTCACATTAAATTTTTGGTTCATAAAATCAAAGATACAGGCCATGCGTGGTGGCTCATGCCTATAATCCTAGCACTCTGGGAGGCCGAGGTGGGAGGATCACTTGAGGTCAGGAGTTCAAGATCAGCCTCAGCAAGAGTGAGACCCCCATCTCCACTAAAAAAAAAAAAAAAAAAAAAATAGAAATTAGCCGGGCAACTACAAATAGAAAAAATTAGCTGGGCATGGTGGCATATGCCTATAGTCCCAGCTACTCAGAAGGCTGAGGCAGGAGGATCACTTGAGCCCAGGAGTTTGAGGTTGCTGTGAGCTAGGCTGACGCCACAGCACTCTAACCTGGGCAACAGAGCAAGACTTTGTCTCAAAAAAAAAAAAAAAAAAAAACCAGTTTAAAAAAAAATCAAAGATATAGGACTTTAGAAGCTAGGGAGGACCTCAGAAACAATGTCTCACTGATGAGGAATCCAAAGACAGTTGTTTCTACTTTTTTTTTTACTTGTTTTGCTCTGAGGGATGTTAAAAAGATTTCAGAGATAAGATAATGACGGTGTTTTGTAAAAGCTTAAAACAATGCTCAAAGTAATAAACAAAAAATGTTCAGTCTACCTGAAAAGTAAAGAAAGAGAGAAAGAGAGACAGAGAGACACAGAGAGAGAGAGAAAGAGACTGATTCAATTAACAGCAACAAAATAAAATTAAATGATTAAGACCCAGGTGCCAATTAGACTGTGGTGAGTCCAATATACTTACATATTGATAAACTCATATACTGATATTTATGAGCTGATCCAGACTGATCAAGACTTTTGGAAGGCAATTAATTTCACAATTCAAATCAAGAGTCATTTTTTTAAATGTCATATTTAATACAGATACTACATCCTGGGAATTTACCCTGAGAAAAATATGTTTGGAAAAGAAAGAAAGCAAAATATACATGAAGAATGTCAAAAGAATCTTAAAATTGTGATAAAAAGAACATAACATAAATATTCAATTACAGGAGAATGGTTAAGTAAATGATCAACTCCCTGGAATGTGTGACCACTATAAGTGACAAGTGTAAGGACAAAGTGGCTACATTGTAGATGTTGATGACACAATGTCACATGAAAAGAAACAAAATACAAAGCAGAATCTATGCAAGAGTTACAAATATGTAAAAGTATGTGAAAAATATGGATAAGAAAGAACAGAGAAAACCAAAAGCTACCAATGTGTTCCTACAGTAAGAATGTAGAGTCTCCTTTTAAGTGGACTTTGTTGTTCTTACAAAAACCATGCAGTCAATAAAAATACATTTTCAAAGAGTAAGCTGATCTGTGTGCAGCACAAAATCCCTGGAGTTGCTTGCCTAATCCTCCTTGCTGCTCCCTGCCCAGAAAAATAGGCCGGGAATGTCCAGCAAAGTCCAGAACCCTTATCGGATCTCAATTAGCAATTTGCTCACTTTCCCTAAAACCAGTCTCCTTTCATTCCTCCCTCTGTGGTCATGCAGATGAATGCTATTCCCTCTGTCCTTTACCCACCCACATGCTATCCAGCCACCCTGCCCCCATGAAGATCTCCCTCATTCTTCCACCTGCTTGAAAATAGGGACAGTATTATGGGATAATCTTACTTCCTAGCTAAAGAGTATTCTCCTTGAGGTTAGCAAACTCAGCCTCTCCTTATTTCTACCTATTTGTCCCCCAACCCTCACTACCCCATAAGGATCTTCCATTATTTTCTACCCCCATAGACTTTCAGCATCCAGGAACAAACTCTTCCACAACCACCTGCAGTTAGGTCCCGGGCTGCTCGGCCCCAAGTCCCCATGACCAGTGAGAAAGCCCAGGTCCAGAAGGGCTCACCTTGGAATCAAAGGCATACTGGTGCAATGCCCTTGGGTTTTCTTCTTGGTTTTCTGGTCTCTGTTTATCTGTTGGTTCCAAACTGCTGCCTGGCTGCAGGACCACACACCAGCTGCCCCCTCACAGTGCACGCTGGCTAATTTTGGCTTCTGCTATAGCATCAGATTCACCCTGGCTGGAGACTGCTCACCAGCAACTAAGAGAAACTTTCCTCTCGCCAGTGGGTCCAGAGGGAATGTGCCTGTCTCTAGTCTCTCCCAAGTAAAGACCTTTGTTACGTTGGGCTTCTCACCCCATAGCCATTCACAGCTCATCCTCTTGGCAATGGCCTGTGCACCGTGCATTCATACTGACTGCTGAGTTACAGATCGGGGGCAAGTTCTCCCCAGTATGAACCAAGTTCCCCCACAGTACTACCTCAGGAGGTAGATCTGGCTGAGACTCTGCTGTCTAAGAGTTTGAGGTCTGGGAAGAGTCCACTGAGCCCCAAGCTAGACTACGACAACGCACCTCAAAGAGCCATTAAACGTCATGATAATTCAGAAGGAAAGGGATGACTTTAAGTCATGGAGGAAGCAGAACACCAAGGAAAACTATAAGAAGACAGTTAATTTCAACCAGAACCAGAAAAAGAGGTAGATTTTGACAAGCAGAAATGGGAATGTTTCAGATCTAGAGACAGTGTGAGCAAAAGAATAAGAAAGAGTAGGATACATCCCAGAGCAGAAATGACTCCTTTTCCACTGGCTCAAAGCGTTTGAACAAGGAGTCCTGCGAACAAGATTGAAAAACGGGGCTGGGACCAGAGGACAGATGGAGTCATTGAAAGTTTAAAACACATGGTGATATATCAGAGCTGAGCTTCAGGAAAATCGCATCTCTTAGCATTAAGGACACATCCATACTACACTGTCCTTAACTGACTGAATGGAGCGGCTGGGCATTGGTGTGAGCTGAACTGTGGTGCCTGAAAAAGACAGGCCAAGATCCTAACCTGGTACCTGCGAATGTGAGCTTCTTTGGAAATTGAGTCTTCTCGATGTAATGAAGTTAAAAGGAGGTCATACCGAATTAGGGTGGGCCTATATCCAGTGACTGGTATCTTCATAAGAGAAAGTAAGGGACTTGGAAACACACCAGACACACATGGAGAAGACAGTCGCACGGAGTAGGCAGAGATTGGAGTGATGCTGTCATAAGCCAAGGAATGCCTCAAGCCACCAGAAGCCAAAAGAGGCAAGAAAAGAATTTTTCCTAGGGCCTTCAGAGGGAGCCTGGCCCAGCTGACACCTTGATTTCAGACTTCCAGCGTCCTGTACTGTGAGTGAATAAGTTTCTGCTGTCTTAAGTCACCCAGTTTGTGCTACCTTGTTATAGCAGCCCTAGGAAACGAAAGAAAGACATGCATTACATTGGACTTGGAAATCATGAGTGCTTTACGACCTTCAGAGAAGATGGGAAGACGGGATAGTTCATGAACCAGGAGGCCACTCTAGAGAAAAACTGAGGTCACGAAGCACGATCATGATTGAAACTGTGGATATACAACCAGTGTCTAAGGAGAAAGGGGGAAAAGAACAATATTGTGATGACCGGGGCAGTGGTTCAATCCTCGCCTAAAAGGACCCATCAATAGGGCTAATCCTTCCATTGAGACTTCATCACTGGGCTCCACTGCGGCCCCCACCGGCCTTCTCATCTTTGTTCACTCCCAACAGCGTCCACATACTCTCTATTCTGCACAAGGTCCTCATCGCCGAGAGGAGCACTTTGCGATTAATCCCCATGTGTAAGTGGATTACAAAACAAGAAAATGACTTTGGAGGCCTTAAATTTCCACTAGTTACCGCTACTCAAAGCTGAATATGTACATTCATATAATGGCATTTTTCTGATTATAAAGGTAAGCCCTACTCATTGTAAAATCTTTCGAAGTTAAGAGAAAACCATATGGAAGAACAAAAGAGTCATCCTTAATCTCAACAATAGTTTACATTTTTTAAATATACAAAATATTTACAGTGAGTATTGTGGCACACCTAATGTCATGAAGAGAAATAGTTTGTAATTAAAAAAAAAATTTTTTTTTGATGGAATGCTCCAGAAGAATCACCCAGGCAGACGAAGAAAATAAAAAAATTTAAAAAAAAAAAGAAACCACAGCACGCCTGAGAAAAATGGAGAAGGTTAGGCCCACGTAATCAAAGGTCATTAACCATTTTAACACCGCTAGAGGTCAGAGAGATTTTATTCATGTCAAAGAAGGAAATTCGAAGATACACATCTAGCAGCATTTACAGTCAGAGTAGTAACCTATTGCTCTCTATTCCCGAATTCCACAAAGTAACTTTTCCAAGCTGGAAAAAATCATAGCTTATTATTTCCTTGAGAGATTTCAATTTTTTCCCAAATTAAAGTTTCCTTGCAGCAACCAAAACCATATCTGATATCCTTGGACCCAGTCTCCCCAAGCCCCTGTAACCCTCGGCTGTGTCAGCTGCGGGGCTATACCCCAGAATGTTAGAGGGGCTGGCCCCGTGCTGTAATAAAAACAAGGTCCAGGCACTCTCGACTGCTAGTTGCTAGTTGCTAAGAGGCTCGTAAATTCACTTTTCCTGACTTGGATGAGATTCAGAACTGCTGTAACACAGGCTGAGAAGACATGGATTATTGCAATTAAAATTCAGAGACTGTCCAAGAGGAATAATTCTAGCCCTTCACACTCTAATAAACTACATCAACTGGGCCTGGTTTAAAGAATGCGCAGTTAACTGGGATCTCTAAAGTCTTTGGCATGAAGACTCCAGGTTCCTAATACTAGCAACTTTTACAAATAAAGACCACCTGGTTTTGACCCCATCTCTTAAAGAAGGAGATGACTATTTGGGTTTTCTTACTTGAAGCAAGCTAAAATTGTGAACACAGGCTCCCATAAACCTTTAAGGTCATTTGAATTGTTTGATATAATTAGTGAGGGTTCACAGAACCAAGAATGCAGGCAGATTTGATCCCCAAATTAAAGCAATTAACTGTCAGAAGGGGAGGAAAAAAGGGGGCAAAAAAGCAAGAGGGTGAATTTTTTATGTCTATTTTTAAAAGAATTTGATTGTTAAATTGTTTAGTTAACTGAAAACCATAGTTACAAGGTGTTAATTTTTTAAAATTACCATGAAATGTTAAAGTTCAATTGATATAATTGTAGAATTAACAGTGTAATTTCTAATCACAGGGATTTCATGATGAGATACTCTTTCTAACACTCAGACAGCTTTTCTAAAATGTCATAGTAGACCTTGCCCTGCAGTCGGAACATTTTCCGAAAATATTTTCAACGCTCAATAAACTGCTCAAGAGGAGTAATATTGTAATGATCACCCAGCAATATTTTTCCTCCCTAATATCTGAGGGTTAAGCATGAGCCTTTCAGAACAGTTATTAGCAATGCCCTGAAGTCTTTAACTGGGAGAACTTGCTCAAGCACAGAGAAGCCCAAAATACCTGAAATTATTATCTAGTGCTTAAGAACTTTCTATCCTAAAAGAGAAAGACACTTTATTAATTTAATTCCAGCTCAAATAATAACCAAAAGCTCATGCCTCAAGAGAGCTCAGCTCCAAATATCTAGAAAACATGAGATTTTTTTCCTAAGAAATTTAAATATGTGATCTTTAGTAGTATTTGTGTCCTTTAAATGCAGGGTTTCTCAGCCTCAGTGCTACTGACTATGGACCAGATAATTGTCCTGGTGGGCTTTCCTGGCACTGCACCTTGTTTGGCAGCATCCCTGGCCTCTCTCCTCTGGAGGCCACTAGAACCTACCCAGTTGTGACAACCGAAAATATCTCCAGACACTGCCAAATGTCCCCTAGGGCTGTGGTCCCCAAGCCCCACTACCAGTCCTTGGCCTATCAGAAACCAGGCCGTGCATCACCACCTGAGCTCCGCATGCCACCCTTCCCCCTCGCCCCCACCCCCATAACTTCCCAAACCCCCAAGTGGCTGGGTGACAAGCGAAGCTTCATCTGTATTTGCATCTGTATTCCCATCGCTGGCATCACTGCCTGAGCTCCACCTACCCATCACCCCCCAGTCCATGGAAAAATTGTCTTCCATGAAACCAATCCTTGGTGCCAAAAAGGTTGGGGACCACTGCTCTAGGGGGCCAAATCACTCCCCAATTGAGAACATCTGTCCTAAAAAAACATAAAACACAACAAAAACTACCACCCAGTAAAAGTTTAGCACCCAAAAGCTGATGCCCAAAGGTAGTTCATTTCCCAATTACATTGCAAATATGTCCTCAAGTAGCTTTGGCAAATAAAGAAAATAACCAAGTCATTCACGAGTTGCTTTATTTTTTTAAGGGTGAAATCTCTGCCTGAAAACAAAACGTTTCCTGTGTTCCTTTTCTCAATCTATAATTAGTCACGCTAGTAGAACTGAGGAAAACAAAATATGAATCTAGCATATCACCTAGCTATGGAGTGAAAAGGATTGACAAAATCATAACTAAGTAAGCATTTTTTTAATTTTTTTTTTTGGAGACAGGGTCTCCCTCTGTCACCCAGGCTGAAGTGCAGTGGTGTGATCATAGCTCACTGCAACCTCAAATCCCTGGGCTCAGGCAATCCTCCTGCCTCAGCCCCCAAGTAGCTGGGACTACAGGCACGTGCCACCATGCCCAGCTAATTCTAAGTAAACATTTCAAATTGATTTTTAGTTTTTAAAAACAAATATGCAAAGAACATCAAGGAAGTAAAATGACAACCCACAGAATGGACAAGATGTTTGCAAATCATATACCTAATGAGGGACTTGTCTCTAGGATACATAAAGAATTCTTACATCTTAAAAAGACAAAAACCCAACTGAAAAATGAGCAGTGTCTGAATAGACATTTCTCCAAAGAAAATATCCAATTAGACATTTCCCCAAAGAAACTATACAATTAGCCAATGAGCACATGAAAAGATGCTCAACATCATTATTTATCAGAGAAATGTAAATCAAAACCACAAGGAGATACCACTTCTCACCCAATAGGATGGCTACAATCAAAAAGACAGATAATAACAAGTGTTGGCAAAGATGTGGGGAAATTGGACTCCTCATACGCTGTTAGTAGGAACATAAAATGATGCAGCCACTTTGGGAAATAATCTGGCAGTTCCTCAGAAGATTAAATATAGAATTACCATATGACTTAGCAACTCCACTGTTAGGTTTATAACCAAAAAATTAAAACAGATACTCAAAGAAATATTTGTACACTAATGTTCACAGCAGTAACTATTCACAACAGCCAAAAAGTAGAGATAATCCATGTTCATCAACTGATAAATGGATAAACAAAATGTAGTATATCCATACAATGCAATATTATTTAACCATAAAAAGGAATTCAGTACTGATCCATGCTACAACATGGATGAATCTTGAAAACAGTGTGCTAAATGAAAGAAGCCAGTCACAAAAGACCAGAAATTATATGATTCCATTTATATGGAATGTCCAGATAAGCAAATCTATGGAGACAGAAAGTAGAGTAGTGGTTGCCAGAGGCTGGGATGACAGGTAGGGAATAGGAGTGACTGCTAACAGGACAGGGTTTCTTTTGGGGGTGATGAAAATGTTCTAAGATTGATTGTGGGCCGGGTGCAGTGGCTCATGCCTATAATCCTAGCACCATGGGAGGCTGAGGCGGGAGGATCACTTGAGGTTAGGAGTTCCAGACCAGCCTCAGCAAGGGCAAGACCCTGTCTCTACTAAAAACAGAAAAAATTAGCCGGGCATGGTGGTGCATGCCCGTAGTATCAGCTACTTGGGAGGTTGAGGCAGGAGGATAGCTTGAGCCCAGGAGTTTGAGGTTGCTGTGAGCTAGGCTGATCCCATGGCACTCTAGCCTCGGTGACAGAATGAGACTCTGTCTCAAAAATAAATAAAATAAAATAAAATAAAATAAAATAAAATAAAATAAATAAATAAAATTGATTGTGATAATGGTTGCACAACTCTATAAATATACCAAAAACCATTATATTATATACTTCAAAGTGAGGCAAATTATATTTTCATAACAACATTATAAAAACAAAAACAATCTATAGATAAGGCACAGAAGACTTAATCATGATCACAGAAACACAATGTATCTACACAATGTTACCAACCCCGGCAGCTGACAGAGCTGGGGTGTAGCTGGGAAGAACAGGGAGGACAAAGACACCAGACACTGATCTTCTCATTCAACAATTGGGGGGTGGGGAGAGGGGGTGGTTAAAAGTCACGGTCATTGGTTAACAGACCTAAATTAAAGGTCTGTGTAAGTAACATAAAGATTGAAGAATAATTAATTTAAAAACCATACCTATAATTATCAAAAATGTAGAGAATGAAGTAGGTGAGCTATAATAAGCAAGCTAAATTGTCATAGATCATAAAATGAAGCCAAGAAATAAAAAACGTGGTATATCCATATTATTGAGAGATATAAAAATAACCACTAGAAGAACTAGTGATCATTTGAACAAAATGAACAAAAGTGATTGTTTCCAGAGAGCACAGGACTAAATGAGAATATGAAATAGGAGGGAAGCAGAAGACTTACTTTTCATAAGCCCATCTGTTCTATCCGTTTCTCAATACTACACGGAATCATTACTCTGCACGTTGTTTTTGGAATCAAATCAAACTTGGCATTACTTGAGTCAAAGAATCTGCATGAAATAAGAATACACTTTATGTCAGAAAAAAATATTAAACTGGATTATCGTTACTGAGTGAAATTGTGATTTAAGTGTGATGTAAGCGAAACTGACTCGAGTTTGATAGCCAAAGACTGTATCCCCACTGAGAGGGTAGCTGGGAGATGTACGCTGGATCCCTGGGAGAACAAGAAACCTGCGTAAGGTCCCTACCACATGTAAGGCAGACAGTAAGTCGTATGAGGGTCACAACTTCACCATGGCAAGAACGAACATTCAAAAGTCCTAATAACTTTGGGATTCCAAGAACCTTTCAAAGAAAGTGCATGTGGCGCTCCCCCCACACCGCAGACCCCAGTGAGAACACACTTGGAAACCAAAAGGCGTGGGTAGAGGCTGCTCACCACCACAGCACAGCAGAATTTGCCATAGGGAAAGTACTACCCACATTTATTTAAAACCCAATCAGGGTTACAACTGGGACCCTTGGGACTCAGGATTCCAGGAGGCCAAAGTAGGGCACTTTTGAGCACATCAGGTGTAATTACACACCAAGCAACAGGCATAACCAAGAGTGTCCCAGGGTACCCCAGAGAGCCCAGGGCCTTACAAGCATGGAAACAGACTCCTGTGGTTACCAGAACACAAGGAGCCCACACTATGCTAAAGAACTTGCCCTCCACTTTATCACTTTCTAAGGATGATGTTGTTGTGCTCTGTGAGGAGAAGCAGATGCACATTTTGCAAAGAAAAAAAGAACATATGAGCTGGGCCAGGCGCATGCCTATAGTCTCAGGTAGTCAGGAGGCTGAAGTGAAAGGATCATTTGAGCTCAGGAGTTCGAGGCTGCAGTGAGCTATGACTGCACCACTGCACTCCAGCCTGGGTGACAGAGCAAGACCCTGTCTCAGCTCTAAAAACAAAAACAAGCAAACAACAACAACAAAAAAAACCTTACACATTACTTCAGTTAGTTGGGTTAGGCTCCTATTAAGTTGCCAACAAACAAAACCCACATAAGAAGGTCACAGTAAGAATGAACCCCAGGGTTCTGAGCCTCTGAAAACATTGCCCAAAGAATGAGTGGGAACTAGCTCATGAGATGCTCTAAACTTTCCTGCTAGAAATTGCCATTTGCCTGGAATGCTGCCACCCAACCTAGGTGATGTGGTTGGGTGGAAAGAAATCTTGTCCCCAGGAAGGTCAGGCCTCGGGCTGCAATCTTTCCCCAAAGACCCTGGAGGCCTCTACGGAGCAAGGAGAAGGAGAGGCTCTGCAGGGCAGACCCCTCCTCCAGGCCCCTCGGACTCAACATGCAGATGACAGGCACAACACCACTACCACTCCATCCTACCAACAGAAATTCCCGTGTGGTCCTGACACCTCTGCAAGGAGGAGTCCCAGACCCATGCCTCATCCTGTCCCTCCTCCCCCAGGCCTGACCTGCTGGCTTTCCGGGGCTCATTATCACCTCTGCAGACCTGGGCAGAGGAAACCAGGAGCAAGAACTAGGATTGATCAATGTTTACACGGTTAACAGCTCTAGGAGGGAGAAGGGAGGGAGAGTGGAAGTGAGGCTTTGCAAAGGCAGGTTTTCTCTACAGGATATCCTGTCTCCCCCATGGCCACAGGAAAGCATGTTTTGGCTCTGTAAGGAAAAGCAACTGAATCTCCATTGCCTAATGTCCCATCCACTCCCTACCCATTCCGAGCCAAGCTTGGGCACCCAGGCCTGCAGTCTCAGAGGGCCTTGGCCCATTCTGAAACTAAGCTTGAGCTCAGTTGAAAGAAACTTCCTCCCACAGAGCTCTTCGATGAATCATCACTCTTTGTTTAACATCTTTTGAATGCAGACAATTGATGGGCTTTCACATCATGCCCGTCTGGTGCCCCCACGCCCTCCACTTTTGCTCTCATTTCAAGGAGCTGAGACCCCATTCCACCGCCCTGCAGCAGACGGCAAGGTTTCTGAGCTCTGCCTCAGCCCCGTGGGGGAAGAACCTCTTCTCCTAGCAAAGGAGCTTCAAGGTCTTCTAGAAGAATCTCACACAAGCACTGGAGGAATCTCTGCGGCTTCCCATGCCCACCGTCTAGGCCCTTATGAATTTCTTAATGAGGTCCCTGGAGACCACAGGCACAGAGAAAGTCTTATACTGGAGGGTGTGGAGGAAGGTGCCGGAGGTTGAGAAGGGGATGGAAGGGGAAAACTCCACCTAATAGTATCGTGTACCCTTTTACACTGGAACACTGTTTTTACACTCTGTTCCTTACTGAGTACCGTTTTATTTCTAAGTGTCTCTTTTTTTTTTAAATAAGTGATTTGGCCTACAATAATGATGAGAGAGATTTTTTGTTTTTGACATAAGTTAGAACTTATATAAAACAGAATAATTAACGATGAAAAGACCTGAAATTTGGAATCGTGAAAAACAGAAACAGTTTGCTAGAGCCTTGCAAATCCGGTTTTTCTCATTCTGTATTGAGGAAAACACAAAAAAACAAAAAGAGAAACATACTCAGAAACATACCTCTACCTATTTGCTTAACTTAGAAAGGAAAATGTATATGCATATACAGATGTGTGTATACAGTGTATATACACACGGACACACACGCACATCACCAGCGAAACTGTTTTTGATACAGGAGACCAAATGACCAGAGACGGGGAAAATAAGGATCTTTCTCAACCACAAGCCTGAGTCTGCAATGTTCAGGAATCTCACAGGAATCTGTACATAAAAACCAAATTCTTCTGGCTTCTCCCCTCACCCCTCTGTACTCCTCACCCCTCTGTACTCCTCACCCCTCTGCCGTCACTGATTTCTAGGTGAGGCTTCTGTGTGATTCCTGCACTCTCACCTGCATTCCTCATTTGGGAAATCATAGGCTTGTATTGCACATCGATGAAAGTACTGTCTCACAAAAACTGTTTCTCCTTCGGACAGTATGCTCCTTGCAGAAAAGGAAAGCGAGAAAGTGTCGGCATGCACACCTAGTAGGCCCTCAGCCTTCCAGGAGGAATTCCTGCCTAGAAGTTCCAGAATGCCTGGGGTTCAGTTAGCACATCAGACGGCAGGAATTATGGGAAGGGGGTTGGGGGGGAGACAGGACCAGCTCAGCTTTGGCTTTCGGGTTCAGAGGGGGAAGGGAGGAGAAAGAGCAGGGAGAACTGCAAAGGGAGAGGAGAGGAAGTCTTTGTCCCAGCTCTTTGGATGAGCATTAGAGTGGAGTTAAATTGTCAGCTAATGAGATTTCCTAACCACGTGCTTCCTTTTAAGTCTAGGCCCCCAACTGACCAGATCCTCACACAGCAGCAGGGGGGAAAGAGGGCATCAGCATCTCTAAGGGCTGGAGAATTCCCAGAATGAGTACAGGAAGGATTGGAATGATTTCTGGGAGTAGAACTTTAAATAGGTTAGCTGTTAGCACATTTATTCATTGGTATCGCAGTATGTGAGGGGCTCACAGGAGTCGGCCTCCACTCCGGGCGACTGAGGCAGGCCCCGGGGAACAGAGGAGACTGGGAGCTGTCCTGTGGGCTTCTGCAACCACTGGACAGACAGGTTGCTTGCCAGGTTTGTGTTTGTTTGCTTGTTTTGGCTGGCCAAGGCCACTGGGGTCTGCATTCAAAGGATGTAATTTGTCCCAACAGGCACCAGGGTGTTAAGAAAGGAAGCACATCTTAGTCTGTCACCAAACCTAAGCTCATCTTTTTTAACTATTTATCTGATTATGGGCTGTTATTTTGTTTTTTCCTGTATGAAACTGGTTTCTCTTTTTGCCTAAAGAAAATTAGCATAACAGAGCCAGGGGAGGAAAGGAAAAACAAGTCAAAACACATTGACAGAATTTTGAAGATATTCAATGAAATCAATTCTCCTCTTCTACCTTCCCTGCTTAGTCAACAGCCTCCTCCAGAACTTTTATTTCTCCTCTATTCAAAGATAATCACTTAGCAACTTCCATGCTTACCACTCAAAGGCTTCTCCCCTCCCCTTGCACAGCTTTTTACCTAGAGGCACAAAAGAGCACATTCTGGAAACCAGCAAATTACAAAACTTCTCCAGCTACAAGGCATAGCTTAAATTTCACCTCTCCTAAGAAGAGTTCCCTCCCAGCCTCCAGATCTCTCTTTGTTCAAACCTCCCTCCTTCCCGGCGTCAATCACTTTGCACAGCAGCCATTGGTTCACTGGCAACTGCTTTCCACCTGGAAGGGTGTTTCCCTCTCCAAACCCTGGTCTAGGCCCCAGCACAGTCTTCAGGAAGAAGGAAGAAGAAACAACTAAAACCAAATGGAAATTCAAACACATAAAAAAAGAGCTGCAAGCGATTAGATAAGTATAATTAAATCTAAGGCCAAGTAAAACAAGTCCTGTTCGAAGCTGAAAGCAGCAGTCCTTCGTGCCTTTTAAAAGAAAATGGGGGCTGGGGGAGTGAAGAACACAGAAAAGGGAAGCGACAGGGGGCCTTCCTCTATAACAGATATCCTCTAACAGAGAATCAACATGACTCCATTTTTCATGTGTGGCCGTCACCGTGCTGTGCACTTAATTTACATTGTCGGTTAAGCCTCTGCCACCCGCATCAGGATATTCATTATCCCCAGTTTACAGACGCGCAAACTGAGACGCAGGGAGATGAAGTAGCTTCGCCAGGATCACCCAGCTTGTGAGTGACACCGACCAGGTACTGGAACCCGGGCTTGTTTGACCTCAGCGTACAGGCTCCCAACCTCTGCTCCAACTCAAACAAAGTGTGCGCCAAGTCAGCACGCACTGGTAACCCGATCCCGACCGCTCCGACTCAAGGATGCCCCACAGCTGCTCCGCGGGGCCGTGTGAGTACCACCGAAGCGGGCACAGATTGCAAAGTGTCCCCAAGGGCTCTCGCGCGTCCTTCAAGACCTGCCAACACGCTGGAAAAGGCAGGCTCAGAGTCAACCTGGGCTGAACCAGGGGCTAGACCAGAGGATGCGACTGGAAGGGGGTGAGCGTGGCCGGCTTAGCGCCCCGAAGGCCGCCAATCTGACGGCGCCGGGACACCGGCGCCTCAGGGTGCAGGGGGCCTGGGGGCGCCGTGCGCAGCGGGGGCTGGGCGCGAAAGCGCGGAGACCGCATCTTTTCCCTACAGCATCTCGCCCCGAGGCCGGAGGAGGGGGCGTCACCTGACAGCGCCCATCAACTTCGGGTTCGGAGGGGAAACGCGGCAGCGGAGGGGCTGGGGGAGCACCGCGCGCGGCTCTCGCCCAATGGCGAGGTCTGTAAACAAAAGCGGGCCCCACGCGGGTCCCCAGCCGGGTGGCGAGCAGCGCGGCCAGCGGCAGAGCTGGAGAGAGGGCGAGGCGGGGACAGGACCCGGCGCGGGGACCCAGCACACAGCCCCTGGGACCTCCGCCACCCGGACGAGTCATTCATTGTCTGCGCACCCGCAGGATTCCGCTTTAAATGCCCCCTCCCAGGCCCCCCGTGGGTCCCCCACCCCGAGTGCCAGCCCCCGGGCTCTCCTCCGGTGCGCCCGGCCCCGAGCGCGGCACTGATCGCCAAGGTGAGCGCCCAAGCAGCGTCGCCGAACAGCCAAGCCCGGAGGTGTCCAAATCAGAGACCAAGACACAAGCATAGACACAGGCACGCACACGCACGCCCTCCCCGAAGTTGATAAAAATCAGCCGATAAAATACAAAGTGCCTCCGGCGCCGCCGATCAGCGCTGACCTCCTCCTGCTGCCGGGAAGACCGAATGCCAACGTTTGGCCACTGTCACTTCCATTCGGCGCCGGGTACCTGAGCGCCGCTGTCTTGTCTCCCTCCCGGCCGCTGCTTCGCGCGAGGGGTGTCTCCTCTGGCCTCCCCTCCCCAGATCACCCCACCTCCCAAGTGTGTGAGCACGAAAACAATACGAGTGAAGCCCAATCGGGGGGAGCTAGGACCCGCCGGGAGCCCCAGTGTGCGGGAGACGGGGTCAGAACGTGCCCGTCACGGGCAGAGGGGTCCGGGCATCCTCATCGCCGTTCCTCGGGGCGGCTGCAGCCAGCCAGCCCGCGCCCCCCCGCCCGCGGTACTCACCCGCGACACTCGTCCGGGCTCTCCGCGACCCGGCCGGGCACAATGCGGGGCAGCCGAGTCCCTGGGGCTGCGGGCGCCGAGACGATCGCGGCGCTGCAGAGCTGCGCGCCCGACGGCGGCGGCGCTGCTCCGCCAGCCGCGCTCGGACCCGCTCGCGGTCTGCCAATGGGAGCTGTCAGGGCGCCTCCGCCGGCGACTTCGGGGGCCGGGCCGCGGCGGCCCGTGGGAAACCGAGCTCCGATTGGGCCTCCTGACAATCGCTCCGCCTCCGGCCGGCCAATGAAAGGCGGTGGATACGGGAGCGGGGCGTTCGGAGTTGGGCTGGAGAGCGGCTGCCGGCGCACGCCGGGTACCCGTGCCGCATCCCGGCCCGGGGCGCGCGGCTGGGGGGACCGGGGCGGCGCGCGCTCCGGGGACGACTTCCCGCGAGGCTCCGGCGGCGCGGCCTGGGGCGATCGCGGGCAGGCAGCAGCGCCGCGGAGGGCCGGGGAACGGCGGGGAGCCCCTAACAAAGCAGCTTTGGGAGGGCCGAGCGGCCCCCCGCCTCCTCCCGCAATAGGCCCGCGCAGCTGCCTGTCACCCTGCATAGGTGGAGGTGGCCAATGACGCGCACAGACGGAGCTCGATTTGGCGCGCGCGCGCGGCTCGGCATCGGTGGGATTGGTCGGAGGTGAAGGATTTTCCTGCCACCTAAGGCGGAGAGGAAGGGGGAACCGAACGGGGGAGGCGAAGAGCCAAAAAACGTTGTACCTGAGACACGTGGTCTAGCTCAGGAGGCGTGTGCCTGGCTCTAGGGGGAGACGGGAACTTTTTTACGAGAGAGAAAAAAATGCTAATGCAATACTCTCCCGTGGATGCCGGAAGACGGCAGACACTAGCCAGGCTCCAGGTAGGGCACGGTGGCCTTCACTGAATCCTGGGCCGGCTCACCTTGCCCAGCAAGTGAACTTGCAATCACAGCGTGGCTGTGAACAGGTGGGCCCTACAGCGCAGAGTAAGGGACTCCAGCAAGGTTCACACAGACCTCCTGGTCTCCCTAAAATCCGGAAACGATCGTTGCAGTTGGCCTTTCGCGAGGTTGTGAGGGACGCGGAAGACAGGATGCTGACGGTCGAGCCTCTAAGCACACCTCTTCCCTACACCAGGCCAGGGCCTCTTCCTCGCTATAAGAGCGTTAGCAAAGGCTGGGCTGAATTGCAGTTCCTCACACCCTGATCGTTTAGGCATGTTCGCCCCAGAGGGCAGGAAGGTCTGCACTCCTGAGGTTATCTTGGTGAAAGCCAAAGGAACCACGGAAGGGATTGCCCGGGCTGTGGAAGGTAACCCTAAATCATCCTTGACTCCCCCCACCTATTCTTGTTACCCTCCCAAATCCATCCCTTCCTCCCGTCCTTTCACCTGGACCTCAGCAAAGGGCTGCCACCGGCTTTCCATGCCAAGCCTTGCAAGCCTCCTGGAATCTGTTCACTTTGCAGAATGATCCTTCTCAACAGAAAAACCTCATTTGCGCTTTCAACTCTGAGTCTCTTTTTGTGCCCAGAACACATCCACCCGCAAGCCCTCCCTTCACTTGACTGATTCCTGCCCTCCTTCGGGTCCCAGCTTGGCGGGCAGTGTATCCATGCAGTAGGCTCTTGCAAACTCCTCCTGTGCGGTGGTTGCTCGCATAGACCCTGGGAAGCCTCCTGCACCCAGTCAGGGTGAGATGCCCATGTCCTCACCCTCAGTGCCTCCGCCCTTGTACCTGCCTCCTGGCCCGTATCACGTGGTGCTGAAATTGCCATCCTCTGGCAGCACAGCACTCCATGCTGGCTGGAATCTTACCCTTCGTCACTGCTGGGTCCCAGGGCCTATGACAGTATTGGGCACATTTGAGGCACTCAGAAGTATTTAGTTAATGACTTACAGAGGAGCTATAATTATAGGCAAGAGCTTTAAAGATTTGAAATACCTCTAAAATCCTCAGTTTGAGAAAAATTGTTAGAGTATTAGATCTCAAGGTGATACGTCCACCAAGTACCATGACAGTTGTTACAGGGAGGTTTTGGAGTCAAGTTTGAGGGATTTTTCAAAAGACACCCCTCCCCAAACCAGCTTCGTCTCAGCCAATACCTTGCCCAAGTTTCTCAGTGGAGAATCCTTCCTTTGGGAAGCTTTTCATCCCAGGAGAAAGAGCAATTTCTTGACCAGTTACAAGACACCATCTTGGATGGACACATATGTGCACACATATAAACCCACATATATGTGGAATATGTGTTAATATATTTGAAAATGAACAGAGAGTTTTTTCCTAAGGATGTTCAGAAGTGCATATGGCCATGCCTGAAAGCACAGACCCTGGAGCAAGGCTGCCTGGTTCCAAGCTCTATCACTTTCGACTATAACCTAGGGCAAGTTACTTCAGACCTCTGTGCCTCAGTTTCCCCATCTATATACCTCAGACCTCTGTGCCTCAGTTTCCCCATCTATATAACTGAGATGGTAATAGTGCCCACCACATAGGATTGGTATGAGGATGAATGAATTAACATTAGCAATGTGCTTGGAAAAGTGCCTGGCACATAGTAGCATTTAATAATGTTTACTGGGGACAGTGTGTGCTGGGACCTGCAGAGTCCCCATGAGTCGGTGGCAGGCTACTGGAGGCTTTCCTGAAAGTGAGTAACTGGCTCTCTCTCCCCTGCCTCGTCCCAGGGCTGCTGCCACAGGGCCCTCCATCCGATTGCCTGGCCCCCAAGAAATCTGGAAAGCAGTTGAGGTACGGAATCCTGGAGTTATCAGCTGGTTTGAATCCAGGCTCCACTGTCTACCAGCTCCATAGCCTTGAGCAGGTTACTTAATCTCAGTTTCTCATTCTCCAAAACAGGGGTAATACACCTAACCCATGAGGATGCTAACCCACGGCACATAGTAGGAACACATAAAAGTTAGCTATTAGGTTTAGCTAAGCTAGCAAAACTCTCTGAACCAGTTTCATCATCTTTAAAACGGGATAACATTTCATTAAATGGTTGAAAAACCTGAATGGGACGATATAAGAGAAATGCCTAGCCCAGCTCATAAATTGGTAATGGATACATAGGAAACCACCGTTTGAGCTACTTCCCTCGTTCACTTGCTCCCTGAACTCCACCAGCCTCAACACACAGGACTTTACCTCTCAGAATCTGCTCGTAGCTGACTGCAGGAGGCTTTGTCTCCCCAGCTGTGGTGCTGTCACTGAGGTTAACAGAATTAAGCCCGTCCAGCCTTCGGTACATTTCTTGACCTTGCAAACCTGCAGGCTACTGCAGGCTTCTGTGCCATTTCTCATCTCTGCCCCACACAGTGTGTTGCTGCTTCACACTGTAGCAAAGAGAATGGGGCATTTTAATTAAAACACAGACAAATGCCATCTGGCACAGTATTCTGGGATCTTGTCTCCTGAGGGCACTGTTGACATCTAAAGAGAACATGGAATTGGCATTAAAGGAAAAAAATGGAGTGGTCAAAGGCAGAATTAAGGGTTTAGGGCAGGAGAATGAGCAGAAATTACATTTCTAGTATATGACCCCAACATCGCCTATGAGTCAACATTTTCTTCCCCACCACTTACTAAAAGGCCAACTAAATACAGTCACAGCTAAGTCACAGCAAATGGTTCTCCCTAGTATGGCGACAGCATGGAGATGAGCCCACACCTGCACTCTAGGCAACTCTGCCCCACCTCTGCTCCAGAGCTGCCCTTCCATCCTAACAGAGGGCAGGGGCTTGGTCTTTTTGATTCTCAGCTGTATGCAAGTGTCTAGAACAGTACCTGGCACATAGTAAGTGCTCAATAAATATTTATGGGCTGAATGAAGTTTATCCTCATGCACTGTTTACAAGAAGTTTGGCATTTAATTATTTATTATTATTTATTTATTCTTTCATGTCATCTATTTGTGAATGCCATCTTTGAAGAATGGACAAGAGGCAGCTTATAAAAAATAGATCTCAAACCAGGGGTGATGGCACGCATCTATAGTGCCAGCTATTTAGGAGGCTGAGACGGGAACATTGCCTGAACCCCAGGAGTTCAAGACCAGCCTGGGCAACATAGTGAGACTACTCTGTCTCAAAGGGGAAAAAAAAAAGATTTCTCTAGCAGGGCTTCACTCATGGTAGAAAGAACAGCAGTAGCATAGTTTTGTCTCCAACTAGATTTTACCCTCCTGGAGCTGCCAAAACACTTACTGGTTGAGTTATCATTTTCTTGGGGACCCACCAGGAGAGAGGGAAGAGTTTGGTTTTTCAAGGCATCTGTTGATGAATTTACTGTTCCTTCCTTAAACTCTTGCCAAGACCCTTTCACTTCCTTAATCTCCCCAAGGATCAGTAGAGAGAGTCCTAAAATCTAGAATGAGAAAGTTCTAGTTAGTCAAATGTTATTGGCAAGGACCTCTGGTTTGTTTTTGTTTTTGTTTTTGTTTTTTAGCTTTCTGAGATTTTCTCTACCCAACTTGCCAGGTCACTAATGAAAACCCAGGTCCTAATAATGGCCCAGACAACAGATTTAGAGAAGGTGGAAGCCCCACCTGGGGATTCCTGTATGCCATTCTTGGAATGATTTTCTTCTGGGGTACACTCCTCTAGAGCTTTGCTATGTATTCTGAAAAACAGCAGGGATACCCCTTCAAAACCAGACCTGGCCAGGGTGTTTGCAAGAGGCACCGCATTGGCCTGCACGCCCCACCCCCATACACAGAGAGGACATACAGGACCAGCTTCATGGGTGTGTGACCAGTACATAGGATTGCAATCTCAGAATGGCCCTGGGCTTGGTTTAATGCTCTGCTATTGCTGTCTTGAAAATCTTAATTTTCAAATTAGGGGCCTCACATTTTGCTCTGGGCTCCACAAATTAGGTGACCTGGCCTTCTCATATCCCTTCCATTCCAAGATATCTTGTCCCTGGTCCTCCCTGACATCCAGTTTGTATCTTTCACACAGACTGCACTCAATATATGTACATCAAGGAGTTCAACCTAAGTGTAAAGAATTTTTTGTCCTTTGTATGCCAGAGTTGATTCAGATCCAGGCATTATATGGAGAGATGCCCTTGAGCAATGAACAATCAGCTCATGAGGGAACACACCTAGGTCTTCTCACTAGAGGTAAAAAAAAAAAGCAAGGTCAACCCGGGGGCCGTGAAGACCCCAGGAAAGGACAAGCATTCCCTGAATTGGTACACTGAGTAAGCAGATTGCCCTCCCCAATGTGGGTGGGCTTCATCCCATCATTTGAGGGCTGCAGAGAACAAGAAGACTTACTCCTGTGAGTAAGAGGAAATTCCTCCTGCCTAGCAGTCATTGAACTGGGACATTAGTCTTTCTCTTCCTGCTTTTGGATTTGAACTGAAACAGCAGCTCTTCTTGGGTCTTGAGCCTGCCAGTTTTTGGACTGGAACTTACGCTATCGGCTCTCCTGGGTCACTAGCTTGCCAACTGCAGATCTTGGGACTTCTCAGCCTCTGTGACCATGTGAGCCAATTTCTTATGATAAATCTCTTCATACATAGGTTAATAACCTACAGGTCGCATCTGACAGTTTACTTTACAAGTAAATAGGCTTCCAAATTAACCCCTCTTGGGAAGGTCTTGTGATTCATAGTGACATCCTGTCCCTGAGTAAAGAATTTTCTAAGTTCCTCAAATTGTTGATGTACCATCTAACGCATACCCTACTGACACTGAAAAGAATGCTGATTTATTTCTGAATCATAAGGTTCTACTGATCGTCTTGTACATAGGACATTTTAGCACGGTATGTTCCAATCTGTATCCAATGATTGTAACATCTTATTGTACCCTCCAATGGACACTCTAGTATGGTATGAGAAGTCTCCCTCCCTTCTCCTAAACTTTCCTATAACAGCCTTCAAACTTGTAACAGACTCCAGAACACTCCCAACTTTGTTGATGTGTCTTTCTGGGTCAGTCCTTATATTCGACTTTCAATAAAGCTTTATCAAATTGTTTCTGCCTCAACACTGTTAATTTCAGTCAAATACATATTTGTGTGTGCCTGTGTATCTCCTGTTGGTTCTGTTTTTCTGGAGAACCCTGACTAACACTCATCCCGATAGTTTTCCCCACAACCATTCAATAGTCCTCTGTAGCCTTGCTACTCAAAGCGTGGTCTGTGGACCAGCAGCAATTGCATCTCCTGGTGTCAGAAATGCATAGTCTCAGGCCCATTCCAGACACACTGAATCTGGATCCTCATCTGAACAAGATCTTCGGGTGATTCATCAGCATAGCAAGTTTCAGCAGCACATCATCCCCTCTTTAAAAATGCAAAACCACCAGGGAAGAATAACGATATTAAAATAACTGTTTAGTAAAGGAATTGGTTTAGCCAAACCCTTATTACCTGAGGACAGACACTGGGAGTGGGGTGGGAGGGGGCCTAAGAAAAGAAGAAAAGACCAAGGCAGGCTCAGTGTGTGAACAAACACATCCGAGTAATACAAATAAAGCCAAGGTCAGAGAGGCAGGCCAGCCAGATCAGGCCCGTCACATCCTCGAGCTTAGCAGTGCCTCCTCTTTGTAATTTGCTTTATTGCATTTTATTTTCTGTGTTTTCACTGAGATGGCAGTTTGTGGAGAAACTCTCCCACTTGGCTGCGAACAGGCTCTGAGCAACAGCAACACTTCTGCAGAGTTGGCAGGGACAGCACTGAGGAATATTTCAGAAACTTCAAGGCAAAGGGACAAACAAACAACCAGAAAAAAAAAAAAAAAACCCTCAAAATGTGTTTTAAGAGGAAAGAGCTTTTACTGGGAATGTACCCATGGGTCTCCAAAAGAAACCCAATTTGATTTTATTTTTTCTGCCTCTGCTCACTGCAGCCTGATTATTAATTCATCTACATGGGAAAGAACAAAAGCTCCTCTTAAAATGTAAGTACTGCATGGTCGTGAGTTTCTGCAATGATTTAGCAGATCTTGGCCTGATGGGTTTTCTCTTCACTGACACGCAAGGTTCAAGGTTCCTGCTGGCCCAGCGAGGTGAAGGGAAAGAGCCTCCTTCCCTGGTGCCCCGGCACCTGGGCAGGGCACGGTGCGGGGACAGGCCCCAGCACGTGCCTGCAGCCCCACCTGCCTCAGACCACAGGTTTGTTCTCTGTTCTGTAGAAGCGTCATCTCTCCCCAGTCTAACAAAATGGCCTGGGAATGTTGGAACGTAGCCATGCTGCCTCAGCACAACGATCACTAGGCTTAGAGAAGCTGCTCTTCACAGGAAGGCAGACTGGGTCAGGGGACACCAAAATCAGCCTCTCTTATTGGGATAAGGTGACAGCCCTGTTTTATCTCTATCCATATGGAGTTATTGCCATCTCTCTCTTTCTCCCCCTCCCTAAAGAGGCAATAGTTAAAGGCAAAGAAGCTGGTGACTAAAGCAGAGACTCTGCCCTGAGTCAGACCTTTCTTCTGTCCCTTACCAGCTGTGTGACCTTGGGCAAGTTACTTAACATCTCTGTGCCTCATTGCCCTCATTTGCAAAATGCGGCTCATAACAGTGCCCTTCTCACAGGGATGTGAAGGGGATGGGATGAGTTGATGCAGTGAAGGACTTAGAACAGTACCTGGCCCGTGTTAGAGACACTGTGGATCCCTGACTCTTCTACCAAGAGCCAAACTCACTTTTGAAAGGCTTACTAGGTTATATGTAAGAGGAAACAGACCCAAAAAGTCTTGTGAACCCAACGTGTCCATAGACTCATAGTATCTACCCCACCACATTCCTCAAACAAGGACAAACAAAGCCCAATGGTCTCTTCTTTTGTTTCCCAGGCAGCTCTTGGCCTGACCGTCCAGGAAGGCATTACCCAGACTGGAGAGATGGGAGGCAGCTTTTATTAATACTTAGCCTCTCCTTTACCCCTCGTCTAATGAACGCCCAGGCCAGATCCGGATCTCCTTTCCCAAGGCCCGGGG
>CM052436.1:10164839-10179424 GCA_028533085.1 Varecia variegata | reverse complement strand
ACAGGGGCACACGGGAAGCAAGCAGTGAACCACCGGCGGCAGGGGCAGGCGGGGCAGAGCTGCGCGTGGGCTGGCGTGGTGGGTGCCCTCAGTGGTGGGAAACTGAGGCTGGCACCCACACACCAGCGGTGTCCTCTCGGCAGCGGTGCCCAGCAGGGGTGGGAGGGGTTGCAGTTGGAATTGACTTGTTGAGTCCTGCATTGGTTTGCTCAGGCGGCCATAACAAAACACCGCAGACGGAGGGGCTGAAACAACAGAATTCATTCTCTCACCGTTCTGGAGGCTACAAGTCCAAGATCAAGGTATCCGCAGGTTTGGTTTCTCCTGAGGCCTCTTTTTTGGGCTGGCACGCAGCCGCCTTCTCACCGTGTCCTCACACGGTCTGGTGTCTCTGTGCACTGGAACTTCCTCTTGTTGTAAGGACACGAGTCCCACTGGACTGGGGCCCACCCGAATGGCCTCGTTTTCACTCATTCGCCTCTTTAAAGGGCCTATCTCCAAGCGGAGCTGTGTTCTGAGGTGCTGAGCGTTAGGGCTTCAACAGATGAATTTTGAGGGGGCACGATTCAAACCCGTAGCAAGTACCCGCCACCCCACACCTCATCCACATGCTGTAAAGAATAAACACAGAACAGCTGGGCCTGTGGAAGTCGTGTGGCTACCGTTTCCCACTGTGTGTGTGTCAGTTTGCTTAGCTGACCACACGTGGAATAACTGTGGAATGGAATCGAACCCTGTGGTTAGTTAGCAAAGGGTCAAGGAAAAAGTATCCTCTCTCCTCTTCCTTTTAAAAAGGACAGGTGAAATGCATTATTGAGATTTCTAAGTGTTTCTTTTAAATGACTGCAAGTGAAGGAAAACAATGGTTATGAAGCTTCAGTATCAAAAGAGCCAAAGGCCCAGGGCAGGGTGCAAGGTGCAGACGGGCTCAGCACCCACTGCTCTGCACATGTTCTGCCTTAGTCCACGGCTGTGGTTCAGCTCCCGTCTATAGGTGGCCTTCAATAGCTACATTCTTCATCCCTCTCGTCATGTAAGCTCATTTTTCCCCCCTCTAAAACAAGTGTTGCTTTTATCCTTTCAAAACTCGTGGTATGTAAGAAGCAACATTCCAGGCCCTGCTATTGCAAATGATTTGCTTTGATTGGTCAAGCCCTAATTTTCTAACATTTAAACTGGTAACTAAAACCGTAGTAAACCACATAGTAAACCACAGCAACCCGGGCGTTTTTTTCCCCTGTATTTCCTTATTACCCCTATGTAATTTCTTTGTCCAGCTGATAGAAATATAAAAGGTTAGCAACTATCTTTTTTCCTCATTCTCCACGCCAAGATAATTCCTGACTGGAAATGAAGAGCTTGGACATTATTGTAATTCATTTTTAATAGCCAGATAATACAAGTCAAAATAATCCCTCCTGTTCCAAAAAAAAAAAAAATTGTTTCATGTAGTAAACACTGGCTCTAATCCTAAGAGAAAATGCACACAAAACAGGACTAACAGGTGTTTCTTGAAAGTGGGTCACCTGGCACCGAATAGCTGAGCATAGGACCGTACACTTATCTTGATGGTCTGATAAAAGCATTTTAAAACTAAAAATAAGAAGTGTTTCATAAGTGCATTTTGTTTCCACCTGACTGATCTACTGTATTAGTTTCCTACTGCTGCTGTAACAAATGACTACAAACTTAGTGGCTTAAAACAACGCAAATTTATCATCTTAAGGTTCTGGAAGTCAGAAGTCTAATATGTGTTTCTCTGGGCTAAAATCAGGTTGTCAGCAGGGCTGCATTCCTCTGCAGACTCTCAGGGAGAATCCTTGCCTTTTCCGGTAGCTGGAGGCAGCCTGCATTCCTCGATTCATGGCCCCTTCCTCCAGCTTCCAAGCCAGCAATGGCCAGCTGCGTCCTTCTCACACTGTGTCACCCTGACCCTGACTCTCCTACCTCCCTCTTTCACTTATAAAGACCCTTGTGATTATACTGTGTTTACCCAGATAATCCAGAATAATCTCCCCATTTCTTTTTTTTCATTCTTTTTACCTTTATCAACTTTTTATGATAAAGGTAATGCATGCTCATAATATTTCAACAAAACATAAGTAAACAAGGTAGAACATAGCTTCCCACACTAAGTGTTACCCTAGGACACGGCAACATAATGTACAGTCTCCCATTTCTAAGTCAGTTGAGTTAAGCAATCTTAACTCCATCTGCTACCTTAATTTGCCCTTACCCCATAACCTGACATGTTCTTATTACTATGTGCACAAATGATGGAAATAAGACTTCAGGAGTTGTGTGTGCATTTTTGATAGGTGTGTGTGAAGAGGGGCTTTTTTCAAACTACATCTCTTGAAGAAAATCTTCTTCAATGTGATGAGGAAAATGTCCCCATCGAATATTGCTACTAGGTTGGCCTTGCTCATGACATTACACTTCTGTGGGACATAGAATGGAGGCTGAGAGAGAAGCCAAGTGTCACAGATCTTGTTCCAGGGGAGGCAGAAGCTCAGATGGAGATGAGTATGCAGGGAAGGGAGGGGAGGGATGAGAGGAGAGGAGAGAGGGCAGAGGGAGAAACTGGGCTGCAATGTCATCTCAATAAAGGCCTCAGCCAACTCCATGGGGAGCTCCAGAGCTGGCCTGATCCTCCAGAGCAAGGGGCCTCGCCCAATGCAGGCTGCACCTGAGAAAGGGATCTGTTTTAGAGCAAGGCAGCTTATTCGAGTGGAACCAGTTACCAAAAAGCGTTGAGGACTGAGAGCCGGCAGGGGACTACATTCCCTGCAGCTGGGGAAGAAGATTCACGAGTCCTACAGAAGGAGTCAGGATCTGTGTGACCTCCTGCCCACTCGGAGGAGCCACTTACCTTCAGTCAAGGGGAGCGCCAGAGAGGCCCCAGGAAACCTGTCCTTGTGGACTTGCTCCCTTTCTTCCCTGGTCCTCCTTGATCTCACCTCTCATAAGAGGGGCTTCTACTGAGGTTGAAAGGTGGCAGCCCTCTGCCTGAATCAGGCCCATAAATCTGTTTTGGTTTGGCCCTCAGTGTTTTAAAATTTTGACATTTTGTGCTAATACTTAAAAAACTGGGAGAGTTCCCATGATATTCCAGATTTCTGATCTTTCTTGAAAAATAAGAAGTTCTGGCAACACTTGGCCTACATCCCTTCAAGTCTGTGGTCATCAGACAGGGCACAAGCCCACCAGGGTGCAGAGACCCCACCCAGCCTCCAGCCCCTGTGAACATCTTCTTGGGCAACAGATAAATGTTGAATAATATTCAATGATTTGAACAGAACTTCTAAGTTAATCCTCCTTTGTTTTTAATGTCAACAAATCAGATAACCTTTTATTCAACCAAAAATAAACTAATTTCTCAATTACACACACTCTGATAAGTAGCGAATATGAATTTGAAAATGAGAAGAAACCAATGCAATATACCATGTCTGGCACAACCACTGTGTAATTGGTGCTGGTGACCACCAGTAACACTTTCATTTGTAAAGAAACCAACCTCAGTAACGTTTGTGACTCATTACAGAGTAATTGCATGTTTGTTATGGATCCAAGTCTTTAATGTGAACCAACCATAAGAAATGTCATTTAAAAATACTCTTTTTGCTAGAAAGCACTATATCTGAAAACCCAAGCTGTTCAAGTTAAGTCACAAGTAGGAGTTTCAATGCATTCCCTGGTGATTTGTGTTGAAATATGGTTTATTTCAAATCTTAACAGAGTCAGTTTTATTCAGGCATATGAACCAATCATTGATATGAATCCTTCAGCATTGTCTGTCTCCTTCGTGCAAAGGCCCATCGTTCCACTGGAACCCCTAGTATAGGTCAGTGGTTGTGAAAAACATTCTTGATGCCTTCATTCTTTCTTCCATGCTAATAGAACACAGGTTTTGCTCAGGTGGTGAGGTGCCCAATCCAGGAGCATCTGCAAGAGATGAATTGCGATTGGGCTGAATCTGTCATGAGTGTTGCATTTCAGTTTGATGCACAGTCACACTCCCAGCTTCCCTTGCAGCTACGTTGGCTAAGTGAACTACTCTCTTTACGAAGGCAGGGAATAACTACCGGGATGCTTCTGAAAAAGGTCATTTTTTTTTTCCTTAATAAAAAGGGACCAGTGCAAGAGCAGAGCTTGCTGGTGCCATTTTTCCTCTCTCTGCTTGAGCTGTGGTAGACATCTTGAAACTCTGAGGTGACAGTTATGAATGAAAAAACAGCCTCTAAGCATGAAGTAAAATATAGAGTCTGAATCCTGGATGACATGGTTTGTCACCAGAACCATCCCTGGAAATGCCTACTTCCAGCCTTTTTTGAGAGAGAAAGATAAGAAATATACAAATTATCTAAACTGGTTTTAGTTAGATTTTCTATTATAAGAAGCTAAGAACATTCCTAATTGATAAAGGATTTTAGGGAACAAAATCCACTTAATATAATAAGAAAAAAGAGAATTCCCTACAATTTAGAAAAGATCTTTCCTGTGTTAATAATAATCTCTTCAATAGAGCAGCTTATTTTGAACTGTGGTCCATTCAGTGCACCTTTCAACCCAAATCATATTTAACATATACTTCCTAGTTTCTCTGAAGTGTAGCAGAGACTTAGGACTTACTACTTATTTATGCTGAAAGTTGAGGACTTCCTCCCACTCATTTTTAACCTAATGACTAGACAGTGCACTGTTCTAGAATTTCTTATAATATGGTAGAGCAGAAAGCACAGTCCATTTGTCATTGTTGATAATGCATTTCACCCCTTTATTTCATTTCTTTGTGCCCTTTCTTCACTACCTCTTCATTCTACCATCAATTTCTAGCACCTCTTGAAACTGCTTCCTTGAAAGTCACCAAAGTCATTCAAGGCAAATCCAAGGGTCTTACCCACCTTCTCTCTACTTCAGTGCCTGTATTCAATGCTTACCATGGGTTCACCAGAGCCCATCCTCTTTCTTAGTCTCCTATCTAGGGCACCTTGGTCCCTCAGAGAACTAATCCATGCTTACGGCTTCAGACATCCCATGTTCATTATAGGGGGTAGGAAAGCAGTGGTCAGAGCACCTGAGTTGAAGACCAACCTTTACCTCTTGCTGGCCATGAGGCCTTGCATGAGTCGTTGAACTCACATCGGGCCAATCTGAGCTTTAAGCTATTAACTTGTGAAATAGCTCCTCTACCTATCCATAAGAGGCATGTTTTGAGGTGCCTGCCAGCCCACATCTCCTCCTTTGAGACCTAATTTCCCTATCCCCCCTTGGCCTGGGCAACCATGACCCTGATGGACAGATTATTGGCTTAATGGGGAATGCCCAAGGAGAGCCAATACATTGACTGGTCAATGACCAAAAGTGTTCTCTCTTTCTCAAAGACCTGGGCAAAGAGACTCAGGGCATGTGATCTAATGGTGGGCACTGGACATAAAAGGTGATGACACCAGGCTGGGCAGTTGTCCTTCCTGAAGAGTATATTAATGAGTAAGCAGACAATAGCAGCCTGCTCAGAAAAGCAGAACAGGATAGACACAGAGCAGTCAAGGACAGGAGATCATCCCGAGTCTGAGCCTCATTCTGGTCTCTGTGTTCAGATTATCCTGAGGCTCAGCTGTTCTTTGGTTCTATTAGTCATTTTAGTCTACCCCTTTTATTTGTACTAACTTGTCTATCTGATCCTGCCAACTAAAAAGCCTTGACCAGCACAGAGTCTCACATAAGAAGGATGAAAACAGGTAGTTAGAATACAGCCAACTAGTTTCAATCAATAAGAGATCTGCCATCTTCAGGAAACCTCTTCAGTGTCCCGACGGCCCCCAGAAGAGTCCCTAAAGAACTTTCTGAGCACTTATTGTGGACTCAGCCTTGAAGGTCTGGTGGCATTTGGGAGAGGGGAAGGAGGGATGTGATTAGAGCTAGACCAAGACTTCAAGGCAGATGTAAGCAGATGGGAGGCAGAGAGGGGACAAGGAACAAGACAGAGAAGGTATAGTAACCCAGAGTTGTCATTTTCCAGCTGCTTGACACATACCTCCTCCCTTTCTTCTAGTACTAGGAACCCTCTTTCCCACAGAGAACCCATTCCCTGTGATTTGGCTAGAGTTCCCACCAGCACCACCACCTGGGTGAGCACAGGACCCACACCAGGCCAATCAGAGTGCATTCCATTCTCCGAGTCACTGTGATTGGTTGAGGGGTGGGCTCCTAAGATGTGAGTCATAACCTAGCTGAGCCAATCAGAATCACCCTTCCAGTTTTGTTATGGCACTTTTGGGGGAAATGACATTTTTGTTAGAGCATAAGCCATTAAGACAGCATGAGCTGAGCGCTGCCAGGGGTGATCTTGGCCTCTGTGTGGAGCAGTCTGGCTGAAGAATATGCTCCAAAGGAAAGTAGGGATCACAGAGAAGAGGGAGCAGCAAAGAGGTCCAGATGGGCTCATTTGGACTCCTGAATCCAACTCCGCCTGAAGCCATTCCCGCCCTTTACTTGTGTTGCCCAGTTATGAGGAACTAATACATCTCCTTTCTTCCTTACAGTGGTTCCAACTGAGTTTTTATCACTGGCAACAAAAGGAGCCTTGACGGATGGAAGGTCAAGGAAAAAGATGGAGACATGGTAGGACAGCATGTGTGATCTCTGAGGGCTTTGAAAGCCAGGCAGCGACGTTTGCCCGATAGTGATAGGTAAATCCCTCCTGGAAGGAGGGGAGAGTTGCTGTTATCCATCTTTAGTTCTGGTTCTTCCCATGATGTGCTGAGGGGCAACTAAGCTGATTCTTTCCTTTAATCATAAGGAGAAGGTGACGGCAACATTTCACTCCAAACCATTAATCTAATAAGTTCAGACAGAACAGATCATTAGACTCAAAAAGCGCTGCTTTCGTTATTGTTGAAATGTGCTTTCTTTCTGCTTTCTACTGTGTGCTGTTCTTCCCTCCCTGGATGCCCAGATGCAAACTCGAGAATGAAGCAATGCCTAGAGCAGAGCTGTAACATCTATCATTATTTCACCAGCAGTTTTGTATAACTGACCATCCTCTAAACTGTGAATATTTGATAAAGTAGTCAGGCTCTTCTCATAATTAAAATCCCAGAAGAGAACTAAGAAAACATAGAGAACATTATTGCAGGGATTTATAAAACTGAGTTGGAGAAAAGCTCATATGGGCCACAGGTGGAAGAGAAAGGGTGAACAGGAAGGGAAAATACAAGATGCAAATGAGAAGAACTGGCAGTGATAAGGGGTGCATTAGGAGATGGGAGGAGAAGAGAGTGAGCAGAGGTGGACAGAGGAGGCAAAGAGAAAAAGGAGGAAAGGAGAGGGAAATGTTTCCATCGAGACCCTTCTCTTCTCTGGACTTCCACTTCCTCCTCTGGGGCGTCCATAGGCAGCACCAGCTACGTGATTTGCAGGGCTTAGTACAAATTCAAAAGGCGGAGCCCCTTGTTCAAAATTGATTAGGAATTTCAAGACAGCAACAGCACAGCATTAAACCAACTGTGGGGTCCTGGGAGACCGTGCAGGTCCCATGCCCATGAAGCTAGCCCTGTCTGTAGGGGAAGATGAACTAGATCAGGATTTTCAAACGTTGTTCTGTAAGCTCCACATATTCCAAGAACAAAAGATTCCTTAATCCCATAACTGGGAATCAGGGCACATTGGCACATTCCCCACTCCTTCCTTGAAGATTCACAATGCCCGTGAACAGCTCCAAGAAGCACTGCTGAAAGGAAAGAAACTTGTATACTTTCATTTAAACCAGCATTTCTCACATTCATTTGACCATAAAAACATTTTCCCCCAATTCTCCATTATTAATACACCACAGAACCCATTTTGCAAAATGCTTGATGGCAATGAGCTTGAGGTTCCTGGAGCTGGAAGGGGCGTTAGCCGTCGCCCACAGCAGCCTTTCCTGCCCAGAGATTTGACGCTCGGAGAATCTGCTTGGTTTGGCCTTGGTAATGACAGTGGTCTCTCTGTGCCAGATTTAATGGGGGTGGGGTGGGAGTGGAGATTACCGGGACTGCAAAACCCACAGGAGGTTCTCAAAGATGACACATCGACTCCCCTAAATGCCCCTTCACTCAGGCACAAAAAAAATGCCTTTGTTTTAATCTAAATACACTCAAAATGTTACCTCTTTGCTAATTTCTAACCTCCCCAGAAAATTTTCAAAGGGGGCTTTGATAGCATGTGTAGGACAGGGACTGCTTGGTTATTATAAATAAATACAATGTTTGTAGAATCTTGCATCTCAGATCATTGTATCCAAACTGTATGATTGTGTTGGGGTGGATTTATGCCCAGAACTATGGATATCCCAGCACCTTTGATCAGGAACCCAGGAATCCCTAAAATGTAAACCATTAACTCCTATAAAGATTAGTTAAGTTGCAATCTTGTTGAGAAGCACAAAGTTTGATGCAAAAGAAAACCCAGGTGCAGTTTTTCTCCTTCTCCACAAGCAGTAGGGTAGGGAGCGAGGCATTTTAAGTAGAAGCTCAAGGTCGAATCTCATCTCTGTCCCCCACTATCTTTGTTGCACTGGACAAATCACGACACTCTCTTCTCTGTGCCTGTTTTCTCATCTGTAAAATGGAATAATAGTAGTATTATAGTAAAGATGCCTCTAGCAATACAATAATGCATGAGAAAGCTATCCAAAAACTGAACTGCAGCAAGCGTTGCTAAAGCATCTCTTACCTATTACAGATGTAAAGAGTCCAATTTCCACACTGAGGCATGGACAAATGATTTTAAAATCACAAAGAAAACGACAGAGTTATAAAAATACTTAATGAGATTCTCCCTCATTGGTCATTTTGCTTGGGGGTTCAAACTATAATCAAATGCTTTGGAGATTCTTGAAGTGCCTTTGCACGAATCCTTTTGAAATGTACTTCATGGTCCTTGGTGAGGAATCCGTCCTGCTGGGCCTCTCAGAGCGCGCTGGTGACGCCTGCTGGCTGGGCGTGGTATGACACGTGTGCTCTAGGCAGACAAAGGGAGGTAGGTGGTCTGGAACCACTGGGTGGAGAACCCAGGAAACAGAGGCTGGAGAGAAATCCTGACCTGGAGCCTTGATACTCAAAGTGTGGTCCTAGGGATAGCAGTGTCAGCATCACCGGCAGCTTGTTGGAAATGTGGAATCAGACTCTGCATTTTAATGAATCCTCTGGGTGGTTCATATGTGCTTTAGTGCTCAAGAAACACCTTCTAGAGGTCTTAATTTAGTGACCAGGTGTCCACGGGGGGCTTTAAGGAGGACTACATTAAAGAAAAATTTTTTTTAACTCCAGGTAGGGCTAGCAACTCACAGAAAGCTTAGCACTTGTGCTGTTTCTGGTTCAAGCCTTTTGTTACACCAATGTATAAACTGAGACCCATCCCCCCACAACACTGCTTTTCTTACTTTCACTTTTATCCTCTTTCCTACTTATTCTATTGAAGACATTTTTTCCTCCCAGAGGAACATTTCTACGAGTTTATAATGAAATGACAGGAAAACATGATTCCCATTACAGAAAATTTGCTTTAAGATCTTATTTTCTGAAATACTCACGGAGGCTTCTTAGAAGTGTTTTTCTTTTATGTTCTGTGCACTGGTCACACCTACAGATAACAAATAACAACAATAATGACAGCCCAAGGGAAACAATGGTGGTGCCTGCCTCTTCCCACAGATATTCCTCCGCAAGCACAGCTGACACATTCATTTCTGCTGCCTTGTTCAACAGAAATGAATTCTGGGAAGTTGAAGCAAAAATAAACAAATGAAATTTATCAGATGTATATGGTGGTAGCTTGTGGAATAAAAAGCTGAACGACATTTCAGAAAGGACAGGAAGCAGGGGGCCGTCAGGTATCCAGGAAGCTGGTGTTTCCAGGGCGACACCTTTGGGACAATTGTTTTCAGCCCTGCCTGTGTCACTGATCAATACAGAAATTCTCGAGAAAGAGAGTCTGTTTGGCCTTGCTTGGTTTATGGCCAGACTTTGGCTAAAGAAGGACAAAACATTTTGATTTCAAGACTCTTCAAAAGCTCATCTATTCGTCCCTGGAGAAGTGTGGATCCACCAAGGAAAACTGAGGTTTTTATAGCGGAAAGGATAATAGGAGGCAAAACCAATAGCGTTCTCTCCACACCTCTCTCTTGTGAAATAGACATGCACCAAGGTATTGACGGATGAGAATATTGATAACATATTTACTCTAAAACCTATGTCTCCTTTATTCCACGAGGTATCTGTTTTCTAACTATTTATGCACATTATTGGAACATTCAGTGAGAGTTTGAGGATCCTTGGTTCATCCAGGCAAATCTACTTTCTACCACATCATCAGATAAAAACAGAATTTAGACAGTTGAAAGGGCCTCCCCCTCCCGAGACCTCTGGTGTCCGTCCCCCTTCTAATATGCCAATGTATTCCTAGGAGAGGTTATACAAATGGCAGGAGTCCTTTATTTCTTTTTAAGATAAGAGATAAAGAAGAAAGACTGCGTAGCTATGAAAAATACACTCTGTCACCAGAGCCACGTAAGAGATCTTTAGGAAAACATTGTGGAGGAATAAATAGCTGCAGTCTCATAGCAACATTCAGTGGAACAATGCTCAGAGCTGAAAGATGTTCTTCAGCTAGAAATTCATGCCCACGGAAGGATGCCATCCAGGAAGTTACTCACCGTTAATTACGGGTACCCAAGTCAGTCCACAGCCAGTGGAGATGAGACTCAGTCATGCAATTGGCTTCCTTGGAATTTTGCTAGGACTGGAAATGTCCTTGGAAAGCTAAAGTGAATGAACCAGCGAATCACAGAGACAGCTCAGGCACCATACCTGTAACCTCACAGAGGCTTTTTAGAAGTGTTTTCTTTTATGTTCTGTGCACTGGTCATGCCTGCAAATAACAAATAATAATAACAGCACAAGGGGAACAATGGTGGTACCCTCCCCCCCAGCCCCGCTGCTTCCCCCAAACATACCTCCACAAACACAGCTGATACCGTCATGAAGCCTAATTGAAGGTTTATTTCTCTGCTTAAAATCTATTCTATAAAGTAAACTGATCTATTTTTGTACTGTCCAGGGGACCTGGAATCCATGGCCCAAGTAGCTAGTAATGCATGTTTCTTTGAATCCTCCTATTTCTACTTTAAAATCCAAGTGAATTTTGCATTCTCTGCCATATTCTACCCCTGGGTATTTTTGCTTTTTTATTTATTTCAACATATTACAGGGTTACAAATGTTTTTGGTCACATGTATCGATTTTGTTATGCTTGAGTCAGGGTTATAAGCATGCCCATCCCCCAGATAATGTTCATTGTACCCGTTAGGTAGGTTTTCACCCTGTGTGGTTTAATAAGAAACTAATGGGTTTCTCCCCACTCTGGAGGCACAGGGCTCTCTAGGAAGTGGTGGCAGGTATATGGCCATGGTCACCTGCCTGATATGGCTCAGTGTGGAGCTGGGAAGCCGGGGTCCCTGTCCTGGCTCTCCCACCTTGTTCCAGAGTGGATTAGGCCAGGAACCTGACTTTGTCACTCCTCAGTTTCCCCATTTGAACAATTAGGTGGCTGATTTCTGTTTGCTCCTAATGCAACTCTAAAAGTGTATCTTTGCTGTGGACTCCAACGGTAAAAAAGGGAGTCAAAATAAGTGACCATGAAGCCAGCTCTTCCAGGTGGAATATCTCTGGGCCCTCTCAGAAACTCACGTTTGAAACGTTCCTTTAGATTCTCCATCTGTGGCCCAGGGACTTTGGGAAGCAAGTCTAGGAAATGCGTCCTTGAATTGGAAGCCAGAAGTATAAGAAATATGGATCTGGGAGTTTATCCTTTAAATACCAAATCCTTGCTTGGGCCTCTCCCACCATCTGCTCTTTCTTTATGTGAACAAAGCAGCGGTTGTCAGCACCCAGGCACCGTCTCCAGTGCCCGCCTGCTCCTGTCCGCGTTGTCACCGCTGAATGCCGAGATGGTGACCTTTGATGAGCTTGGGGGGATAAACGCTATCCTGGGGAGGTTGAATTAAGATCGGCAAATATCTTGACAGGCTAGAATAATGAATGAAATCGAACATTTGAGATTTAACCATGATAAACCTAAAAGTCTGGTCAACTGGTTCGGAATGCCAAGTGCATAAAAATAGCTGATCTTGTGAAAAAGGTCCAGAATGTTCAGTTTCCTACAATTTCAACCTGTGCCAACAGGATGACTTGTCCCCTCTACCCACCCCAAAGTTATCATGGTGTGGGTTTCGAGAAACAAAGCTGATTAAAGCAAGAGGAGAAAAATCCCCACTGTCCTTTTTTCGGGCCACATCTGTGTCGCCAGCATGACTCAAGCGCTGGGGAGGAAAGCCAGGTGAGGCCAAGGGAGAAAGACAGACTCCAACCAGGCAAGTGGTGGCCCTGCTGGACAAGGAGGCCATGAGAAGAATCCAGAATTCAACCAAGGCCTGAAAAGGTGAGTAAAGATGGTGGCAACCTTAATGCAGAGTCTCAGCCACCCAAATCAGGTGGTAAAATTAGAAGAGGTTGAGAAAGAATCACGTTAAGAATGTGAAATAGTTGATGGAATGGAAATGCCAGATGGCAAGACATTAAGATGCCTTAAAAGAGCTAAAAGAAAAGCAACCAAGCAGACAAGAACGTTCTATACAGCTTTAAAGGAGGTTGTGAGTTAAATTAGTGGGGAAATCGTGGGGTGGAGTGACCAAGACCCAGGAGACAGGGACATAATCTATTTGCATCAGGGGGATAGGCTTGGTGTCTCTTGTTGTGTTGACAATAAAGAGTGTTCAGTGAATTCTCCAGAAGCACAGGAAGACTTGCTCAGAATGTGTGCGGCTCAGATCCTGTGAGGCATCAGGCAAAAATCTCTACCTGATGCACAGTATCACGGCCCTTGAGTAGCTAACCCACTTTCCTTGGGATGGTAAAGACACTCCCTTCTGTTTAAGTGTCCTTTGAAAAAACCAGAAACACTGTTTATTGACATGTGCACATATCTAAATGTGGGGCTTGAAGAATTTTCACAAGCTGAGCACAACCATGGAAGCAGAACCTAGATCTCGAAGCGGAACAGAAGCCCTCTCCTATTCCACTCTTGTCACTACCTCTCCCCAGGTGTCACTGCTGTCCTCACTTCTCATAGCAGAGGTTTGCTTTGTACTTTATACAAATGAAATTCTATAGACATGAGAGTCATCAAGATTGTGTGTGGTTATAGATCATTCATCTCATCCTATTGGGTGAAAACACCACACGTTTTGTGTGCATTGTTGATGGGCAAATTGTGTAGTTTCCAACTGAGGTTGTTACTTGCAGTTCATGCCTTTTGGAGAACATATGCTTGCATTTTTTCTGGGTTTATGTTTTAACAGGTGATGGAATTACTGGATCATATACACACCCTAGAACCAACAATTCCACTCCTAGAAACATTTCTAATTAAATAAAGAGATGAAATAAATAAAATCAATAATAATCGTGCATGTTTATTAAGGTCAGAAAAAGGAAGGTTTTTGTATTCATTGAAATGATCTGTATATATTAAGCACTTAAATGTTTGTAACATTTAAGGATATTTGCATATTAGAGTATAATAAGGTAGCCTGGTGATTCCAATTTAGGATGTGTAACTTGGTAATTGATTTCGTATTTGTGATTTTAAATCAAAAGTTATTAGAGAACTGGGTTAAGTTGGTAAAAGTATTAGCCTCTTTAAGAGAATTCACTATTACAAATTTGATTTATTAGATTGTTCAGAGTTGTTCAAGTACCTGGGGAGGTTTTGTTTCTAAAATCAGAAAATAAAGTCTGGTAACTTTATAAATTCAGTTAAAAATGCTTAAGGGAATTTAACTAACTGAATTTATAAAAGGGACTGATTGTTTAAGGTACTTAACCTTTACCCAATTGGAGTTGATAAAAATTTATCCATGGGCCCCCTTTGAAAGTGATTGCTAAAATTTACTAAATTTATGAATGAAATAATAGTTGTGAGGTAAACTGAAAGTCTTAAGGAATACTACCTTTTTAAAAATTTACAACTTTAATAATAAACGGAACATTAATTTGAAAATCCAATTAATGTCTTCTCTGTGTCCAAGAAGCTTGTCTTAAGGACGTCTGAGAACTTCCATTGTCACTCTGGAGAACTGGGTCAGGTCTGGGAAGGATATTTTATGAATCAGGCTTTCATCTGAGTTCATCTGAAGAGTATCTTGCAGGTGACAGCCCTGGAGAGGCTGTGATGACCATGTCCCATGAGGACGACTGGCAGGAAATGGGCATGCTGAGCGGAGAAGTGGCTAATAGTATTTTAAAAAACTAACAAACAGGCCGGGCGCGGTGGCTCACGCCTGTAATTCTAGCACTTGGGAGGCCGAGGCGGGCGGATTGTTTGAGCTCAGGAGTTCGAGACCAGCCTGAGCAAGAGCGAGACCCCGTCTCTACTAAAAAATAGAAAGAAATGATCCGGCCAACTAAAAATACATATAGAAAAAATTAGCCGGGCATGGTGGCACATGCCTGTAGTCCCAGCTACCCGGGAGGCTGAGGCAG
>CM052436.1:10130892-10164339 GCA_028533085.1 Varecia variegata | reverse complement strand
AGGATCGCTTAAGCCCAGGAGTTTGAGGTTGCTGTGAGCTAGGCTGATGCCACGGCACTCACTCTGGACCGGGCAACAGAGTGAGACTCTGTCTCAAAAAAAACAAACAAACAAACAAACAAACAAACAAATCCCTGATAAATGAACCAGGGGAGACCATGAGGAGAGAGCTCTCATGCTTGTATGCTTGATAACAGAACTGTCAAAAAAGACTGCAAAACTCACAAGCTGGCACAAAGGCCATCATAGCTTTATCCAAAAAAAATTTTTAAAAAAAACCACTTCTGCAAGGACATCTGCCCAGCAACTGCCTGTCCACCTTCAGATTGGCATCACCCTTGTTGCTGATCTTGGCAGCCAAGGATAATCATTTCAAAACCATTATATAATCCTCATTTTTTTCCTTTAAAAACCTCTGTCTTCCTTCACCTCCCTGAATACAAACATAGTTTACTATGGCATGCGTATTCCCATTGCAATGCTCTAAATAAACATCATTTCTATTTTAAAGAGAGCCTCTTTCTGTTTGTTATTTAGGTTGACTATCGTAAGGGTGGAGCCCTCATGAATGGGATTAGTGTCCTATAAAATAGGTCCAAGGGAACTCATTGCCCCTTTCACTGTGTGAGGATGCAGCAAAATGACAGCCGTCTATGAATCAGAAAGGGGACCCCATAAGACACCAAATCTGCCAGCACCTTGATCTTGGACTTCCCAGCTTCAGAACTGTGAGCAATAAGTGCCTGTTGTTAACAAGCCACCCAGTTTATGGTATTTTGTTATAGCATCCAGAACAGACTAGGACAGATGCCAAGGAGAGACCAGCCACCTTATTCCCCACCGGTTCAGGAGGCCAGGCACAGGTCGCAGAGAAGGTAGAGCTGAGACATGGTAGGACAGAAAGAAAGGAAAAGGAAGATTACTGGGAGGCAGGATAAGGAGCAGAGAGACCCTCATGTCCCCTGCCACCTTCCATATGACTGTTGGCCATCACCCACTGCCCTGCAGGGGACTGGAGGCCTGTGCCACACTGAACTGAACAGGTCCTGTGTCAGTGATGCCAGGAGCAATGGTCAGTTGTGCTGGTGGCATCATACTTAGAATAGAGTCACTCAATGAAGGCCACAGATGGGCCTTCTGGGGTTGGCTAGACATTTAACATTAGTGCACGTTACTCTATGTAATTTATGCTTCAACAAAAAAGTAAATACAGAACTCTTGGGTGGGTGGGGGTGGTGGGAAGACCCAGGACACAAGAAATCTAGATTGCAACACAGGAAGTCCTAAGGTGGTAGTTATTGTGCAGTCGGCCTGATGAACAACCATTCCTGACTGAGCAGGAGGATGGAGCAGGAAAAAGTAGGGCACCAATAACAAAGTTGGTGTAGTTGGCCATATGGAAAATAGCATTCAGAGGAATTTTACAATTCAGTTGGAGAGTTTGGCAAGCATTAGTGATAGTGATATAGAAAACTAAGGGTGCAAGTTTGGATACAGTTTAAGCTGCTATAAAAAAACGAGGCTCTAAAATACAAGAATTTAGTAAGAAGGAGTTTTATTTCTGTCTTCATGAAGCTGTCCAGAGGCATGTGGTCTGGTGGCTCTCCTCCACGGGGCTGTTAGGGAGCCAGGCGGACAGGCTGGCTGTGCCACTCTGCACACGTGTTTCCATCTCCGGACCCGAGGAAGCTGCAAAAGTTGTTGGCCTTTCCCAGACTGTGGGAAGGAGGAAGAAGAGAAAGGGAACAAACACACAACCAGTTTGAAGGACAAGATCCAGCAGTTGAACCCGCCTTTCTGTTGACATGCCATAATTGGCAAGAACTTAGTCACGTGGCCACACCTACTGCCAGTGTGGCTGGGGGTGGGGCTCTGGCTGGCAGCCACATACTAAAACTCTGGGTAGAAGAATTTCTATTACAATAAGGGAGAAGAGGAAGACAGATGCTGGGGGACAATTGTGAGTCTCTGCCATGTTTGGCAGATGAGAAAGAGGTACCTACCAACTTTCTACAAAGTTTGTAGCAAAATGTTGTACAAGGAAGGAAATGTAGCATAGTGTATTACTTAGCTCACAAATGATTAATATTTGGTATAATCATAAGTATAAACTCTGAAATACTGATTTAGCCAAAAATCATCATATAACTGTTGGGAGAATGAGAGGGAGGAATTGGTGGGCATGGGATGGCACCAAGGTGCCAACTGATCATCTTGTACACTAGGACCCCAGTAGGCAATGTCCAAAGGGCTGAATAAAGAAGCAGCTATATTTGAAGCATTTATTAGATGAAGTAATATGACGTCTTGGATCCAGTGGTGGGGAGAAAGAGCAGGGGTTCTGTGTGGAGTTATCTCTCTAGGAGCCAGAGTGAGTCAGAGAGGCCTCCCTGGAGGAGGCAGCATCAGAGTTAGATCGGTAGAAGGGTTTGCCACACAAGAAGGGGGAGAGGGTTTTCCACAAAGAGGAAACAGCTGGAGGAAGGACAAAACAGCTGTTGAGTGGGTGGTATTGAGGCTTTGAGAAGATGGTATAATTATGGCAGAGGATGAGGGGACAGAGAAGTAGGTATGAGGTTGGAGATGGTGAAGGGTCTGAGAGGACCTTCTGTGAGATTTGGGGTTAATCCTGTAGGAGCTGCGCTTGGTGTGTGCAAAGAGGAAACAACCGTTTCTTTGCACATGAACATGATGCTATCTACCAAGTCACACTCGCTTCAGTTGTTTTCCCAAGGGAGGTCATTTGCTCTCAAAAAGGTACATGGAGAACGGAGTGTGCTAGAATGTGAATTCCTAGCAACCTAATCACCTGATCAAACCCACTCTTTTTTTATTTTTTTTTTTGAGACAGAGTCTCGCTCTTTTGCCCTGGCTAGAGTGCCGTGGCTTCAGCCTAGCTCACAGCAACCTCAAACTCCTGGGCTCGAGCAATCCTACTGCCTCAGCCTCCCGAGTAGCTGGGACTACAGGCATGCGCCACCATGCCCGGCTAATTTTTTTCTATATATATTTTTAGATGTCCATATAATTTCTTTCTATTTTTAGTAGAGACGGGGTCTCATTCTTGCTCAGGCTGGTCTCGAACTCTTGAGCTCAAACAATCCGCCCGCCTCGACCTCCCAGAGTGCTAGGATTACAGGCGTGAGCCATCGCGCCCGGCCCAAACCCACTCTTTATGATGAGGTAACAGCCTCGGAGAGAAGTGACCCAACTACTTAATTGTGCATCTGGGATTTATAAGAACGAGGTCTCCTGACTTTTTTGCCAAATTGCTTTATTAAACAGGGATGCCAGGTTGTATTAATACAACTAAGGCAGGGGTGGGAGTTGGGGGGGAACTTTCATTGTATACATTAAAAATTGAGACCAAGAAAAATGTAAAACACAAGAATACATAAATACACATTCACTGGCTGTCAGGACAAAAATGTCATCACACATTGGACAACCTCTGGAAAATTCCAGTATACACTTATGAGTGAGCAAGAGTGAAAAGGGGAAATAAGATCTCACTGTTGTTACACAGTGTTTGGACCATGAGATAGATGGTTCAGGGGCCACCCAGCTCTATGGAATGAAATGCAAATGGTACCTCCTAGGGTCATGCGGTGGCCCTGTGCCCAAATACGGCACACCAGCCATCCTCCAGGCGTGATCCTAAGAGCACATTTTTGAGACTGACCCCAGTGGGTAATGTAGGCTGTGATTGTAAAAAGATTGTTTCTCCATAAGCAGCCAAGTGACCCCTGTGGGATTCAACCCCTAGATCCTGGCTTCATCAACTCTGCTCTAAAGATTTCATTCCGCGAATGAAGACTCTGAGAAGGGAGGTGTCACGTGTCCCTTAGAGGCTGAGTGACCAACAATGCCGTCCAGTTGGCCGAAGCAAAGTCTCCCCATGGCCCTGCTGTCATTCTCCACGCTACAGACAAATGCTTTTTTCTGACTCGACTCAGTACTGTGGAAACGGAACACAACAATCAGCTTCGGGAGCCTCACCGTTGCCATGGGTTACATGCATTCAAAACTAGGGATGGAACCAAAACAGGCCCTTAAATACCAGCCCTCGAGTGGGAGACTGAAGGCAGTGCTATCACACCTTAGAGGAAAACAGGAGACACGTGGCAAGGACGGGTGCCACCGCAGCAGAATGGAGGGCTGCTGCCTGCAGCATGGACTTGTTAACAGCTGCTAAAAATATTCTGTCTGCAGAGGGCTTGCAAGTCGTGGCAAACACCCAGAGGAAAGGGAATGAATGTCTGAACCTTTAGACCTGTGCTGTCCAATACAGTGGTCACTAGCCACACATGGCCACTAAACACTCGAAATGTAACTAGTCTGAATTAAGATGTGCTTGTAAGCATAAAATACACACCAGATTACAAATACCTAGTATGAAAAAATGTAAAATATCACATTAATAATTTTAGGTTATTTTGTACAGTAGTCACTATATTGGGTATATAAAATATATAATGAAGTGGATTATGATACTGAGTTAAACAAATTGGGTTAAATAAAAATATATTGTTAAAATTAACTTCCCCGGTCTCTTTTTGCTTTTTTAATGTGGCTACTAGAAAATTTTAAATTACGTATGTTGCTCGAGTTTGTGAATTGCGTTATATCTCTGCTGGGCTCCTCCACTCTGGAACTGTGGGTAGATCCTTCCAGAGGCTTGTCCTAACCTCTCTCTTACCCCATCCTGATCCACCCCAATTTCCCTCCCACTCAAATCCTTCCCTTTCTCTTTCCGTTTCTACATTTCTCTTTTATTCTCACATTTTATATTCTTTCAACAGGAAAAATGTCTCGCTTGTACCATTAGATGGGAAGACTAACAGGTAACAGTTTTTATTAGTAAAAGGCTGTCTAAGGGCCAATGCTTTACCTGCTTTATGGCACATAATTCCCCCATCTGCCCTACAAGGTAGGTACGGTTATTACCACGGAGAGGTTAAGCTGTGCCCGAGGTCATACAATGAGTAAGCAGAGAAACTGGGATTCGAACCCCAGGAAATCTGTCTCCCAAGCCCTCGCTCACTACCCTACAATGTGTAAGAGAAAAGGGAAATTGGGGGATTTTAGTAGTCACCCCTTTTGAACAATTGACTGTGTTTTCCCCATTCGCACTGCCGGTTGGCCCCAGGTAAGATGTTGGTGAAGCTTAAAAGCTAGTGGGGGGGGGCTCCTAAAATGTGTCCACTGGTACTGTGGTCTGGACTGTGCCCCCCCAATCCATATGTTGAAGCCCTTGCCCCGAATGTGATGGTATTTGGAGATGGGACCTCTGGGAGGTGATTAGGTTCAATTGAGGTCATGAGGGTGGGGCCTTCATGGTGGGTTAGTGCCCTTATCAGAAGAAACGCCAGAGGCTTGTGCTCTCTGTCCCCCCCCCCCACACACACACACACAAACGCACTGAGGAAAGGCCTTGTGAACACCCAGCAGGCCAGGAAGAGGCCCTCACCAGATCTAGCCGTGCCAGCACCCTGACCTCAGACGCCCAGCCTCCAGCACAGTGAGCAAACACACTTGTGTCGTGTAAGCCGGCCAGCCGTGGCGTTTTGTTATGGCACCCTGAGCAGACAAAGACCATCAGACCCCTGAGTTTGGTCACTGTGGCTGACACAGCAGATCTCTGAGAACGTCTCACACGCAAAGAGCCTCTTGAGGCCCTGACCCTTGGTAGATACCAACAAGCAGGGAAGAGTCAATACAAGGGCTGGAGAAACTTCAAGTGGCAGAGAACAAAGGAATGACCCAGGTGGGAGGGGACAGGAATGCTGGGCTGAAAATGGGTGAATAGAAGGAGGTTAGAGGCACACTGCGTGTGATAAAAGATCCGCAGGAAAATATGTCAGATGTGTGAACAATAAAACAACCAATATAGGGACAGTTGCAAGTGGGATTTGGAGAAAGAATTTACCTGTTGAGCTGGTGAGTCTACCGTATCCAACTATCGTAAGCTATGGGCTGAAACCACGGTGGCTCCACCAGGCACAAAGGACGCTGCTCAGGATTATCAGGAAAAATTTTTAAGCACCAGTGTGGCAAAGGATCTGCTTATATATTTTAGTGTGAATTGCAACGTTGTCCCAGTAATGATTTCCTGTGTCCTTGTGTCCTTGAGGGCTTAAGGGGATGAGAGAGACAAGGAAGGGACTAACGTCAGCTCCGTGGCACGTCCCTGGAGCTCCCTCATCTAGGTCACAGCCTATAACCTGGGCCCCCAAAGAGAGCGTGCTGTGTATGGGACCACATCTGTCCTCTGTGTCTTGGCAGAAATGAAGTTTGAGAACACATGGTTAAAGGACGACAAAAGAGAACTTGAATCTCAGCAAGAGTAGAAGGGACACCACGTGACATCCACGTCTATAACACCAATACAGCTACACCTGGCTCCCTTTCCTGGGACACTCGCCCTTGGAGCTTGCCATGCCATGGGGAAGCCCAGGCCTGGTGAAGAGGCATCATGTGGGACTACCGCTCACGGCCCTGGCAGCAGCTGTCAGCCGTGGGGGTGATGAGCCTTCAGAAGATTCTGGCTCCAGCCCTGGGGCCTCCCCAGCACTGAGTCTTCCCAGCTCATGGAGCAGTGACAAGCCTCTTCCAAACCTGACCCAGAGAATCTGTGGGCACAGTAAAGTGGTCATGGTTCTACACTACTATGGTTTGGGTTGTGTAGTACATAGCCATAGATGAATGCAACAAGTGTAATAAAAACCACCTTGAGAGGTGTAAAGACCAGAGATAACATGAAAACCACCTAATTTGGTGCCTGACTTACAGCCAAATCGCAGATATGATGAGTATTATCATCCTTGCTACGAAGCGAGAGGATCATGTCAACAGGCTCTATTTATCTCGTCCCTTCCCACTCCCCGCTGTGCCCCACACTCCCAGGAGGCCTCAGAGTCAACCCAGTGTAGCAAACCAGCCTCCTCCACAAGCTCCAACCATGTTCTTCTACCTGGAGGCAATGAGGGCGTCCTTAGGTGTCAGCAGAGGGCAAGGGTGACCCACATCTGATGCAGCTGTACGTTATACCAACTGGCCAAACCCCCTTAGCCCACAGCTTGGCCTCATGGAGCTCAAATGTCTTTTTTCTCTTGCCTTTTGGAAGCCGCCATCCACTTTGATCTGGGCCTGTCCCTAAAATTATTCTGCAGCCTCTCTGTTGACCCAGGCCCATCAGAACCTGCCCAGGGAGGGAGGCCAGGGAGGGGTCAGCACAGCCTCTGCTGGGAATGTAAATAGCTCACTCTGTCAACTCTCTGCCCTCAGTCTGCCACGGCCAGTGGAAGCCTGCCACAGAGTCACGTCGCTCTTCTGCATTCTGACATGCCACAGAGGCAGCGAACAAAGTTCTCCACCGTCTTCTTGGAGCTCCTAGGTAGAGAGGGTCCCACCCACCCGCTCTATGGTGTGTCTCCAACCAGGTGTGTCTCCTGCAAAGCAGCTCTAATGTTTTTTCCTCTCCAAATTGAGTTTCGAAACAAATGCAGTACCAAAAACCTGGAGTCCAAGATCAAACAACCCAAAGCAAAGTTCGTAACCATGGAAATTAACTATTGCATTTAGACATCACTGAATTCAGATTAATAAACCCAGGAGGCCGGGCGCAGTGGCTCACGCCTGTAATCCTAGCATTCTGGAACGCAGGCAGACTGTTTGAGCTCAGGCGTCAGAGACCAGCCTGAGCAAGAGAGACCCCGTCTCTACTAAAAAAAAAAAAAAATTAGCCGGGCATGGTGGCACATGCCTGTAGTCCCAGCTACTCGGGAGACTGAGGCAGGAGGATCCTTTGAGCCCAGGAGTTGGAGGTTGCTGTGAGCTAGGCTGATGCCACGGCACTCACTCTAGTCCGGGCAACAGAGCGAGACTCTGTCTCAAAAAAAAAAAAAAAAAAAAAAAAAAATTTTGCAAGCCAGTTGTTAAACAACTATCCTTGAAATTGGCCAGGGTGGGAGTATTAATACCACAGAAGTCGGCAAACAGTACAAATCAGGACCTTTTCTGTTAGAGAGCCGATTGTTAAACATTAACCGGTACAACACTGTATAGACCTCAACTCTGTATGGGAAGAGTATCAAAAAATTGACAGCCGTGTTTTAAATCTGCCACAATAAACCAACTTCAGCATCATCCAGATAAACTTTCTTTTGTCCAGCCCACATTTCTGTTTGGTCCCCAAGGATATCATGAGAGACCTTGTCAAATGCTCCATGCCCGAGTAGCCTAATAATTCTACGCAAGAACAAAAGGGAGATATTTTTGGCTCAACTTGTTCTGAATGAACCCAGGCTAGCTCCTAACTGCACCACTTTGTTTTCCCAGTGTTCAAACTACCCATTGAATATTTTATTCTAGACCTTTTGTTCCCCAAGGATTATTCTGTAGTTTGTAATTTCTGGAAGCCTTTTTTGTCCTCTTTTGAAAGTTAGTACAAACTATTTTTTAGACCTTTGTGTACTATAACACACATGGAGAAAAGTTAAAATGTAAATATGTTTGAATTAATAACTATGACCCAAACATCCTGGAACTGTCCCACAATCGACAAGTCGAATATGGCAACAATTCCAGAAACCCATGGACGTGTCTCTTCCCAAGATCAACCCTCCCCTGCCCCCGCAGGTAATCACTTTCCAGACTTCATTTGTATTCATTCCACTGTTTTTCTTCATAGTTACAGCACTTTTGTGTGCATTCCTAAGTAACATAGTTGAACTTTCAAACTTTGTATGAATGGAACCATGCTGTATGTATAATTGGGACAAACCTTTGAACAACTCTGACCTTTCAATGCATTTTTCTTTCTCCATGGTTCCTCAAAGATTAACAAGACTGATTTCATAATCACAGTTGTAAAATCTTTCAGACAATTTTTAGGCTAAAACCTCCTAAATCTTTCATGTGCTCTCATAAGATTTCATTGGTATTCATCAAAAAGTTGAATTTTCAGGAAATAGAAAATTGAAAATTTAAATGTTTCTTATTGAGTTGTACCTAGCATTTGTTAATTATCTATAAAATCTACATTTGTGTTGTTGTTTGTTTGTTTGTTTGTTTGTTTTTTGAGACAGGGTCTCACTCTATCACCCAGGCTGGAGTGCAGTGGTGCAATCCTAGCTCACTGCAGCCTCCAAATCCTGGGCTCAAGCAATCCTCCCACCTCAGCCTCCGAAGTCACTAGAACTATAGGCATGTGCCTCCGTGCCTGGGTGATTTTTTTTTTTATTTTTTGTAGAGACTGGGTCTCACTATGTTGCCCAGGCTGGTCTTGAACTCCTGGCCTCAAGCCATCCTCCCGCCTTGGCCTCTCCAAGTGCTGGGATTACAGGTGTGAGCCACGGCACCCAGCCCCATCAAATCTACTGTAAGGGAAAAAAACATAGTTACGAACATCATAATACTATAAATCATAAACTATGCATAAAATATTATACCTAGTTACAGATATTATAAAACAGAGTTTATATTTACATCCTAGCCCATCTCTAGCCCCCTAGTTCTCCCCCTGTGCTTTAATTGCCTTGCCGAGGGGCTCAACTGTATTCAATGGGGACGGTTCTTAAATCCAATTGCGGTGCCTGGTGTCCGCTGACCTCTGTACTCTTCCTTCCACTGACAGGCCAATTTTTCTTCAGGTGTCTCAAGGCCTGCCGGGTAAATCCGGTGTCTTTTTTTAATCCTAATGTTTCTCAGGCTTTTTTAGGAAGTTTCATACCTGGGAACCTGCAGGAGCCCAGGAGGAGGGGAAAGGAAATCAGCCTCCCACCTCCAGGCCAGCCATCTGTCCACCCACATCCCGGCTCAGAGCCTCACCCGACACCCACGGGCCATGGTGCTGCACGTGCACCCCACACCCACCCTTCTGGTGAACACACCGCACCGGGCATGTGGAATCCAGGCTACTCCAGCATGCCCGGGGGCCCCACCGAGAAGCAAAGGAGCTGGAGAGCCTAGAAGGCTTTCCTGGCTTCCCCAACTCACAGTCCCTTTCTTATTTTTTTTTTTTTTTTTTGAGACAAAGCCTCACTCTCTTGCCTGGGCTAGAGTGCCGTGGCGTCAGCCTAACTCACAGCAACCTCAAACTCCTGGGCTCAAGCAATCTTCCTGCCTCAGCCTCCCGAGTAGCTGGGACTACAGGCATGTGCCACCATGCCCGGCTAATTTTTTCTATATATATTTTTGGTTGGCCAGATCATTTCTTTCTATTTTTAGTAGAGACGGGGTCTCGCTCTTGCTCAGGCTGCTCTCCAACTCCTGACCTCCAGCAATCCACCCGCCTCAGCCTCCCAGAGTGCTAGGATTACAGGCGTGAGCCACTTCTCCCAGCCCTGGCTTGCAAAATTTTTGAAAATTTAACAGTTGGCTCTAGCTGGCCAGTGTAAGCTGGTTCCACTATACTACTGGATCTGTCTCCTCTTTTTGGACATAGGCAGGTTTGTGACTTCTTTGATCAGTAAAAGTGACTCTCTATGATTCCAAAAGCCAGTCTTAAAGGCTATGCAACTTCCACTCTGATTCTAGAACATTCACCCTGGGAGCCCCAAACTGCCACGTAAGAAGTTTGACGCCCTGAGAGCACCATGCTGGAAAGGACACGTATAGACACTCCAGATGACAGTCCTAGTTGGACTCAACCTGCCAGTGCTCCCCACCAACGTGCTGGATGTGCAAATGAAGCCGCTTTGAACTCTCTGGACAGATTTCACGACCAAGTGACTTCCATCAACTCAAAGCCATGAGTAACAAAAACATCACCCAGCTGGTTGGGCATGGTACTTCACACCTGTAATCCTAGCACTTTGGGAGGCCAAGGCAGGAGGATTGCTTGAGGCCAGGAGCTCAAGACCAGCCTAAGCAACATAGTGAGACCCTACCTCTACAAAAAATACAGAAATTAGCCGGGCATGGTGGCACGTGTCTGTAGTTCCAGCTACTCAGAGGCTGAGGCAGGAGGATCACTTAAGCCCATGAGTTTGAGGTTGCAGTGAGCTATGATGACACCACTGCACTCTAGCCACAGCAACAGAGCAAGACCCTGTCTCAAAAAAAAAAAAAAAAAAAAAAAATTGCCCAGCTGAGTCCTGTCTGACTCCCAAAGTCATGAGATATAATAAAATGTTTGTTGTAAGCTGTTATGCTTTGATTTGCAGCAATAGATCATTGAAATACTTCCCACATCCCATTTCAACTCCTTTCTCCTTTGTCTTTCTCAATCATGGAGACTAGAAAGTAAAACACTAATTCTAAGCTTCCCTTGCAGCTAGGTGTGGCCACGTGATGCTGCTTTGACATGAAGGCAATGAGATGTCAGCAGAAATCCCTGGAAAAGTTTTCTCTTCCTGAATAAAAAGGTGAATGTTGAAGAGGAGAAGACTTTCAGGCCTGATTCTTCCTACCTGGAATGTGGATATGATGGTTTGAGGTACTGCAGCTATCTTGTGTCAGGAGGAAAAAGCTGGATGCCAAAGAGTAGGAACAGAAAAGAGAAGGTGTCTGATTGCATGCGTAAGCTATTGTTTATTGGGTTTCCTGTTACTCGCAGCTGGACACAATTCCAACAAACATATTTTAGATGGATCAATCTGTAGCAGGCTAAATGACTGAAAGTAAAAAGGTTTAATCAGGGCTGGTTTCATAGGTGTGTGACCATTGCTGTCACACAGGGCCCCACACTCAGAAGGGCACATGTTGGTTCAATGTTCTGCTGTCTCCACTTTGAAATTCTAAATAATTCTTGAGCCAAGGAGCCCTGCGTTTTCATTTTGCACTGGTGGGCCTTGTAAATTGTGTGGTTAGTCCTGGATTTAATGAATCAGTATGATCCTAAATGAAATTTGTAAATGATCAATAAGCTTTGTCCTCAAACTTAGCCACTCAACATTTTTCTTGAAGTCACAGAAGAGGACATAGAAGAGACTATCAAACTGTAAACAGCACAAAATTTGATAAATGGCCAATTAATTAGATGGCAGATTTAATATTTTAAAAAAATCCAAATAGTTATGAATCCCAAATTGAAAAGAAGAATTTAACAAGAATAAATGAGAACCCCTTTATTTGGATTTTTTTTTCAAACACACAAGGGCAGAGCAGTTCATGTGGTAGGAGCTTTGTCGTAAGGTCAGGGGATTGGGGTTTTGCCATTGCAAAACTGCATATCCCCTGTAAATCACCACTTGTTTGGGTCACAGTGTCTTCATCTGCATCATAAGGGGTTTAGCTGAGTAGTACAGGATCAAAGTAATGATTCTAAGTGAGCCATTGCCCTGGGCTTGGAAATCCTCTTGCCACATAGTGATATTTGGTAATAGCATTTCATCTGGGAAGGAGTCAAATCTCTCTATTTCTCCTTAAACCCTGGAGCTGGTGTGGTAGCAGATGAGTGGGTTAGGATTGGTACCTGGTGGCCCTGCCCAATCTCCTTTACCCCAGTGATACACACACACACACACACACACTCACAATAACATATGTGCATATAATGGTTAAAAATGAAAAATATGTACTAGTTATTAATCATTTGATTTTTATAACACTTTATTACAGTCACCCAAAATAAACCACATTATCCACTAAAGGCTTGTAAATAATAAACTCCCAATGAGAAAAATGGACATAATGTTTCACCAACATTTATTGTTTAAAATCGATGTAATATTTTACTAACATTCCAAAATCTTTTGGGATTTTACCTGTTTTATAACCCATTTGGGGACATCACAGATTGCCCTGTGTGTTACAATTGCTAATAATGTTAATACTACCCACTGTTAATACTGCACAGGGCTGGGAAAGATTGGTTGTACAGAAATACAAGGAAAACATTAATCATTCATTTTCTTCTCCTCACATTACCTCCATCCCCCAGGAAATCAAGCCTCTATTGTCACAGAACTAGTGCTTAGTGACCAGCAGTGAAAGAGTAAAACAATAAACAGAATCCAGGTGCCTTAGGCCTTCGCTACTATCATCCAAACAGAACTTGCCTCCTTTTCTTACTGTGAGGGTTAAACGAGATGATCCAAGCACGGTGCTCAGTAGACAGAAAGCAACTGAGTTCTTATAATAGTATCGTATATTCTTCACCTATTCATAGCCAAAACTACAAGCTAAAATTCTCTTTGGCGTCAAAGAAATGAAATTCAGGGAAACCAAATCAATTACAGCCGGACATGGAGGCTCCCATCTTTGGTCCGAAAGAACAGGAACAAGGCCAGGGTGGGGAAGAGGACAGAGCCGCAAACGTTTTTTTCCACGTCACCTTAATCTAGAGTCACCTACAAAATGGAATTCTCCCAAAGTTGGTGTCAGCGCTCGGTAAGAAGACAACTACGAGGTGGTGATGCCACCTGCTGGTCACTTTGCAATAATTCTGTGCCATCGGAGGCCTGATTTCTGGCGGGGTTGAGGGGGAGCAAATGAAGGATGAACGTTTTTTTCTTGTATTTTTGTAGTACCAATCTTTCCCAGCCCTTGTGTGCTCAGCAGGTAGTATCAACATTATTAGCAATTGTGGCGCACAAGGCAATGTCTGATATTCACAAATGGGTAATTACAGGGAAAACACACAAACCTTGTTTTCACAGGACAGGGTGGTTGGAAGAAAATGAATTTTGAAGTTGGTCCTCAGAGCTCTAATCCCAGGGCAGCTACTTGCTCGGTGGTCTTGGGTAGATTGTTTAGCGACTCTTAGCCTCATTTTTCTCTCTGTAAAATAGAGCTCCTAACAGGATCTTCCAGCAGGGTCTGGGTACATTTGGGGATGATGGAGAGTGTCTTGAAGACTTTCCAAAGGGTTTGAAGGTAGATCCTCACTCCACACCTGCTCCCTTTCTAAAACGGATCTGCCTGACGACGACTTGTGCGGTTGAGGTGTCAAGCTGGGTTTTAGGCCCTTCCCCACTTCATAACCCTGCCATTTCACAGAACGAAGGCATCCGGTCACCTGCCTTGAGTCCTAGTAAAGTGCACTGTCTCCCTGTGGCGGGCACCCAAACAAAGGGACAGTGTGAATGACTGGTGACTAGGTAACAAGTCCTGATAAGTAAGGTCATTTCCCAATCATTTCTTTTTTCTTTTCTTTCTTTCTTTTTTTTTTTTTTTTGGAGTTTTATTAGCACAAAGAAAACCCATGAAACAGAAACTGGAGATAAGGAGGTTTTAGTGTTTGTACGGGTGACTTTTAGAACCTCCCTCTCCCTCTCCTTTTGCCTCTGCCCTGGCTGGGGTTAGTGGGGTGGGGACAGGGGGGTGGCAGAGGGCAGCCTGACACTGATGGTTTCAGACCATCTGCACTCTGCCCCTACCAAGGTCAGGGCAAGACCGGGGTCAGCACCGAACCAGAAGGCCATTTACGGGAGGAGCCTGGGGAGGAGGATGACTCCAGCCTCCCTTGGTGGTGATGGCTCAGACCTGGAGGGCCCCACAGGGCAGGGTGTCCACCTGAGCAGTAGGGGCTTTCTGCTTTGTTTAACTAAGCACCCTCAGTGCTGGCCGGTGGCATGGCCCCAGCCTGAGGACAGTGGGTACCATGCGTCTCAGAGCCCTCTGCACTCCCTCCCCGGGCACTTCCATTCACACCCATAGCAGACATTTTCTCGGAGCCTAAGACCCAAAATTCCATCTTGACATCTCCACGTGGATGATTCAAACTCAACACATCCAAACCAAACCCTGGTGTGTCCCCCACCTGCCCCTACCGACTCCCCTCCCAGCACTCAAGAAAGGACCCTCCGTACTCTGGTTTCGTGGAGAGGGACAGTTATGAGTTGGCAACCAAATTTTTTGAGGTCTTGCTTAGGCAAGGCTAAGTATATTTAAAAAAAAAAGAAAGAAAGAAATAAAGAAAGGACCCTCCAACCCTCTAGTGCAGAAACCAGAAACCTAGAAGTCACCTGTGTCTGCTTTGAGACACCTCCCTCACCCTCAGCCCCTATAGCAGATACTGCTGGTGCCCAGCCCGTGTCCTTGCAGGACTGGCCGTGTCAGCGGCATTGGCACACTTCCAACTACCAGGATCTGCATGAGGAAGCCAGGGAAGGCCATTTTTCCTAGGCAAGGCAGGATGGAAGTGCCCCCCAATCATTTTTTGTTTAAAAAGAACTGAAAAAAGACCTAATTAGGAGTTGCCCATTATTTAAAATATTAAAAATTATTTTGCTAAATGATTTCTGACACATAATGCTAAAGGAATTCAAAGAATTGAAAGACACTGCTGTAATAAAACTCTTTCCAGACCACGTACTGATTTATAAGAGGCCAGTTCTCAGAGCATATATATATTTTAAAAATTATCATTAAATAAGTATAGATTCACAGGAAGTTGCAAAGATGATAGAGAAGACTGATACCCTTCACCTAGTTTTGCACAATGACTAATCTTATGTAGCTATAGGTGAATATCAAAACCAAAAAATCGACACTGGTACAACGTGTGTGTAGTTCTGTTGTTTGATCACATGTACAGATTCCCATGACAAGATACAGAACCAGGCCGGGCGTGGTGGCTCACACCTGTAATCCTAGCACTCTGGGAGGTCGAGGCGGGAGGATCACTCGAAGTCAGGAGCTCGAGATCAGCCTCAGCAAGAGCGAGACCTCATCTCTACTAAAAATAGAAAGAAATTATATGGACAGCTAAAAATATATATAGAAAAATTAGCCGGGCATGGTGGTGCATGCCTGTAGTCCCAGCTACTCGGGAGGCTGAGGCAGTAGGATTGCTCGAGCCCAGGAGTTGGAGGTTGCTGTGAGCTAGGCTGACACCACGACACTCTAGCCCAGGGAACAGAGTGAGGCTCTGTCTCAAAAAAAAAAAAAAAAACCAAACAAAAAACAAGTTAAAAAGATACAGAAGGATTCCTTCACCACAAACATCTCCCTCATGCTGCCTCTTTATTGTCACAGCCACGCCACGCCCCACCACCCCTAACCCCTGGCTACCACTGATTTGCTCTCCACCCCTGTAATTTTGTCACTCTCAGAATGTTACATAAATGGAATTATACAATATGTGACTTTTTGACGTTGACTTTTTTCAGTCATCATAATGCCCTGGAGATCCATTCAAGTTGCTACATGTATCAACGGTTCTTTTTAATAGTTTCCCATGGGGCATACGTCTTTATGTATGAAAAATGAGGACAGAATTGGTGCTGAAGATTGTTTCATTCTAGCAGCAAATAATTTCTGTTACCAACAAGACAAACTTGTCATTGAAAAATCATCTTTCTCATAAAGAGTTGTATTTCTAATAAAATTACTTTTTATGTTTAATAATTGTCAAAATTGTAATATATTTTTGCTGTTTTAATCAACCCTATACTAGTGATTATAATTATAAATTAACCCAGATTAAAGAAACTTATAACCTTATGATCACAGGATATTGAAAATATTTAAAACGATTTATCTTCTATATAAATACAATATAAATGCATATTTACATGTAATTTTGTTGCAGAAAAATGACGGGTGAACAACAATCTTCAAGCATCTATTAGCATAAAATTCTGTAAGCCATTCAGACCAGAAATACAAGTTGAAGCAGAAAAAAAAAGAGGCAAATTTTCGGACTTTTAAAGAGTTTGCTCACTATTTTGTGAAAGGAGAATGATGAGTATCGAATCACTGGGGTATTTAGGTTCTGTCATGCACGTATAAAAATGATCTAAGAGTTTTATTTGAAAATGTCAATATCTACAATATGGAAGAAATTACATCTTTTGCAGCTACTTAAACTTAGGAGGGAGAATGGCTTATAAAATGTTAAAACCTTAAAAAGCATATGGGAGGAAGATAGTTTTTTTGAAACTCTTCTAGGACAGATGTGAACAAAAACTTTCAGTCACCACTGTTATCAAGAAGGTATCTGGGAAATTGGTTTTGAAAGTGACCTCCATGAATAGGGTGGTCCTGTTACATAATAGTTTTCTCACACATGTTCATTTGCATCCTGTTAAGAAATCAATCTGTTTTCGTCATGATAATTTCCGTGTGAGTAACCAAAATCTGACTCACACCGGATTAAGCAGAAAAGAGAATTTATCGGCCTATTAACTGGAAAAGGTAGAGTGGCTGGATCCATATGCTTAGTTGCAATCTTCAGGAATCCATTGTTCTCCAGCTCTAACTCAACTGTCCTTTTTTATATTCACTTTTGTCAGACTTTTCCTCATAGTGGCAAGATGGCTGCTAGGAGCCCTGGTGGTGACCAACCTCCAGTTTAGCAAACTCAGCAGGAACAGAACTTCTCTCTCTCAATAGGTTGAGTGAAACGGCAGGAACTGGGTCTCATTGGCGTGGCTGGGATCATGTGCCCATCCCTGAGCCAATAACTGTGGCCATGGAAATGAAATGCCCTGATTGGCTAGGTCTGGGGAAAGGTCACCCCACTGAAACCATGTGAACTGAGAGTGGAGGACGGGTGATTCCTTCAAGGAAAATCAAGAAATCTAACAGAAGAGAAAATGGCTAAATGGAGGTGCCAAAGTGACAGCAGGCTGCTGTATAGTCCACGAGTCAGCAAGGATTCATTGAGCTCTAGGCATTGGGAAGATATACAAGTCATGGATCTTGTTCATTATTTAACGTGTGTTTTCTGGATGAATTTGTGTAGAGTGCTTTGAATGGCATCTAGTAACAGAGCAAGTACATGTTAGCTGGTGTCTTAGGTCAGGTTCTCTAGAAGCAGAGCCTGAGAGAGGGATTGTTTCTCAAGTTATTTACTCCTGGGAGGCTCCAGGAGAGGGGTGAGGGAGAGAGTTAACTAAGCAAGGGTGTGGTTTTTGCTGGTGACTGCTTCAGGCTGACCCCAAGGGGATCCCTGGGGGTGAAATGCACCACAGAGCTGGGTCCACTTAGAGGCAAGGGGGCTGGCCTTTTGTGCACCTCTGTCAGCCTGTCACCAGCTGTGGCTCCTGTCCTGCAGAGCGAGTTTCTGGAGAAGGGGTAGCTGGGAGCTGCAGCCAACACTCGCAACCCAAGCAACCAAGTCCAGGGAGTCTGGGCAGAGCATGGACAGCCTATATCATCATATGTAGCTCCTATCATTATTTTCTATCGAGGGCACGGAATGAAGAGAGACGAGGAGGAGTGCCTGTGCCCCATGTAGGAAGCTGATACTCACTTGGGCAGAATAAAAGGAGCAAATGACACAATTACGGACTTCTCCTATGGGGTGTTCCTGACCAACAAAGCAGAAAGGCTCAGAGAGGGGAGGGCCCAGCAGGCCAGCTTGGGGGCCTGGAGACAGTTCTGGATAAAATAGCACTTGGAGTGGCACTTGAAGAGTTGGGGAAGCTCTGGATGACTAGGGGGGAGGCAAGATGGGGTGGGGGCAGGTGATGAAGAGAGGCAAAGAATGTGTGATGGAGTCAGTGTCGCCTGGGAGCTTACCCTTAACTGGTGGACCTCTGACAGGACAGGGGACAGAGCAGGGGCCCATGCCTCTAGAGAGACCATGGTGAGTAGAAAGAGGGGTCTCCAGAGAGGCAAATAGGAACATGGGACACAGCCACCCTCAACTTCCTGACAGTGATCCTCTGAGACATATTTGTTACCCACTACATCACAGACAAGAACATTGAGGCACAGAGAGGTTAAATTATTGGCCAAAGTTGCACAGCTGGTAAGAGGTGAAGCAGGGTATGGGCCAGGCCATCAGCCCAGGATTGCACTCTGAGCCTCCATGTTCCCACTGCCACCACCCTAGAGGGTGGCCGGGGCAATGGAAGAGCAGCATGGCCAGGCACGGGGGCACCGGGCTGTGGGCAAGTGTTGGGTGAGCAGCGAGGAGCTGAGCTGGGGCCAAGCGAGCCCTGACTCGCAAGGCGCAGCCTAAAACAGCTCCTGCCTTCACCCCAGGACAAGGCCTTGCCGAAACTTCAGCCAAGCCTTCTTCAGCGCTGCTGCAGCCTGAGGACTGAAAAGCAGGGTTGGGCAACTGCGTTGGTGGAAGATGGGAGCAATGGCAGGGAGGAGGGAAGCCTGGCAGGATAGAGCTAGGGAGCAAGCAGGAGCCTGGGGGCTGGGAGGGTGAAAGAACGCAGGGCTTCAGAGGAGTGGTATGATCCAACAACATCACAGAGGTCCCAGGTAGAGGCCCCACATGGGGACAGGGATGACCAATCTGGGGCTGCTCCTGCCCTGAGGACAGACCCTGGCTGTGCATCCCTATTGGAAGCAGCTGTGGAGGTTTGGTTTTGTTTTAATTTTTTTTTATTGTGATAAAATACAAGTAACATAAAATTTACTATTTTAACTATTTTTACGTATTCAGTTCAGTGGCATTAAGTACATTCACACTGGTGTGCAGCCATCACCACTATCCAGCTCCAAAATGTTTCCCTCATCCCAGACTAAAACTGCATACCTGCTCCCCCAGCCCCTGGAAACTTCTGTTCTACTGCCTGTGTCTATCAATTTGCCTACTCTAGGTGCCTCATATTGGGCATATTTGGCAAAGTCACAGCTTCTTAAGTGTTGGCTTTTCCAGGTTCACAATTACAGATGGCAGCTCACTTTAGCCAGAATTTACTTGGGGGCAGCTGTTTCCTAAGACACCAGTTACAAGGGCTTTGAGTGTCTGAGCACGTGAATCACATCACGTTGCTGCACTGGTTATTCCCTGGCCCCTCTTCACCCTTTCTTGGCCCTTCTCTGCCCTGCTCTGTGTGTGTCGGGGGGGGGGGGGGTTTACTGTGGACAGAGGGCAGGAAGAGAGAGGCCACAGTCTCTTGTCCTGGCACCTCCCAACTTCTTCCAGGGAGAAGTGCCGCCAGTGGCTCTGGCTCCTCCTCCCCAGCTACAGCCCTTGCAGGCTCAGACTTGCTCTTTCCTCTCTCACTTCTCCTTTTGTGACTGGTGTCTAGGGGCTCCACTGTCCCTTGTTGCAAACATTAGCCCTGCACACAACTCTGTAAACAGATGCTTTGCTAAATTCTTTCCAGAATTCCATTTGAGTGCACCTTTAGTTCCCTGCCAGGACCAGGGTCTGGATGTCTGCAGACATCGGGGATTATAGCCACATGAGGAAGCTTTGCCCATGAGCAAGAGTGGGAAAGGGTCACAGAATTATGGGGTGAATTCTCTGCCTTCAATTAACTACTAATATGTTGTGATATTGTTGATGTCAGTAAGATCCAGGCTGGAAAATGGAGCCCTGAGGACATGACAGGGGCCTGGCCCTGCGTGTGATCTATGCCATGCATTCATTCCTCTCTGTCTGCTGGGCACATCGGGAAGATGGACTTAGAGAAGGATGGTGAACATGGAGGAGAAATCTGTTAACACGATAAATTCCTCCAATCCAGGGGCAAAGGTGGAATCCACCTTTTTATTTGTTGGTGAGAGTTCCTGACTCGATGCTGTAACAGAGAGAATGGCCTGGAAAAAAAATGTCAAAAATATTTTCTGTCTCTTTAAAACATCCTCCACTCCTTTTTGAGACTAAAACCTGGGTCCCTGCCTCATGCCAGTGGTTGGGAGGATCAGGTTAAGTCCTTTATTCTTTGTGTCACAGGAGACAGCTCAGCCATCCCGGGCTGGCGCCAGTCCCTCAGGTGGGCCCAGGTGGGGCTTTGTCTTTGGCAGAGATGGGACGATTAGAATAGTTAACCACAATAGCCTAGAACTGAGGGCCCTCCCTTTAAAAGCTCTGGATTTCTGCTTATGTGTAGGAAATTTGGATTTTGAGACAAGAAGTTCTGCCATTTTTCCTCCTTTGCCAGCAAAGTAATAAACTTCTCTTTCCTTCTCTTCAAACCATTTGTTCACAGTCTTCTGATGCAGATTCAAGGACAACTGCCGAGCTTTTGGTAACAATGCCACCACTGTGGGACACTGGTCACCCAGAAGTTCTGGCCAGGCTGTCCTCCGCAAGGTCAGCAAACATTTAATGCCCAATCTGCTCAGCATTCTGCTAGGCTGAGATGATAATTACAAATAGAATATAGATTTTCCTCCTACATTTTTGGTTTTTAAAAGGATCAAGTTTGTTTAATAGAGTGGATTGTGGGATTTCTCAGCAGCTTCCTGCACTAGGATGACCCTGTGGACAATGGCCTGAGAAATCTCCCTAGGCCTCTGCTGCCTGGTGGAAGCTCCTTCTGGGGAGGTTCTGCCACTGCATCTCTGAAGCTGCAGCCTCTGTGAGGAAGTGCTCAGCAGACATCGTGCCCTTTGGTTCTGTTGGTTTAGAATTCTCCTTGGAACCTGGTCTTTAAATTCCACTTCTATTCCCACTTCCAAAGGTGCAGCTGTTGTCCATGGAGAGTTCCAAGGATATGTCTTGATAACTCTAAGGGTAAGTAACTAGTGTTTTTCTTCCACCATTTGAATTTTAGTTTTGTATGTAAAACAGAAATGACTGCTTTTGGTGACAAATAAAAAAGAATGAAATCAATAAGGGAATTATTTGGGCTTGTGTTGGTTCGTTGGATTCCCACTGTAGCCACTGTGATGATTAATTTTGACCAAAAAATATTGATGCATCAGTTTGGCTAGGCCATGTTACCCAGTTGTGGGGTCAAGCCCCAATCTAGATGTTGCTGTGAAGTTATTTTAAAAATGTGGTTAATATTTAAATACCTGTAGTAGACTTTGAGTAAAGATTATCCTCCATAACATAGATATGCCTTATCCAATCAATTGAATGCCTTAAGAGAAAAGACTGATGGTCCCTAGAAGAGGAAGGAATTCTGCCTCCAGCCTACCTTTGGACTTAATACCTCAACTCTTCCCTGGGTCTCCAGCCTCCCGGCCTGCCCTGCAGATTTTAGACTTGCAGCACACACAATTACATGAACCAATTCCCTAAAATAAATCTCTCTCCCCCCTCCTCTATATAGATAGATGGATGGATATATAGATAGATACAAACATTTGTAGTCTTGAGGTGTTCAATCTATGATCAAGAACGAGCACATTTTTAAATCTAAAGGAATAAAAATTTATTCCACACCTGCTATGGTTAAGGTGCTATGCTGTCAAAAGTGAATAATATGTGGTTACTGTTTGAGGAATAGAGTCTAGTAGGAAAATTAAGGCACGTGTAGTACCTAGACCCATATTTTGGTGTCTAAATCCCATTCCCATTTGGTGTCTAAATCCCAACTACAAGGAGTCCGGACTTCCTTGAGAAAGACCAAGCTCCAGGTCTTTGGCAGGGAATGTATGAGATGAGCCTGTGGCAGAAAGCCAGATAGTTATCAAGGACCAGTGGTGTCCTGTCAAAAAAGAAAACTCAAGACCAGCTAGAAGGGGCTCCTACTGGCACAAGTTCAGACAATTTGAACATCAAAAAGAATAATGAACAACCCAAATGTCTATTCACAGCTGAATGGATAAACAAAATGTGGTATATACATGCAATGGAATATTATTTAGCTATAAAAAGGAAGGAAATTCTCGCACATGCTGCAACATGGATGAACCTTGAAAACATTATGCTAAATGAAATAATCCAGTCACACACATGAAAATACGGTATGATTCCACTTATATGAGGTACCTACAACAGTCAGATTCATACAGACAGAAAGTAGAATGGTGGTTTGCAGGGGCTGGAAGACAGGTAACGGGGAGTAATCGATTAATGGGTACATAGTTTCAGTTTGGGAAGATGAGAAAGTCCTGGAGATGGACGGTGATGATGGCTGCACAAAAATGTGACTACTTAATGACATGAGCTGTACACTTAAACACAGTTAAAATGGTAAATGTATGGTATATATATTTTACCACAATAAAAAAAAAGGATCCTTGGAAATGAAATGGTTATAGCCACTAAAGATGTTTCCTTAAGCTAATAAATGCACTGTAAGGGGATAGAAGAGAATAATGACAATTGATTGAAATAAATGGATTATATAAAGAAACCATGAACCAAAGGAAAACATGAGTGGGTGAAAGATCTGTGAACATCTGCTCACTTCCACCGGAGGCAGAGAGAGGATATGGAATCTTCGAGAAGTTGTGGAGTGAGCCACTCTGTGTGGGGGAAGGAGGGCTTGAGGGGGAGCAGGATGCTGTGGCGAGAAGCAGCACTAAAGCCGGCGTGGCCAGGGGCAAGAAGGAGTAGGTCAGAGGGGCAGAGATGGGGGCAGACAGCTGGAAAATGTGGGTTCCTATCGGCCCGGCCCATTGATAACCGTGGGCTTACTGCTGAGTGAGTCCTGATGCCATTGATGCTGCAGAGCACAAAAGAGATGTTACAAATTTAAAAGATGAAAATAAAGTGTCAGTGAGGATGCGGAGGGAATCACAAACTCTCGTGCTCACCTGGTGTGTAACCGAGTTCAGACGGCCTGGAGAGAAGGGCCTTAGAACACAGAGAAATTGTGTGCCCGTCATGGAGCAAGTTCGCTTTCATACAAGGGCACAAAGAAGTAAGCACAGGAAGGTCCACCTTGGTAGCAAAGTATTGGTAGCAACTTAGGTGCCCAACACATGGGGAATTTATATTTTAATCACAGTAGATGGAGTGTTAACCAATTGAAAGTCATGAAATTATTTCATATAGCAACCTGGATAAAACTGAAAACTATAATGATGAGTTAAAAGGTAAAAAAACCAAACAAAAATAAACCTATCTTTATGTGAAACTCTAGAATGAGATTTAAAAAATCCTCCCAAAACAAAAAATCAAAAACCACGAACTCATTATGACACTCCGCAGTAAGAGAAAATTCGTCCCCACAAAACGATGCATTTGACACCATTAAAGTAGCTATTGCACTGACTCCTTACTCTGAAAATTGGTCATTGAAGAGAAATACCAAACATTTATCTTGCCTTTCCTGTAAGAACTGCGTTTCAGGCTGAACAAATAGACCCGAGTGATGAGAAAAGGCTCAGATTTGCAGAAGGATGCCAGCTAAGGAATGTGGAAAAGTCATTGTATACATTCACCATTTTGCAAACTCTAATGAAATAATGGATCCAGGTGACATTCGTAACAGGTGTGCAAACCTTTAGGTCAAATACTGGTAGGGAACAGGCTGCCAAGTATCATGCCAGAGATTGCTTCCTGGTTGAAAGAGGGAAACACAGTTCTGCCCAGGAGGGATCAGGCTGTCATCAGTGGAGCTCACTAAATCTTAGCGCTGTTAGTACTGCGGCAGCTGGAGATTCTGTGCGTGCTGGTGTGTTGAAATATTAAGCCCAAGACATTACCTTTGAAATATTCTTATCAAAATTATTTAATTTTTTTGTTAAATCTAAGCAAGATTTTAGATATAAATTCCAGGTGACAGGAAACATAGGGAGCAAGTTAAATGACTCCATGAGGAAGGAACAAGACAATTCCAGAATGCGGGACGTTCCACACAAAACTGATTTGGTTTTCTCAATAAGACAGTGGCATTAGGTTGGGCATGGTGGCTCACATCTGTAATCCCAGAATTTTGAGAGGCTAAGATGAGAGGAGTGTTTGAGCCCAGGAGTTCGAGACCAGCCTGGGCAATATAACAAAACCTCATCTTTACAAAAAAGTCTTTTTAAAAAATTAGCTGGGCCTGGTGGCAGGCACCTGTAGTCCCAGCTACTTGAGAGGCTGAGGTGGGAGGATCACTTGACCCAAGAGTTTGAGATTGCGGTGAGCTATGATCATGCCACTGCACTCCAGCCTGGGCAACAGAGCAAGATCCTGTCTTTAAAAATACTAATACTAATAATAGTAATGAAATTTAGGAAACAATGGTGTTAAACAAAGGAAAAGTGGGGAATTGTTCTACACTAACTCAAACCAACCGTAAAAATTTTTTTTTAAGACAACTAGGGGAATTTGAATATGGGCTGTGAGCAAGATGATATTAAGGAATTAATTTTCTTGTATGTGACAAATGAATTATGGTTATAGAAGAAACTGTCCTTGTTAATTAGGGTTGAGATGCTATGATGCTCATAATTTGCTTTAAAATACTTGAGCAAGTTATACAAAACGAAATATGAAGCCAAACTGGCAAAATGTTAGAAATTGTTAAATGTAGATGATAAGCTCCTTAAATTTTACTTTTCTGTACTTTTCTCAACATTTCAATATTTTCATATATAAAAGGTAAAGGGGGGTCTTGAGTTTCCTGGGAAGGACAAATTCAGGGGTTTTACAAATCCCTTCAGGCTGAAATATCACATCCCAACAGAAATTGCTGGGTATGGTTGTTACTGACATATTTGCCTATGCATTAAGCCTGTGTGGGAAAGATTGTCCTCTCAATCTAATAAGATACCGTAATTCTTTTTTGTTTTTTGTTTTTTTTTTTGAGACAGAGTCTCGCTTTGTTGCCCAGGCTAGAGTGAGTGCCGAGGCGTCAGCCTAGCTCACAGCAACCTCAAACTCCTGGGCTCAAGCGATCCTACTGCCTCAGCCTCCCGGGTAGCTGGGACTACAGGCATGCGCCACTATGCCCAGTTAATTTTTTCTATATATATTTTTAGTTGGCCAGATAATTTCTTTCTATTTTTAGTAGAGATGGGGTCTCGGCTCTTGCTCAGGCTGGTCTTGAACTCCTGACCTTGAGCGATCCACCCGCCTCGGCCTCCCAGAGTGCTAGGATTACAGGTGTGAGCCACCGCGCCCGGCCGATACTGTAATTCTGAGTCATAAAATTATAAAACTGGCCAGGCCCATGGGTTCTGTAGCAGCTCAGGAAGTCCAGGCTGCAGACCGGAAGCCTTGGGTTCTAACCCTGGGCTGCCAATTGTATTTTCTAACCTGAGCCTGAGTTTTCCTGCTCACAAATGGGGATTTGCGTTAATTTAACCAGCATCCATTTCTCAATCACGTGCAATGTTCCAGCACTGCGTCTGGTGCTGATAGGATCAAAAATGTCCCCGAGGAGCTTTGCATCCAGTGCCAAGACAGACAGGTGAAGCCCAGATGCCTGCACCAGCCGGGGACAGATCTGGGCTAGGAAGGCAGAACAAACAAAACAGCAACCCAATAAAAAGCGAAGGACTGGTCTGGACCAAGTCTTGAAGAACAGTATGCTTCCTTTTGAGGCAGAAGAGAGGGAACATGGTATTCCAGGACAGGAGCGCTGGGGCAGCTGGGTGAGGTGGAAGGAGACGCAGTGACCAGAGCCTCAGGTGAGCAACTCGGCATCAGACTGTGCCAAACTCTGAAGGGATTTCATTTATTCTGGAGCCTGTTGGGGCTCAGAAAATGATACCCCAAAGTGAAGGTTTCAGAAGCAGCTCAGAAGCAAAGTTTCTTTCTGACCCTCTCCTGCCTTTCTGCATCTTACCCTTCATTCTCCCCTGAGGAAAGCCATGGAAACTAGAACCCCTTTTCCCTAAGGTGGGGCATAGGAATCAGAACCCCTTTCCCCCCAAAACCAGCCATAACACCTAAAAATATTACTCTAACTTTTCCTTCCACCTTTCAGTGTGAGAACTGGCCATGAAGAAATTCTCTGACCTACCTTGTTTGACTGTAGTTCATACGACCCTCATTCCAGAAAGGGTCTGCCCCACAGCCTGGGTGAAAGAATGCTACCCAGAGAGGCGGGAAGAATTTGGACAGACAGGCCTTGCTGGGTTCCCCACATGGTCCATTCTGGTCTTACCATTTCTGTTCAATCAGAGCTCTACACTGCTATCCACACTTCATTGAGCACCAAAATGGGTAAGTTTTTCCGTGTATCTTTGGGTCTTCATTCTGAAAGCTCTCGTATCATGTAAAACTTTGATTAAATAAATTTATTATGCTTTTCTTTTGTTAACCTGTCTTTGTTATAAGGATGTCAATCGTGACCCTTAGGATGGGGAGGAAAGGGATCACTCCCTTTTCCACCTCTAACGCCCAAACCAACTAACGTTCAAGTGCCAAGGAAGAAAACTGGGAGAGCCCGTGATTTCAGAAGATGATTCTGGAAAAGTGAAGAGACTCAGCTGGAGAGGAGAGAGGACAGAAAAAGGTTGTTAACCTTTTTGTGTGCCGTGGACTCAGGATAATGCGTTTACATGCACAAACTAGAATGCATGGGATTGCAAAGGAAACACAGTTGAAATTTTCCTACCAATATGTATTTAGAACTTATGATATGTAATACATGTACTTATTTATTAATGCATTAAATAACAAGATCTAGTGGTAAGTCAATAACTACCATAATTGCAAAGGAGTGATGAGTGTAAATAATACTCTGCACCTGCTGTAATATGATATGAAAACATCTGGGATTTTGATCATGACATAGTTGTAGGTATTGCTATGGTTTGCTCCTCCTTCATAATTGAAGGAAATGCTCAATTTCAGGTAGCAGTTGGTGGAAAAATGGCATAATTTCTTTCCCAGCCAAATTTAAGACCCTCTGAATTCCATTCAAGGGGATATCAGTTGGAGAACTCCTGAGCTGTCCTGCCTACCCTGAAATTTGATACAGTACTGTGTGGACGTATTTTTAGAATTATGCCAAGTTCAGGGTAGACTCTATTTTCTTTAAAAGGTCCAAGTTCCTTAATTGGTTCTTTGGAGTGAGTTTGGGAGCAGAATATTCACATAGGCTCACAGTGTCTCCCCACAGAGGACTTATAAATTAGTTACACAGAGGAAAAGATACCTTGACGGTAAAGAACTATGCCAGACACTGTCACGTTAAAGATCACAGCAAGTGCCAACCTTCACAACACTAATAATAGGACAAACTGACAGCACGTCACTACAGAAACACTGAGAAGAAAGAAACATCACTTTTGTGGTAATTGCACAAAATACACAACCAGAACAATATTGCTTCATGAGAAAGCAATAATCAAGGGCCCACTAGAAACTCTGTGCCTGTCCTCTTCAAAAATGTCCATGTCGTGACAAAGAATGGCTGAGAAGCTGTTCCAGACTGTTCTTAGAAGATATACTCTGGGCCGGATGCGGTGGCTTATGCCTGTAATCCTAGCACTCTGGGAGGCTGAGGCGGGCGGATTGTTTGAGCTCAGGAGTTCGAGACCAGCCTGGCCAAGAGCGAGACCCCGTCTCTACTAAAAATAGAAAGAAATTATATGGACAGCTAAAAATATATACAGAAAAATTAGCCGGGCATGGTGGTGCATGCCTGTAGTCCCAGCTACTCGGGAGGCTGAGGCAGGAGGATTGCTTGAGGTCAGGAGCTTGAGGTTGCTGTGAGCTAGGCTGATGCCATGGCACTCTAGCCCGGGCAACAGAGTGTGACTCTGTATCACAAAAAAAAAAAAAAAAAAAGAAGATATACTCTGAATAATTTAGGTGTGAAGGTTACATATTAGTTCAGCAAAAGTAAGTCTCTCTCCATATATTAGAGACATACACACACATACATACATATATATATGGAGAGAAAGATAGTGTGTAAGCAAACATGACAAAAATGTTAACTGGCAAATCTGTATGAAAAGTATAAAGAAGTTCATTGTCCTATTGCAATTTTTTTGTAGGTTTGACTTTTTTTCCAAAATATAAAGTCAAAAAATATTCAAAAACTTACCCTCCAGAGTTAATTATTACAGTGCTCCAGCTACTTTAATCTCTGATCAACAACAGAGGCTTTTTAAATTAGCTAACATGTTAGAAACTAGTTTTCGTTTGTGAAATCAGTGGTGTCTAAGATGTGGAGATTGGCCAGGAACACTGTGCACCCAGCACGAGCAGAGCTGAGCCAGGTCACGGCCTGTACCCTTCGGAATGGCAGTCAGGACTTAGGGTTCTGAACCAACCACACATGCACATGCTCACCAGAAGCTTTTGTTCTTGCATCTGAGTGCTGCCACCAGGATGGGGATCATCATATTTGCCCTGAGTCAACCTTTCAGGGAAGGTGCCATGGGAAAGCCAATAGGCCAGAAAGCCAGGACTTCGCCAAGCTGACAAAAGAGGTGTCTGACTGTTGTGACTGTTGTGCTTGCTTATTCATGAGCATTTGTATGCGTGGCAGAATTTGGTCTGTGATGTGGCTTTTTAAAAAGATTTTGTTTTCCTCCTCCTCATTATTTATACCTTTATTGAGGTATACTTTACATATAAAATCTACCCAGTTTTAGCATAGAGTTCAATGAATTTTGTAAAAGTACAGTCATGCAAACACCATATGAGTTTTAGAACTCATCCATCTCCCTCAGAAGTTCCCTTCTGCTTCTTGGTTTTCAGCTGCTTTCTGTCCTTATGGCCTTGCCTTTTCTAGAATTTCCTATGAATGGAATCATCCAGAATGTAGTCTTCATGCCTGGCTTCTTTCATGATGCAAAATGTCTTTGAGACTCATCCATGTTGCATGTCTCAGTGGTTTGTTTCTTTTTTACTACTGAGCAGTATTCTGTTGTATGGATATACCACAATTTACCTGCTCTTGGACATTGGGGTTGTTTCCATTTTTTTTTTTTTTTGCTATTTTGAATAAAGCTGCCCTGAAATTATATTTTAAGAATCTCACAGTTCTCTTTTATCTTTATTAAATGTAATGCTGAAATTTCTTGTGATAAAGCAAAGGTATTCCAAATCTAATTTTAAAATGTTTATATCCAGTATATCAGAATAATGATTAAACTCTAATCTGCAGAATCCGCACACATCCTCAGAGCAGTCACCTTGCAGGTAGACGATGGAAGACCATGGTTGTGACAACTGCCTCTTTGAACTCCCTTTTCCTCGTTCCTCAGTGTGGAGGGTGTTATCTGTCTGCCCACTGTAGGGATTGGGATGCATGGGGAAGTGCTGCGTGAATTGTCCAGCTCTATGCAAATGCTATCGTTTCGCACTAGTGTAGTGTATTGAGTGCCCTTTCGCTCCTACGCTCGTTTGATAATGACGATGTTGGCAATGAAGATCCTGTTTTCACAATTTGACTAACCTCATCTCTGTCTAGACAGGGAGAGGGGAGAGGTAGGAGCTGAAAAATAAGTACCTGGAGTCTGAGGCTCATGAACACTCAAGGAAGTTGAAAAGCAGAGAGCAAGAGTGATGGCCACAGGCAAAGATTACAGAAGCCACACTACATACCAGGCTCTGTGCACATATTGTTTTAGTAAATCGTCAAAATAACCCGGTGAGGTAGATACTATTAATATTGTTGTTCTATTTTTGTGAATGAGAAAACTGAAGCAAAAACAGTTTAAGTCTCTTGCCAAGGGCCACATAACTAATTGGTGATATGGATGAGATTCAATCTCAGGCAGAGACAATTTAGAGCCTAAAAAAATTTTGTGGGAAAATACACATAACATAAAATGTAGCATCTTAAGTATTTTTAAGTGTACAGTTTAGTAGTGTTAAGTATATTCACATTGTTGTACAACCAATGTCCAGAACTTTTTCATCTCACAACAATGAAACTCTATATGCATTAAACGACTCCCCATTTCTCTCTCCCCCAGCCGTTGGCAACCACTGTTCTACTTTCTGTCTCTGTAGGTTTGGCTATTTTAGTTATCTCAAGCAAGTGGAATCATGCAGTTGTCCTTTTGTGACTAGTTTACTTCACTTAGCATAATGTCCTCAAGGTTCATCTATGTTGTAGCATGTGCCAGAATTTTCTTCCTTTTAATGCTGAATAATATTCCATTGTATGTATCATTTTTGTTTATCTATTCATCTGTTGATGGATGCTTGGGTTGCTTCCACCTTTTGGCTATTGTTAATAATGCTGCTATGAATATGGGTGTATACAAATCTGTTAAGTCTCTGCTTTCAATTCCTTTGTTTACCCAGAAGTGGAATTGCTAGATCACATGGTAATTCTATTTGTAATTTTTTGAGGGACTGCTATATTGTTTTCCACCATGGCTGAACCAATTTACATTCTCACCAACAGTGCACAAGAGTTCTAATCACTCCGCATCCACACAACATTTATTATTTTCTGCTTTTTTTAAAAAAAAAAATAGTCATCCTAATGGATGTGAAGTTGTATCTCATCGTGGTTTTGATTTTCTTCTCCCTAGTGATTAGTGATGTTGAGCGTCTTTTCATGTGCTTATGGGCCATTTGTACATCTTCTTTGGCAAATTGTCTATTCAAGTCCTTTGTGCATTTTTTAATCAGGTTGTTTGTTTTTGTTGTTGAGTTGTAAGATTTCTTTATATATTCTTATAAGATACACCTAAATTGTGAAAATTTTCTCTCATTCTATTGGTTGCCTTTTCATTCTGTTGATAATGTCCTTTGATGCAAAAAAGTTTTAATTTTGAAGCAGTCTTTTTACATCTCAAACAGCTCCTTGGCCTTTCTTTGCCTTATGGAGGAGAGAAAGATAGGATTATAGAGCAAGAGCAAGATATAGGTTTACAGAGCAAGATACATGCACCACTGATGACAACTGGACCCACTGTCGTAGCAAAAGAGAACTTGGTTATGATCTGGGTCTTGTTCTATAGTGTCTGGATAGGGACCACCCTGTGGTTCAGAGGTCATCGTGGAACCACTTTGGACAGTTGGGAGTTATATGACTTGAGTCTTACATGCATGTTGGATCTCCCATGAGTCTCTCTGAAAGCCGGTTGCCTAGGTCACTTTCCAGACTCTATTTTACATATGCTTCGTGGCCGGTGGACTAGAGTCCTCTGCATACTTTTGCAGTTGGTGCGCTAAGTTCTGATTGGCAGATTCATGGAGTGTTCCCTCCTCCCCCAGGTGTGGCAGTCGCCTGCCTCATCCCCAGGAGGGGCTGGAGGTCCCTAGCTGTCTACCTAATAATACAATGACCAAATCTCCACCCTCAATCACATGTGTCTAACACACGGTGTCTATCTGGCATGGCCCAAGGCCTCCGGGTAAACGAAAGACTTTTATCAGGCAGGACAACCTAAGAGTTCAGAGATTACCTCTCAGGAGCAAAGGCCAGATCTCTCCTTGGGCAAGCTCCAAATCCTGCAATGCCTGTTCCCTGTAGTAAGTGGGATGCCCTGCTGGCCCTCAGAGGAAGAGCTCTGTCTCTGCACCCACATAATCGTATGAAGGGCAATCCTAGCGGACTGAAAACGAGGACTGAAAGAGAGCCTGAACATTCCAGAAGGGAAAAGCGCATAGGTGAATTTAATGATAGCTAGTCTGCAAGACAAAGTAGATTCTTGTTATTGAGAATTCACATCCAATATCTTCTCTACTCATCACATGTGGAAGAAAAGTGTTCGTGGGAGCCCACTTGTCACGTGATTAGGCCCGGCTCGCCTCGGTATCTTGCTCTGATGGGTGGCACGGACGACCCCTAGGTGGAGCTGATTTCCAGTTTGGGTGGTAAATAATTAAAAACTAAAAGAAATTGAAAAATCAACAAACCTCTTTCTTCTATCAAATTACCTTTCCCAGTGAGGTAAAGTTACCCTACAAATTGGCTTGCAATGTGTGCAATAGGTGTAAGTCACTTCTTTATTTGATTTTTTATCCTCAGCCACAGAACTTGTTGGCAGTCGGAAAGATACTCCACTCCCATAGGACAAAGTTCAACGGGGAGGAGGCCAAGGCCACTGTTTAGGGAGGGAGGAGGGGACAGGAAGGCAAGTGTGGGGTGAGCGTGGCACAGAACAAATACAGGGATTTCACCAGAGGGCAGGGCTTCGCGCAGAACCAGCAACTGAGTCTAGTGGGAAAGAGGGCCTGAGGGAGACCCCAGGTGGGGTAGGGAAAGGTCGGGGGGCCTGAGGGAGACCCCAGGTGGGGTAGGGAAAGGGTGGGTGGGGCCTGAGGGAGAAGGTGGGGGGGTCTGAGGGAGACCCCAGGTGGGGTAGAGAAAGGGGGGGCCTGAGGGAGACCCCAGGTGGGGTAGGGAAAGGGTGGGGGGTCCTGAGGGAGACCCCAGGTGGGGTAGGGAAAGGGTGGGGGGAGGTGCAGGGCCGGTGGCAGCGTGGAGAGGGAGGGTTAGCGGAGCTGGGAGTGAGGAGGAAAAGCTTTTTCACTGTACCCCATCCTGCCTTCTCTACATGAGGAGGAGGGGACATGTTTCTCTTTTCTCTGGTTTCCCTCGCCTACCCCGGCTGTCCTTTCCGGGATTTTCATTCTCCTGCAGCTCTCTTGGACAGGAAGCCAGGGCTACAAGCAGCTGTTTTATTTCTATTTATTTATTTATTTATTTATTTTAGAGACAGGGTCTTGCCCTGTCACCCAGGCTGGAGTGCAGTAGCGCGCTCATAGCTCAGTGCAGCTGCAAACTCCTGGGATCGAGAGATCTGGCCGGGCGCGGTGGCTCACGCCTGTAATCCTAGCACTTGGGAGGCCGAGGCGGGTGGATCGTTTAAGCTCAGGAGTTCAAGACCAGCCTGAGCAAGAACGAGACCCCGTCTCTACTAAAAATAGAAAGAAATGATCTGGCCAACTAAAAATATATATAGAAAAAATTAGCCGGGCATGGTGGCACATGCCTGTAGTCCCAGCTACTCGGGAGGCTGAGGCAGTAGGATCGCTTAAGCCCAGGAGTTTGAGGTTGCTGTGAGCTAGGCTGACGCCACGGCACTCACTCTAGCCTGGGC
>CM052436.1:10095066-10130392 GCA_028533085.1 Varecia variegata | reverse complement strand
GTGGCATCAGCCTAGCTCACAGCAACCTCAGACTCCTGGGCTTAAGCGATCCTACTGCCTCAGCCTCCCAAGTAGCTGGGACTACAGGCATGCGCCACCATGCCCGGCTAATTTTTAGAGGTTCTTTTTAATCACTAGAAGTTTAAGAACACATCTATAGCAGTACCATGGATTGAACACCTACTGTGTGCTTAGCACTCAACTCATAACAGGGTTTTTTTTCCTGTTGGACAGGACCCTTCCCTAAACCTGAAGTGCTTGTTCTCTACCCCTTGCCTGGTCTATTCTTGAGTCTTGAGTATTTCAGATGAAATTACTTCTTAAAGTTTTCCAACTTTTTCCTGCTCTATCAGAATTAAACCGTTCTTTCAGTTCTGTAGTTGTCTATTGTTTTATGACTGGGAGACTGGCACACGTCGGTCTTAGTAGAGGACTGAGAACATCTTTCTTTTAACTCTTGACCGGAAGCTGTGACATGTAGTACATCCTAATGTTTATAGAAATGTCTCTGAAACATGACCTTTGCATACTGGCTTAGGGATAAAAGTTAGAGGTCCGGCAGACGAAAGAAATGGTTAGTAAAAGCTTTTCATAGTAGCTAATCAAAGTACAAATAAATGAAGTGGAAAAAATTTAAATTACCTACATGCCACTGCCTTCTAATTACTGCAGTACTTATGTTTGGATAAGTACTTATTTACCTACACATACATTTACAAAAGGAAAAATAGAGACAATATTGGCTGTTAATTCCTAGATGTGGAATTGTTTGATCAGGTGAGACTTTGCTTTTTTTATTGCTAAATTGTCTTCCATAAAGGGTTGTACCTGTGTCCACTACCAACAGAAATATATGTAGGTGCCTATTTCTCTGCTATTCTTTTAATCTTTGTCAATTAATGATTGGCCAGAAATGACTTCGTCCTCTTAATTTACTTATTTTTAATTTAATTTATTTCTCTGGCATTATGCCTTAATAGAATTGAAATTGATGAATTATAATTATTTTTTTATAATTTTAAAAGATAAAAATTAACTTTTTGAGCAGGATGAATTGGAGTAGACACTATCATAATAAATGAATTTATGTGGAAGTAGCTTAGGGATTGATAACGTCAATTATGAGACATCGTGTGTAGGGAGGTAGAGGAATCAGAAGGGTAAAATCTTAGGGATCTGAATTATCAAGAGAATGTTCTGTATAGATGTGGGAAATTTGACAAGTTAGCCAATTAGAGAGCTAAAATATTCCATTAATTTTTAAACAGAGACAATCATTGGATGGCTATAAAAAGAGTTTTACAAATGTGAGATTAATGGGTGTCAAATTGTGACTTTGTATTTCTTGTACTGACTTTACAACTTTGTCCTTGTAGTGTAAACCAGAATACAAGGTTCCGGGATTATATGTAATTGACTCAATTGTGCGGCAGTCTCGTCATCAGTTTGGAACCGATAAAGATGTTTTTGGGCCCAGATTCTCTAAAAACATAACTGCCACATTCCAATACTTATATCTTTGTCCATCTGAAGATAAGGTATTATCTTAATAATTTTTAAATTAAAACTTGTATTCTTGTCGGTTTTGTTTCTATATTCATTTAAATGTATGTTGGCTATTTGAAGCCTACTGTATTACTAAATAAGATCTTCATGTAGTGATCTCTGTGAGCTTGAAATAAAACCCAATTTTTTTCTTCAGTAGTCACTTTATATTAATCTATTGTGAAGTCCTTCAGTAGTGTTGTACTGTTGAAATATGAAACGAACCAAATTTGTAGAATCAAAGAATGAAGTGGGTGGTTACCAGGGACTGAGGGAAGGAGGAAATGGGGAATTGCTAATCAACAGGTATAACATTTCAGTTAAGCAAGATGAGTAAGTTCAAGATATTCGCTGAGTAACATTGTACCTATAGTTAGCAGTTGTCAGACACTTAAAAATCTGTTAAGAGGATAGTCTCAGATTAAGTGTTCTTGCCACAATAAAATAAAAAATTTAAAAAATACATGAAAGGAGCGTCATCTGCTTTAAAGAAGATATTAGAAAGATGTGCTTGTGTCATTAGTGATGGAGAAATTCTGCAGTAGAGGAAGGCGATGCTCATCTCAGATTGTTATTCCAGCTGGTTTTACAATATGCTACACAAAGGTGGAAAAACATTACAGATACAGTAACTGAACTATAAACAGGTGGGAAAATTATACTGGTAAACATACTTGGAATAATGAAGAATGGAGACGTTTACAATAAACAGCATGTAAACTTGAGTGTTACAAATTCTGTGTTTATATTCTTAGAAGAGTGTTCCTGTGGGGAAAATGTAACCAAAAAGCCAAGATGATTCCTTGAGTAGTAAATAAAAGTTGTGTCCATGAATAAAACATCTTCTCTGAGTCTCCTTCATATTACTTGGCACAAAACAACTTAGATTACAGACCATTTACTTAAATACTGTAGCTGTTATGAATATCCTGAAGAAATTCTCTTTCACTACATTTACTTCTCTAAGATAACTGTTTTGTCAGTGATGGAGTTTATTTGTAACTGGAAGTAAAATATAATGAAAACATTAAATAATGTATTACTTTTTATTCCCTAGGTCTATATTCCATCTCTGTTTCTTACTCTAGATTATACCACTGAAGAAAGGCTAATTAGAGTAGTTTAACCAGGTTGTAATTCTGATGGATTTTATGAAACAGACAATATGGAACTGTTAGCCTCTAGGGGGGTTTTCTCTCTTTTTGTAAGAGGTGTAATGTGTAATTTATGCAAATATTTATTGTATATTCATGTTTTCTCACACATAACAGAGTAAAATAGTTCGTGTGCTGAACCTTTGGCAAAAAAATGGAGTATTCAAAATTGAAATTATTCAGCCTCTTTTGGACATGGCAGCAGGCACCAGTAATGCTGCCCCAGTGGCAGAAAATGTTACCAATAATGAAGGTATGGTCAAGTACATCTGTGAGCTTAGATAATGGTATAACTTTTTGTACATGAAAGGTTTAGAGTCTGTCTATATTGGTGGAATTTTTCTATAAAAAGGAAACTTGAACGTACATCGTAAAAGGTATGATTTTCCCTCCATAATTCCTATTTCTAATAAAAATACGCTTTTCTGGTACTTGTTATAAGCTCTGGTACCACAGACTATATATTTTACTATATGTTAAACTAGATGGAATTTGATTTTAGCAAAGAAGCTTAATGGAGTAAAAAAAGATACCCTTGCAGGTTATTATTTTCTTAGGCCTTAATGCCCTTTTCTTCTTTATTCGTTTTTAGGGTCACCACCACCTCCAGTAAAAGTCTCTTCAGAACTCCCACAAGCCACTCCAAACTCTGTACCAACTGTCCCACAGTTGCCCAGCTCTGATGCTTTTGCTGCCGTAGCTCAACTTTTTCAGTCAACTCAAGGCCAACAGGTAAACTATTTATTCTAAGATTAAATCGTTTGCAGGGTTAGGTACTATTGTCAGTTCTTGTTTTCCATTTCTCATTAATGAACACATTTAAGAGAGAAAATATGTCTACTTTTCAACTGGAAAAGTCTTCGTGCACAAGGTAATGACAATAGGGGTAATAGGGAAAATGTGAAAGTGAAAAACGAGAACACTACACTGAGAAATGGCAGTACCTCTTTAAAGAGAACTTCAGAACTACTAAGTGGCTGCTGTTGCTCACAATTCTGGCATTTCTGATTGATTTCAAAACGATTTAGATCAGAGAGAATTTTTCCATTTTTCTAGAACACTTATATTTACCTTGTTCACAATTTAGTGTATTTTCTCTTTTTGACCATTATTTTATATCATTTAATTTGTCAGCATACATTTTTAAACTTATGTGACACATATTATATCTCTGATGTATTCATTCACAACAAACTTAACCATTAATAAAAGGAGGAATTTTTTTTCCCAGTTTATTGTGCGTATGCTATTTTGAGTCACCCTTAAGATTTTGTTTTACGTGAATCAACTTTTGATACTATGATTATACTTTGTTGTGTGTCGTCTTCCCATTCTTTAAGCTTCAGCAGATCCTTCAGACTTTTCAGCAGCCTCCAAAACCACAGTCTCCTGCTCTTGACAATGCTGTAATGGCTCAGGTTCAGGCTATCACAGCTCAGTTAAAGACAACTCCTACACAACCACCTGAACAAAAAGCTGCTTTCCCCCCACCTGAACAAAAAACTGCATTTGACAAGGTATGCTTCTCTCACATAACCCACCCCACTGTTTTTTACCACTCAACATGGATTATGGAAGTTATCCCTTCTGTATTTTTTTTGTGAGTTATTTTGTGGTTTGAGGTGTTTTATCCCCTCAACATCAAAACATTATTTTTCCTGGTTTTAAATGTAATATATACTTGTTGCAAAAATTTTCAGGGAATAAAGGAAACTAAAAAGAAGAAACTTCTTCATTTAACCCCATACTTGGAGATTACTATGATAACATTTTGCTGTATATCTTTTCAGAATTAATTTCTTATGGTTATATGCTTTTCTATAATTGGTCATAATACATACCCAGTAGTTTTGGTCTTAATGCTCTTGTCTCTTATTGTTAAGATTAGTGGATTTCGATCCATGTTTACACTGAATGCATATAATCTGTAGTATTCCATTACATGAACATGCTACAATTTAGCCATTCCACTACTGATAGTCATTTAAATTACTTTGAGGTTTTTTTGTGTTATAAAACCTTAGTTACCATATCTGTAATGTGAGGGTTTTGGTTGTTTCAGTGTTTCAACTGCTCGTTTAGGCTTTTATGGTTCCTTAGGCATGTTTAGGAAGCCGCCACCACGGATATAGGTATGCTGAACATGCACAGCTGAGAGCCTCCTGTTCAAATTTTAACCCAGACAGCTCTACTCTTGCCTCTTTGAGAGAAACTTTATTGCTGATAGTCCAAATTAAAAATCCATGTGGTAATTATGGTTTTCATTATATCTTGTTTTATTAATGACTAACTCATTAAAAGAACGTTGAATGAATTTTTTGAGTAAGAAAAGCAATACATGTTGTAGGGGGGAAAACACAATAATACGAAACTTACAAAGGAAAAAGGGAAGCAATCCCACATTACAGTTTGAACAGATTTGTGTGTGTTCTTTCAAACCTATTTCAATGCACATGTGAACATAAATTCTTACATATGTGGTTTTATTAATTTTTTTCTGTGTTGTGATTAGGAAGACTCTCATCAGTATTAAAAGAATTCTATGTTATCTTGTAGTAGTTTTATATTTTTATTTATGTTTTTCTCTTTAGTCCCTCTGGAATCTATTTTAGAATATGGTTCAAAATAGTTGAATCTTTAGATTTTTGAAAATAGGCAGTTCTCCCTCGCTGCTTTTTCATACACACATTCCCATATGTTTTCTTATTTTATCTCTCTGGACACAGTTCTGTCCCACTAATATATTTATTTCTGCATCATAACAGTTGAAATACTTGCAACATACATACTATATATATTTCATTTTGAGGTGTCCTTCCCACATATACACATACCTCCCCCTCCCCATACACACTCATATTCTTTTTCAAACTTTCTGTGGCTATTCTTGGTGATTTGTATTAGTCAGGAGTCTCCAGAGAAACAGAACCAATAATTATATCTATATCTGTGTCTAGATAGAAAGAAAGAGAGATTTATGTTAAAGAATTGGCTCACGTAATTGGTGGGGCTGGCAAGTTTGAAATTGTGGGGGCAAGTCAGCAGGCTGGACATTCAGGTAAGAGTTAACACTGCAGGCCTGAGTCTGAATTCCATAGGGCAGCAGACTAAAAACTCAGGCAAGGTTTCTATATGGCAGTCATGAGGCGAATTCCTTCTTCAGGAAACCTTAGTTCTTATTCTTAAGGCCTTCAAATGATTGGGTAAGGCCCACTCATTATGGAGGACAATCTGTTTTACTCATAGTCTGCTGATTTAAATGTTAATCCCATCTAAAATATGCCTTCATAATAAAATCTAGATTAGTGTTTGACCAAACAACTGGGCACTATATAACCTAGCCAGGTTGACGCATAAAATTAACCATCACAGCATACTTTTCCAGATGTTAGAATTCCTTTGAATTTATCCGTGAATTTTAGGAAGTACTGACAGCTTCTCATACAGAATCTCCATTTATTAAAATCTCTTATAATTTTCTTTTTATAGGTCTTACACACTTTTCTTTCATTCTTAAGATACTTAATCATTTTTAATGTTTTATAACATTTGGTTAATGATACTGCCAGTTGTTATTTTATCTTACAAATGGTCATGAATACCGGGCACAATGGCTTGCACCTATAATCCCAGCACTTTGAGAAGCTGAGATGGGAGGATTGCTTGAGGCCAGGAGCTCAAAGCTGCAGTGAGCTGTGATCACGCCACTGCACTCCAGTCTACACAACAGAGTGAGAACCTGTCTCTCAAAAAAAAAAAAATGGTCATGGCATTAAATGCTTAGTTTTCTTTCTAGTTGGTGCTTTTAAATTTTCTAGGTAGCTACTAAATTTAACTTTTTCTCTTCAACGTCTATTCCTGTTTCTTTTTCTTTTGTTATTGTACTGATAGCTAGGACTTCCAGAAAAATATTGAGTAAAAGTCTTGATAGTGGGCATCTTTATCTTGTTGTTAAGTTGAATTGTAATTCTTCTAGTGTTAACCTTAAATCAGTTGGCCAATGTTTGTTTGTTATGCCAAGTTTAGAAAAAGGAATTCTATAAAAACATTTAATCACTTGGCCTAGAATGACAAAGAAAACGCAAGTTAGCTCTATCCCAAAACACTCTGAACACTTGGTTTAATCCTATATATTGGGTTGTCCAAGGAGGCGATTTCCCTTCCTGATTTAGAAATCTGTTGTTCAGTAAAGTAAAACCGGAATCTCTAGGTGGAACTATTGTAGAATAGCGCAAGTTGTAAAATTTGAGGTTGAAATCCACGAGCAGGATGGACACAGCTTGAAAGAAAAGATTGCTTGTTGGAGGCCAGGAACTGAGGGCTTTGTAGTCAAAAAGACGAGTCTCCACATCCTGATTCTACCATTCACTGACTGTATAATCTTGATATGTTTCTTACTCACCTGAGCCTTAGTTTGTTTCCTTGTCTGTGAAGAGACTTTATCGCCAGTGCAGAGTTCTTGTGATGATGAAGTCTATAAATCTACTGAAACACATGAGTAGGTGTCTAATGTGTTTCTTTCCTTTCTGAATACATACTGTTTTTAAATTGCTGTTCTTCTGGACATGTGATTTCATGAAGAGTCCTGATTTTTTTTTTTTTTTTTTTTTTAATGGCAGTTTCTGGTAATCTGCAAAGTTTTACAAAAAAAGCTAGTGAACAGGTGGTGAGACTTCTTTGTGCCCCTATCCTATACCATTCTGTTTTATTTTTCTTTTTCATATAGTCATATATTCTTGAGCAAATAGTGTATGGACATTTTCTACATGCATTTACAGTGATTGGATAAGACAGTCTTTCTTTTTACATTTTGCAGCTGACTGAAATGTATATCCGTTTTCATGTACACAAAGTTCCAAAAGTTTTTAGTCTAGGTAAATGGATATTTTAGAAAGGTATGTATACTGCTAAAATAGTTATGAAATAAACAGATAGAACAGAGAAAATAGTCAAAAAGAAAATACTACACTTATAATTTGGGAAGGAAGTCAAAATAAAAAATTGTATCTTTTCCAAAATGGCGTTTGTGTAAAAACTGGTCATGTCTATGAACCAGGGTCCTCAGGGGCATGTGGGAAAATGAGATTGTACATGACAGTGTGATGGAAGTATAGATGGTTGCAAATACATTTTTGTGCAGTTAATCAGTCTAAATTTTAAAATAAAATATTGACATATTTATTCCAGAAGCTGCTTGATAGATTTGATTATGATGATGAGCCAGAAGCTGTGGAAGAATCAAAGAAAGAGGATGCTGCTGCTGTCACCACAACAGCACCTGCTGCTGCTGTGCCTCCCGTGCCCACCACCACCATGCCCGCTGCCGCTGCCCCCGCTGCTACCTCCCCTCCTCCTCCACAGGCACCATTGTGAGTTTCTTTTTTTTAATTTCTCAGCAGATACAGAGTTGGTAAAGCACATTCTCAGTAACATTTAGGAGTAAAAACAATTTTCAATGGAGTCATTGTTTTGTAAAATTTGTGGTATTGTGAGTTTTCTCCTGAATGGGGAGGGGATCCTATCAGATTTAGAATAAAAAAATGGCTTTTATGCTGAAATAATGCTGAGTATATAAATTAATAAATGGATAAATATATGATTCAATAAAATGTTGATTGCTAATGACTCCTAAACAACATCCTATGTTTCTGTAGTATGAATGTGGCTGAGAATCTTGTGCTTTTGAATGGGTAAAAAGATTACTCACCTTTTTTTAGTGGGTTTCCTGGAGATGGCATGCAGCAGCCAGCATACACACAGCATCAAAATATGGATCAGTTTCAGCCTCGAATGATGGCAATACCACAGGATCCAATGCACCATCAGGTACAAGCATTTTTCTTGCAGTTGAGTTTTAATGAGTCAGGATCTATTAATTACAGCATATGGTTTGCACTTCACAGACCACTATTTAGCTATGTGATTGACTAAGTAGTACTACAGCTTCAGTAAAAGCTGTTGAGCATGTAACTGTTTTGAGTTGCTTTTTGCTTTAGTTAAAACAAGGGTGCGAAATATTACATGCTCATATTTTAGTAATAGGTCGTTTAGTTAAAATTTCAGTTAAAATGTTTAGAGAGAGGCCCGGCACGGTGGCTCAGGCCTGTAATCCTAGCACTCTGGGAGGCCAAGGTGGGAGGATCGCTTGAGGTCAAGAGTTCGAGACCAGCCTGAGCAAGAGCAAGACCCCATCTCTGCTAAAAAAATAGAAAGAAATTAACTGGACAACTAAAAATATATAGAAAAAATTAGCCGGGCATAGTGGCACATGCCTGTAGTTAGTTCCCAGCTACTCAGGAGGCTGAGGCAGTAGGATCGCTTGAGCCCAGGAGTTCGAGGTTGCTGTGAGCTAGGCTGACGCCACGGCACTCTAGCCCTGGGCAACAGAATGAGATTCTGTCTCAAAAAAAAAAATGTTCAGAGAGAGATTATGTGATACTATATGAAGAAACTGACCTATTTATTTATACAGCAGTTTCCCTTGCGGGACCCTTTTTTTCTATAAGTTGTGTGATTAGATACTTCAAAGAGCTTTCAGTTTTCAACATTCAGGAACATAGTTTGCTTTTGTTTTGTTTTGTTTTTGTCCATCCTAATTTGTCCTATCAGGAACATAGTTTGAAAGCTGCAATAAAAGAAGCATACATGGAACACTGGAGAGTTGCAGAATGTTAGTAGAGATTTGTTCATCAGATTTGTTCTAGTAAATCCTCTAATTCAGAATTGGCTGTGCATCTAAATTTTGGAGGCGAAGGGAGGGGCATTTTTAAAAATCTAGATCCTGGCCCTCCAGTGCTACAGTCATTCTAGTAAATCTGTTTTTTTTAATTCTGCAGTGACTGCTTTATGGCCTCAGTTTAGGGTTTTGAGAAATCTGTTTTATATTATTTTGTTATCTATATTGTGTTCAATCCATTCTATGTAGTTGGTAACATGAAAATGATACGGTGATTTTAATGACTTACTGATGAATGGAGTTTGAAAATTATTTTGTAAGCCTGTTTAAAATATGAAGAAAACCTATGAACATACATATGTTCAAGTGTTTTAACACTTACTGAAAGTTTATTAGAAAGAATATTTTGTGACTTTTTCATTCTATCACATTGCTTCTTTATGTAAATAAAGCTATTTCTTTGAATATTTAAAACCAAACCTGTGTGTTCATAATTTTGAAATGAGTTACAGGATTTTTAACCTGTATACTTAATACATAATAGTTCTTTGGATAAAGATTGTACCTGTGGAAATTGTTATACAATGTAGAGTATTGTTGTAGCTTTTCCTTGATCAAAGCTTATTGAAGATATTTTAGTTTTATTTAAAATAACTAAAGACTTTCCAAATTATTGTTGACTATTACTTAAAATCTGCTCATACACTTTCTTTAAAAATGGAAGGTTCCACTTCCTCCTAATGGACAAATGCCAGGATTTGGACTTTTTCCTACACCTCCATTTCCTCCCATGGCTCAGCCTGTGATTCCTCCCACTCCACCAGTGCAGCAGCCTTTCCAAGCTTCTTTTCAGACACAAAATGAACCAGTCACGCAGAAGCCACATCAACAGGTAAAATGTCATTCTCAGATTATCTTTTTGGTTGCCATGACTTATATGCAGATTTCTGCTTATTTGCTTGCTGTCTTCATTTTTGAATATGAAGAAAGACCTTGGGCACATATTAAACCCTTCTCCATGCTTTAAGTTTTTCCTCTAGAAAGTGGACATGGTACTACTACCAGCTTCCATAGGGTTCTGTGAGGATTGAGATACAGAGTGTGGAAGGTTTAACCAGTACCTACTTCACACCTTAGATGATGGTTATTTAAATGGTATACAACTTAGACCAAATAACTTCCAGAAGTAGAGAAATATTTCTTCTAATTTTGAAAACCATGTAAAAGTTTTTTATTTCAGTGATGGCCAGTCATTATTAAATTAGTAATTTGGTCCCAAATAACCAAAAGAGAATTGCTACGGGGCAAGAGATTTTTAATTTAGCATTCCTTAGATTTTGTCCTCTGGCCTTTATTATTTCTGCTTTTCTCATTTTATGATGGCTTTTGTTTTTGCTTTTCAAGGAAATGGAGGTAGAACAACCTTGTATTCAAGAAGTTAAACGGCATATGACTGATAACAGAAAGTCAAGATCTAGGTCAGCATCCAGGTAATTTATAGAAAATGTTTTTCCAACCCTGTATGTCTTAGGAGACAGAGATTAAAATCAAATTGGATTATATTCAATGTTAATAAAAATAACAGTTGGCATATTTGTATTTCTATTTGTCTGGAGAAGGGGGCAAGAGAAGTATTTATTGAAAAAAAATCTAAAATCAGTTGTCTTACCCACATTTTCCCCCTCTGTTTGAGCTCCTCTGATGCCAATGTATACAGTATGTGATACTAGAAGAATTATATATTGAAAGTTCCTTTACAACTTTATCAACCTAACAAAAGCACAAAGGTCATAGTAATGCTATAATAGGATTACATTTTTGATTGTTGCAGAAAAGGCAGCTTTACTGAAAATGTAAATAAGAATAGTAGCAGTGTATCTCAACCATTAGCTTCTTACAGATATAATTTGGTATAGTGCCAGAGATACTAAAGATGGGAGACTTTTATAAGCTGTCAACCTTACTTATTTTATTAAATATTTAAATGATGTGTATGCTTTCTAACTTCAGACACATTAAAATCTTTAAAATGAATTTCATGCTATTGCCATTCTTACGTAAACATTAAAGTACCTAGCTGTATTTTTTTAAATTAGTATGTGCTTATATTTTCTGTTTTTTCTCTATGTGCGGTTCATTCTCTCTCCTCATGAAAACATTAGGTCACCAAAAAGGAGACGATCTAGATCTGGTTCTAGATCTCGAAGGTCTCGTCATCGCCGTTCTCGATCTCGGTCCAGAGATAGACGCCGACATTCTCCCCGATCTCGATCCCAAGAAAGACGGGATCGAGAAAAAGAAAGGGAACGTCGGCAAAAAGGCCTTCCTCAAGTCAAACCAGAAACTGCAAGTGGTAACTAAGCCTTTATATTCAAAATTCCTGCATTGTTTTTTCTTATCATGGTTTTAAAATGTCTTATCACTGTTAGCAAAGCCATAAATAAAATGTTACCTTTGTTGATTTTTATTCTAAATATTGCTTTATCATGTCTTATTTGTTTATGCATTGATTTATACCCTTTTATTTGCTTTTGTACATTAAACCAGCTATAAAGCAGCAGTAAGGAGTGAACCAGACTGTGATGAGTGATAGCGTGTACATACTTTTATACTATAAGTTCCTTAACTAGCTCTCCTGTACACAATGAAAATGGATTTTTTCTAGAATAATTACTACACTCTGACTTATATAAAGATTTATAATTTATAGAATATATTAGCTTGCATTATCTCCTGCATCTCATTAGATGTCTTTAGAATATGTTTAGTAATGTGTGCTAGACGTATTTTTATATAAAACAGTAATTTAAGATTATTAAGATTTTAATTCATAGTATGACTAGGGCATGTATAAAATTCCTGACTCTGTAAGGCTTATTACCTAGGATACAGCATAAAAGAAAAACCATAAACTCTCAAGAGTTGGAAAAGGACAGCTACATATAGTTAACAAAGCACTGGATTGGTTGGTAATCAAGAGACTTGAGCTCAAGTCCTGGTTCTGCTGTTCATTGGCAGGGTGACTAGGCAAGTTATTTCTTCTCTGGCTTCAGGTTTTATAGGTGAAATCTTTAGATCCATCTACAAAAGGGCCATTTGTTTTTTCACTCTTACATACCTTTCATGATCATCATAATATTCTAGAGTTTTAAAAATGTATATGGGATTTACTATTTAAACTTGTGGTATCATAATATAACTCATACATATTTTGTGTAATGATTTTTTTAACATAAGGCACTGTGCTGCTAATTATCTAATGTGGCTATTTTTATTTTAAGTTTGCAGTACTACACTCTGGGTGGGACAGCTGGACAAAAGGACTACTCAGCAGGATGTTGCCAGTCTCTTGGAAGAGTTTGGTCCTATTGAATCAATTAATGTGAGTGTTTATTCAGTTATTTAATAACAGTGGACAGATGTGATTAATGTCATTTTATGAAATTAAGAACTTGAGACCTGAGTTACCATTTGCCCATGTTTATAGCTGTGGCTAGAGTTTAGATGTTCTGTTCCATGTTAACATTCTCCACATTTAACATTTCTTGGATAACCAAGGCTTTTTATATAATAAAGCTTGGAGGATTCAATTATCAATTGAGACCAAATTTGAATTGCAAACTTCCAAGTGAATTTAACCTTTGTAGAGCAGTGGCTGGAGGTAAGGGGTTGTTGGGACTGGTTACTTAGTGTTATATCTTGTTGCTCTTCAATTTTGTTACAATCTTTTGTAATATTAAAATGTTTTGGAGCAGATGATTCCTCCCAGGGGTTGTGCCTATATCGTTATGGTTCATAGGCAAGATGCTTATCGTGCCCTGCAGAAACTGAGCCGAGGAAACTATAAAGTGAACCAGAAATCCATAAAGGTATGATTTTATAATTCATTTTTTAAAAATATGTAATCATTATGTGGCTTTTTAAAAGTGGTGATTTAGGGCGTAGAAGTGACTATACTGGGGCATTTTCATAGGCATCTTTTGTTTTTAAGAGATTATCCCCTTAAAAGAATTTAATTAACATAAAATTTTAAATGTTAAATGCAAGGTAGAATTTTTTTTTCAAATGTAGATGGGCCATCAAAGGTAAATTGGTTAAGTTAGTGCTGTCAGTATGTCATTTAGTAATATGTTTTGTCTTACTCAAAAAATCTGGGTATTCCATGTTTTATTTTTAAATTTTGCTATCTCAGAATTAACTGTGAAAAAATATTCACCAAAGAGAGAAAAAAAGAGGTAGTAGGTACATGAGCATTCTTCCCCTAAGGAGCCAGAGTCAGTGTTGCTTCAGTGTCCTAGCACCCTTTTCTACCCTTGGATTGCACTGCCAAAGGATTTTATCTAATGCTCAGTAATTACAAGGCACCCACAGACTTTAAAAGTGATTCCCAGTATGCTGGGCTGTTCAGGGAGCTTCAGCCTTACACTGATAAACATTGAGTTTTATGCTGACTGGGTTGGGTAGGAGTTGGTAAGGAGCAAATGCCAGTGAAATTTACATCCTAGGAAAAAGTAGGAATAAAGTAATTAGTTCCATAGTGAAAATAAGGCTTTGAATGAGATCCAGGGATAGCTAGTCCAGATTACTCCCTTGCTGCCCAAATGAGAATGAATAGAATGATAGAGGATAGTGAACTCTCAAAACTTAATACCCTCTTCCTTCCTTCCTTTCTTTTTATATTTCCACTAATGGTGAAATAGATTGCCTGGGCCTTAAACAAAGGAATAAAGGCAGATTATAAGCAGTATTGGGATGTAGAACTTGGTGTTACTTATATTCCATGGGACAAAGTCAAACCTGAGGAACTGGAGAGTTTTTGTGAAGGAGGAATGTTGGACAGTGATACACTTAACCCAGGTAAAGTAGTATTTAATTTCTCTTATAGTTCACTTATTTGCTTTGTAGTACATATGACAAATCAAATGTCCTGTTTATCCTTTGCATTAGGAAGTGATTTTTGAGGATGTTTGTTTGTGACAGGGTCTCTGTGTCACCCAGGCTGGTGTGATCATAGCTCACTACAGATCCTCCCACCTCAGCTTCCCAAGTAGCTGGGACTGCAGGCATGCACCACCACACCCGGCTAATTTTTCTATTTTGAATAGAGATAGAGTCTTGCTATGTTGCCCAGGCCAGTCTCACACTCATGGCCTCAAGCCATCCTCCTGCCTGGGGCTGCCAAAGTGCTAGGATTACAGATGTGAGCCACCACGTCTGGCCTGATTTTTGAGATATTTAAAGTACCTCCTATGTGCCAGTCTCTCCATTATAAAGGTAGGATTGAGTAAGGAATGAAACAAATGTGATCTTTGCCCTCAGGTAGTTTATATCTAGTAGAAGAGATGCAAACAGGTGAAATAATTACTGATTATAAGGTTAATTATTAATTACAGAATTAAGTAGATCTTAAGTGGAATCTTTTTTATCTTGATTTTTATCAAGAGATAAAATCAAGATGAAGTAGAATTTTTCATGGTGAAATTTAACGAAGCAAATAGATCTTAGACTGAGCATCTTTGATAATTGTGTTTTAATCTAGTGCTTCATTATAATTACTTTGGAAATTTTTAAATGTCCAGAAAAGCAATCTGAAGTAAATATGTAAGATAAGAAGTTGCAGTTATTTGTGGGCATAAATATTTTAAAATGCCAACTTGGCCAGGAAAGATACCGAAGAGGTAGAGAATACAAGAGAATCTCTGAAGCAGGGCCCCAGACAGAGCAGAAAGACAGTTTTCTAGTTTTCACTTGATTAGAAGGTATGTGGAAATAGGTAGAAGGTTATCTAAGTTATTCTCTAATATTAAGTAAAGTTTGTTCAGGAAATGTTGAGTGTTTCATTATCCCCTGCCCCCGTTTTAAATACTTTAATTCAAACAATACATTTCTTGTAGTTAAGAACATAGACTCTAGAACCAGATGTGGGCCAGGCGCGGTGGCTCATGCCTGTAATCCTAGCACTCTGGGAGGCCGAGGTGGGAGGATCGCTCGAGGTCAGGAGTTCGAGACCAGCCTGAGCAAGAGCGAGACCCCATCTCTACTAAAAAATAGAAAGAAATTATATGGACAACTGAAAATAAATAGAAAAAATTAGCCGGGCATGGTGGTGTATGCATGCCTGTAGTCCCAATGACTTGGGAGGCTGAGGCAGAAGGATTGCTTGAGCCCAGGAGTTTGAGGTTGCTGTGAGCTAGGCTGACACCACGGCACTCTAGCCAGGACAAAAGAGCGAGACTATGTCTCCAAAAAAAAAAAAAAAATATATATATATATATATATATATAGAACCAGATGTGTCTGGGTTGAATCCATCCCTGCCACACTTACTAGGAATATGACCTTGGGCGAGTTGTATTTGCTTTCCTTGTTTGTATAATGAAAATAATAATAGTATCTACTTGTAGATGGTTGTGAGAATTAAATAAGTTAGTATAAATAAAGTACTTAGGACAGTGCCTGGCGCATAGTAAGCATTCTGTTACGTGTTTTCTCCCATTATCCATTAATTTAAATAATTACTATTTATAAAATCAGCATAGAAATATCTTTAATAAACAGGCTGCTATTATTTTTATAATCAACATTTTTCATTTCTAGTAAACTCTTATTGTTAAATTTCTTTAACTCTTACAGATTGGAAAGGAATTCCCAAGAAGCCTGAAAATGAAGTTGCTCAAAATGGAGGTGCAGAAACCTCACACACAGAACCAGTATCACCCATACCTAAACCTCTACCTGTACCTGTCCCTCCTATTCCTGTTCCTGCACCTATAACAGTACCACCTCCACAGGTGAGAATATTTGGGACATTATTTAAACTTTTAAGTGTCTGGAAGATCCCTTTCTGAATCTTACTATAGATGTATGTCTAGATTCATAATCAAAAACATGAGTACATAAATGTCCATATTAGTTTTTCATATTTTGGCAGATCTATTGTTTATAAACTCTTTAACCCATTCTTTTCCTGAATGTTAATAGAAGCAGGATAAATTTATGCTGCCTTACATCTGTCTAGATTATCCAGTGTTTTACTTTATAATGTACTAGACATGAAGTGAGAACCTATTAGAGTTTCATGTATTCTACTTACCCTTTTTTTCTTATTGGATCTTCATTCTTCAGGGACTTTATGTTCTGAAAGAACTGAGATATATACCTAAAAAGCAGCTGCTTTGATGGAAAGGGAGTTTCTTAATGTTCAGTTTGGGTGCTACCATTATGAACTGTTTTTAATGGATGATTCCTATCTATTTAATGGATAAATTCTAAGTTGAATGCCATTTAACATGAAGATATATTCTTTTTTTTTTTAATTATTTTTTCTCTAAAGACCTGGTCACAGAAGAAGATATATTCTTAAATAAAGTCTTTCCTGTCTAGTCAACCAACTTAACAATATTACTTCAAAAGAAAGAAGTCAGATTCTAGTAGAACTGGGTTTGATTTCCAGCTGCATTATTTATACTCAGCAATGTGACTTTGGGCGAGTAATCTAATGTCTAAGCTTCATTTTCCTATCTATAAATGTACAAATTTCTGGGAGGGGGGTGTGAGGGATGAAGAATTACCTGTTGGGTACAGTGTGCACTATTCTGGTGACAGGTGCACTGAAAGCTCAGACTTCACCACTGTACAATTTATCCATGTAACCAAAAACCACTTGTACCCCTAAATCTTCTGAAATAAAGAGAGATGCTCAAACTGATCAGTGATAAATTTCCACATTTTTTTTAACTTGCATTTTTTTCTTTCCCGGCCTTGGGTCAGGTGTTCTTCCTATATCAGAGTTGTTTTGAGGATTAAATGAGATAATGTATGTTAAGTGCTCAGGATGTTTTCTGTTACATAATAATAATAGCTGAATGATGAATAACCTTTTAGTGAAAATTGTAAGTACTTGGCCCATAGTTCTATGTGTGATCTACTAGATTTTTTTTTTGTCTTTCAGTATTTACTTTCCTCAGTTTCTCACATTAAATCTGAATCAGATAAATCTGAGCTGTCACAAAAATGGGTGTGTAGTCTGTTGATTTTCTCAATGTAAGGAGAAAATTGTATGCTTTGAGTACATACTTAGCTGTGATATCTTTTAAATGGACACCCCATGTTGGCAACCTCTTTAGTTGACCTTTTGGTCAACCCTAGCACAGGTTCCAAACAAAATTCAGTGTATATCAGCATTCATTCTCATTTAAAGAAACCTGACTAATCTGTTAAAATTGAACTTTTTAAAAGAAAAAAGAAGCTAGCATTTATTGGGTGTTTATTAAGTGCCAGGCACTCGCATTTAATGTGTATTAACTCCCTTAATCCCTGTAATTATGTGAGGTTAACATTTGGTCATTTTAGCATTTAAATAGCTTATTCAAGGTCACACTGGTGGAGGAGGGGACCAGGACCTGTGATCACCACTGTGTAAATTGCCAGATAGCCTTTATTAGAACTGTATTTCCCAAAGTTATTTGATATGGAACATTTTAAAATGTATCATGTGATAATCAGAACACCAGTAGCTGCTTATAAAATATAATGTGAATTTGCTTTCATAAAGTAGAGAGCAAAACTTTGATTTCTGTCAGTTGGGGTAAGTATAGGTTAACTACTACCTGCTATCTAATAAAATTTATTGATCTAATGACAAATTTAGAAACATCTGTTTTTTTCAACAATAAGGTATTTTCTTGGTATATACTCACTATATGAGTAGGAAAGTGGTTTCATTTTTCTTTCTTTCTTTCTTTCTTTCTAGGTCCCACCACATCAGCCGGGTCCTCCTGTAGTTGGTGCTCTCCAGCCACCCACCTTCACACCCCCTTTGGGAATTCCCCCACCAGGCTTTGGTCCTGGTGTTCCTCCTCCTCCTCCTCCTCCACCATTTTTGCGCCCAGGATTCAACCCAATGCATTTACCACCAGGTATACTAAGTTGTTTGAGAAGATATTCTTTTAGAGCCTTTAATGAAGTGCTGCACAGCATAAATTGACCTTATTTTTCTTATCCTAGGTTTTCTTCCTCCTGGACCCCCACCTCCTATAACTCCACCGGTATCCATTCCTCCTCCTCACACTCCACCAATAAGCATCCCAAACTGTAAGCATGTTTTTCCTTTGTGATCACTTGTCCTTTGGAGCTGGGGGTAGGAGGGAAAGTGAACCAGTAGTAGGGTCTATAGTATGGCAGAAGAATGTTGACCGGGGAGATGATTAATTATTCAGCTTTACATGTTGATATAATTATATTCCTTAGCCACTATCGCTGGTATAAATGAAGACACTACAAAAGACTTATCTATTGGAAATCCCATTCCAACAGTGGTGTCTGGGGCTAGAGGAAATGCCGAGTCTGGTGACAGTGTGAAAATGTATGGCTCTGCTGTGCCACCTGCTGCACCCACGAATCTGCCCACCCCTCCTGTAACCCAGCCTGTTTCACTTCTTGGTAAGTTGATTTTTTTATCATTAGTTTTTTTCCCCCTCAAGTTAGATTTTTTAAAAACAATGCAAATTTTGGTAAAATGTTCTCCCAGACTGATTTTTTTTTTTTTTTTTTTTTTTGAGGAAGCTCTTCCTCTTAAATATGTGTACTTGGTCTTTACCAAGAGATAACCTCAAAGATGAAATCATGTTTATTTGTCTTGAATAAAAGTTTGGATTTGCATATCTTAATTTGGTATAGAAAAATGATTAACATGGTCTCTATGCAAAGGAATTGGTACAGGGTCCATGATTGACATAACCCTAGTCTCTTATCAGCTTTTAAAGAGATTTCTTTGACAACAGGTTTTTCTGTCTGAGCCAATTTTTATCCACCTTGAAACCCCTGGACTTTGGTAGCATTCTTTGTGTGCTGGCAAAGAAATCACCTTTGATACATTGCAATAAAATGGCATTGTTTTCTGAGTGGTAGTTGCACAGCCTGAGGTACTGCTTTCCCACTCAGCCCTCAGTTTTCTCCTGCTGGAGTTTTATCTGTTCTACTCTTTACCCACAATTTCACTACTGTGATCAAGGGAGGTGTGACTTAGATTGTTTATATCTCTAAGGGGGTTTACCCTTACTTGCTTAAGTTATAAGTATATTACATACTTGTTATAGTAGACCATCTTTTAAATTAATAAATTGTTATGTTTGAAGTGGTATTGCCAAGTGTAATTAACATTGATTCTCCTAATGGAGAGTTAATACTTCCTGCATGTTACAGTGTTCTAGTCCTGTGAGCCCCTTGTATTTTTCAGAGGTATATGTATATGCCCATTTGCTGTCATAATCTGAGATTTTTTTAAGGAAAGAACCCATTGGTTAACTCTGAGATGTAGTACTGTGGGACATTGGTTTGTGATGGAGGACTTTTACTTTTCACCTGTACCATTCAGTATTGGAATTTTTTATTTTGTGCATGTACCACATTTATAATAAAAATCAATTTGCTTTTAAACGGCACATTGTATTCTGCCTTCCCCAAGACTGAGCTTAGGCTGATAATAAACTTGATTTTATTTTCCTTAGTACACAGATTGAGTAATGGTAAAAGAAGATTTGGGATTAAGATTTATCACAAGTAATGTAGCAATGTAGTTACCATAAATGATGGAAAATGATTTGTTTAATGAAGAAGTTGCTTAAGAGGTCTACATTCTAACGAAAATCATGTAGTAGAAGGAACATTGGACTAGCAACCAGGGAGCCTTAACATCTTTGGATCTGTTTTGTTGCACTTGTTTTTCTTTTTCATATTAAGATGGTTGCACAAGAATCACAGAATCTGAATTGGATAGAATTCTCTGATCAACCCCTCCCCTCCATGTTTCTCCCTTCTTCCCCCCACACACACCCTTGATTATGAGTTGACCTTGAAATGAATTTCCTAGTCCAGAGTCCATGGATACTAGGCCACCTGAGACTGTTTATAAAATTGTGTAAAAATTCCATATATTTGGACTTTTTTCTGGGCTTAGTAAATTTATTGAATGAGTGAAAAGGTTTCATGTTCTTCAAGAGATTAATAACTGCTGCTTTCAAACAACCATGAAGAGTAGTAAGTAGTCTGCCTCTGATTTAACATTTAGGTCTTGAAGACCCTGCTATTTCTTTCTTATCACCACTGAACATAGATTTTTCCTCTGTGTCCAATATGTGAAACAAAACACAGAAGTTGATAAGCTTGGGAAAATAAACTTAGTAAGCTAAACACTGCTAGAAAAATAATTAAATCCGAAATCTTTCTTACATTTATTATTACCTGACATATCTGGGTGTCTGTCTCCCCACCCCCAGATAGACCCATGAGAGAGGGACATTTGTTACATGAGTAAAGGGTAGATGGACGAGTGGTTTTCAATGCAGTGCTGTTCATAGTTCACCTCTCATGATTATCTCTGTGACTTATGAAACAAAATTTAAAAATGGAAGGGTATTCCACATTTGGAAGGATTAAAAATTTGACATAAGATAAAAATGAAAAGTTTTATTAAGCACTTTTAACAAAAAGTGCAGCAGTTTAGTTCCAGTCATAAGAAAGAAAGCCTTCCATGTGCCTTCAGTCAGTAGTCTTGAATAGAATATCACAGGAATTTTGACCTTTTAGAGAAATCAGATGTGTATGCAAATAAAGCAGGATTTATCCAGAAGACTAACCACAATCTCATCATTTTAATAAAGGAATGTAGTAATTAACATTGCCATATTACAGTACTAAAGGATCAGTAATTAGGTTGGGGTAACCAAGTAATAGAATGCTAGGACTAAGATGCTTTCAGATTTCCTCCTGGTGCTCAAGTGTTTTCTTTTAAGATAATAAAAGGAAATGTTATGCTGACCAGAAAACTTTAAGCAGAGAAGTTGATACTAAACTTCTATGTCCTCATCTGTAAAGAGGAATAAAAATGACATACTAGGTTGTCATGAGGATTCAGTGGGCTAACATATATGAAACACCTGACACAGGGTGGGTGCTTATTACAGGTAAGAAATGTCAGAGATGATATTTAGAGCACCTAGAGAAGAATATTTATACTTTGCAATTCTAAAATCATATTAGCTGGGCACAGTGGAATATGGCTGTAGCCCCAGCTACTCTAAGGAGACTGATGCAGGAGGATCGAGAATTTGAGCCCAGCCTAGACAAAATAGCAAGACCCCATCTAAATATATATATAATTATGTAGTTGTAATTAATTTTAAACTGTTGTATTTGTTGGCAGAAAGAGGAAGCAAACTTTTTAGGAAAAAATGTATCTTGACATAGTTACTCCAGGTATTTTCAGGGTACATTAAGCAAGGTCATAAGTTCACACATATTAAAGTTTCATTAGCTGGCTTACTGAGAAAACCTGTTAGTCTTAGTGGTATTTCACTTAAATAGCACAACTTGATAACCATTGAGTGAGACTTAACTGAGTTCTTGGATCTTGATTTATGAAATGTGGCAATATTTTTAAAGTAGTAGGAGCCAAACAAATGTTCAAGAGATCTCCAAAAATTGTGTACTGAGGCCTGATTATACTATACTAGGAAGAGGCAGTGTGGTGCCTTAAGGAAGGTTTGGTTTAAAGAGTTTTCTGTATCATCAGACTTAAATGTGGGTATTAGTCTGGGAGTAATGAACTAGGTCAATGTAGCTCACAGTACTGAATTTGGAGAGAACTTCATCTTTTAGAGATTTTGATTCTTTTAGCAATACTGATAATGTGAAAATATAAAATTACTTGATGCACAATAATTCATCATTGATTTTAAAGAAATCTCACACATCAAAATAGCTAGAATGGTAGTAAACTTAACATTCTACAGTTGTTGGTCACTTAGGAGAGAAAGAATATTAAAGATAATAGCAATTCAGTTCATTCTCTTTACTGTATAAGTGTCTGTGTTTACTTTTCAGAAGCTTTTGTATAATTTGTATCTCATATGATGTACAGCATATTTTTTATTAAAAAGTTCATTGTAAATGTGAAGTTTGGGTTCCTTTGGTGTTCCAAACAATAAAAAAATACACAAAAAAAAGTTTGTTTGTGTTACCTATCTCTACTGTGTTACCAGTATATCCAAAATATCTTTTCAAGCAAAAACTGTTATAGGTTGAATGCATTCCTTTCATGGAAAATTAAATCCTCTTCTTGACAAATACATTATTTATTAATTATCAATATGAAGAGATTCCCCCAGTTTTTGTCACACTACTGTAGATGATGGTGAATTTTGTAAGAATTGGATATTTGTAAGATCTCTTCCTATTTGTAATTTTTGTTACCAAAGTTTAAAGCAAGAGTCACAAGTTGGTTGCCTCTAGGCTGAATTGCTAGACAACGGTGTGAGGCACCTCAGCCCTGGCACAGCTTCAATAGACATTTTGAGTTGATGATCCCAGATTTGGACACCTCAAGAAGTTATGTGGACAGAATTGGTTTGTGAATTATATTTAAACAGGTGTGTTTGTTTTTATGCAATAGTTATCCCTAAAACTGCCTAGAAGAATAATTTTACCAGCAATTTCAATAATTGCTTTAAAATTGGTATTTTATTTGTGGTCATTTCACTTAGCTTTGGATTTCTCTGCCCAATCTGTCTAGAATTTTATGATTTTTTTATAGCTCGTAATTTTTAGCAATGTTTAAATTAGAACATTAGAGCACCAATCTACTAGTAATGCACTAGTTAGCCACTAACACTAAAAGAAAGCCTGAAGAAAATTCTAGAAAGTAGTGTTTAAAAATATTACTATACCCAATTTTTTAAAAATAAGTTTTGCATTTTAATTTTTTTTTCCTTATTTTGAACTTTAATGTTTGGTTACATTACACGCTGGAAGAATATACCAGGTGTTTGATTTGGTACCCAAAAAACCTGTTGACTATCCTATAAAAGTGTTCCTTGAAAACGTTCAAATATTTGAAAAGGTACTCTAAATACTGCATGATGTTGTTCCACTAGTGTTAACTATGCATTACAGTGCCTTCAACTTAGTGTATAACCTTGTTCAGTGGATATAGGGGATAATTCAAAATAGTAATGAATCCACAACAAATACTTGCCTTGGATATGAAATTATGCATGAACACTATATTTTCTCAGAAGGCAAAAGGCACTTCAGACAAAACATGGGGAAAGTTTTGTGCAAAAACTTGAACTTTCTTATCACATTGTCTCCATGTCCTACTGGGCTATCACTTCCTAGGCTGCTATAGAATGCCAGCCTGAAGAGTGTCTTAAATTTAAATCTCTCTGAGGGACATCTTGAGTAAGGTGGATGGGGCAGAAACTCTGGGCTCTAGATTGATTGTGATAGGCAAAGATTGCTGTGAAGAATTTCAGGTAAGATTTTTTTCCAGCTAACATTGAAAATAAAATTGCTTATAGATAATCTCATTCAGTGATGGAAGGCTAACTGTAAATTTCAAATTTATTGACTCTGAAATTTTTAACTTAGCTGTTATGCTTTGTCAGTTATAGTAAATACTTAGCAGTTATTAGTATACAAACTGAAATTCTAAAAAGCAAACATAAATGATCTATAGGGAAATTGACCATACAGAGCCTATTGTACATTACATTGCAAAAAACCAGGGAATCATTTTTAAAAGATAATCATCCATCTCTGATTTTGTTTGAAATTCTTTTTTTATATATCAGATGTTATCAAAACATATTTACTCTTATGCTAAAAATAGATATTTTTATCTATTTTATCTCAGTATACCTGCATTATATATTAGTGAAAACTCAAATTTCTCTTAAAGATCTCTTGCTAAGCATGATTTTTAATACAATCTTAATGTATAATGCAATCTGAAATGTGCTTTTCCTTATTCTTTGAAAACTAGCTCCTTATTTTTCCATTCTCCCCAGCTCTTAGAACACAGTGCCTACTGTAAGAATCATTTGGGAGTGTTTTCAAAATAAATATGCCTGAATGTTATTAATTGGTGACTCTAGGCAAAGGAGATGCATGTGTTGGTTGTACTCCATTATTTCAATTTTCTACAGGTCTGAAATCCAAAAAGGAAAACACTTGATTTAAAAAAAAAAAAAAAAATTACCTAGATATATGCCTAGGACTACTTGGGCATTGGTGGAATAGATAAGAATGGTTGATAATCTTTTTTCCTCACGGGAAAATTTTGTTTTAAATTCATGCATAATGCCACAGTGACACTCATTCTGTTGGTATCAAGTCAAAAAAGGTGGAACTGCAAGTAGGAACAGAAAAGGAGGTTGAAAGAAAAATGCAGCCTTCTCAAAATTTAAGTCCTCCTAGGTTTACGCTGGAAGGATTCTCACCACCCTGCGGAAAGACCTGGAACTTGTAGCCTCTCTTCTTACACCCTGAGAGGTACCTTGTTTGCTCATCACCTCTGCAGCCACCATTCACTGGTACATTCAGCGTGTATCTAGTCAATATGATGGTGTGTGCCAATCATCCTTCTAGGTGCTAGAGATACCAGGATGAACAAAACAAAACCTTTCTTCCTGGATTTTATAATCTAGTAGGGACTTGGATAATAAATAAATTAATAATTTCACATGGACATATTCCTATGAAGAGAGTATAACAGAATAGTTACAAGATTTGAGGGTGTAACGTGGTACATGCTATTTTAAATGGAATGGCCAGAGAGCATCTGAGGAGGTGTCATGGATGGAGAAACCTGAATAGAGAGTACACCATGTAAATATGGAGGAAAGGCAGTTCAGGGTAAAGGGAAGACTAAAAGTAAAGGGGCCTAGATTGAGAGGGAACTTGGTTTGTTGAGGAATCACAGGGGGCGGGGCACGGGGGGAACAAATGTCAGAGTGGCAGAAGGTGAGTTTAGAGAAGGTTGTTGAGGGTCAGGTACAATGTGATGGGAAGTGGTGTGGGGTTTTGAACTGTGTCATGATCTGATTTGTGCTTTCTAAAGGATTACTATGGTAATTATAGAGAAAACAGACTACAGGAGTTGGTAAGAGTGGAAAGGGAGATGGGTTTGGATGCTGTTGCAGCAGATGAGATGCGAGCGGGGTCACGTTGGGCTGGTGCAATGGAGGTGATAAGTGTTTGGAGTCTGAGTGTTAAGTATTGCCTCAAATACAGAACGTGAAAGAAAGGGAATCAAGAATGACCTAAGTTTTTTTACCTGAGCAATTGGTAGAATGTAATTGCCATTCCTGAAGTGTGCAAATCTGTAGGAGTAGGTTTGGAGGGAGGATATCAAGTTAAAATGTTGGATATTTTAACTTTTGACACCCAGGTGCAGATGTCAAGTAAACAAGTAATTCTGATGTGCCTGTGAGATTACCTAAGGAGGGTAAATAGAAAAGTAGTAAGAGGGCCAAGCAGTTGAGAGTATTATACTGCGAGCTAAGACATACATGGTTCCATGTGCCAGAAACTCTTTTAAGCAGTTTGTATATATTAATCATTTAAGCTTTATAGCCCTCTGAGGTTATTCCCATTTTATAGATGGGGAAACTGAAGCATATGGAGATGAAGCAACCTTCCCAAGGTCACATAGCTACAAGTAGCAGCTAGAATTGAAGATAGCCTTACTCCAGTGGGAGCCTGTGCTTTTAACCACTGTCCTGCACTGTCTCCCCAGCAAAGGATACGAGAAGGCACAGCCAGTGGGCCGGGATGCAAAAGTGGAGGGGTTCTGGAAACAGGTATAGAGAGGTCCCAGGGAATAGGGAGGGAAGAACCGTCAGATGACACTAGTGGATCAAGAAAGCAGAGACTTGCCAACTGTATTTAGCAAAATGAAGGCTCTTGGAGACCTTGAGAAAAGTGGTTTCACTGGAATGATGGGTTCAAAAGCCCAATTATATAGAGTCAGGAAAGAATGAGAGGTGAAGAAATGGATACAGTTATGATTTTGAACATCTCTGAGGAGACTTTATATAGGGGAAGAGTAAATTTGGGTAATACCTGAAAGGAGATGGAAGGTGAAGAAATTTTTTATTTTTGTTCTAAAAGGGGACAAAACCACAGCATATTTATTATTCGGAAACCAAGTAGTGGGGGAACTTTGGTGCAAGAAAGAAGGGGAATATGTTAGGCTAATGTGTAGGTGAGAAGGGATGGATCCAGGATACAAATAAAGGGCTTACTTAGCCTCTGGAACACAGATGGTCACAGAAAGAGTAATGTGGACACAGGTGCAGGTAAATTGGTAGATTTGGTGGTAGGTAGGTAGATGAAAAAGTCTTTTTATAAAATCCTTTATTTTTTAATGATCAACTAGGATAAATAAAATATGGCCTATCCTTATGATGGACTATTACTTGGTAATAAAAAATGTATCCATACATGCTACAAAATGGATAAACCTTGAGAAGATACACCAAGTAAAAGAAGCCAGTCACGAAGGACCACGTTGTATGATTTCATTTATATGAAATGTTGACAATAGGCAAATACACAAACAAAAAACAGATTATGTGGACTGGGGGTGGTGAGGGGGAAAGTTGCCGGGGGGCCGAAATAGAGAGTTGTGGCTAATGGATGCAGAGTTTCTTTTGGAGGTAATGAAAATGTTCTGAAGTTGATTATGATGGCTGCCCAATTCTGTGAATATACTATAGTGAACCGTTGAATTGTGCACTTTACATGGTGAGTTACAGGCTCTGTGAATTTTATCTTACTAAAATTGTTATAAAACAAACCAGCCAAAAGTGGAGAGGATTAAGAAGAAACTTGAACATGTGAAATAAATAGGACATGAGAGTGTGAATTACTAGGAAAATGTAAGATTGTTGGCCAGAATGAAGGGTGCACTTGCGGTTATAGTTTAAAAATATAAAATGAGACCGGTTTGCATGCTGGAGGGGTGGGGTAAGCCCCAGCCATGTTCAGGTACAGGTTAGGTAGAAGAGTTGCATTTAAAACCAATGTTGGGGTTTGTCCAAGGCACCTGTGGTGAGGGAGAACCATGGACTGCAAGGCAGGTAAGGAGGAACAGAGACATGAAGGGCATTGGGAGCATGATCCTGGTGGGATTGAAGATTCTTTTGGGAAAGGAGTCCCAGAGAGAATGACCTGGAAAGAGGAGAAGGGGGGTCAGAGAGTAGGGTACTTGAAATTGAGAACTTGAAAGTAATGAAATTATTGGTGAACATCCAGGACCTCCTACAAGCAGTGGCTGGGGTAGAATGGAAGACAAGGTCATTGACAGAAGAGGTAGAGGAACTGACTCCTTGTCTTTTCTGATGTCCCCTCTGTCCCTTCCTCTGGCCTCCTCTCTCACCTTTTCACGGAGCAAATCCCTGTTTTTCTTTAAAGATCCCACTTAAATTTCACATCCCCTATGAAATCATCTAACTGTTGAAAAAATTTATCACTCCTACAGTATTTAAATCAGACCTTTTACAAATCTTGGGTGTTGTTATATCTGTCTCCCTGACTGCATATACTCTGGTCCTTCTTGGCAAAAAGCTATCCTATTTATGTACTTTTTGTGTCCCTTATCGACATTCTCCTGAGATTTCATGGTCAACATTAGACTCCAACTATGAGAGCAACCTTCTGCCTTCCCCCACCTCCCTTGTAGCCCTTTAATGTACTTGTTCGGTATTGCACATAATTCCAGATATCTTTGCTGTAGATGGCAGTGGCATCTCCTTTTAATTTTTTAATTATAAAACAATTGTTTTTTTGGATCATCATGGGAAATAGTTTAGTCTGGCTTATTTTGAGGTAAGCTCCAGTTTATTTCCTATTCTTCTCAAATTTGAATACAGACACTTGAGGCTATCACTTTTTTGTTTGCCCTAAAACCTTGCTGTATTAGAAATTTATGTTTTCCCAGGTCTGAGCTCTTTTTTGTTTCGCCTGTATTCTGGGGGAGTTAACACCATGAGTCTTCTCTTCTGAGCCCTAGGTATGCACATAATCAATTTCTTAAGAACATTTCCACAGAGGTTGCCCAGGCCCCTCTGACTGTCAGTATTACCACGTGAAATTTATCATCTGTGTCCAAAAATGACTTCTCTTCCTAAATTCTGATCTTGTATTGATACCTCCATCTACTCAGTCACTCAAAGCAGAGAGCTGTGCCCCTTCATCTCAGACTCACTCAGTCCTGCTCACTAAATGTCTTCAGTGTGTCCCTCATCTATTGCACCTCTCAGTTCAGTCTCTCATCACCTTCTAGATTCTTGAAATAAGAGCCTAACTACCCTCTAGAGGCCTTTCCTCCATGCTTTCCTGTATACTGCTTGTCAAAGGATCTCAAAAACAATCATAGGATCATTCATTCCTGCTATAAATCCCTTGGTGGTTTCCCAAATCACTTCAGGTCAAAATCCAGGTTCCTTCTCATGGCGTATAAGGCCTCTGAACTGCCCTGACACACTTGTTCAGCCTTGTAAACCTCATCTGTATTTTTTCCTCTCTTTAGTTTTCATCAAAAATCGTTTTATTGCAGTTCTCTGAACATACTTTGCTGCTTCACCTTGCTCAACCTTTTCAAAAACTGCCACTCTTGACAGTAGTGTCCTTCCTTACTCATGTTGGCCTTGTCTATTCCCTTCCTTTAGGGCCCAATTCAGACCCTAAAGGGTCTGTGAATCCCTGTGACTCCCACTCAGATTCACACACACTGTCTTTATCAGTTCCACCTTTATATCACCATGCTAGCTTGTGCCATCTTTTACAGCAATTGAAATTTGTCTATTTCTACCAAACTTTGTACCCTTTGAAGGAAAGGACTATGTTTTGTTTATATCCTCAGCCCATTAAATGAGTTAATAATGTAAAGTTCATATATTCAGTACATGGGTGAATGAATTGGGTTTCTTTAAAATTTATAACTCTAAAAAACTTGGCAGTGATATACATCATACTTCCAGATAAAATGATAACTGCTTTGAATGCCCATTTGACCTGGATAACTCACTCTGTATTCCACTGGTATATGCATCATGCCAGCTTGCCTAATAAAAGTTAAAAGTTCAAGGCCGGGCGCGGTGGCTCATGCCTGTAACCCTCACACTCTGGGAGGCCGAGGCGGGCAGATTGTTTGAACTCAGGAGTTGGAGACCAGCCTGAGCAAGAGCGAGACCCCCGTCTCTACTAAAAATAGAAAGAAATTAACTGGACAATTAAAAATATATAGAAAAAATTAGCCGGGCGTGGTGGCCATGCCTGTAGTCCCAGCTACTCAGGAGGCTGAGGCAGGAGGATTGCTGGAGCCCAGGAGTTTGAGGTTGCTGTAAGCTAGGCTGACGCCACGGCACTCTAGCCCAGGCAACACAGTGAGACTCTGTCTCAAAAAAAAAAAAAAAAAAAGTTCAGCTAGATAACCTACCAAAGGCTTCTGCCACCTAATATATTTTTAATTAAATACAGCTTTTATTATAAAAGCAATACATGTTCACTACAAAGGGGGAAAAAAGGAATTACAGGTACACAAACAAAAATTCCTGTGGTCTGAAGGTCATTCGGGACTATGGGAATATTCTATCAGGGAAATCTGTAAATTTTGTTGGTTCATAAAGAGTTAAAAGGAGACCCAGCCTCTGATGCATCTTTCTAGCATTATTTACAAATGAAGGGATTTGAATATGTAATATATTGGCAAATCCCAACTACAAATATCCACATGGATGAAATTAGATGAGTTAGGTAGTTTTTTTCTTTATTAAAGAAATACTGTGCTTTATAGGAGGTTTAAGTGTATACTATTGACCCTGTTAAGTCAATCTATAGTTACCCTCAAATATATGCTATAAAGGACCTAAGAAATGTGGTCCTACAAACTGAGGTTTATATGTTATAGTCATTGCCCATCTTATCTCTTCTGTACAAGGTGAGATGGACTTATATCCTTTGGGACACTGTCAGATAGTTGAGAAAGCCAATTGGTCATGGGGACGTCAGGAATAGGACCTTCCCATTGCCCTGAACTGTTTCCTTTTGAAGATTAATCTCAAAACAAAGATCTTTGTTTTGTAAACATTAGTGTTTAAATGGTGCCTATTGCATAGTAAGTACATGAGGCATTTTAATATGGACTTAAGTGTAGCATGGAATCAGAAATTCTAGTTCTAATAAGATGCTTTGAAACCTTCCCTCTCCCATTTTCTAGTGTTATGTTAAATTTTGCTATGGCCCTGTGAACTTATAGATAGGCACTAGCATGTGCTACACTGACTTCCATAACAGTAGACATTGGTCATTTTAGTCCTTGAAAACCTTTCCTAATAAAAACTGACGGGAAGGTAAAGTTCAGTTTGTTTTAGATGCTTCTATATAATAACTATTAAAAGAAGCTGTACCTGGGTATGCACATTTTCTGTTGGTTGTTTTGAATTAAAGTCCACAGATGTTGGGACTATACTAATCCTTTTAAAAAGTGAGAGCAAAAGGGTGTGCTTTTGTTGACCCAGTGTGTGGTATATACTTAATAAATATTCACTAAGTGATGTGAAGAATGTTTCAGTTTGCCACTGAGCTTTATTTCGATCTGAGCTGTGGTATAAGTGGTGGTCCTGTATATGTTTATTGTCTCAGATGGTCCTAAAGAAAGTGAAGAGTCTGAAGGGACAAAGTTATCACCTCATTTATCCATTTCACAATTTCTGGCTTTTGCTGTAGTAATTAGCATTTCACAACTTTAGACCTGGCATGTGGAAGCTCAATATGTTTATGTTCTTCCCAACTACTAAGGTATTTAACTTTAACCTTTGGTAAGTATTGGGGAATCAGGAGGAATTAATTAAGATCCTAATTATCAGAAATGAAAAATGTGTTTTTGCAAAGTCAAATATTTAGTGTTAGGCTGTTTGTCACCTTTCTAAATAGATGTGTGGAATAATAATTTCAGCAGTTAACTGAACCAGGCACTGTTACTCTTCCCTATGTTATCCCATTTGATCTCAACAAGTGGCAGATACTTATTACCATGCCCATTTTACAAACAAGAATACTGAGGCACATGTCCAACATACTCATGAGTAAGATTATATTTCACCATACATGATTTATTTCTCTTTAAGCATTTAAAAGAAGGTATTTTATTAAAGTAAATACCATAGCACATGAGTCTTCGTATTGAGTTATAAAGTGGTTTACATACATTTTCAAGTCCTCTTTAGTGGTTAACTCAGAGAGTAATGTTAGACCACATGTTGTGAGTAGCAAAAACTGAAGTAGAAATTCTTGTTTATCATACCTAGTATTAATTGTTTATACAGAAAATTTAGAAACATTCCAGGATCTGTTTGCTAAAGTGGGTAAGAAGTTGATCCAAGTTGTAAACCTAAAATAACATGATATTGGGGAAAAAAAGAGATGAAAATACTTAGTGCTAAAGTATTGGGTCATTTTCCTACGTGTGACAGCATTTCTCTTAACCATTGCCAACTGACCATCCTAACTGATAACTTGCTCAAGGGCCTTTTTGCAGTACATAGGTAAATAGCATATTCTGACAATATCTGGAATATTTCCTATTTTCAGAGAAATAAATTGCCAGTGCTTTTCTGTTACTTAAGTGGTGAACCAAAACAGAAATCCTTACTTCTTTCTCATATGATTTAAATGATGGGTTGTTGAATGTGTGTGACTCTTAGACCACAATGAGCAAACCCTTGTGTAAATGTGAAATAAAACCAGGAAATCATTATTACTTTCAACAGCACCAGCTTTATCAGACTTGCCACCTTTGGATGAATGGATGGAAGGTGAATGGCTGAACATTCAGCATTATTCAGTAGTCATGTTGGCCTAGCAAGTTACACATTGTGCTGTGCTTTGAAAAAGGAACTGTGAAAATAAACTTTACATTTGTGTGTGGATCTTTGTTTTGTAAACATTAGTGTTTAAATGGTGCCTATTGCATAGTAACTACATGAGGCATTTTAATATGGACTTAAGTGTAGCATGGAATCAGAGAGACCTTCCTCTTTACTGGATTTTTCTAGGTTAGTGACCTTATTTTTTTCTAGTAGTAAATCAAATTTAAGACCTAGAATCAGTGTAAAATTTTGTTAAGAGTACACCGACAATAACCTTCACTTGGCTTGAATAGTTATTATCAGTGAATGCAGGTGTTTGTCTCATTAGGACTTAGCATGTTGTGCTTCTCCAAATATCTGGAGTGGTGAAACAGCTTCTAAGGCTACAGAAAGGAATTTTGACATACGCTTTTCAGAAATTGCTCTTATTAAAATTTTCTTTTCCAGCTTATTTTGGCCTCTACCTTTATTAGATACTTAAAAAATTAGTCTTTGTGATTGCTTGCCTTGGGTTGTTATTGGGCCCTCACATTGGGTTGGTGGCAGGTAGACTAACAACATGACATTTGACGATTCTGGGTGGAATTTCATTTTGTTTTAAGTTCTGTGGGAAGCAACTGAAAATAGACTGCAATCTTCTGCAGTTTTACATTTTTACTTTTGTTGTCTTTTAGGCACTCAAGGAGTTGCCCCTGGTCCTGTAATTGGGCTCCAGGCACCATCTACTGGTCTTCTTGGTGCCCGACCCGGCCTCATCCCGCTTCAGCGCCCTCCAGGAATGCCTCCACCTCACCTACAGCGCTTCCCTTTGATGCCACCTCGACCCATGCCGCCGCACATGATGCACAGAGGTCCGCCACCAGGACCAGGGGGCTTTGCGATGCCTCCACCTCATGGAATGAAAGGTCCCTTTCCACCGCACGGCCCCTTTGTTCGGCCTGGTGGAATGCCAGGGCTCGGGGGCCCAGGCCCAGGCCCAGGGGGTCCTGAAGACAGAGATGGGAGACAGCAACAACCGCAGCAGCAGCAACAGCAGCAGCAGCAGCAGCAACAGCAACAGCCGCCCCCACCACAGCCACAACAGCAGCAGCCGCCGCCGTCACAGCAGCCTCCACCAACCCAGCAGCAGCCACAGCAGTTTAGAAATGATAACAGGCAGCAGTTCAATTCAGGTAGAGACCAAGAAAGATTTGGAAGAAGATCTTTCGGAAATAGGGTGGAAAATGACCGGGAACGGTATGGGAGCCGTAATGATGATAGAGATAATAGTAGTCGTGAAAGGAGAGAGTGGGGAAGAAGGAGCCCTGACCGGGACAGGCACAGAGACTTGGAAGAGAGGAATAGACGCTCTAGTGGGCATCGAGACAGAGAGAGAGATTCTAGAGATAGAGAGTCTCGTAGAGAAAAGGAAGAAAACCGAGGAAAGGAAAAGCCTGAGGTGGCAGACAGGGCAGGTGGTAACAAAACCGTTGAACCTCCCATTAGCCAAGTGGGAAACGTAGACACTGTTTCAGAACTTGATAAGGGGGAGTCTGAGGCCACAGTTGTAAAACCTTCTGGAGAGTTACCTGCTGAAGCTACCTCATCCATTGAACCTGAAAAGGATTCTGGCTCAGCAGCAGAGGCTCCTCGTTAGAGACTGGAATTTGTCAAAATGTGACAGTGACACTTCGTGGAGTGTAGAGCTTGAGGTGTACAGATGCTGTATTATATTTGCTCCTGCTATATCACAGCCCCGCTGTAGTTGGTGGGGAATTGTAAGCAATTTGATTGCTTCCCTTCTATTTAAAAATAGCCACAAAATAACAAAAAATACTGAAGATATGAATAAATATTACCCTTTTTGCTGTAACTTTTTAAAAGTTTTGACTTTAAAAAGTTTACAAATCGTAATTAGAAGTGCTCTCTATTTTTTTTTTTAATTTAAGACAAGGTAACGGTGAAAGCTCCTCAAAACAATAGGGATGTTTTTAATAAACTCTATTTTCGTAACAAACTTTAATGTGTGCTATTCTTCCTACACTGCATTAAGGTGGAAAAGGATTGTTCACCATCAAAGTTTGAGCTGTTGATACTGTATTGGAGTCTAAATTAGACTTACTTGATGCAAAATATACATTTTTATGTAGTTACTCGCAAACACTTTCATATGTAATACTTTCGATTTTTAGAATTTCAGTCAGAAGGTAAAGGTCAGTTGTTTTAATGTTAACTGAAAAGTTTGTTAGTGTTTGCAGTTCAAAGAGATTTTGCTTGGCAGGGGAGTTAGATCCCTGTGTTACAGGTTGTACTGTAAATCCTACGGTTGCCTGGGTATTATTTAGAAGGTTGCATTTTTTTTTTTTTTTTTTTTTGAAAAAAAAAAAACCATCCCATTAAGTTTTTCAAAATGGTAGAAGAAATCAAGGTTAACATTTGCAACCTAAAAGCTTTTTGTCTTACATGTTTAAGGACTTCAGTGCAACCTGTTGTTTCCTATAAACCGTGCCTGTTGCTTTTCTTTACTATTTTTTAAAACTCTCCTGCTGGGCAGAGGTAAACTGAACTTTTTGCCACATAGAAAGTACTTTATCTCTTTTGCTTAAAATTGCTAAGTAGGAAAAATATTTGGTTATCACATGAAGACACCCAAAGCCAAATCAAGCCTGTATCTGAAATAGTGCAGAAAAGCCGTTACATAAAACAGCTTACCCAGTGCCAAGACCTGATGTTACACTGGCCTTGTTGAAGCTTTTTTCTTAAATTACACTCTTAAAACTGTCCTAGTTTCAGTGTGCTGAGCAGTTAACTATTTCTTTGCTTTATTGCTGTGGTTTTTAAATAATACTCTACAACAAGAACTTTGTTTTTGACAGGGAGAATATATCTAGTGCAATGTTCTTGTATTCCTGCCTTTAGAAATGAGTTTCATCTCTGGATTTAAATTGTAAAACTTGTCCTCAGTTTTACGTTGGCCCACTGAGAAGTTTAAAAGTCCTAACTGAAACCTTCTGAAAAGAAACATACATCTGATTATTCAGCATCCAGATTTGAAGGATTTACAGCCTTTATTTCCAATTGAAAGCATTGAGACCACATTATTTACACATGAAAGAAAACCCAAAATACTAACTGGTAGTGATTACACTTGAGGCTTTAAAAGATCCCGAGTCCCTATACTTGAGTCATCCCAAATACGCAACAAATCGTACATTAGTGAAAATCTAACTTTGTAAATTCTCTACCTGAATGGTCATTTT
>CM052436.1:10076190-10094566 GCA_028533085.1 Varecia variegata | reverse complement strand
CAGCCCATTATTAAACAAATTTAACAAATCTCACAATAAATCTTCAGTAATCAGGTGCTCTCGGGAGACTTAACCACATATTTATACTCTTTCCCCCAAAGGTTTAAACCCAACCAAGACATAAAGAGAGTCCACAGAGGGTTAGAAGATAAAATCCTGACATTAAGAAGCTTTTACCTAGCTTCTTAAATTCTTATTTTTATTTTATTTTATCATAGGCACACACTCACCTGGGACTTCTAAAAAGACATCCTGAACTAAGTTTCAGGGATTCCTGAGTATTATCAATTTCATATGAATCACATTTCCATTCTTTCCAACTGATGTCAGTATTTCAAACACAGACAGACCCGTAGGATATGGACCTTTACTAGACCACTCCCTAAGAGGCTAGCCTAAAGAACAAAAGTCCCCTTTCCCAGAGTAAACAGCCCTACTAGGCAGCGTATCCTAAATGTTAACAGATAATTTTCACAGCTTTTCAATACTATAGATGCAATAGGATGGACTACAGATCCCAGTAACAATCATTTTATAAAAGGCATAGAATGTCAGATATAATCAACACAAGGACCACTCTAAGTAGAAAATAGAGAATTTTTCCATAAATAAGATACAGAAAATGGTAAAACACTAAGATATTAACGAAGAAATTCATTTTAACAAAGGGATTCTTTAAATAAATAAGGTCCTGATTCTTCACTATTTCACTTACTGACATAATAAAAAAAATTCTCCTCGAAAAAAGTGCTAAGTGAAAAACAATCAGAAAACAGGAATCTCTGAAGTAACATAAATCAATAAGAAACTAAGAAACAACTTAAAACATTTCAACTTAAACACAATTCTAAAAAATCCCAACACTGCATGATTCATAAATACATGACATACATTCATAAAAGGTATACTCTAGCTGAGCAAGTGCAAGCTTGTTATCCCAGCACTTTGGAAGGCTCAAATGGGAAGACCCCTTGAGCCCAGGAGTTTGTGATTACAGCTTACGACTGCCCCACTGTTGCAGTCTCCAACCCCTGGGCTGTGGACCAGTATCAGGCTGCACAGCAGGAGGTGAGCAGCAGGTGAGGGAACGAAGCTTCATCTGTACTTACAGCTGTTCGACATCCCTCGCATCACCACCTGAGCACCGCCTCCTGTCAGATCAGTCACTGTCTCCCATCACCCACATATAGGACTGCCTAGTTGCAGGAAAACAAGCTCAGGGCTCCCACTGAGTCTGCATTATGGTGAGTTGTATAATTATTTCATTATATATTACAATGTAATAATACTAGAAATAAAGTGCACAATAAACATAATGAAAATGGTTTCATTCCCAACCATCCCCAGCCCCTGTGGAAAAATTGTCTTCCATCAAACGAGTCTCTCGTGCCAAAAAGGTTGGAGACCACTATGCCACTGCACTTCAGCCTGGGTGACAGAGTGAGACCCTGTCTCAACAACAGTAACAAAGCTCAAAGTAAGTTTTAATAAAGCCTAAGCTAGAGCTTGTATTTATCAAATGCCCAGCACTTCTTTTATCATTTCAGCAGTAAACAACTCACTGAACTATAAAAACAGCCAAATGAGCACACAAGACAGACTAGTGTAGCATCTGAGGAAATACTCCATAGTGTATATTTAAATTATCAGAATTTGTTTTAAAAATTAAAGTACAGACTATCACTATGCTCTACAGCAGTAAAACCATCATTCAGACAAAAGGTCAGCAAGAGAACCTTTAGGTGCTATAATCTCAGAGACAGTTGCTAACTAAGGTAGACTTGTTACGCCTGTTTTGAGATATCCCAAAAGGGTTTACATCTGCTTTGGATGATGCCCAGGAAATGCATCTGAACTAAAATTTGTTGATTCTAAAGATCACATTCCCAAATACCATTCTCATACCCTTACATAATTGTTGCTTACTGACTAAATTTGTGCAGTGACCATTAACTATGATGGGGAATACAGAAAGAAAAAGAAACCCAGGCAGACATCTGTGCCTGTCTGTATAGTATACTGATTCAGGGATAACAATAAAACATAATGAATTTAATTTGGGATGCCTACTAAATATCTAGGCAGAGGCAGGAACATGTATCTTGGATACAGAAGAGAGGTCTGGGCTAGAAACTGAAAGGTTATAGATCAAACCTATAAGGATGGGTCAGAAGGAGCTTGTAGTTAAGATGGAAGCTAAGAATTTATACCTAGCTAGGGTATGCCAAAAACTCCACTGTAGCAAAGAAAAGAGCTGCACAAATGAACACCAGGACAAAGTAGAATCCCAGAAATTAAAGGCATTTCACACAGTCAAATGCTGCAAGAAGTTAATTTGGATGCAAACCAAATCTTGTTCATTTAGTTTGGCAATTAGGTGGATGCAAGTGACACCAGTTTTTTAAGGTGATTCCAAATTCCAACTGGTTAAGGAATTTAAGTGGCAGGTAAGGAAGCAGAAATGCATTTTTGGCTCATTTTTCACTCATTCAACAAATACCTGAAAGCTTAGTAAGTGGCAAGTCAGTGTATGGCACATAAAGAAGAGATAAGATCATGTTTCAAAGCTTTATTGATGACTACCCTTTTTATCTTACCTGTTGGCATTATAAGGCTTCCATCACATATAAGTTTTTTTGTTGTTAAATTTCGGGGCTCAAGTCATCCTCCCATCCCAGCCTCCCAAATAGTTGGGACTACAGGCAGCTGTTACCATGCCTGGCTAAGTTTCTTTTTAGATATCTTACTCTCTTTTAACACTGTTTTTAAAAAATCTCAAAGCTGTGAGTCTGTATTTGATATAATTTATGAAGAAAAACACTATAGGCAAATATAGAAGTTTCAAAATTGGAGGTTTAAAAAATTACCTTTTAAAACTCAATGACTATTTTATTGACTTCTTCAAAGCACAAATTCATCAAATGGTTCCCTGATATCTGTATCAATGCCTTCACTGGATAGAGACCCAGAAATTATGCTGATATGTTTTGTATAAAGTGATATAAATTAATATACTTTCCTGGTAACCATGTACACTGACACTGCCCGTTTGGACAGAAATACTGACTGCCTTTACGATAAGGCAGATGTTATAAGTCCATTTTATAGATGATGGTCCTGAGGCTCAAGAATCTGCCCAAAGTCATAAAGCAAATTAAGTGGTAGAATTCAATCTGTAATCTACAATTTCCCAAAATTTGACAATTTTTTTCAGTAAGTACCTAATAATAAAGAAATCATTTAAAATACATTTGCACAGAACAGTGTACAGACAATAAAGATGACAATAAGGACAGTATAGCTATGTTAAGTGAAAAAATATATATGTAACATAGAGCCAACCTAGAAGGCAATATACTAACATAACACATAATTGTTATAAGGGGTTGGACCCAAAGATTTTTTAAATAAAAAGTAAGTGGCACAGAGGTATAAAGTGATGTGCCCATGTAAGCAACAAGTTAGAGGCAATATAAGTTACTAAAACATTTAATGTCAATTTTTCCATACTTAAATGGCCCTACAATTTAATACTGAATGTGCTGCCTTATGGGAAAAAAAACTGTCCACATTGTTTAGATGATCAGAATAGTGATCAAATTTCAACTTCACAAGACTTAAGACCAATACACTGTTTTCATGTTTTTAGAACTCAATTTTATCTTAGCACATGATGGGAGACCTTTCAATAGCCAGAAGTTGTACATTGTAATTTTACTTTCTATAGTACCTAGTTTTGAGTTTGATTTCTCCCATCTTTAAAACAAATACAGTTTAATGCCTTCTTTATGAAACTGTTAATTAAATAGGTTACCAAATGAAGTGTCTAAACTCTAAAATAATCAGTGCTTAATAAATGTTGTTTTACTCCTCTCTTTTCCTGGTCTCTACTCCCCCCACCTTCCCCAATATACTAACCCCTGGCTTTTGTTTCCCTTAATTAAAAATCAATTATACTGTTCATTGTTGTATTTGTTTTGTTTTTCATGTATAGTTTATTTTTCTCATTTTAAAATAAAATGAATGTGTTAGCTGTAAATGATTTATTACTGAGTCCTTACCTGTGTCTAGAGCAAAGGTTCAATTTAATAATCTTAAAATAAAAAAGAGTTAATTGTCACAGTCACCAGTATTGGCTGAGGAATCTCTCAGAAGTATACGACCTTGTGGTAATATAACATTTTCATTATAGTTACTGATTTTTCATAATAATTGTTAGAGTAAAGGTCAGAACACAGGCTCAATAATCAACTGCCAGCAAAATCTTGGCTCTACCACTTGCTAGCTATGAGAATTTATTTCATCATCTGTAAAATGGGGATATTAAGAGTCCCTACTTATTTAGGGAAGTCTAAGAATTAAATATAAAACAATACATATAAAAAGCACTTAGTGCAAAACCTAGCACAGAGTAAATATGAAATAGATGTTAACTATTATTACCACTAATACGATTTTGTTGGAAAAAAGGGCGAATCTTGGAGAGAAGCCAGAGCAGCTTTTCAGACTGTGGGTTAAGATCCATGAATAAATTGTAAAAATAAGCTTAATGGGTAATAAAAAACACTTTTTTTAGTGAAAGGCAGTAAAAAATAAAATAGCACTGCACACAGTATGTACTGTTTCATGAAACTTGTCAGTTTTGTGTGTGGGTATATATGCACAAGCACCTGACTTTCAGTGCAAAATGTAATTCTTACTGTGTGGACCGCAGTCAAAAAAATATGAAAGCCAATAATCCAGAGAAAAAGTCTTTTTTAGAAATGAGGAAAATAAGACCCAAACTGACTGTCGGTTACCTTTCAATAATGTGTAAATTCCTTCAGACCATTAACAAACTTCTTATGGACAAACGGAAAGGAAAAAACCATTGCCATGCCAGAAAAAAATGTCATATTTTTCAATCAAGTTTAGAATACATAGTATTAGGTCATTAAATATGAAATGCCTGATTTCGAACCAAAAGTGTAGTTAATTATATCTCAAACAAGAAGCAGTACAATTAATCAAAGTATGTGCCTAAACTATATTGACACAATTTTGCCATCTTAATGGTATCTCGCTTATGCCAGCAGTGAAGAAAGCTGGAGAGTGAGCAGTGATGAAATCGCAAAAGGCGAAGTTTTCCTACAGCTTGTTGAAAATTGAGTATTTTTCCTTGCAAGAAGTGGTCCAAAGCCTGGAAGAAGGGGTAGTCACTTGGTGCAAGGTCTGGTGAATACAGTGGATGACAGAGAGTTTCCATGTCCAGCTTCTGTAGTTTGAGCAGTGTTTTTTGCGACATGTGGTCCTACAAGAGGATTGGACTGTTTCTATCGACCAATCTTGGCTGCTTAATCACAAGCATCCTCATCATTTCATCCAGCTGGCTGCAGTAGACATCTGCTGTAATCGACTGACAAGGTTTCATGAGGCTCTAGTGGATAATACCAGTGCTGGACCACCAGACACCATTAGCCTTTTTTGATGAATATTCAGTTTAGACTGTGTTTTGGCACTTCATATTTACCCAACCATTGTGCCGAATGCCTGCGATTGTCAAAAAGAATCCATTTTTCATCACACATAACAATACAGTGCAGAAATGGTTCGCCTTTTTGTTGCCACAGCAAACAAAGGCAAGCTTTGAGACAATTTCTCTTCTGATGCTCATTTAATTCATGCAGTATCCACTTATCCAGCTTCTTTATCTTGCCCATTTGTTTCAAGTGAGCCAATATTGTTGCAATAGTAATATCAAACCTTGTTGCTAATTCACACATAGGTTGAGATGGATTCGCTTCCACTACAGCTTTCAGCTCATCATTATCCACCTTGGTCTCAGGTTGCCCATATGGGTCATTTCCAAGATTAAAATCACCAGAACGGAACTTCTCAAACCATCGACGTACACTGTGTTCATTAGCCACATCCTTGACAAACACTTTGTTGATATTTGGAGCTGTCTGCACTGCATTGGTTCCACGATGGAACTCTTATTCAAGAATAGCACGAATTTCTGACTTACTCATGGTTCCACAAAAATTGCTATAAAAAATCTGAAAGATAATTACAAGCCAAAATGTGTATTTGAAAGAATGGGAATAGAACTTCACAATAAAAGAAAAAAACAAGTATCAAGGTGAAATGTGAGAGCTATCAACTGCCAAACTTAGTACTTTAGGAAATCAGACATTCCATACTTAATCACCTAATAATATACACAGAGTAGATAAGAGATGCAAAGATAATTCAGGCTCTAGTTATTTCTGACCAACATCCAATCTCAGTCAACAAACCTCAAGAAAATAAACTATCAGCTTTGTATATCAAGTCTGAAAACCATAAAATTTAATATAATTCCAACAAAATCTACTAGTGAAAAAATCTAGACATTGTAGTTTTCTAGACTCAAAAAGATCTGGTTTTGAATCTGGGTCTGGCCATATAGATGATTTTGGGCAAATTAACCTCTCTAAGCCACAGTGTCCTCATTTGTAAAAAGGATATACTTATATCTACTTGATAGGTATTCAGTTTCAGTAAGAACTAAACGAAGTTTTGTACACAGAATGACTACTATTATTATCCAGCAGAGGGCAAGCGTTCAATCATTAAATGCAATGCTTCCCCTGCCATCATAACTCATATTCGCAATTAATGTAACCTGTCAATGAAAAAAAAAGTGTCAAAGCAGTCAAAGAAAACCATGAAATCCTCCTATATAGAGTAACAGTAGGAACAGACCCCAAAAGGTATGAGAGTCCTTTAGAAGGCATAAGTATAGTAGGAAAAGCATGATGCTTGCCAGCAGCAGATATTAGTTTGGCTCTTTGCTTGTTCACTAGCTGAATAACTATGAAAAAGTCTAAACATGACCACTATCATGCTGCATGAAATATGGAAGCCTAAAAGAAAAAGTACTTAAAAATTATGGAGAACCATTCATCCGGACCCCTTATACCAGTAAAGAAGAGTTTCAAGAGAAGATTAGGGAATGAGAGTATTTGGCCTGTGACAGCTGTAGAATCCACCGTGTTTGAGGATTAGTCAAAGTTAAGATGGTACTCTGCTATTTACTCACATCATAAACCTTGGTAAATTTAGTTAACCTTTCTAAATAAACACCAAGGACTTTTTAAATCTGAAAAATGGGGATTAATATTAATAGTACTCATCTCACCTCATAAATCTGTTAGGATTAAATAAGATAATGTATATAAATCTCTTAGCCCAGTACGTAACACGTAATTACTCAGTAAATAGAGCAATACAATGCCCTGGGAATCTTTACACATACACACCTGAGTTTAATTTTTTTATTATGGCTTACCAATATCTTTTTTGTATTGAATCCATTATTCAAATACTGCACTTAGAGAAATATTCTCCAGCTTTCACCCATTCACCCAGAATGGGTGAAAATACAGGAGTATCAAAGACTTTTAGAGAAAGTTGTATGAGATCTTAGTACCTAATCTGGCATTCATACCAAATTCAGAACCGCTTTTTACGATGTATCTGGTCGATTCCAACTAGCAACACAAGCTTGATAACTCCAATTAATCAGCTCCAATGGTTACAGCAGTATTCTGTGTACTGACCCCCAAATCTCCCTTCTGCTACCCTTCCTGTTCCTGTTCTGGCCCTGGAACACAGAACAATAGTGATCCCTCTCACATTATAAAATATTTGAAGATAACTAACTAGTTTGTTTCCCTCTTTCATATCTTCTTTAACTATTAGCCAAAAAATAAGGTTTCTAGATCTGACTATCCTGGTTAATTCCTTTAAAGCATAATATCCCAGATGGACAAGGTCCAGATGTAGTCCTGTACTGACGGGATCTAAGAGTGAACTGGCTTTTTTATTAGTTTCCTATTTCGAAATTACCACAAACTTAGTGGCTTAAAACAATACAAATTTATTATCTTATAGTTTTGAGGTAAGAATCTCACTAACCTAAAATCAAGGTACAGCAGGGTTGCATTGCTTCTGTACGTTCTAGGGGAAAATCTATTTCTTGCCCTTTTGTCTTCTATAGGGTGCCTTTGGCTCATGGTCTCTTCTTTCATCTTCAAAGACAGCAGCATTTCATCTTCTCCCCTTTCTGACCTCTGCTTCCATTGTTTTATTTCCTTCTTTGACTCTTCCCTCTCCTGTATAAGGATCCTTGTGATTAAGGGCCCATCCAGGATAATCAACCCACCTCAAGATCCTTAACATATCCTCAAAGTCTCTTCTGCCATGTAAAGAACATATTCACAAGTTCTAGGAAACAGATTATGGACATCTTCAGGGAAGGGGGCATTACTACTTTAAAAAAAATAGTGCTTAATTCATTGTTAACTCACATCTGCAATCAACTGAAACCCTCAGACTGTTTTCACAAGGATCTCTATCAAACCTAGAACTTTATTTATGCTGAAGTTACTGGTTTCTGACCAATAACTTTCAATCTATTTAGGTAGTCTGGAAACCATTTTCTGCTATTTGATATAGCAGCTATTCCAATCAGCTTGTAAATTTCATAAACTTTGTTTGCCTCCCTCCCAAGCCAAAGGTTTTTAAAAATCAAGACCTACTTGTAGCATGACCATAACTGATATTCCTTGGATATTTACTGCCAGTAACAATACTCTTATCCTGCCTGTATTTTTCTAACTTATTCATAATGTAGTATGTCTTCACTAGACATAACACAACTTTACAAAAGAAAGAAGTTTAATTTGGTCTGTTATAAATTGTTAGTGAATCTGTTTGGCTCTTAGAGACTATCAATTTCTAGAAATACTTAAACCAAACTAACAGAACTGGCAGAGATAAAAGTAAACTGTCACAGAGTCTACAATTTCTAAAATATGCTTTTTCCCACTTTTTGAAATTAAATCATCAAGGCAATATAAGACTTAGAAGGCTACATGCTAATCTAAGTAATGTTTTTAACCTTAAATCCCTCAAGCAGTATTTCCTTTCTGAATCTTTCTCAATGAGATACTTACCCTTTCTTTTCCCCAAACTTCTTGAAATTTGTTTTCCTTAAATTCACTTTGCAATGGATTATAATGATTATTTCCAGTATTTCTTTGTCTGATATTATGATCTCTAAGATGACAAAGCAATTTTCCCTTAAGCTTCTGTTATTAATATTTAATTACAAAGTTTAAACAAAAAAATAGAAATGCTTCCAAAAAGAAATACATACACTCACGGTGACAGGCTGGTACTCAAATTTCCCTCCTGTTAGATGCAGATATCAAAGCATTTAATTCCAGTCTTTCCACCTCTTTCGTTCACTTGACTCAATATATCATTCACATTAGCTTATACGCAACCAAGAGTTAAATCCAACACAACTTCAATATTTATTAGTAACATGAAATACTTTATGAAAGTACAAACCACATTTCTTAACAAAAGATAATTACAAAATCATCTTTTCTGCAAAGATGCTTTGTCTATTTAATTACAGCCTGAAGACAACTCCATAAGACATTATTGCTAGAACAATTAGGTAAGGGATAGTTTACAGCCCCTTCTTACCTGGCATTTGATTTTATGCCTTTAATATGTAATTTACCAAAGGTGTACTTGGGCTAATAATTTCTTACTATCAGGCAATGTAATTTAATGGGGGGAGGAAAGAAGGCCAACCACATGTTAAACAAGTATCGCTATGTCATTGTACCTAAAAGCAGAATACTGTATGAGTTAATCAATAGCATGTACAGATAGTAATAGAAACAATGAAACTGAAAAATGTACAGAGAGCAACACAATTAAAGGAAATCCCAATAGCTAATTAATAAACATAGGAATAACATGTTCAGCCTTACCAATCAATAGTCAAAGAAGTACAAATTAAAACAAAAGGAGATACAATTCTTTAATTATCTAACTGGCATGAGTACGAATTAGCATAAAGCAACAAGGGTATCTTGCTGATGAGACCTAATGGATGAGCTTTAATTCCAAAAAGAAAATTAAAACTATGAAACAAGAACTAAAAAATGTTCATACCTTTTAAAACAGTAATTCTACTTCTAGAAATTTGTCTAAGGCAATTAGACGTTCTCAAAAATTTCCACAATTAACCACTCACAAAACAGAGAATGTTATTAAAAAGATTTACTAACTATATAAAAATTTCCAAACACAAGTGGAGGGGGAAAAAAGACTGAAGTGAAAGGAAATACTGTAAAATGTTAATGGTGTTTGATAGCATTGTTTTATTTATTTTCTAACTTAAATTTACCTAACTTGCATTAATTTTAAAATGAAAAAAATTAAAATTCGTAAATTTATAAATGAACTTTATAAACATAAACATGTATCTTTCTCCCACTTTTGATTACAAATAAAATTGATAATTATATAGAATTATTATAGGTTATATAGAATCATCATTATCAGATGACTTTTCGAAGTTAAGTTACTCCATTTAAATCAGTAACTTGCAAATCTTTAATGAAACTTTTCAAAATTACTAGTTTTTAATTTTTAAAAAGAAATTTAAAAAATTTCCCCCCTAAGTCCCTACAGTAATGGAAGCCCTTGTAGATGTAAAATCCAAATCTGAGAAATCACTGTCTTAAACATTTTTTGTTGACATCTGTGCATTAAAGAAAGTATCCCTTTAAATACTGCTACATAATTTACTCCCATGTAAAATCCATTTACTTTTCACAGTCAAACCCTCTGAAACCTAAATGTTTAACCACTTCTTCACTTCTGTAGAGGAAGGTATGAAGACAAGACAGGTCTAGCATTGATATGACATATTCCTAAAGTGAAGCAAATATACAAAGCTTTTTAAAACAGAGCCAGGAAAAAGATACTGTACCGCTTCCCTGCTCCTACTGAGCATGGTCTTTATTTGGATGTAAACACTACAAAATAGCTCCATCTATTTCTCCATAAATTTAGTCTTCAGATTTCTAAAAATTCCAAACCAGATAGTTTTATAAGGAACAAAGTTGCATAAAATAGAGGGGCCTCGTGGTGCAACGGTAGCATATCTGACTCCAAAGTTGCATAAAATATGCTCAAATTCAAAGGGTTAAAAAAAAGCCATACTTAACTTTTTCCTAAATTTCTTTACTTTACCACGTTCTCCCACAAACTTGTCTATTCCCAGTTGCAGAATTTAAAGTAATGTTTTACAAAATAAATACAAGTGAAAAATCACATTTAATAATAAATATGGGGCTGGGCGCAGTGGCTCATGCCTGTAATCCTAGCACTCTGGGAGGCCGAGACAGGAGGATCGCTTGAGGTCAGGAGTTTGAGATCAGCCTGAGCAAGAGCCAGACCCCGTCTCTACTAAAAAAGAGAAAGAAATTATCTGGACAAATAAAAATACATAGAAAAAATTAGCCAGGCCTGGTGGCGCATGCCTGTAGTCCCAGCTATTCTGGAGGCTGAGGCAGGAGGATTGCTTGAGCCCAGGAGTTTGAGGTTGCTGTGAGCTAGGCTGACGCCACGGCACTCTAGCCTAGGCAACAGAGCGAGACTCTGTCTCAAAAAAAAAAAAAAAAAAAAAAAGGAAACCATTTTCAGGTTAACTACTATATTTCTACATGCATTAATAGAATATAGTAATATAGCAAATAGTAGTTTAAACTTCATCTGTATTATTTCTCACTCCTTAATTATATCACCAAACCCTAATTCTGTTACCATCTGTAGCTGGCAGAATTTTCTAAGCGGTTAATTTCTAATGATTTACTCCATGAAGTATGCCTTAATTTATTCTTCATTTTAGACTACCTCCCCTACAATTTCCAAGGGTCTAACCCCTTCACTCAAACTTTTCATGTTTAGAACCAAGGCTGCACTTCCCTCACCAGTGCTTTTAACCCAACCCATTCAGTTAGTTCCAGCTTATCACAATAGGTCATTTTCCATTCCTTACATCCATTTTGGTTCACTGAACTACAATCAATCCACAACTCCTTCCTTTTCACTTGCTCAAAAATAGGCCAAAAGATGATTTTAGGAAATGCCAAACATTCTATCCACATCCACGCCATTCCTCTCCTTTACTAGCACAGGTACCAGATTTCAAGATCACTTTTATTGTGCCTCACTAGTCAACTTTGTGTTCCCTCAAAGTTGGCTACGAAACATTATTGTGAATTAAATATTTTCTCCTATACTTCAACAGAAGAAATAATTGGTTCCAGGATATAAAATCATTTGACTGGATGAAAAATGAAAAAATGTTAACATTTGTAAAGTCTTTAATAAATTAATTAAACACTTTAATTTGGTATAAATTAGTAAAAAAATTAACACAAATGCACATCTTAAGTTTTAAATGTGGACTGTACCTATTGCATTATGGTAGATGACTTAAAACTTTGACAAGTCCTTCTAAAAGTATACATTATTTTTACAGTATCACTTGCTACCATGCTTCAACCAAAGTTGTTCACTGAGCCCTCTTTCCCCATGAACAGTCTAGTAGACAAGGATTAGCTGCTCAAAAAACTTCAGAGCAGCCATGTGGGGCTGTGGACAAGTCTCCAGCTCTTAAGGATTGAGTCAAATCTCACAACTACCACCTTTACGCTGTGTGATCTCGGACTATTCACAATATCTCTCTAGTTTTCCTTATCTTTAAAGTGGAAAGAATGCAAAGAAATACATAAAACACCTAACCTATTAGCTGGCATCTACTTGTTACTTGGAAGATTCCTTTGTTGTAATTCCCCTGATCTGTTCCCACTGGATTACTTCTTAAAATAGTGTGTCAAAACTAAAGATATCCTTTGAACAAATTTAGGATTCGGGATGAACAAAATAATTTACAAAGCCATGCAGTACCTACTGGATATTGTTTTCAATCTGACAGAAAATCAGATCATGTAAGAAAACAATAAAGATAGTATGGTACAACCTAATGTTTATGTTTTTTACAACAGCCTTGAGATATAATTCACCCTTTTAAAATGTATAATTCAGTGTTTTTTAGTACAGTTGGAGTTGGGCAACCATCAAGACTATTTAGAGTATTTTCATCATCCCCAAAGAAATCCCATATCCATTAGCAGTCACTCCCTATTCCTCTCCCTGCCAAGCAATAATCTACTTTCTGTCTCCATGGATTTGTCTGTTTTGGACATTTCATTTTTTTATTTAAAAATTAACATTTTTAAGTTTATATTTATAAACTATGCACTTACACATTTGTTAAATTAGACAGTGATGAAACACCTTTACAAAGATTTGGATATATCTCCAACTGAACCCCAAACTTGGCTGTCCTTTCAAAAGCGATTTATCATTCAGCATCTTTTATTAAGGTAAACTAGGTGACATATGGCCATTAAAACTTAAGAAATACTTTATCTGTTTCCTAAAGGCTTAACAGGCATATTACAGTAAATTTCCATATTGTAGGTTTCCTTTAGGCAGGGTATAATGTAATTCTACTTCAACTAGAACTTAGCTCTGACAAAGTCACAATCAAAACGACAAAATAAAGTGGAATATTCACAGCAAAGTGCATAAAGATATACTGAGGATAATGCAGAAGGAGAGTTACAGACTATTGGGTTGATCAACAATTACTCTTTAAGGCAGTAACATACCTAGAATGGGACAATGGGAGCAGTCCATCCAAGTGCAGGCCGTAAGTGGATGAACTGTCAAGACTCTAGATATAATAATAAAGCTTTTAGTCATTTCATTCTTTTATGATCATCAAGCACTGGCAATTCTAAATAACATTAAGGATAAGATATTCCTTCCGCCAAAATATTTGGTTCACTGAGACTCTAAGTTTTAAACTGTTGCTGTGGTTACTACCAAGTTTTAGCAATATACAAATGTTGAATCTGCATGTTTTTATTATGTATTCTTTAATAAGCAATTCATTTTAAGTGGAAGTTCATAGAGAACCGCCCCAGCTATATGGTCGATTCCCAACACATGCAGATTCCATATACATGTTCACTTGGAGAGTAAGTACAAAGAGATTAAGGAAAGCTTCAGATCTCCTCAGGCTCAGTTTGTCTCCAATCTTGTGGTACCTCTCTCTATATATCCCTGGGTTTAAACAGTATATTCAAAATGATACCTGTGTGCAATTTTTCTTTCCCTGAGACAACTTTTTTTCTGGTATAAATATTTACAGATAGCCAGAATCAACCCTGACCAAATGTTATAGTGGGATACAAAACTTTAAACTCATGAACAAAAATTATGGAGATGCCATTACTAAGCAACAAAGTGTAAGGAAGTGGACATTTACATAGAATTTCAAAAGTGTTTACCTAATGCAATAGAAACTTTTACATTGAATTTTTGGGTAAAAACCATTTTAGTGAAAAAAAAATTTTGACCAAGGAGACATTTGAAAGTCACTAGAATAAATGCTGAAAAAAGACATGGAGAATACTGTGATTTCTAAAATTTATTACAGAGTGGGCTTTTTATAAATCTCTGCCAAAAAGCATTATGTTTAAAACTACCTATTTGTATATCTGCTGTTCCATGTACAACTTTTTGTAATTAAAATTAATAAAAAGTGCTCTTCAATTACGAGGACAGATTAATAAACCTGGCTATAAGTGTCTACCAAACACAAACATGTGAAGACCAATTTTAACAGTAATTGATAAATCTGCTTAAGACCTGAAAGGAAACTGGAACATTCTTATTCATTATTGTGACAGACCAGTATACAGATAAGTTTTTCCACTTTTTCAAAATAAACATTAATGCAGTTTAAAAGTTTGATATGATTCTGTGTGTTTCTTTTCTGGTCATTTTTGCTCATTTCGTGATTATTTCTGAAAATAATTTTGTTATAGAAAAGGGGTGTTTGAAAAGGAATTTTAAAACAAAAAGATCTGCTCTGCATATCAAATATGCTAGCTATGCCACTGTTCTACGGTCTCTTCCAACTGGGATTACTGACCCACATGGATTTATACCAAGAATCACCAATTATCCAAACATAAATTATAACTTCCAAGAGGTATCTGGATGGCCATCTACTTTTCACTGAGCCCTGCTGTCCGCCCACCAGCTACCTTGTCAAAACCCTGGCTTCTCTCCACTCCTGGGTTACATTGGTTTTCTTGCTGAATTTACCACTAATCTGGTACAGCACGCTTCACTGGAATCAAGATTTCTATTACACGTTTACGTATGTCTTCAAAAGTGTCAATAAAAACTCTAACTATACAACACTGAAATGTGATCAATAGGCCATGCAAATAATTCAACAGGATGAAGGTGATCAGGGTATAATAAATTTTAATATTGTCTATGAAATCTATTCTAGTTCTCAAAATCACAACAGTACACTGTTAATTACACCTAATATTAACCAGAAATTTAGCCATGTCTCTCCTAGCGTAAGTTCTCAACAGATCCTGATAAAGCCTAATGCAAATTTAACTATTACCCATCTTCACATTTTCTGTGGTTTGACAGAAATATAATATTCATTAGCCAATGCTGCCAAAAATTTGAACTGTTAGCGGTAAGCTGCTTATTCTATATACCTGATAACAGTGTAGTTTTTAGCCTATCATTAAAGTTGTATGCTGTTGCTCTGAAATGTGCTTTAAAAAAAAGGATTTGGTATATTGTCTCAACAAATGTTATGGATAATACTAAAGGCTCATTACTTATATAACAATTTTTTCTACTATGTTATCAAAGTATATTTAAAGTGAGATTTTAATGTGTGCAGATATCTACAGAAAAGTTACCTAGAATGCTGAAGTAAATTATGTTCGCTTGTGCTCCATGGCAGAGAACAACCGACGATTTGTATCTGGTAAAACAAGACAAAACAAAACAAAAAGAACTACCATTTTGTCAACTTTCTATAATTAGGTACAGTTTTAACCTGAATTGTTTCAAAAGACTTATAAACCAACTTTCCCATTATTCTAATTTTTCTCTGAATCATTTCCTTGTGTTCATGTAATTTTTTCTGCAACAATATACTAGACAAAATGATAGGGTAGGGAGGGGAATATTTGCAACAAGAACATCAGTGATAAATGCTGCTACAGAAAGCTCTGAAGAACCAGCTTTATTCTGCTCACTATAAAGGCAGACCTCCACCGTTGCTGGAGATTAAGAATTTCCTGACAGTCGAGAAAGAACAGAGAAAGGAAACAACATATAACTAACTTTCAATATGCGAAAACTCTTGGGATTAAGAGCAGCACAACATGGTCAAATTTGGCAAGCAAGGGAAACCTCCAATTTTCCTTCAATTGCTGACCTGGTCCTCCTCTATATCTCTTCCACACAGTGAAGAACTTGTCTATTTCTTAGGCCTCTCACAGAAGAAAGGAATGATCAAAAACTAAAGCTTACTATTCCAGGTTAAAAAAAAAAATATTAACCAGGCATCCTTATCAGATGAGCTAAATTCTAGATGACAATCATGCCTAGTAATCAACAGGTAAAATACACAACAGTCACACAAAACAATTTACAGCGAAAATAGGAAGAAGCAAACTTCCCACTGAGATGTGGAACTCAACTCTTCCTTCAGGATAACATGGTGGGTCAAGACTGACAGTCCAACAGGATAAGTGTACAAACATCAATTCATATCTTAAGTATTCATAAAATGTAACTTATGTCCAATTTTAAAGATAACAATGAATATTAAAGTACTCTTATTTCCTTCCTGCACTGCAAAGTAGCATATATGCACATCACCTCAGCACTGCAGTTCTCAAAAAGTAATCCAAGGACCCTTGAGGGTCTCTGAGTCTCTTTTTGGTGGTGAGGTCAAAACTGTTTTCACATTAATACTAAGACATTTTTCACCTTTTCATTTATTTTCCCACAAGTATGCAGCAGTGTTATCCAGAGACTAACTGATGTGTGCTATTCCAAGAGACCGAATGAAAAAGTAGATATGAGGATCCAGGTTTTATTAAACCAAAGCTTAAATGACATTTGCAAAAATGTAAAATGATGCCACTCTTCCTATTAATTTTTGTTTTGGAAATACTAGTTTTCATTAAAAATGTTATGTTAACATGTAATGAGGAGTTTATTGTTTTTAATGCTTACAATTCTTAGTTTAAATATCTAATATAGTAAATACCAATAGACAGAACATATTGATACAAAAACTCTCTGTGGTCCTTAACATTTAAGAATTTTAAAAGGTCAAAACCAAAAAAGTCTGAGAACAGCTATTCTAGACAAATTCTTACACATGTACACAAGGAGACATGGTTGAGAAAGTTCATTGCAGTTTGTCAGAAAAAATGAACTAAATCTTATATAGCATTAATCTTTGAGCAAAAAAAAAGAGCACACCAAGGAATATGCAAAATATACCACCCGTGCGTATCATACACAGAATATATGTTTTTGGACTACAGAGATTAATACCAAATTCATTATTTGATCGCCTCTGCTGGGAGGGGTAACTGCAGTAGTAACGAAAGGAAAGGAGGACTTTATAATATTTTATTTTTAATTAAAAACATAAAACAAAATAGTAACAACTATAAATTGTTAGTTTTTTTTTTTTCCTGAGACAGAGTCTTGCTCTGTTGCCCAGGCTAGAGTGCCGTAGCATCAGCCCAGCTCACAGCAACCTCCAACTCCTCGGCTCAAGTAGTCCTTCTGCCTCAGCCTCCCGAGTAGCTGAGACTACAGGCATGTGCCACCATGCCTGGCTAATTTCTTCTATATAGATTTTTAGTTGTCCGGATAATTTCTTTCTATTTTTAGTAGAGACAGGGTCTCACTCTTGCTCAGGATGGTCTGGAACTCCTGACCTTGAGTGATCCTCCTGCCTCAGCCTCCCAGAGTGCTAGGATTACAGGCGTGAGCCACCGTGCCCGGCCAATTGTTACTGTTTTATTTTCTCTGCACTATTTTACTTTAATTAAATGTCTTAAAATTGTAGGTGCTGCAAAAAAGGGGGGAGGGGCAAGCAAGATATATTCTTTTAGATTTAGGGAAGATTGACTAAAGGCTAAAAATACAATCAATGGGTGACCAAAAATACAATCTATAACCTTTATTCATTCCACAAACTTTAACAAAACACCAAACTCTTCACATTAAGAAGTGTGTAAGGCCGGGCGCGGTGGCTCATGCCTGTAATCCTAGCACTCTGGGAGGCCGAGGCGGGAGGATTGTTTGAGCTCAGGAGTTCGAGACCAGCCTGAGCAAGAGCGAGACCCCGTCTCTACTAAAAATAGAAAGAAATTATATGGACAGCTAAAAATATATGTAGAAAAATTAGCCGGGCATGGTGGCGCATGCCTGTAGTCCCAGCTACTCGGGAGGCTGAGGCAGAAGGATCGCTTGAGCCCAGATGTTTGAGGTTGCTGTGAGCTAAGCTGACGCCATGGCACTCACTCTAGCCTGGGCAACGGAGTGAGACTCTGTC
>CM052436.1:10021910-10075690 GCA_028533085.1 Varecia variegata | reverse complement strand
CAAGCAGATGCAAAAACGCACAACGGCAAAGCTGTCAGGCCATTCTGTTTAAGGGAAACGAATTCCAGGCACCTCCATAACTTCCGGTGACATCGGATTTACAGCAAGTCTCAACAAGGCTGCTATACATGTCAGACCCCAGTTAACAAGGAACTTGAGAGTGTGTGCCACGTACTCTGCTTAAGAAAGCAAGGCAGTGTGTGATAAAATGGAGGACAACGTCTGCGCCTTTTCGAGGAAGGGACAATGCCCAGGGCATCCTGGTGATTTCAAGGCATAGCTTTCGGCTCTTGGCTGTGTGCCCCATCTGGACTCTACATGCCTCCTCGAGCTCAGCACATTTAAAACTCTTCCTGCCTGGTTTTCAATTGAGGTGCCAAGTTGTCATTGGCTACAGAAGTGATTATGAGGCAAATCTATGTATCGAGATTTTCTTTTCTTTTCCTTTTGAGACAGGGTCTCACTCTGTTGCCTGGGCTAGAGTGCCGTGGCATCATAGCTCGCTGCAGCCTTAAACTCCTGGGCTCCAGTGATCTTCCCACCTCAGCCTCCCGAGCAGCTGGGACTACAGGTGTGCACTGTCATGCTGTCTAATTTTTAAATTTTTGTAGAGATAGAGTGTTGCCATGTTGCCCAGGCTGGTCTCGAACTCCTGGCCTCAAGTGATCCTCCCACCTCAGCTTCCCAAAGTGTTGGTCTAGGTCTGAGCCACCATGCCCTGCCATGTATCCAGATTTTCAAGGGAAATGTTTGAGAAAGTGATTCACAACTCTTTCCAACCCTTCCCCATGTTGAGATGATAAAAGCGGTCAGAGGACAAAGAGAATTTGGTGTAAGGAGATCAGCAGGGAGGGAGGTTTCGATAAAGCAGTTGCCTGTTGGCGCTTCCAACTTTCTACTATTTGGGCAGTAAAGTAAGGGGCCAGCAAGCTTTTGTCCTGGAGGCCAAATCTGGTCACAGCCTGTTTTCATAAATAAAGTTTTATTGGGATACCACCACGCTAATTGATTTATAGATTGTCTCTGGCTGCTTTCAAGCTACAGTGGCAGTGTTGAATAGTTGTGACAGAGACCTAGAGCCCTCAAAGCCTAAAATATTTACCACCTGGTTCTTTTCAGAAAAAGTTTGCTGACCTCTATACTAAACGCATGCTTCACGAGGAAGACTACAGTGGTCACTGGGAGAGTTTTGAAATGTGTCCCTGGTAGGTGGGAAATACAGAGGCCTGGTGCCTAAACTGTATCTAGGATGGCTAAGGCAGCCATAGGCTGGGTCCAACTCCTCCCTAGGAAATCCAGAGGGTAAGAGAAAGGTGAATACCTGCTTTGGTGGCAGAACCAGTGCTATGACACTGGGAACCAGGGTAAGTAGGGAAGTGATCCTGAGTGTTTTCGAGGACCACTCAAGATTGAGTGGGAGAGAGAGAACAGTGATGTGGTTCATCTGGGATCTTACTGAATAGGCCACCTGCAGACAGAGGCTGGAATGGACCACTGCATGCCCAGGGATTAAAGAAGAACTCACAAGAGACCACCCAGAATAGGTGCATCCTTTGTAGTCAAAGGAAATGGGGGAGAAAAGGATGCAGAAAAGAACCTCTGAAGAGCTCAACAAGGCATGCATGAGAGAGCCACCTTGAACACCTGCCAGTCCTGAGCTCAGCATGAAGCCACCAGCCAAGTTAGAGCTGGGCTAGACCCTTACCTCTCTCCATCCCCTGCTCCTGCTTCACCTGGTGGGACTGCACCAACAACTGGCAAGTTAGGGGAAACAGGAGCAGGGAGAGAGGAGGGCCAGGGGGCCACGGCACTCTTTCCCACTGCAGGCTCCCAGCCAGAAAGCTGGGGAAGGGAAAAGATTTAACACTGTCAAGTGTCAAGTTCAGCATTCCAACATTCTACTAAATTGAAACTGCTTGTAACTTAATATGACTAATCTGTCCCTAGGAATGAATAGAAGAGGTTTGGGACCTGCTAGAGTTTCAACCAGGCTCATGAGAAGGCAGCTACCCCCACTGAAGAGGAGTGAGAGGGGTGAGGGCGGGTGAATCACACAGAACTAAGATTTTACTTGTGGCATGATTCATGCTCGTTCAACACACGGCATCTAATAACTAATACAGGTTGAACATCCCTACCCTGAAAAACCAAGATCCAAAATGTTCCAAACTCCAAAACTTTTTGAGTACCAACATGACACCCACAAGTGGAAAATTCCACATCTGCCCTCACGTGGTGGGTATCAGTCAAAACACAGTCAAAACATTTCATGCACAAAGTTGTTTAAAATGTCATATAAAATTACCTTCAGGCTATTGCATAAGATGTATATAAACATAAAGCATAAATGAATTTTGTATCTAGATTTGGGTCTCATCCCTACATATCTCATTATGTATGTGCAAATATTCCATAATCCAAAAAAAAAAAAAAAACACCAAAATCTGAAACATTTCTGGTCCCAAGTGTTTCAGATAAGAGATATTTAGCCTGTATTTATGAAGCACCCACATATACCATACACCATGCCAAGGACTTTTCAGGCATTAGCACATTAAACCTCCCAACAAACCTCTACAATTAAGTCAGTTTCTCAGAAGAGGAACTAAAGAAAAAGAAAAATAAGATATGGTCCAAAGTCTCACAGCTACCAAGTGGCAGAGATGAGATTCAAACCCAGGTAGCCTGGCACCAGCCTGAGTTCTCAATCACTATGTCATGCTGGCTTGAAGCATAGCGCCCCAAGAGCTGGTTCTATAAAGGTTTGCTATTAATATTTGCTGAGAGGTCTTGACTTCCCCTAGAGCCCTTGGATTGTGTACTGTAGTTCTCCCATCAGGGCCTGCCACAGACTCCTTATCGTATCCCAGTTGGCCAGAGACCCTTCAGACCCCATTGGATCGGTTGGATCACAAGCACTAAGTGGCAGAGTTGCTTGCACTGCAGCCTGGACCAGCTCTGGACTTTCTCATAGTCAAAGCCGAGAGTCAGTTGAGTCACCCAGGGAGTCAGCTGGCACACCTGAAGGTATTACACAAGTCTAAAATCCTGTACATGCCCACAAACATTGTGATTCCTAGTGATAGGGCATGCAAGGTACAGCAACTTGCTCTTCATTTTGGAGAGAGAGCCCTGTGTACACCAGATCATTAAATACCTTCCCCCACCTCTGCCCCAAATCTACTGCCCCAAATCTTCTGTAGCTTGTGCAATCTATCTTCCACCCTTTGGTGTGAATTGCCGTAGTTGGGCTTCCTGGTGTTTGCTACTTCAGCCCCCTGGATTCCATCAGCTTGATGTCCTCCTGTGAGATGATCAAGGCTCCTGCAGACCAACTGTAGCACAGCACCAGAGAGGTGACCTAGTACTGAGGTTAAGGAAAGATGTACTGTTGTCCTTGCCAGGTAAAACAAATGAATGAACGAATGAAAAAACTGCTTTTGATGGTTTTTGTTTGTTGGAGTAGAGAAAACAAACTTTTGGCAAATGCATACATGCAGATCAAGTGCCAAGGTCTCTGTATACTTGCTCTTGTCCAGTGAAGCCACCTGGAACAGCAGATGTAACTGATTACATTTATGGTACTACACTGTCATTCCCCACGACCCATCTGGTTTTGTTCCCTATCCAAACTAGAGAGTTCAATGGGGAGGTGATAACAATCACCTCTGGATCTTTTAGGTCTATTAATCTCTGAAATTCTCTTAGGACTGTGGTGTCACTTGTGATGTGCCACTTTATATATGAAGAGCTCCATGAGTTTACACTTGGCTGTCCCTACTCCATGGAGTAGAGAGCCAGTATGGGGATTTGCTCTTTGTCATGTGTATCTGTTCCACTTATACCCTTATGAGCTGGGGAAATAAACACAGATTTGTGGACTCATTGAGCCTAGTGACAAACTTAAGTCAAAACTCAATTTATTACCTTACTCGCCATAAATCCATTCTCTGACTGGTAGACAACAGTGGCATTCTGGGTCCACAGTAATTAGCATTAGTAACGAGCCCAATTTTCAATAATCCTTCAAAGATCTAGGTATTTCCTTTTCTCTAGTACACATTTACCTTGATTAATGGTGGTCGTGATTTTGGGGGACAATCAGGACGAGGATTTACGACATATATTTGTGATCTTATTATAGCGTGCTTCAAGAACACCTGGCTTCTCTTTTTTCAAGAGACTCTGAGTCTGTGATTTAATTCAGGTCTCGAAGTTGAGAATCTCTACCCCTGTGGCTCAGTCCATGCCTCTGTTTTGCAGGCCTGAGTGGGCTCCTTAATGCTTTGGTCCTGGAAAGCCTATGGTCAATTAGCCATGATGAAAGACCTCTGCCAGGCAGACCATTCTGATTCTATTCTGGCTCTACTTTCTTGGCTCACTTGCTCACTTGGGTTACTTCACTACCTCAGGGTGTTTTGAGGGGGGGTAGTGTTCTAGTTAGCTAAGTCTTGGTCACTTACCCACACTTGTGCTGCAAAACAGCCCAAAGAGCGGTGAATCTGGCAGTTTCAGTCTCAACCATGGGAAATAGAGTCTGCCTTTCACCAGGATTTACAATCTGGGGAAAATAATGAGTCCAGATTTTTATTCCAAACATAGGAAGGAGCTTCAGAGATTGCTCAGCTGAACACAAAGACAAATGCTTTTCCCTGATCCATTTCACCTTCTACTGTTGTTTGATAACTGTAAGGTTTAGATTAATCCCAACTCAAAAGTAGCCCGTGCTTTATTCAAGCCAAATTTAATCATGCAATCCCCTTTTCTAGTGATTTTTCAGAAAATCAGACCAAAGCCAGTTATGCACGTGGCATTGCTCTGACCTCAGGGGTTGGTTGAGGAATAGACATCTGATATACTTTGGTCTAATGAGATGCAAGATGACATATTCTGGAGCATTCTGGGGGAACGTGTCTCATGTTCCAGAGAGCTAGAGAAAGACAATAGTATCTTCTGTATGTGATGCTTGCAACCACCTTGATGTCAGCATGAGGCTGAAGCTGCCACAGGATGGTGGGCAGAACCAAGAGGATCCTAGAGAAACTGAGCTGCATCTGCTGGTTTAAACCAATCCTGAAGCCTGCTTTACTGCTGGACTTTCAGTTTATGAGAGCCTATACATTTCTTTGTTGGTTAAGCCAATTTGAATTGGGCTTTCTGGTATTTACGATTAAAAGTATCCTAAGTGATTCAACATAGAATTTTCTGTGTTTATAGCTTCTAATAGCATCTTCCAGAACTGATATCATTTATAATAATCACTATTGTCCTGAGAGATGGGAGTGACTTGAATCTGGACTAAGATGATATATAACAAATGTAAATATTGATATGAAAGGATATAAATAGTGATTGAATGAAAGAATGATTAAAATGTATGGTTTTTAGAATGAGATTAGCTTTACCTACCCAAAATTTCAAGTATACCGACCATTCATTCTACATAATATAAATAAATGGAGTACTGTTAAGTATTTAGAAAATACTTACATAAATAAAATGATAAACCTATTTATGACTCTTTCCACCCTTCTTCTCCCATTGGGTTCCTTTGTTGTTATGAGGCATTATAAAGAGTTAGGGAAACTGGTTTGTAAGGTGACTGTGGAAAGTGAATTCGCTTTTCTTAATCTTAGGCTTTTGGTGTGTGAAACAATTTTTGTTAGTATCACATTAATTCATATATGTAAAAAAATCATCATAAAGCCCAGGGCAGTGAAGTGGCAGTTTTTTTTTTTTGTCTGAATTTTGGAGGGATGAGATGGTCACACTGATCATTAGTGAATTTTAGTTCTAGTGTACATCCTTTGTTCACTATTTTGCTTTCTGATTTTCATATTAAAAAAACAACAAATCAATTGGTCTGTATCTTCATATTCCACTGCATCATAATTAGTATTCTATATATATTTGATATATAAATGAGTATTGATGATAACTAACATTTTTATGAGAGTGAACAGCAGTAACAAAGCACTTTCAAATGCAGAATCACATTTGAGATATGTCGCAACTCTGCAGTTGGGAGGGAGGGCAGCGTTGTGATCACAACTTTGTGTACCAGTTTGTAGGCTAGTTAGTGGTATAAGGAGAATGTTAATCCTGCCTCCTGATAGTGATAATATTTCTTTCTTTCTTTTTTTTTAGAGACAGAGTCTTGCTCTGTCACCCAGGCTGGAGTGCAGTGGCATCATCATAGCTCACTGCAGCCTCAAACTCCTGGGCTCAAGCCATCCTCCCACCTCAGCCTCCCGAGTAACTAGGACTGCAGGCATGTACCACCACACCAGCTAATTAAAAAAAAATTTTTTTTGTAGAGACCGTGTCTTGCTCTTTTGCCCAGACTGGTCTTGAACTCCTGGCCTCAAGCAATCCTCCTGCCTGGGCCTCCTGAAGTGTGATATTTCTATGAGAGTCTAATTTGACATTTTGTCTTCCCCTCACTAACAGCTTTGTGAGCTTGGACAAGCTACTTAACCTCTTCATGCCTTAATTTCCTTATCTGTAAAATGGGGATATTAATAGCATAGGGTTGTTTTAGGAATTAGAAGAGATAATATTTATGAAGTATTTGGACTAGAACCTGGCTCTCTTCCCCTGCTACTGTCACTATCAGCATGCTTAATTCTCACTTTCAAGTATTTCTCCGCAAAACTTGTGTCATCTTGATCTAGTTTGTCTTTGCCTAATATGCATGAAAGAATGTTGTATGTTAAAGTGTGTTGTTACTTTTCAAAAAAAGTTTTAGATCAGGGGTTGGCAAAACTATGGCCAAATCCAGCCCACTGCATACTTTTATGAATAAAGTTTTATTGAAACACAGCCACCCCCATCATTTACATATTTTCATATGCTAGGATGACAGAGTTGTGTAGTTATGGCAGAGAACATATGGGCTGTTGGCCGGGCGCGGTGGTTCACACCTGTAATCCTACCACTCTGGGAGGCTGAGGAGGGAGGATCGCTTGAGGTCAGGAGTTTGAGGCCAGCCTGAGCAAGAGTGAGACCCTGTTTCTACTAAAAATATAAAAATTAGCCGGGCGTCGTGGTGTGAGCCTGTAGTCCCGGCTACTTGGGAGGCTGAGGCAGGAGAATTGCTTGAGCCCAGGAGTTTCAGGTTGCTGTGAGTTAGGCTGATGCCATGGCCCTCTACTCAGGGCAACGGAGTGAGACTCTGCCTTAAAAAAAAAAAAACCAAAAAAGAAAAAGAGAGAACATATGGCCTGCAAAGCCTAAAATATTTATTATCTAGCTCTTTACACAAATAGTTTGCTAATCCCTGTGTAAGATACATATTTTTTAGAGATATACTTAGAGTTTTAAGGTCTTCAAGAGAAAGGAAATCGTTTACTTTTTAAATTCAAAGAAGACAAATATTTCCTTTCTTGTTCCTACTGGATAAGAAAGGATAACATAAATGATTCCTATGAAGCTGTTCACTTCCCTAACCTACAACACAGATAATGAGTAATTATTATTATTATTAATCTGTTATTGTTATATCAATTATAGATTGTTCTTGCCCAGCCCGTCTGCCAAGAAGCTCATGGATTTGCCTCTTTTGTATTTGACCTCCTCAAACAGGACTTGCAATCAGAGGCTCTCCCTGAACATCAAAGGAATGATTCATCTCCCCCTGAGATCAGATCAAAGCCGGCTTGGGGGCCTAGGTCTTGTGCTGTCCCACCCCCGACCTCACAGATATTTCCTGGAAGAGAGAAGTTCCCAAGTTTGATCCTGGCTTACTCGGGGCAGCTTTCCACTCTTTCATGACTGCACGTCACCCCCTTGATCTTGAATATTCATCTCCTAAATCTGTGCTTGTAAGGAATTCAAGGAGAATTGGGATGGATCAGGTCAAATCCACTATGATCTCTCCCCTGGGAAAACAGTGACAAGCGCCTGCTGTATAAACAGCAGTTCAAATGCCTGGCATGTGGCTGTATCTTTGTGTATTTTTACTGTTCTGATGTTTTAGGTTTTAAAGTGATCTATTAGACAGTGGCTGCCTCAGCGTTATCGCACATCTAGTTCTCGCAGTGCAATTGCTTTTCTCAAGGCCCCTGTCCAGATAGATCACTTTAGGCAATTTGTCTATAAAGCTTCTTGAAATTATCCTAATATTCCCCTGCAATTCTTGCCACTCTAAGACTCTGTCTCCCATAGACATAATTCCTAGAATTTTATAATGCAATGACATTGCTTCATAAATCTTTAATGATCGTTACTATTCAGATTGACAGATTTTATGCTTATTATCTATGACATTTTCATTGACTTCTTTTGCAAAGTGACATTATTGCCATCCCAGCCCTGGTAAGATTTACTACATGATTTTTCCTCCATCCATTTATCAGAATCATCCAGAACTTCCTCTTTTTTCTCCTTCCCCTATGCAAAGTATAAATTCAAAGATTTTTCTTTCAAACCAATTTCCTTGGATATTTTTCTCTAGTAATCACTTTGTTAAAGAGATAATATTATTAATACCTTAGTTGTATTTGTCCCAATCCCTGTCTGCCTCCTGACTCACTGAAGTAGTTGATAGGCTTTTTAAACCAAACTTTTAAGAAAATATCCAAATATATTGCTACTGATAAAGGACCATTGTTTTGCTATTAAATAATTCCTTATAGAAATTATCTATAATGCTCCTATTAGAAACATTATAAATTGTTTCTAAAGTGCCTCTATTTAAAGTTTAATGTTGATGGAAATTTAAATTTTTAAACCCTATTTTTATAAAAGGCTATATTTTTAATAGCCTCAAAAGCATTGATCTTTAATTTCATGACAAATTATTAAACTTGAAATATTAATTTATTTCTTAATCCAAAAGCAGTGGAAATACAGATTTGAATGGGAACAGGGTTCCTGCCCTCATGAAATTTGCAATTTCACGTGAGAGTCTGACAAAGTAAAAAAAAAATTGTCATGTGGGCAGTCCTAAGGGAGCTCTGTTCTGGGTGAGTTCTATGGGTTTTATTGGAGTACATGTGAGGTGTCATCAGGGAGGGCTTGCTGGAAGAGGTAAGCTTGGTCTTGAAGGAAGCATGAGAGATGTCACCAGCTTGGGACAGGTATTCCACGTGGCAGGAACAGGTTGTACAGAGTAAAGTCATTCTGCTTGGGTCATCTCCAGCAGGTCCATATGAGGATATAGCTGGATTGTCTAACCCTACATTCGTAAATGTATGTGCTTGAGGAAAAGCTGGCCTAAAGCAAAGTGTTAACAGACTTTCTCTGGGCGATGCAGCTGTGTTAGAAGCAGGTTAGCATGGAAGGGATCTGGGACCTCTGATGTAAGAAATGGGTATAGCTATAGATAAAGAAGTTTGGAACAATGAATTATAATTAGGTAGGTAAATCTTCAAAATAACACTTCTGTGTGGTTCCTATCTAGGTTTTTAACTGGGCCATCAGAATTTTCTCCGATTTTCCTTTCCTGTTCTATTGAGTAAGACCCTTACTGAGTGTATAGGTCTACAGACTGAAAGAAATTAGCCAAGGAGAATGCTGTTTCCTTTCTTTCTGCAGGGTAAGTCTAATTTTAGGAAGCAACATACCAGATGCTTAATAAAAACGGATGTCTCTAAGCAGATTTTGTGTGTGTGTGTGTGTGTGTGTGTGTGTGTGTGTGTGTGTTTTATAAAGCCTTTTCTCTTTTCCTGGCCTCATGCCATATCAGAAAAAATTGAGTGGGCAATTTGATACTTTCTTCTCTTAGTGATTTTCTTTTTACCTCCAACATGCACACTTGGCAGGTTCTCTACACTCACCCCCAGAACCAAGGTATTAACTTAAACACACTCTAATGTAGTGGTTATGAGCAAAGACTCTGGAGCTAGGCAGCCTGGATTTGAATTCGGACACTCCCATTTACTCATTTCTATACACTGGGATGAGTTACTCAACATGGCTATGTCTCAGCTTTCTCATCTGTAAAATGGGTATAATAATAACAGTGCCAACTTCATAAGAGTTCTTATGAGGATTAAATGAGCTGACACACAGGTGCTTGGAAGAGTACCTGGCACATAGTAGGCACGACTTAAATGTTGGCCAGCCTTATCTATTAAACAACATCTAGGAATATATGCTCGGAGCACCAAGAACATTGCTCTCCAGTGCTCACTCTTTCTTCCTTCTTTTCGCCACGCTTTTACTCACTGGTGTTTCCCCCCACTCCTCACCCCAATTAGCTCCTGGGGCTCTGACTTGACTTGGTCAGAGGGAAAGTGACACTAGTAGCAATGAGGTGAATTGTGTGTTAAGTGATGATGCCTGGCATTGAGGAAGTAAGAATAAGAAATCTCGAGTCTAGTCCTCCATCACTGCTTACCAGCTACATGTTTTTAGGGAGATCTAAAAAGTCTACAACCCCTGGGTTCCTCATCCTTAAAGCTGGGATGATAATACACATTATCCTCATCCTACCTGGTCATGGTGAGCATCACAGGAGATACTGTTTATGGAAATCTTTTGTGAACTGTCAAGGCAAACAGATATATAGGATTGTTTTCATTAACTCAAGCACTTGTCAATGAATAGTATTAGCTTTTCCTGGTCTAATGTATTATCTAGTACCTGTAGTACAATGTCAAATAGGAATCTTGTCTTATTCCTGACTCTTATGGGAGGGATTTGTAATATTTGACCTATAAAATCATGCTTGCTTAGATTACTAACATGCTTTATTGGGTTTAAGACATCTCTTTTCCTGGCTTGCTATCATGAGTGGATGTTGTATTTTAGCAAATGCCTCTAAAACTGTGGTCCCCAACCCCTGGGCTGTGGACTGGTACTGGTGCGTGGACTGTTAGAACCAGGCTGCATAGCAAGAGGTGAGTGGCAGGCGAGGGAGCAAGGCTTCATCTGTATTCACAGCTGCTCCCCATCACTCGCATCACCGCCCGAGCTCCGCCTCCTGTCAGATCAGCAGCAGCATTAGATTCTGCATTATGGTGAGTCGTATAATTATTTCATTATATGTTAAAATGTAATAATAGAAATAAAGTGTACAATAAATGTAATGCACTTGAATCATCCTGAAACCCTCTCCCACCATACTTCAGTCTGTGGAAAAATCGTCTTCCATGAAACCTGTCCCTGGTGCCAAGAAGGTTGAGGACCGTTGCTCTAAAACATCTGTTAATACCATCACATGGTTTTTCTACTTTGATTTTTTTTCTTTCTTTTTTTTTTTTTTTACTTTCCCCCTCCAATGAAGATATCTACTTTGATTTTTAAAATAGATTCTTAATATTGAAACATCTGTACATTCCTAAATGACTTGTTTATATTATTCCTTTAATACAAGGCTGGATATGAAATTTTACATCTTTGTTTTTAAGTGCTATATATATGTGTGTATACACACATATTTGTGCCATTTAGATATTGCATGTATATGTGTGTGTGTATGCAGATAAACAGATATAAATATATATAAAGTATCAGTGTTACACTGAACCTGTAAAATAAGAAAATGAGTTAGGTAGGCTTCCCATCTTTTCCTAGGCTCTGAGGCAATTTATATAGACACCTCTTTTCTAAAGCCCTGGCAGAATGTACCTGAAAAGCCCTCTGGACTTGATGCCTATTTCAGGGATAGATCTTTGAGTATCTCTTCCATTTATTTTATGGTTATGATTCTCTTCAACTTTCCTACTTTTCCTTGAATGAATCTTTATAATTAATATTTTTCTAGGAAATTAGTCCCTTCATCTAGTGTCCTTCCTTCCTTCCTTCCTTCCTTCCTTCCTTCCTTCCTTCCTTCCTTCCTTCCTTCCTTCCTTCCTTCCTTCCTTCCTTCCTTCCTTCCCGACAGAGTCTCACTCTGTTGCCTGGGCTAGAGTGCAGTGGCGTCATCATAGCTCACAGTAACCTGAAACTTCTGGGCTCAAGCAATCCTCTTTCCTCAGCCTCCCAAGTAGCTGGGACAACAGGCCCATACCACCATACCTGGCTGATTTTTTTCTATTTTTAGTAGAGACAGGGTCTCACTCTTGCTCACGCTGGCCTCGAACTCCTGACTTCAGCGATCCTCCTGCCTCGGCCTCCCAGGGTGTTAGGATTACAGGCGTGAGCCACCGTGCCTGGCTTCATCTAGTGATTTTCAAAATGCTTGCCATAGAGATAAACACTCTTAGTTTTGACTTGTAATTTTGTCTTTTTTCTTTCTTCTTGGCAGGTATGCCAAAGATTTGTCTTTCTACTGGTTCTTTCAAAGAACCAGTTTAATTCATTAATTCTATTGTCTTTTTGTTTTCTAGTTTTATTATTTTCTACATTTATCTTCCTTAATTCATTCCTTCAACTTTCTTCAGATTTATTTTGTCTCCCTGCCACCCCCTGCCCAGCTTCTTGAGTTGAAAGCTTAGCTGATTCATTTATTTTCAACCTTTCTTATTTTTTACCATATGCATGTAAGGCTATGTATTTTCTCTCTGCATGCTGCCTTATCATGTCTCATGGGCTTTGATATATATGCACGGCTCTTACTGCGATTCAGTTCTAAATAGCTTGTAATTTCTGTTTTTATTTCCTGTCAAGCCTAAGACTTATTTAGTGGAGTGCTTTAAAATATCCAAGAGTGTAGATTTTTGTTGGTTATCCTTCTCTTATTATCTTCTAATTTTATTTTATTATGGTTCATGAATGTGTACTGCCAGAGTTTTACTTTTGGGGATTTGTTGTGGTTTTTCTTGTGGCACAATACATTTGGAGAATGTCTCCTAAGAGTTTGAGAAAAAAATGTAATCTCTGTTGGGCAAAAACTTATTTCTCTTCATATATCTATGAGATTATAAACTTTATCAGTCAGGACTTCGTGAGCCTTATTCATTTCTGGAGTATTTGGTCAGCCAGTGTCTGAGAGATGTGTGTAAAGCCACCCGTTCTAAGAACTTTCCGTCATCTCCTTGCATTTATTTCTATCAGGGCCTGCCGTACGTATTTCGAGGCTAAGGTGTTAGGGATCATACATGAAGGCTTATGACTTATATATGGTGAATTATAATTTTATAATTATCATATATTCCTTTTAATGAATATATTTTCATTTTGAATTTTATTTTGCACGAAATGACCCTTGTTAATGTATACTGGCATGCCTTTTTCAATCTCTTTCCCATCTCTTTATGGTCGACTCTCCTGTGCTACTTTCATTAGGTGTGAGGATCACTGATATGTTTGGCCTTCTTTCAGGCTGTGGCAGAGGTGGCCATTTGACCAATAAAAATTCATGCCACCCTTCCTGGTGTAGAAAGCGACTGTCCCGTCAAGGACCATTTTCCCAACCCTCACTCCCAGGTAAGGTCAAGGGATACGTTCTCAGCAGTGGAGTATGAACAGCAGTGATGGGAATCACTAAGGACTCAGTTATTTCCTCTGCTCAGATTGGATGCCCACTTCATTGGTGGTGACTTTGCAGAGCAGTGGAGGCAGCAGAGGGAAGTGACGTGCTTCTGTCTGATTATTGATTCTGAGCCATCAAAAGGGGCCAGAGGTGTCTGAGTCACATTGGTGGTGCCAGTGACTTGCTTGATGTTTGTATTCTCCACCACTATAAGTTCCCTGAGGCCCAGGACTGTGCCTACCAAGTATCTCACGGTCTCCCCAAATATTGGCTTTTAGCGGGCACTTCGTTAATATTTATTGTATGAATGAATGAAGTACTTCACGTTTACTTTCTCCTTGACATTTACTTTCTGGTGACCCCATCAAGTGATTCTTTTGGTAAGTGAATCTCTGCTTCAACCAGGCCAAGATCTTTCTGTATAAGAAACCAGGCCAATGAATCCGGGACTGAGACCAGAGGAAAAAGGAAGCCTCCTCTCTGTGTCTTTAAGTCCTGGGTGGCACAATGAGTAGCTAGAAAGGGGGAAAAATGAAAATAATAAAAACAAGCTGTGTATGTCAGTAATAACAAAGACCACTTGTCCGAGCGCCTGATTTGTATCAGGCATTGGGCTGGGTGATGTTCATACGTCCTGTGATTGAATCCTCACAACAGCTACCCCGGAGGTGGTGCTCTTCCTGCTTTACGGATGAGTCCACCGAGGCTCTGTGCAGTAAATAAGCTGCCCAACGACAGAGAGTGAGTAAGGGACCAAGTCAGGATTCAAATCCATGTCTTCCTGACCTTGAGCTTGAGTTTCCTTCTACTATCTATACCTTGTAAAAAGACTTCAGAAGTCTGAGGTTCAAGGGTCAGCTGCATGATTTTAGGATGTCATTTAATTTCTCTGAGCCTCCATCTCCACGTTTGTGCAATGGGGACAATGACACTGATCTATTCTTAGCTCCTCACAGGATTATTGTGAAGACCAAATGAGAGGATGACTACGATTACTGTGTTTTGTAAGCTATTAAATTCTGCAAATATCAGTCATTTTGTGGTATATTGGAGAAGCTTACGTTAGACTTTAAAATTTCAAAATTTGAGTATCAGACTTTTGACAGGCAACCTCTCAATTTTGCAGGGTGGAAATGACGCTTTCAGTCACAGTTTTCAGACCAGTTTCTTCTATTTTAAGTCTTCAACTTTCTCTTTGGCGTTGTTCGTAGGTGAGCAAACCTTCACCGAGTTTCTGTTCCTCAAATCAGTTTCTTCATTTGCATTAGGTAGAAGTGTTGCGTAAACTTATTTTCTTATTGTCCAGCTTTTTATAAACCTTTGCTGAGAGACAATATGGGGTTGTCAAAAGAGGCCTTGACTGGCTGTCATGAGCCATGGGCTGGCGTCCTAGCCCTGGCACTTGGCAGCCGTGGGACCTTGGGTGAGCTACTTCAGCCCCTGTTTCTCAGGCCCCACATCTGCAAAGCGACGAGGCATGCTCTTTCCTGAAGGAAAAATGATTGCAAAGAGTCTTGTGTTAAGCAAAAGCAAACACCTGCTGTAAACGTCTACCCCTCAGCAACATGGCCCGCAGTAGAATCTATATTTAGTTGTGTTTGGATAATTTTCCCTTCTCTTTTTGCTTTAGAGCTTCCTACCTGCAATTATTTGTTTATTACAGCTATTCCCCCTCTTTGCTCTGCTGATGCGGGCGAGATGCAAATGTGCCTTTTGAGAGTTTTGCTTGCCGTGTCTCCTGGGCCCCAAATTGACAGATGGGAGACAGGATGGTTGTGGAAGTACATCTTGGAGCTGACAGGCTTTGGGGACAGGAAGTGTTAGTCAACACATGAGAAAAACGGGGGTAAATAGCTCAAAAAGGCTGAGCATTAGCTGATGGGCTCTTTACCAAGCCAGCCACCCCAGGACTGGGTCAGGGCCTCGTGCATGGTGGCAGAGGCACGTAGGTCCAGCGGAAAGGACACAGGGCCAGACCCGAGAAGCCTCAGGCTGGATCCTGGCCCTCACTTATTATTGCAAAACTTAGAAAGATGTGAGCCTTATGGAGCAGCTGCAATAGGTTTTTTTTTTTTTTTTGCAACTTGAAAAGTATTTATTAAGAAATTCATTTAAAACAATATTAAATCCACCACATCTGCTTCAATTACATATCATGCTGTCTCTGAACAATTACATTGTGCATTTGTGAGAGAATTAGATTGAGGACAATTAATGTTGTAATATTACTGCAATAATAGTTTTGACTACATAGGAAGCTTGTGTTTCAGGTTCTCCCAGGAATCTGGAGACCACACTTTTAGAACTTCTAACGCAGAGGAAATAGAATTTAGCCATCCCTCCTTGCAGATGATCTTTCAAACAATAACATAATAGCCTAAATCCTTTTAATTTAATTTAACACGTAGTAAGTTGGGTTCCATCTGAGAGAGCATATATACAGTGGAACTACAAACAAAGATGTGGATAGTATTATGTGTGTGCTTTGCATGCAATGGGTTGTTGCCTTAAAAACAAGACAATCTAAACAACCACAACCAAAAATTATTCCAAAATAGCTTGAATTTGGTCTATCTGTTTATTATTGAACACCACCAGGAAACCCGAGATATGGTGGCTGATGAATATGAGGCCGAGCCCCTTTGTGCTGGGAGCTGGCCAGGCCTGCACGGGGAGGTGTGGCCTCTTAGGCACTTCCTGCCTTCCTTTCCTGGAGCTGTCCTGTTTAGTTGTAGAGGAGACAAAGGAAACCAATGGTTTGGGAAGCGTTCTGTTGATGCAAAACTAACCCGTTTAAAATCTAGTGAGATTCAAACTATTACTAGGAAGCACCATTTGGGCTGGTCATGTTCAATCCCGCTTTCACCCTAAAATATGCACAACCTGTTCTTACTTAAAAGCAGCAGTCAACATTTACATCTAGTTTTATAGGTGCCAAGGGCCCGTTACCATTAATTATCTGTTATGCCATATAACAATTCTACGGGGGCAGATAATGATGCCTAATTTACAGACAGGGATGATTAGATTTGAAAATGCACAGTCCCTTCATGGGACCAGATCCTTTTAACAGACACAGGGAAATATATTATTAATAGATTGCCCAAGTCTATCGCTGTTTGCTTTTCTGCAAGCCATGAACACTGTTAGGCTCATTCCAAGGATCGTGAACTCTGTTGGTGGATACCAACTCCTATGCAAAAGAGAAACTGCAGAGCTGCCCCCAAAGGAGCTTTCGCCTTGCTAGATCCCCAGGCCTCTGGAGGGATGCACCTGTTCATGCTTCTGGTCTCTCGTTCATCCTACCTGGCCAAAGGTGTCTCGCCCCATCCACCCCTGCCACTGCTAAATGGTTCTTCCGTAAACCCAGCTTTTGTCCGGTCAGTCCTTTGCTCGAAAGTTTCTGGGGTAAGAAATCTGAATAAAGGGAACATGTACATACAATTGGGGGTCCAGTGAGTCCATTTGATCATGTCTGAAGTCCTTGCATACGTGCAACAGGCAACACACATAAGAATGTCCTTGGTGGCATTTTTGTTAGAGCAGAAATATGAAATCAATCCAAAGGTTCACTGACTAGAGGATGGATGACAAAAGTGTGGGCTATGTTCATACGATAGCACTAAAGAGCAGTGAAGATGAATGAACCAGAGCCAACACTTCACCATGGTGTATCTCTGAAACACAAAGTTGAATGAATAAGGAAAGTTACGGAAAAATAAGTAGAGTATGGGGCCGGGCACAGTGGCTCACGCCTGTCATCCTAGCTCTCTGGGAGGCCAGAGCGGGAGGATTGCTCTAGGTCAGGAGTTCGAGACCAGCCTGAGTAAGAGCAAGACCCCGTCTCTACTAAAAAATAGAAAGAAATGATTTGGACAGCTAAAAATATATACAGAAAAAAAATTAGCCAGGCATGGTGGCACATGCCTGTAGTCCCAGCTACTCGGGAGGCTGAGGCAGTAGGATTGCTTGAGCCCAGGAGTTTGAGGTTGCTGTGAGCTCGGCTGACGCCACGGCACTCTACCCAGGGCAACAGAGCGAGACTCTGTCTCAAAAAAAAAAAAAAAAAAAATAAGTACAGTATGATCCTATTTACATAATGTTCAGAAATGCACAAACAAAACAATATCTATAGGAGAACACACAAATATAGTTAAACTACCAAAATAAACCAGGGAGTGATGGGTGCCCAACTCAGACCAGGTGGTTTCCTTCAGGAGGGCGATAGACGTGGGGACATCTGTAAGGGCTTCTGCTGCCCCAGTGTTCAGTTTCTTAAGCTGGGTGGTGGGTCCATAACGATTTGTTTTATTATTCTTCTTTCAATCTTGCATCTGACTACACACACACAGCCCTACACACATGCATACTCTTTATTTTGTATGAATAAATGGAATGGAACGTATTTTGTATGAATGTATTTAGTATGAATAAATGGAATGGAAAAATACACAAGCAAACCACCTCTATGAGACTCTACCTCTTCCCATAGCACCTACACTTCTCTGTCTAACTGCCCTTCACAGTCTGGCCCCCCCAGCCTTGTAACATCAGCCTACACACATATTACATCATGCCAGAAACTGTCCTACATGCTCTATATTGTATTACCACTTTGAATCCTAATGACAATTCTGTAAGACACCTACCATTATTATCCACATTTTATGTGTGAGGACACTGAGGCCCAGAGAAGTGAATAACCAGCGCAAGTTCACATGGCCTGCAGATGGCAGAGGTGGCACTTGAACCTTTTGGTCTGATATAAGGGTATGGATACTGCTGACATTCCCCCCGTCTCTGGCTGTACCTTCCTTCCCACTGTTCTGTGAGCATTCCCACCCTTCCCGCCCATGCCTCCATGTGTCTGGTTGTCTTTGATTGGAATGATCTTTCCCAAGTATATGCTGTGGAAAACCAGGACCTGTTTTATAAAAGCGAGTGCCATAGTCAAATAAGCAGAGAGAACACTGAACGGTAAAACCTGCTCTCAGAGAATGACAATGATTACCAGCTATTAGACAGTCCAAGATGTCCTGGAATAAAGAAACCTGATTAACTTTGCTTAGCCCAGCAATTCCCAAACTTATGTGACCACAGACCCGCTCCCCGCCCCCTGCCAGCAATATTTCCTATCCCAATGAACAGTGCTCCAAGAACCCACTTCGGGAAACATAGACAAGCACATCCTCCTCACTCTTTGATCCAGTCATCCCTCTTTTCCAGACTTCATTTATCCTGTCCCCTCTGAAATCCGACAGCCGTTCTAGTTTGTATTAAGCAACTTGGCTCTGATTTATATACAGTCTGGTTTGGTGTAAGAATTTCTCTGGTGGGCTAGCCTTTTATTCCTCAGTGGAATGTTAAATTCCTTGTGGGTGGGGACTAGATTTTGGGCTCCTCTGCCTCTTTCTGTTACCAGGCGTGACTATGTGCTGGGCACTTGGCAAGTTCTCAAACCATGAAAGAAGGAGGGAGTGACTTGAGCGACCTAAGAAAGAGTAGCAAATCTTTTAGTGCAGGAACTTGAGCATTCAAAGTCTTGTATTCAGGGGTCTCTGGACACATCCAACTTTGTAGGAGATGTTGTTTCCCACCCACTTGAAGGAGAGAGATTCAGAACACCTAACTGGATCAGACAAAAGATACCTTTGGTGACTGGGGGCCAAACCTCCCTCTCCACTCCCTACTACCTCATATAACCTGTGTCCCTTAGGGCCAAAATACATCGCCCCAATAGAAGATGGTATTTAACTTCAGCCTCTGTGGATTCAGAGACCTCACCTATAGCCTATATATATAGCCTTGCCTGCTTCTGTGAACTCATGATGTTCTCATCTAATGAGCCCAGGAGAAAATGGCATGCCAAATATATGTATATACACACACCCATAGTATATGCAAGGAAAAGATTTGGGACTGGTGAGATATGTTGCTCTATTTGCCACCCCTCCTTGGATTTTTTTTTTTTTTTTTGAGACAGAGTCTCGCTCTGTTGCCCGGGCTAGAGTGCCGTGGCGTCAGCCTAGCTCACAGCAACCTCAAACTCCTGGGCTTAAGCAGTCCTTCTGCCTCAGCCTCCCGAGTAGCTGGGACTACAGGCATGCGCCACCATGCCCGGCTAATTTTTCTATATATATATTTTTTAGCTGTCCAAATCATTTCTTTCTATTTTTAGTAGAGACGGGGTCTTGCTCTTGCTCAGGCTGGTCTCGAACTCCTGACCTCAAGCGATCCTCCCACCTCGGCTCCCACGGTGCTAGGATTACAGGCATGAGTCACCGCGCCTGGTCCTCCTTGGATTTTTAACATGAGGAGAAGACTGTCTTCTTTCTTCGACTTCATTCCTTTACGCCCTCAAAGATTTTCCCAATTATACCAAATTTATGCCCAATACAAAAATATGATTCATCCTTCTGTTCTCATTCCCTGTATTTTCTATTGCTGCCGTAACAAAGTACCACAAATGTCATGGCTTAAAACAACACTGATTTATGATCTGACAGTTGTGGAGGCCAGAAATCTGACACAGGCCTCAAGGGGCTAAAATCAAGGTGTCCGAGGGGCTCTGTTCCTTTCAGGAGGTTCCAGGAGAGAATGCTTTTCCTTGCTTTTCCCAGTGTCTGGAGGCCTCCTGGTACCTTGGTTCCTGGCCCCTTTCTCTGCTTCAAAGCCAGCAATGACCCATGGAGTCCTGATGCTGCCATCTCTCTTTCAAGACTTGTGGGATTAGATTGGGCCCACCGGGTAATCCAGGACCATCTCCCCATCCTCAACATCCTTCACCTTAGTTACATCTGCAAGGTCCCTTTTGCTATGGATGGTAACATACTCACAGGTTCTGAGTATTAGGGCTTGGGCATCTTTGGGAGCCGTTCGTCTGTCTACCACATTCCCCCAACTTCCAGGCAGGGTTTGAGGAGTGAGCAGGGGACGTCATTGTGTGACCAGGGAATGTAATTTGGTGCGAAGTCAGCTGTGTCCCCAACCTCACTATGAGACCCTGAGAGTCCTAAGGCCAGGGAAATCCATGGGGAGGGTTGGACAGGAGGGGGATTTTGGAGGAGCCCTGGTCTTTTCCTCTTGGTTTATAGAAGCCTCATTATATATGTGGGTCTTTGTTACTTTAGAGCAAATGTTGGCCTGTGCATTGAATGTATTCGCACTCCTTGGAAATTTGCCTTGTCCTCCTAGTTGACTGTTACTGAGTGGGACAAACTGGGAAGACCCCAGGGCTGGGCCGAGGCAGGTCCCCATCGAATGCCAAGGGAGAGTCTGTCCTTGTGGTTGGCCTGGGTGCCAAAGGGTCGGGCAAAGTGGGTTGAGGTCAGTGTGAGCAGACGGGGCATGGAGGATGACAAGAGAGATGGCCTAGCCGGTGGGCATGAAGAGAGTGGCCACTGGAAATCAGAGCCGGGTAACTGGATACCCAGCACGTGGGCGCTCAGACAGCAGCCCGGGCGGAGCCTGTGGAGTTGGCGTCTGGTCCTTAGGAGAGAGGGGAGTGAACAAAGGCAGGACCCAAGACCTACAGGGATGTTGCTGCAAGGCCCACAGCTGAGACACAGACTCGGGTGCAGGGAACACAGCAGGAGCCCATCTGACAAGCTGGGATTCCCGGGGGGACTGTCGCAATGCTCCTCAGTGGTGGCTCTACTGGGTCACAGACAGTTCAATTCTGCACTGTGAGGGAATTTCCTGGATATTGCGGGATGTTTGGTATCCCTTGTTCCCACCCACTAGATGCCAGTAACCACCCTAATCATTTTACCAATCAAAACCGCTCTGAGCCATTGTCAAATGTCCCCCGAGGCAGTGGTAATGCCCCAGTTGTTACTTGAATACTACCAGCCTGAGGTTAGAATGGGTCCTAGGGCCAGGGGCAGCTCTGAGCCTGGGGGTATAAGTCAGCCAGCCCTAGGAGTGAGTGATGGGTTTATAAAGGTTGGCTTCAGAAGTACAAGAGATACTGATGTTATTGTTTTATTGTTGATAAAAATGGAACTTATTTTTCCAGGCTTTTGTGTACTAGCTTATGCAGTGGTTTCTCCATTCTCCCAGCCATCTTTCCCCTTTTTTCCTTCCTTCCTCTCAATCTTGTTTTGTTTTATCTTTCCCATGACGACTACCCTAGCTGAAGACCTTGTGGTTTCCGTAGATGGTTATACGTGGTCTCTAAATGACTATTTTTTATCCTGCCCCTTCCTTCCTTCAGCTGCACGACATATGCCTTCTGGAGCATCCTTTCAAGCTCAGATCTGGTCATGTATGCCACTGTCTAGGTAATGAGTCTTTTGGGGTCCCCACTGCCAGCCAGTGAAGGCCAACCTTGGCTGGTACTGATGACCCTCAGCCGGTCTTGCTGGGGTGGTCTCCCAGCTTTATGTCCCAGCTCCAGAGTCTATGATGCTCTTGGTTTCAGGGTGTTGCTTCTGTCTGGCACACTTGTGGCCACTTACATCTGCAAACTCCGCATTATCAAGGACCTACCCATATCCTTCCCTTTATGCGTCCACATCTCTAAGGACTAGTTCAAATGCCACTCTATCCATGAACCAGTAAAGCACACTGATAAATAGGATAAGGTTTCTCAAATATTTTGAAATATTAAATTACTGATTTCATGTGTCATTCCTATGAACAGACATTATAAAGGTTTAGATGCGTTTCACTTTCTTTTAGCCACAAATTGCCATTTTTTTTTCTTTTGAGACAGAGTCTCACTCTGTTGCCTAGGTTAGAGTGCCATGGCATCAGCCTAGCTCACAGCAACCTTAAACTCCTGGGCTCAAGCCATCCTCCTGCCTCAGCCTCCTGAGTAGCTGGGACTACAGGCATGTGCCACTATTCCTGGCTAATTTTTTCTATTTTTAGTTGTCTGGCTAATTTCTTTCTATTTGTAGTGGAAACAGAGTCTCACTCTTGCTGAGGCTGGTCTTGAACGCCTGACCTCAAGAGATCCTCCCACCTCGGCCTTCCAGAGTGCTAGGATTATAGGCATGAGCCATCATGCTCAGCCATGAATTGCTATTTTTTGGGGGGACCATATCTAGATTTGGGTAGTTAGGAGTAGTTAAGTCTTAAATATAAAAGCATTTTATTTCATGTGATGTTGCTTTCTTAAAAAATAGAATATTGAGTTTTCTAATATGAAGGTGTTAATTATGACAAATTAAATCATTCTGAAAATTGTTGATGGTCATCCTGTTGACCCCAAGAACATTTTTCGAAACCTAAAAAAAACCTCTGAGTCAATACTTTGATGCTGTTTAGCTGAAAAATCTCAGTTAATGGGTAAACCCAATCTGAACAGCAGAGGGCTCTTATGTACATAACAAAAAAATTTTGACTGCTTTTAAGGAGCATCAACATAGGTGTGCAAACCATATATTCTCCTCTGTGTGCTTCGATAGGTACAAGTTTCAACAGGTGTGGTTAGTGCACTCATGGCCACCACTGCCTATACCTTTTTGTTTCCCAGTGTTGTTAAAAGGAGCAAAATGAGACAGAGACAGCCTGTGGGAAAGTGTTGCAGCAACACTAAAGCAAGAGGCAAATGGAAAGTATTATTAATCAGTAAACCTATAGAAGTAATAACTACCTTACCGGATTGCTGTGAGATAAATGAGCTAAGGCACACAGAGGTGCCCGTGAACTGTAAAATGCTGCACAAATGTTTGTTATTTGTTGCCGGCTTGCAAGGGGCTCTCAGCCCTGTTTCTCCAGGCCCGGCCTCTCTCTGTGATTTCAAACCTCCATCTCCAATATTCTGCTTGGAATCACTTCCTAATGCCTAATAGGCATTTCAGAATTAATGGGGATGAAACAGAACTCTCGATCTACTTCCCACCCCACTCCCCAAAAAGAAAAATAACCGACCACTCCTTCCCCAGTCTTGCCCATCTCCGTCAGTGACACTCAGCCTCTCAGGCCAAAAGTTGCATCCTTGATTCTGCTGTTTTTCCTGTATTGCTATCCAGAGTAGGTCCTGCCCACTCTCCTTCCCAAGGCACATCTTGACTCTGCCTCTTCTCTCCAGCCTCCGTGCTTTCAGCTAGAGCAAGGCTCCACGATTGCTGGCCTGGACTCCTGCCAAAAACCTCCTAATGGTCCCCTCTTCCTCCTTCAACCCTTTCCTCAAATGCAGCCAGAGTGTTCTTTTAAGACAAATCACATCATGCCACTCCCTTGCTTAAAACCCTCCCGAGGCTTCTCTGTTGTACTTAAAACAGAAACAAAGATCATTTCCCTGGCTTAGAAGGCCCTGCCTGGTCAGGCCCCTCCCTACATTTGTAGACTCCTTTCCCACCATGCTCCTTCCTGTACCCCACCACAGCCCCTGCACATGTGGGTTCCCTGTCTTTTCATGGCTGGCTTCCTTGATGCATCTGATGCTCAGCTTAAATGTCACCTCCTTACCCTCCCTGATCCTCCAGTCTAAAGTAGTGACCTAGTCTCTCTTTCTTCGCTCACCCTGCCTGAACTCTCTATGAAGTACTTATAGTTAGCTGATCTCACCCACCAACAACACCATGTCCTTAATAAACCCTTTACATTCATATTCCATCTTGTGACATAATTCCATTAGTGGGACCATTGTGGTGGTGTACTATACCTCTTTGGGATTACAGAATACAAGAAAAGCACTTTTTTTTTTGAAATAAGAAAAACATGAGTTATAATGGAGATGTCATCCGCAACCTGTTCGTGTTGCTCTTTTACGCAGAGAATCAATGATTTTAGAATCTGGGGGGAAATCCATGCGAAATATGACTACAGCTGGGTTATCCATGTGAACTAAGAGAGATTGACAACATCAATAATGTCGAGTCAGACTTCTTACTTTAGGGACATCCCTGGCTTATTTTGTGCCTTCTTCCCTCTGGTTATTTATCACCAGATGTATTGAGCATCTGCTCTGCCAAATGCAGAGGAAATCACGATAAATAAAATCAACCCCGGAGCCACTTTCCCTGCATCTTCTCTCGCCGCTCCATCGGTTCCCTCGTGCTTGTGTTAAAACATAACTTGTGAGTACACGAAACTTCCTAAGCCTGTTCCTAAATGCATGTTTTGGTTATTTGGGAGGCAGCAGCAATTACTAAGCAGTTGAAACAATCATGATGATAATTTGAAGTGACAACTTTAACCAATACATGGTCTTGGGGAAGTGCTATCGCAGCCTTTTAAGGACAGGATCCACTGTAGTCCTGGAAACATTAACCAAGTCCATACATGCCAGTGACAGTCTCTTGGAAAACCGACAAGGCAAACAAGCCTCATGCTTGAGCCCCTCCCACCTTCTGACATCCTCTTCCTGACTCAGATGTGTTTGCCTTCTGGCTGCCCCTCCAACTACAGGAATCCTCTTTCCCCAAATCTGTCCTTCTCCAGGGGCTTCTCCCCCACCACCACCTCTCTCTTCTCATCTTCAGTGAAAACTCCCAAGTATTTGGAGTAATGTTTGATTAAGGTTTCATAAGTGTGTGAATAACAGTCTTGATTCACCAGGTTATACTTTTTCTTTGAGAGACAACCTTAATGAAGCTCTAATTAGGAAAAAACTATTAGGAAAATTTGTTTAATCAATATTTTAGAGCAAGGTGATGGGAGCCTCTCCGTTTCTTCCCACTTACTAGCTGTGTTACCTTGGGTCAGTGACATAACCTCTCTGTGCTTCAGTTTCTCATGTGTAAATGGGAATCATAAGAGTACCTACCCCTTAAGGTCTGTTGTGAGGATCAAATTAATTAATGTATGTAAAGCATTTAGAACAGAGCCAGGTACAGAGAAATGCTACATATGTATTAGCTATGACTGCCACTAATGCCACCACCACCATCACCATCATCCTTGTCACCATCACCATCATCATCATCACCATCATCATCATCATCACCATCATCATCATCATCACCATCATCACCTCTACCCCCACCACCATCACCATCATCATCATTATCATCATCATCACCACCATCATCATTACCACCACCGCCACCCCCCCACCACCATAATCACCATTATCATCATCATCATCATCATCATCACTATCATTACTTCCAAAGGTTTTAGGGCAGTGACTTTGTTTCCCTCTTTCCCCCAGTCAATTCAATCTTCAGAGCGTTTGCTGCTTATTAACATCTCCACCAGGGGGCAGGCCGTGGAAGGAAAACGTGGTGAAACTTAAATGTAAATTTTATCCAACCCTTGAATTTTGGGGCTGCCCCTGTGTAAATTCTTCCTGACTGCTCCCTGACAGAAACCATGCCTTATATATCTGCCAAGCAGTCCTATTTTTTTCAATTTCTCTTTCACAGTGAGTTTCTCTTGTTCAGTGAAATACATATGGTTTTGAATATTTGAACCTAATGTTTTCCTTTTTGCTCTAAATTCTGAAATGTTTTGCCAAATGTTAGAAAATGGAGTTTGATCTGAGTCAATTGCATTTTTTTCTCTGCCAAAAAGCCATTTCGATTCTGGATTTTAGACATAGGCTAATGATGTCCAGAATAAGAGAGTTTACATTTCCGGGCTGGCAAGCTGGCATGCAGGTCACCTTTCCCTCCTCCCTTGCCCACAGGTGGCACTGTTGATAGATGGTGACAATCTTCCTTGTGGAGTCCAAAGTTTTAGACACTTTCTCACCATAGCACTGCAGTCAACTTCTAGCAATCAGTGGCACTTGAGATAAAACCAATTTGGCGTCTCTGAGATGTCTTATCTCACACTTCTTCCATCACTTCCCATTCAAATGTTCGGATCACAGGGCATTCTATTTTAAGAATGTTTGTGCAGTGATGCTTAATTGGGGCAGTTCTACTGCCAAAGTGTTTCAGAAATCGGTGGGGCATTTTTTTTTTTTTTTTGGTAATCACAGTGTCCCCGATGTTGTACTCTGTTTTGCAGGAACTTGACCAAGAGTTGCTCACCGTTTCGGAAAATTGCCTCAGCAATGGCAGTGCTGCCCTGGGACTTGAATCCCCGATGCAGCACACCCATTTCAGCATGCGCTTGTAGCTGTCCTGTTCATAGGGATTTTGCACATCAGTGTCTGACTTCTCATTGGCATCTTCTGTCATCGCTCATGGGCACTGACATAGATATGTGGTGATCACGCTATCTTTGGATTCTATTTCAGGATAGGAAAATAAGTGGTTCCAATATCTGGTTTATAAAGAGGGTCCACTGATAAAGACAAGGGTTGCTTTTCTTACTTCTGTTGAAGAGGGGGTTGGCGGCATTATGTGCTGCCTTTCATGTAACACGGTGAGCTGGGGTGGGCTGTGTATGTGTGAGTGTGTGTTGAGTTTTTGTTTTTGTTTTTTTAAGTCAGTGGGAACTGCTTTAGGCTGACCCACTTCTACTCTTTCTAGGTCCATATATTGCCAAAAGCATAGACTTTTGGGAGGCATGTCACCTGGAAAAAGCATCTCTCTGGTTCAGGTCCCAGGTAAGATTCATAGATGTACATAGATCAAGGAACCAATGGACCTTCATTTCTACCATGCTCTGACTAACCAAGAATTTTGGGTCTTCAAATCAGATTTAATTTTATGGCCTCTAAAAACAGATTTAGAAATGACATCTTATGAGCACATCTACCTCATTTGGCAATATTGATGGATTCAACAAACATTGATTGGCTTCTGTTTTGTTGCCAGAGGTTTGAGGAACTGGGGATACAGTGAAGAAAACAAATCCCTTAAAAAGGTATAAAAAGTCTGGAGGTGGCATTCTTTTTTGATGTAGCAATCTCCTAGGAAATTGCTGTAAAAATGTACAAAGATGAATGAACAGTGTGCATGATCAGTAAAAACTAGAAAGAAAAATCTAGATGTTCAACAATAGAGGACTGATTAAGTGAGTTAATTACATTTACATACTGGAGAACTACATAGCCATTAAACTTAAATTTATATTTACTAAAACAGAAGAGCAAAACTAACATATTTAGTGAAAAAGCCGATTATAAGCTTGATGTATATTATTATTCAATTCAAAAATTTTATATGCATTTATATCGATATACATATTTTATATTTATATTATATTATTTATTTTTGTTTGGAAAAAGTTCTGGAAGGACATGTACCATTGGCAAGGGGAGAAATTAAATTTCAGTAAATTTCTTTATCCTTTTCTGTTTACAAAAAATTATTATAATAGTTATACATTAAGTATGTAATTTCAAAATTAATATGCATTCCCCAAACAGTTAAAATAAATGAAATTAGTCTATATACTTGCTGTATTAGTTCGATAGGGCTGCCATAACAAAGTGCCACAGACCGGGCAGCTTAAACAGCAGGAGTTTATTTTCTGATGATTCTGGAGGCTGGAAGTCCAAGATCAAGGTGTCAGCAGGGTTGATGTCTCCCAAGGCTTCTCTCCTTGGCTTATAGGTGACCACTTTCTTCATGTGTCTTCACATGGTTTTCCTCTTATGTGTGTCTGTGTCCTAATCTGCTCCTATAAAGACACCAGTAATATTGGATTGGGCCCTACCCTCATGACCTTATTTTAACTTAATCACCTCTTTAAAGACCCTATTTCCAAGTACGGTCACATTCTGAAGTACTGGAGGTTAGGATTTCAATGCATGAATTTTGGGGAGGACACAATTCTGCCCACAACTCTTGCCTTCCAAATAAAATAAGGAAGCCTAGTAGTTTTCACACGAAACACCTCCTGCTTTAAAAACATAATTACAGTGTGATCATATCCTCATGCTAATAATTATTCCATAGCACGACAAAAATTATTTGATAAATTTAGATGCAGATCCCAAAGTGTCTCTGGAGCGGTGAAGGAGATTCAGATGCATGCCCGCAGAGCAGCCTTCCTTCCCCAGTGGGTGCATGATTTGCAGTATTTGAATCGAGTCATGCTTTCTTCATTTGAGGCCAGCAGTCAGTTAACCCACATTTACTGGACACCTACAGGTCATGGCAGATTTTACTAGGTGTGGGGGTGGGTTAAAAATAAATAGGAGTTTAGTTCATGCCTTTGAGGAGCTTTAAATTTCCTGGGGACACAGAACACTCCTGCTGAACACAAATACACTAATAATAAGGAAACATTTCATGTGGGGTGTAGAGATAAGCAGTCTCACTTATTTTGTGGAGGGTGATATATATTGTCATTAAGTGACTATAAAATAATGGTATGGCCAGGATTGGCCCGCAGGCCTGTTGACTTCCTGCCAGGTACTTTTCTTATGAGATCACCCTCCCCTGACCCCCCAGTGAGCTCTGTCAACTGCTGTATAAAGTTGTGCACTAAATGTTGAGGAGGAGTTGAAGTAAAGAGAACAAAACCAGATCTTGGCTTCACAAAATGCATTTTGGAGGAGAGAAGAGACATGAGTTGAGAGGAAAGGACCAGGAAATCAGGAAGTGTGGCTTTGTGGCCCGATGGTCCCCATGGTCTGAGTTGGCTCTGCAGAGTGGAGCAGGACAAGGGAGAGAGATGATTAAGGCCTGGGGGTGGAAGGAGAGACTCTCCCCGGGAAAGGGCGGGGTCTGGATGGCCCAAGGGAAGAGCCCCCCAGGACTGAGACCATGGCAGGGAGGTGGAGTGTGAGCCTGGTGGAAGTCGGGCTCGTCAGAGCCCCCCAGACATTCCACACCTTGTTTCATTGCAACCTATTTCTTGGTACAGCCAGTGAGATTCTAAGCCTTCTCTTGGGGATACTATAAAGTCATGGGAATTATCCCATAAAACCCAGGGCAGTTGAATGGGGTATGTGTGAGTATGCATGTAGGTGTGTGTGAATGTGTGAGCGTGTAGCTGGGTGGGCATATGCACTTGACTATGTGAGTGTGACTACGTAGTGTGCGAGAATGTGTGTGGGTGTGGGAGAGAGTGTGTTCGTATGTGAGGGTGAATGTATGGGCACATCGGTCCTCGAGGTCACTGTATTTGCTTCCTATTGCCACTGTAACAAAATCACCACATATTTAGTGGCTTGAAACAACACGTATTTATTATCTTACAGTTCTGGAGGTCAGAGGTCTCACTAGGCTAAAAGCAAGGTGTGAGCAGGGCTGCATTCTTTCTGGAGGCTCTGGGGGGGAATCTGTTCCAGGCGTGTTTCAGCTTCTGGAACTGCCCACATCCCTTGGCTTGTGGCCCCTCCTCCATTGTCAAAGCCAGCAATGGTAGGTGGAGTCTTTCTCACGTCGAATCCTCTGACCCACCCTTCTACCTCCCTCTTCCTCTTTTAAGGATCTTTGTGATTGCATTCAGCCCACCTGGCTAAGGCAGTATGATCTCTTTATCTTGAGGTCAACTGATTAGCAACCTTACTTGCATCTGCAACCTTCATTTCCCTTTGCCATGCTACCTAACATATTCACAGCTACTGATGACTAGGATGGGGGCATTATTCTGCCTACCACAGTCACCATCATAATCACTAGAAATAAATATAAGCAGAAATGCCTCTTTCCCTTTTCTCCAAATGTTGACATGCCTTGGAGGGGCAGCTGGCACAGGGCTGGAGGAGCAGATGTGTTTTGCAAACACTCAGGTGACTCTGATTCAGCCTCACTCCTGTTGAGATCTACTGGTTTACATGTTAGCCTGAAACAGTATTTGTCTTTTCCCGAATAGCAATGATGGAAGGGACTTTTGTGATGACCTGTCTCACCCATTCATTTTTAGTCATAAGAAAATGGAGAGCTAGGCTGGTGAAATGACTTCTTCAAGGTCTCCCAGCTTGCAGGGATAGAGCTAGACCCCTACCAACATCTTCAGAACTCCACCCACTGCTTTTCCTAATGTCATGCTCATCAATTTTTTGAGATCATTTTCCTGCCTTTTGCAACCAAGAGTGATGTGGTTTTTGACCTTCAGAAGGCATTTAATTCTCTCGACTAACAAAGTGTATCTGTCCGTGTGTGCATGTATCTGAAAAGCAATTACAATAATTGGATAAGATGCTTACATGGTTTTGCTGCATTTGCTGCCTGAGGCACATAATGAGACGAGGAGGTGAAACTCTACATAAATGTGCCTGGTATTCAATCCGGAGTGCCGGGGTATCAAGAAGATGCAGATAAATTGGAAGAGGTTCAGAGGAGATCAGCTGAAATGATGAAAGAGGGAAGATTGAAGCAGCTAAGGAGGGAATGCTTCACTAAGCAGTCGGTCAGCTGAAAGAAAGCAGGCTCCAGGGCTTCTGTGAATATTTCCAGGCTATGACAAAGAGGGGACATAATTACTTGTGCATTCTGGTAGGTCTAAGAAAATGCGCTGAGTGTAGACACAAAGTAAGAAAACTACTTTGTGCCAAGATTAAGGACATCAAATCATTTTACCTTAACTCTCTATCGACCTCAGCTTGCAAACATTCAGTGTTGCACTTCGGCTGATGGCCAGGGTGATAAACCGTCCTGATTTGCCTGGGACTGAGGATTTTTCTGGGACACAGGACTGTCAGTGTTAAAACCAGGACAATCCTGGGCAAACCGGGACAGCTGGTCACTCTGCTGATTGAACTGATTATCTCACTGCGTGTGAGGGTCAAAATCTAGGTCTAACCTGGCTGTACATCTCAGGGATACTGGAATGTCAGAGCAGGTTCCCCGGAGCCCTGTTTGCATGAGGGTTCCAAACCTCCTTGGAGAAATGATAAAGAGATCCCTGGGGCTCATGGTGGAGCCTCAGAACAGCTAGTTGAGCAATTCTGCTCATATGGGGAAGGCAAATCCTGCCCACCTTGGCTGTGATCAAGGGGCACCTGGATGTTTCAGATAGGGAAAGGGAGGGACCATGGCTTGAGGTTGCCAAGTATGACTTGTCCTCAGGCTTCTGCTTGGGTGTAGTGATCATTGTGTTCAATGCAGCACTAGATGGTGTCCCTTGGGTCCCCTCTAGGCTTGTCAGAAGGAATGAGGCTGCCTTTTGGGGCCCTGAAAAGTTGTAACCAATGATGCAGGAGAGCATCATTGTGAGGGCTCTGCAGGAGCAGTGGGAGGAGAGTTTGGACCCTGGCACAGGAAGCAGGGGGATGGCTAGTTATCTTTCACCAGCAAAAATACCAGCCATCAAGCCAGCCATAAGATAATGGGAAAAAAGAATGAAAACAAAGAGAATAATGACATCAGTTGAGAAAGAATGCGAGCCTTCTCCAGAAAGGGAGGACTTTTGGCAGAAACTTAGAAGCACAGTAATAAAACTCACGAGCCTTCCTCTAAGCCAAATAGGATTTCTAATCTTACCCAAGCTGTCAGAGTCTAAAATTCCTCATCTTCCAGAACAGAGAGTCTGGGAGTGCTGGTGCCCTGGGGTTGGATGATCCATGGGAAGGAAGAGGCAGTTTTATGTATCAGAAGCAAAAATCAAGATGGAAATAGGATGCTGAAACATGAAAACGGAAAGAAGGGAGAGAAATGTAGTTCAAGGAACAGTCATTTGGATTTGCTTCCTGCACCTGCCATTCTTTGGTTGGCATTACCATCCACCATCCACCCTGCTTCTTTCCAAGGAACACCTTACAGAACAGAAACAAGTCAATGGGCTGCTGCATATGTCATTCAGTGATCCTGCATTACACATTGTCACCCAGAAACAGCTGGGCAAACAGGAAAAAGTGAAAAAGGAAGACGCAATGGTTGAGTTTGGCCCTAATTATCAAGGGGAAATGGGACTGTTGCAACATTCAGATTATGGCACGGGCATTTAGTTATCCATGTCGCTCATGCTGAGTCAATCAGTATTTTAGCTGTTTGCAAGATAAAATGACTGGCTGACTTACACAGAAATGTAATTTATTACAAGCATTACAGGTAGCTCATAGAGGCATATGTAGGGCTGAAGAACTTGGGTCTAGGCTAGAAAGCAATGGGAAAAAATACCTAAAATTACACCATAGAGACCAGGAAGCCTTAGTTGTTAAAGTTTACTGGAGAACTTGCTGCCTCTAATCACTGCCCCTCTGTCAGGTCTGCTGCAACCATGGCCTTCATCTCAGTCCTCCTGCCATTGTGATACACCTTCCGAATTCTCTGCCATTCTGGCTGCATGGAAGCCCTTGCAAGTCCAGGTGGATGTGTCTGATCCAAGGAAACTAGGTACAAAGAGGCTGGGGAAGGAAATATTTGCCATTTTTGGCATTGATTATGGGTGGCTGCCTCTGCACCCTTTAGAGACTCATAATGTGGGGGAATGAGAGGCTGGGCAGTCCGAAAGAATGGCATTTGCCCTTTTGCATGGCCCCTTGACGGCCCAACATCAACATATACTCTTATCCCTAGACTTCCCACCTGACATAAGACAACCATCATTATACCATTGAAATTTGCTGTCCTCCCCACCCCCCTGTTTTGTTTTGTTTTTTTTAAGAGAGAGTCTCACTCTGTCTCCCAGTCTGGAGTGCAGTGGTGTCATCATAGCTCACTGCAACCTCAAACTCCTGGGCTCAAGCAATCCTCCTGCCTCAGCCTCCCAAGTAGCTGGGACTACAGGCACATGCCACCACGGCCATCTATGCTCTTCCCCTTTTTATTTTTTAACACCCCTATGAAGTAGATTTATTACTTCTTTTTTTTTTAAATGTCCTTTTTTTAAAAAAATTTCAGAATATCACAGGGTTATAAATGCTTTAGTTACATATATTGCCTTTGCTCTGCTCAAGTTGGAGCTACAAGCGTGCCCAACCCCTGGACATCAAGCACTTTACCCATTAGGTGTGAATTTACCCATCCCCTCCTCCCCCGTCACACCTGCCCGACACCCAGTGAATGTTACTTCCATAATGTGCACATAAGTGTTGATCAGTTAGTACCGATTTAATGGTGAGTACAATGTGGTGCTTGTTTTTCCATTCTTGTGATATTTCACTTAGTAGAATGGGCTCCAGCTCCACCCAGGATAATACAATAGGTGATAGTTCACCTTTGTTTTTGTGGCTGAGTAGTGCTCCATGGTATACATATACCACATTTTATTAATCCACTCATATATTGATGGGCACTTGGGTTGTTTCCACATCTTTGCAATTGTGAATTGTGCTGCTATGAACATCCGAGTGCAGATGTCTTTTTTATAGAATGTCTTCATGCTCTTCCCTCTTAAAGTACAGTTGAATCAAAGTCTCACCTGTTCAGTGCCCACCTTGGAGTTCGGGATCTCGGGGCCATGACCCTTCCTCCTCTATTCCATCCTGATTCCCTCTCCGTGTTCTATAACCTATGGGTAAATTTATAAAGGTAACCACCACTACACATCCCATATAAAATAGTGAGAGAAAGAGAGAAAAAAATGAGTTCAAATATCAGCATGTATATTTTAGTGAGGAATAAAATTATAGTGCTTGTTTCTATACTTGGTCAGGAAGATAATGTCAGTAGATACACCTTCCCTCCTCCACTACCATGTTTCTTTTGAACTTAGCCAGGACCTCGCCTGGTCAGGGTTCTGCACCCAAGGGGATGATACAAACCTTCGTTTCCAAGAGTTCTGAGATCTTGGTGGTCATGCTTGGAAAGGGTCACCGTAGCTCTCCATTGACTTTTACTGTTGGACATGGCAATATTAGGAAATGGCCCAGGAATCCCCTGGGCTTCATCTACCCCCAGGTAGCCCTCAGTTTGAGGCAGCAGCCCCATTTCCCCTTGATAATTAGGGGCCAACCAAACTCAACCAACATTGAAACTGCCTTTTTTGTGTTTTCCTGTCTGTTTGCCCAGCTGTTTCTGGGTGACAATGTGTAATGCAGGATCAGTGAATGACACATGCAGCAGCCCATTGGCTTGTTTCTGTTCTGTAAAGTGTTCCTTGGAAAGAAGCAGGGTATGTGGTGGATGGTGACGCTGAGCAAAGAATGGCAGGTGCAGAAAGCAAATCCAAGTCCAGAATAAGTGTCTGTATCTGTGAGGACAGATGCTGGTGCCTCCTGACAGAGGGGGTTGAATACAGTCCACCTGCCACCAGGGGGCAGGCTGGTCCATCCAGGGAAGACCCAATATTACAGGATCAAGAGCGGTTCCTGCCGATTGCAAATCGGGCCTCAGCACGAGGGTAGCCAGATTAGCCCTGGTGAAGGGACGTCTACGTCTTTGAGTTCATCAGTAGGTTCCATTTCCACCTCCGTGGCCACTTTGTGCATGAGCCCACTGAACTATCACTGGGGTGGCTGGGAAGGAGATTGCCTGGTGTCTACAGGGCCGATCATCTTGTTCACTGGTTTATTCATCACCTTTCCGCTGTGGAGTGAGGGGGTCTTTGAGGGAGTATGTTCTTGGGGCACTTTTTCTAGACACCCATCGACACACCTCCTTCTCAAACATCCCTGTTACTAGTTCTCCAATCTTGTTCCTTCCACGTTCATGACCAGCTATCCAAATGTTACTCACAGCCTACAGCCCAAGAATCTGGTAATGCTTTACCTTCAGCTATCTTCCCATTCAGCAGGAGTGGACAGCAAATCGTCCCACCCCAGGTGTCACCCTCTGGGCTGGTTTCCCTTTCCCCACTGCCTTTAGAGCCATTCACGAGTGAGGATACAGAGCCAGTTTTCGACTTCTGGTTGGTGCAAGCACGTTACACAGATCCATCTGCACTCAGGCTTGGCTTTTCCCCCTTCCTGGTCAGGCAATCACGGGATCTGCCCAGGACGCTGTAGGTGTGAGTGGCAGGATGGGTGGTGGAACGGCAGGAGTGAGCCCCCCGCTCACAGAACACCTGTGTCATCACGACCTCCTCAAGCACCTGCCAGCCTATCCCTCTGCCACCTGATGATGGAGCTCTCTTGATCACACCAAACTTTTGTTAAGGCAGAAAAACTGGCCACTTCGTCACGAGCAGTCCAGATCAGGTGGTCATTTGGCCTTTGTGATCTTGCCACAACCACTGCCACCAACATCATTGAAACTGCTGAGCTAGAATCCGGTCTTGCTGCTACAATTTCCACTGCCAGAAGAGATTCATTCACCGTCATCCCTGCTTGTCTGTGTCACTTGCAATTAAAGCAAAGTGCAATATGGTAATATAAGACCCCAGTAAGCTGGGGTCGCATGCCTAGGCCTAGCTGGAAGGGTGGCTGGGAAAGCAAGTATCTGGCATTTTCAGCCTCTGCAGTGGGTGGATGGCCAGATAAGATTTACAAAAAGGGATTTCTCCCAATTCTAAGAAAGGGATTTAGACGCTGGGCAGTCAAAATATCTCCTATATGTGTTTCCTCCCTCCCCCTTTTGAAAAATACAGAAATCTTTAAAGAAGAACAAAAATAAAATGTAATCCAATAGCTCAGAAATAAAGATAATTATTAAAATTTAGGTGTGTTTTCTCCCACATGTCCTCTAATGAATATTTATCTTACAAGAATATATATTCCATGAAGTCAGGGATGTCATCTGTTTTATTAATGTTTGCCACTGGCTTCACATTAATAAATGATTGCCTACATGAATGGTTATTTTATAAATCTTAACCTAATATTTTAATCATTTTTCATTATCATTAAAAGTTCTTGGCTGGGTACGGTGGCTCATGCCTGTAATCCTAGCACTCTGGGAGGCTGAGGTGGGAGGATTGTTTGAGCTCAGGAGTTCGAGACCAGCCTGAGCAAGAACAAGACCCTGTCTCTACTAAAACTAGAAAGAAAGTATCTGGACAACTAAAAATATATAGAAAAAATTAGCCGGGCACGGTGGCGCATGCCTGTAGTCCCAGCTACTCGGGAGGCTGAGGCAGTAGATTGCTTGAGCCCAGGAGTTTGAGGTTGCTGTGAGCTAGGCTGATGCCACGGCACTCTAGCCAGGGTGAAAGAGCGAGACTCTGTCTCAAAAAAAAAGTTCTTTATGCATTCAGTTTTACTGGCTCTGTCAGGTTTTATCCAGTGAATGTAATGTGACATTTCTAGGGAGCTAGGGCCTGAGAGAAAGACTGTGGGACGATGCAGTGGCCTTTGCCCCTTCTTGCTTCCCCTGCAGCCTTTCCAAATCTGCCTGGAAGTGACAGCACTCACGACTTGCCTCTTGCCATACACCTTGATTCTCCCCCAAACCAAAGTGATCTGAGGAAGCAAAGCTTAACTACTTGCAATGGGTCAGGGCCCTGAACACTAATTCTTCTGTGGCAGGAGCAGAAGCTCAATTAACAACAATTTTTTGGCTTGTTTGTTGGCTTGTGTTTGACATTCACTAGGTCCTGGTGAAGCAGCAGGGCACGGCTGCAAATGCAACAACACAAACAACGATGTGTTGAGTCTGCTCATGGATAGACATTGCTCTAGGTGCTTCATCTCGCTGAGCTTTCACAACAGCCTTAGGAAGTATTAGTCCCCAAGGTACAGAGAAGGTTTCCTATTGATGGTATAATGCCAGGTTCTGCCGCAAGGCAGTCTGGCTCACTGACGTCATTCTGGGTGATTTTATTCAAACGTATTCTCGGCCAACGACATGAATAAATATTAATAACATTGAGAAGTGGGTGGATTTTTTTTTTCTTTTAAAATAGTGGCAGGATGTCGGGAACCACAGAAGCCCCTGGCTATTTAAAACAGGTTGAAAGAGTTTAAATGATTTCTTTGGGAGAAGAGCTTCTTGGTAATTCAGGAAGATAGGATGGTAACTTGGGGTTTACAAAGAAGCTACTTGTCCTGACCTTTCTTCTCTGGCTCTGGAACTCATAACAGGCACGGCCATCACCGGAAATGGGAGAAGAATACCCTGACTCCTTCTGCTAGCTCTTGCCTCAGGTGTCCGTTGACCTAGCCTTCTTATCTGAGCAGGAGCGAGGAATATCTCATAATGAACCCTATCCAGTTCACTCCCCAGATTAATGGACAGTCTTCATTCCCTCCAAAAGCACACTAGCTGATGCTCACAGCACGTTGAATGCTCATGGCTGGTCAACTACTCCCTTGTATACCCACGTACCACCTGCTGATTTACTTGCTGTTAGCTCTGAAACCTCTTTATACCATTTGTACCTGTTGCTGTAATGAATTAACATAATTAAATATTTATGTGAATGACTTTATTCAACATATTGAACATCTACCATGTGCCAGTCAATGTTCTTCATGCTCATAATAAATTAGTGAACAAAGAAACAAAGACCCCTTTTTTCATGTAACTTACATTCTATGCAAAAAGATATAATTTACTTCCTAGAGAACTAAGTTGAATGCTTTGGTAAGACCCAACAAATATAAGTTGCTTAAGAATTTTGCTTAATTTGGGGTATTTAAGACAACTGTAAAAGGATTGGAAGAAATATTGCAAGGCTCTGGAAGGATTCCACACTCAAAATATTTCACAGGTATCTTTAAATTCATGTTCTGTTTTAAAGAAATCAAAATTAGAAATATGTAAGTGTGATTTATATAAGAAAAACAATGAAGAAGTCCAATTGGCAAACCCAGAGGAAGCCCTTGGGCCTATGTCAGAAAAATATTTACATGTTTTACATTAAAATGAACTGTTCAAGGTAAATATTTATCTTTTTCTTTTTTTTTTTTTTAACACATTGACTGCTACACCAGAAAAAAATTTTTTTTCCCTTGGGGCCAAGGTGTTTTATTATGAAAATAAAATAAAAACTTCAAAAACAAAACAATCCTTTCTAATTTAATGAAAAAAATTTGTTATTTTTTTGTTGTTTTCTGTGCATGAGTTATATGCAATTAAATTGTCAATATTAATTGTAACAGTAAGAACATCAGCAACTAAGATTTCCACAAAGCAACTGCTAGGTTTTGCCCAGGGGGCCACCCATCATGTAACATGCATGCTACAGCGTGGCAGCGTGAGTTGCCTGTACACCTCGCGGCTCCCAAGGTAAAGAGACCTGTGAGTTACATATGCTTCATGAGGCCCTGGGCTCAAAACTAGCATGAGTTAAATACAACTCACATGGCAGTTAATATGTTAAAAATGAGTTTTCACTGTAAGTGGCTTTTTTGATTGAAAACCAACAACTAGTCCCAACTGGATTGGATGAAAGGGGTCTAAGGACCACTTGAATCTGAATTACCAGGGAGCTGCAGTTCTGAATCAGGAGTTCTGGGGATGGGTCCTGGGGAAACTGTATTAAACAAACTCCCTAGGGACCAACTCAGGAGGGTCCGCTGCTGAGGGCTGTTCTACCAATCAGGGTAACCCCCCCCTCCGGGTCCTTCTTGGTCTGGACCTTCAATTTCGAGGATCAAGGCTCAAGATAGCATTTGGTGGGAAGGCTCCATCCTGCCTTCAGAGGGTGAAATCTTCCAGCGGTCTTTTTTTGAATTGGTGATAGCAGAGACCTAGTATTAAAAGAAATGAAATCAGTGTGTAATTTTTAGTGCCCAAATTAGGTATTCCAAGGAGATTAAGAAAGGATTCTATTCTTGAGCAGTTTGTAACCTCAAGACAAACTCAGCACATGAATCCCTAGGTTACATTACTAGATAGCATACGGTATTATTTGTAGCAAAATCACCTGCTACGGATCCTGTAGGAAGGTGAGAATCTTGGGGTGACCAACTGTCCCAGTCTGCCCAGGACTAAGGGGTTGACTGGGATGTGGGGCTTTCAGTGTTAAAACTGAGATAGTCCCAGGAAAACTGGGGTGGTTGGTCACTGTGGAGAAGGATCAATTTATGCGCAAGCACAGCTAGGGAGGGATTTGTAGAGGAAACATCTGAGTGGGTGTTAGAATCTAGAAGAATGTACAGCAGCCGAGAGCTAGGAGGGGAGAGAAGAATTCTAATTTGAATGCACGCACGTCCTCAGAGAGCCCCAGCACTATTTGTTTTAATCCAGGTATTATAAACCCGGTGTGTTTTTAGCGATCACTTGGCATGTTGCTACAAGAAGTGTGACAGAGCTAAGTGGTTCTGCAAGCTGATGTGATAACAGTTCATACGCACACCCACCTCTGCATACAGGTTAATTAGCTAGTGTTGGCAGAGCCTTTGAATGTGTGCAGCACACCCTAAAACCCAGATATTATTAGCCAGTCAGCACCACCTTAAAAAAAATAACATTGCTGCAGTCCTTGTTTCTTCCCAATTTCTCTGAAATAGCTGGATGCCTGCAGATTTCAGCATGAGCCTATCACTGGAACTGAAGTGGCCACAGTCTGCAACACGTGTGTGAACGTGATACAGACAGACCCACGGCCAGCGTCGTGCTATTGGTCGGCTGCCCTTGCCTTCCTGTTAGAGGGCTGTCGCATTCATCCTCTCTGCCTCTTCTCATTTGGGCTGTTCATAGATATTCTGTATGTATAGATCTCATATATCTTTTAGGTACCATACATTAATATCACAGGCCATATGATGTTGTATCGTAAGACATCAATCTTGTAATGAAAGAGGTGCTAATGTCAAGGGACGGCCATAAACTGGACAACAGCCCACCCTCTTGCCTGGGCTCAGGCTGGTTCCAGTGTGAGGCAGGGGGATTATAGGCTGATTTTGCTGCTAACAAGACCCAGTCTCAGACATGCTGCCAATCTGCGCATCTGCTGGAAGCAGCTCCCCCACCTTTGTTGCTGAGCAGTAACATACGATCGTGTGCTTGGGGGCCACCCTGGCTAGGACCTCATGAGTAAGAAAGCATGCACCCTGACAAGTCAGCCCAGGCCATGCCCATGTGAGGGTCCTACCAGTTCCAGAGCTTCTCTGGAGCGTGCTGCACTTCGGCCAGCCCACCACACAGGTTGGATGGAGTAAGCAGTTAGCAAAGCCAATTTTCTTCATATTTTTCATAGAGCCCAAGTGAAAAACAATCTCAAAGTTTTTTTCTATTCTCTCACTCAACAACAATCAACACAGAAGACTTGAATTTATGGGGACTTCTCCCCACCAATAAGCGAGCAATCAGTTCTGCAGGGGACACCAGTTGGGTGTCCTCCAATTCAATTCCAACACTATCTACTTGAAGACAGCGTCAGATTCCATGGATTGAGGGCTGAGGCCCACAAGACTGCCCCCACTTCCCATGCCAATGGCAAGCCCCAGGTTGTTTTTTCTCTGCTTCTGACCTACTGGCTACAAATAAGGGTTCCCATGACCACCTCCTTGAATTCAATTAATTTGCTAGAGCTGCTCACAGAACTCAGGGAAACATTTTCTTACATTTATCAATTTATTACAAAGATATTTAAAGAATACAAATAAACAGCCAGATGATAAAGAGATACATTGGGCAGCAAGGTCTGGAAGGGTCCCAAGCACAGGGTCTTCTGTCCCTGTGGAGTTGGGGTGTGCCACCCTCCTGGAACATGGACGTGTAAGCCTGCCCTTTCGGGCTTCTATGCAGGCTTCGTTATGTAGGCACGTTTGATTACATCATTGGTCATTGGTGATTGGCTTAACCTTCAATCCCTCTCCCTCCCCAGAGGTTGGGAGTGGGGCTGAAAGTTCCAAAACTCTAATGCTACCTTGGTCTTTCTGGTGACCAGGCCCATCCTGAAGCTATCCAGGGACTACCAGCCATAGGTCAACTCATTAGTATACAAAAAGACACCATGTTGGAATTCTATGGATTTTAGGAGTTGTATGCCAGGAAGTGGGACAAAAACCAAATATACATTTCACAATACAACAGAACTCCGGGAGTCAAGTCTACTCTTGCAGGATTGCTATAAATGAGCCTTAAAAAATGAATATGTCGGTAGAATACACACTGGTCATTTACTGTTTGATAGTGGAAGGATGGATGAAGTTTTACTAAGTAAAGAAAGGTTTAAAAATCCAGAGACATGAGGAAGGAAGTAGAGAAGCCAGGAACATGGGTGCCCACTCACTTACATGTGCCCCTGATTTTAAATATTCCTTGGAATTACAGACTCTTGGGGTTTTTGTCCTGACAGGCTTGGGCAAGAGCAATGAGTCCCTGGGCCTCTGAGTGTCCCCTATCCTCCACCACAAGAGTGATACCCTCATTGATTATTGCACAACTGACCTAGCATGGTCCTAAGAAAAGGGAGAGATGTGTAAATAGAGGTTAAGAGCTGTTTAAAGGAAACATCATTCTCCTTCCTTCTTTGCCACACCAAAGACCTGAGTGGCCCATGTGTGATCTGAGAGATGCCCCTTTCTCAACTAAGATGGATCCTCAGGTTAAGGAAACAAAAGCTACATAGAGGTCATGAGTTCAGGGCCTGGCCAGCATGGGAAATTTCTAAATTCCTATGGCTATAAGAAAAACCACACTCTTGCTAAACTCTCTAACAATAGGAGCTATTAGGCAAATTATCAGACCTCTCCTAACTCTGGTTTATATCCCAGGCCCAACAACTCTGATTGGAAAGAGGACTGGCCTTGTAACCATTCTTCTCTGATAAGCAACTGCAGACCTCAAGCCAGTTTCAGCCAGCTTACAGAGACTGCCCATGTCTTTTTGTCTTGTAGTCACTTTTGGACATAAAAAACCAAATTCCACCTCATTTTAATGCCAAAGCCCCGCCCCAAAGTGAACATGGGATGTATGTTACATATATGTTTACCCATTGCACCTGCACCCAGCTCCCCTCATAAATATGTACAGCATTTTCCCCAAACCTGCTGAATATGTATGACCCTATTATGTGATTGGACCCTATGAGTCATAAAACCCAACGTACTCCTTCCCACTTTGAAGAGAGAGCACCTTGGGTCCTCACTGGAGACTATCTCTTCCTGGTTTACAACCCGATATTGTCAATAAAGCTCTCCTTTCTACTATTTAGCCATCCTGTGATCTTTTAAATGACACCGTGACCTGTGCCTGTATGGTCACATAGACATTTTGCAGGTAAGAAAGTACTTGTGCTTGCTACCTCCCAACAGGACTGCAGACAAGTTGCCCTCTGGTCATTGGTCTTCTTTTGCCTTAGAAATAATGGGTTCCCTTGGTCTGCACTGAGCTGATAACCATCTGGTTATTCTTCCTTTCTTCTCTATGTCCTTCATTCCTTTCTTTACCTTGTGTTGACAAAGGACTTAGGAATAATCATTTCAAAAAGAATTATGTTTTACTCTTATTGTAGTCAGCAAAGTCCACTCCATATTTTCCCAATGCTCATTTTAAAAGTGGGAATTTCACATTTGGGTCTTCCTTCTGAGCATTAATTACATTATAGATCAGAATTGCCCAATAGAACTTTCCACGATAATAGAAATGTTCTATATCTGCTCTGTCCAAACCGCTAGCCACATGCAGCTGTTGAGTACTTCAAATGTGACTAACGTGATTGAGTTTAACCACATTTTTGATTGTGCTTGATTTTAATCAATTTAAATTTAAATAGCCACATATGGCTCATGGAGGTAGTATGTAACAGTGTAGTTAGGGTACATGTATGTATTTCCAAGGCTCTGCTCCAAATCTCAATGCAGATTTTTTTTTCCCTTAGGTGATCCAGACACACTTCACTCTTCTCTAGGCTCCTTGACACTAGAGGAAGTAAGCAAACACTCCGTTCCTGGCCCTGCAGTTTCTTCAGCTCTCAGAGTCCTTCATGCGGCAAGTGGGAGGTTGGGTTGGGAAAGGCTTACTGAAATGTCAGTAATATGGGTGAGAAAATTTCAGTTCTTGGCCAAGCATTTTCTTTGTTGACACAACAGGTTTACTTGCTCATGCATAGAAGAAAGCAACGGCTAAACCCTGAAATGAAATGCCTGAGTCCCAGGTGGTTCACGGTTCTATTTCAATTTAATGCACATTTAAACTAATGTAAGTCATTAGAGTTATGTATGCTTGAAGGTACTATATTACAAATATTTTAGAAGAAAGCCTACGAAAATTAAAATTACATAACTGGGGAAGAATTTGCAGAGATCTGGGTTTGCATGAAGGAAAACAGCTCAGGCCGCATCGGAGCTTCCAAATGACACACCGTCTCTTCAGGACAGAATCATCTGACTGTAGCTGGCTGATGTTGGCAAAGACCTAGGATGAGGGAAACAATCGGGAAGGGTCCATTTACAAAATGAGAACAAAGAGACAAGGAATTTCCAGGATAAAAAAAGAAAACTCAGACTTTTAAGCAGAAGTCAAAGGCCATGATTAAGCCCTGAAAGGAGGAAGTGGCTGGAAATATAAGGCAGACAGTGCTGTACACCTGGAAAAGATCTAAGAACCCAAGAGAGCTCATCAGTGTCAGGAAAACAAGATAGACGAGGCCTACCCAAGCGTGGCTGTCAGACAGAGACTAAACAAGGGAACAATTCCCAGATTCGGAGAAGAGTCCTTGGTTCAAACAATAGGAGGTAGCCCTCCATTTATTCTTCTATCTAGCTGTGTTAGTTTGCTCAGACTATGTAATAAAATAGCAGAGACTGGGTGGCTTAAACAACAAAAATTTATTTTCTCAATATTCTGGAGGCTGAGAAGGCCAAGATCAAGGTGCCGGTCGATTTGGTTTCTGGTAAGTGCCCTCTTCCTGGCTGGCAGATGGCTGCCTCCTCACCAAGGTCTTACATGGCGGGGAGAGAGAGAGAGAACATGCACACAAGTTCTCTGATCTCTTCCTCTTCTTACAAAGACACTAATTCCATCATGGGGACCCACCCTTGTCACCTCATCTAAACTTAATTACCTCCCAAAGATCCCATCTCCAAATACCATCACATTGGGGGTTAGGGCTGCAACATATGAATTTAGATGGGACACAAACATTCAGTCCATAATACCAGTCATTCAATAAACATTTATCAAGTACCTACTATGTGCTATAGTTGTACTGAGGAGTAAAACCATCTCTGCCTCCTGGAGATCACTGCAAACAATCATGACCCAAAGAAATAAGTAATAGAGAAAGTGCTGGGGGTGCACAGAGGATGGGGGACAAACTCTACCTGGGGGTGCAGGGAAGAATTCATGGGGAGGGGACATTTGAATGGAGTCTTGAAGAACAAGGGAGACACAAAGGGGGTGATCCCAGATAGGGGTGGCAGTACCTGCTAAGTCATGGAGGTGGTCAAGGCACAGCATGTCAAGGTCGGTATTGAAGCACTGGGTTACGGGATTAGGGAAGGTGGGCATGGGCAGGGTGAATAGGCAGGAGGTAACATCGGAGAGGCAGGCTGGGCTTGGGAGAAGGGCTAGAAGTGCCATATTAAGGAATTTGAACCTGATCCCAAAGGATATCAGGAGTCTGAGGGCTGCAGAAACATTTTAAACAGGATAATGTGCAGATCTATGTGCAGGACACTAATGGGCATTGTATCAGTTTACCAGAGCTGCCATTACAAAGTTCCACAGGCTGAGTGGCTTAACAGAAACTTATTTTCTTAGTCCTGGAGGCTACAAGCCTGAGATCGAGGTGTCAGCAGTGTTGGTTCCTTCTGAGGCCTCTGGTCTGGCTTGTAGATGACCACCTTCCCCCTGCGTCCTCACGTGTTCTTTGGTGCATGTGTGTTCAGGTTTGTGTCCAGATTTCTTCTTCTTATAAGGACATGACTCATATCGGGTTAGGGCCCTCCCTAAAGGCCTCATTTTAACTTGCTACCTCTTTAAAGGCCCTATCTGCAAATGTGGTTACATTCTGAGGTACTGGGGGTTAGGACCTCAACATATGCATTTTGGGAGGACACAATTCAGCCTAGAACAGGCATCTATGCTGAAGGGAGACTGGATAAAATAGATCTGTAGGTGGTGAAACAGTGAGGAAGCTCTTTTGTATCCGTCCACTTGTTGAGTGATGATGAGGACCTGATTGGGGCCCTTGTGGGGATGAAAAAGGGGCAGCGGGCTGGGAAGGTGTTTGGGAGGTGGATTCAATATCTATAATGTGGGGAAGAGGAGGTCATGATTCTGGGCCATGTCTAGAGTGGATCTTTTAATAGAGGGCTGGTGGCTGAAACTGAGGCAGGGAATTTAGTAGAAGGAACAGGTTTGGAAGCCTTAACTCAGAATTCCTAGCTAGTGCCCATAAATATTTGACAAATAAATGAGCGTGGGTGAGACCCTGTGAGTTTAGGATGTAACAGAAACCCCCATTGCAAAGTGATGAGATCCAGCTCTTAGTGTAGCACCCAGTATCTGTTGCTTAGAAGGAAGTTTGACACTTTTTTGGAATAACTTCTTATCCCAGAACTCTTCATTTTGCTAATAAATGCTGTTTCTTGATGTGACCGAGACTTTGAGCACATGCCTTGACCAGGCCAAAACAAAGGAACCAGCACATTCCCTAATATCCCAAAGAAGTGGTTGGTGACAGAGCCGATTTTCAAGAACATGGATATGTAGAAAAATAATTGGAAGGACCTAGATGCAGTGAGAGTGATCCCTTTTCCCTCCTGAACCTCATTTTTCCTAGATGCAGTGAGAGTGATCCCTTTTCCCTCCTGAACCTCATTTTTCCTATTTTTTTTTTTTTTTTTTTTTGAGACAGAGTCTCGCTTTGTTGCCCTGGCTAGAGTGAGTGCCGTGGCGTCAGCCTAGCTCACAGCAACCTCAAACTCCTGGGCGTAAGCAATCCTCCTGCCTCAGCCTCCCAAGTAGCTGGGACTACAGGCATGTGCTGCCATGCCCGCCTGGCTAATTTTTTTGTATATATATATATTTTAGTTGGCCAGATAATTTCTTTCTATTTTTAGTAGAGACGGGGTCTCGCTCTTGCTCAGGCTGGTCTCGAACTCCTGAGCTCAAACGATCCTCCCGCCTCGGCCTCCCAGAGTGCTAGGATTACAGGCGTGAGCCACCGCGCCCAGCCATCATTTTTCCTATTTTGTGCATTCTCAGCACTGCGAGGCCAGTCAGTGTGACATTACTTACATTATATACTTGCTTTTGACTCAATGCTAGAGGCAGCTGGACCTGGGAGATCTCTGTTTTCATTGAAAAAGTGCTCCCAGGCCTGAGTAACTTCTAATATGAAACTTCTAAAACCACCCCTTTGTGTCATCACTGTGGCACTCAAGCGTTCCACCTTTTCCTCTCCCATGTCCCTTCATATGTCTGCTATTGTCCTCTGAGATACCTACCAGCACCTTGAGCATGGCAATGAAGATGGGTGTGGCAGAGTTCCCGCCTGTCAGGAGCTTGTTGTCACAGGAGAGGTTAAGACAAGTAGAAGTTAAAATGGAACTCTTATCTCAGTTTTGGCTGAGGCCCCAAGCCAATAGGTGGCAAGAACAATGACATTCCAAAGTGGGGGTGTGTTTCCTAGGTAGGACTTGCAGAGGAGGTGGTTGGAAACCATTTTGAAGGCCCCCAACGGACTGTGTAGCTGCAGCCTATATACAAAAATGTTGCAGAGGCTAGAGAGGGATTGGAGATTAGAGAGATAATTTCTTTGAAGAGAAGTAGGTAGCATGTAATAAGTTTCCTCTCTCCCTGGAGGGAGGATGGGATACTAACTTCCTTCCTTGAGTCCATGAGAGTGGCTCCAAAGATACCTTTTGGAGAGCCTGTTAGGTGTCCCCAGGAGCTTAGGTAACTCAGGGTACCAGAGGCTGATTGTGCAAGTGGATTCTCAAGGGCAGGCAGCTGGCTGAGATCACAGAGAAGAGGGCTGTGTGCCTGCCCTTCCACTGACCACAGGCCAAAGATGCATGTTCACTGCGGACCCGAGCTGGGTTTGTCACAGAGAATTCCCAGAGCAGAAAGAAGCCAGTGGTATCGCTAGATGACCAGGGACCAAGGGAGAGCTCTTAAGTAGCCAACTAGATGGAATGTTTTTGTCTGAGTCAAGGGCAAGACAGGTGAGAAATATCCTCATATGGGAGCAGGAGGGAGAGCTGAGGGAAGGAGCCGGCTTTCTGCATGACCAGGGCCTGGGGGAAACCAACAGCAGGTGGCTGTTTACCTCTCTGCCCCTCCCTGATTTTAACCCTGGAGAGGGCAGAAGTTGCCGCCAGAACGGTGGGGAAAGAGAGAAGAAACCAACCACAGCCCCCAGGGTGCCAGCCAGAAAGAGGCCTGGGCTGACCTAGGGAGGAGCTTGGACTTGAAAATGGGGATTTGATGATTCTCTGGGTTGGATGTCATGAGTGCATTACCTGAGAGAGAGCAGTGAGCCACAGGGCACACCTGAGATTTCTTCCCAGAGCAGAGAAAGACCTCACCCCAGAGCAGATGGAACAGGCCCTTTCAGGGGAAAGAACACATTGTTTCTGATTGTACCTTGCTATAGGTTGAACATGTTCCCCAAAAAGCATGTGTTGGAAACTTAATGCCTAGTGCAACAGTGTTGGAGGTTGGGCCTAATGGGAGGTGTTTAGGTCATGAGGGCTCCATCCTCATGAATGGATTAATCCTGATCATAAAAGGGCTTGAAGCTACGAGTTCGACCTGCTGCTCTCTCTCTCTTTCTCACCCTCTCCTTGCCCTTCCACAATGAGATGTCTTCTGCCATGTTATGATGCAGCTAGATGCTGATTCCCTGATCTTGGACTTCCCAGCCTCCAAAACTATGAGAAATACATCTCTGTTCATTATAAATTACTCAGTCTCAGGTATTCTGTCATAGCAGTGAAAAATGGACTAAGACATACCTAGTGAATTCCTTTCATTTGTGTTCTGATTGTGTGCATAAGTAGTAATGATCTCAGGCAGAATAGCATGCATGTCCCTCATGCTCTCAACGTATACCTATCAGACACGTGCTACGTGCCAGACACTGAGCTGGCCGTGGAGAACAGCAGGGAACAAAACCACCCTGCCCTTGGCAGAGCCAACAGTCTGGTGGGAGAGACACTAGACCCATGAGACAAAGTTACAACACAGCATATTTTGAGAATTTGATGAGGGGAAAAAAAATTACATAGGGCTGGAGTGGAAAAGAGGAAAACATCATGGAAGAGAGGTGCCTGGGGCTGGGTCACAGAGAAGCTGTCAGACCTGGGTGGGCAGCAGTGGCCAGGGGACCCTCCAGACAGAATGACTGGTGTTCCAGCATGTGGGGAAGAGGAGGTCAGTTTCACGAGAGGGCAGAGCATCAAAGGACCAAAGGGATATGATTCCATTTACATGACACAGACTGGAATAGGCACGTCTATAGAGACAGAAAGTAGAAGAGTGGTTGGCCAGGGTTGGAGGGTTGGGGAGGAATGAGGAGTTACTGCTAATGGGTACAGGGCTTCTTTTTGTGGTGATAAAAATTTTTCTAAGATGAGATTGTAGTGATGGTTGCACTAAATATGCTAAAACCATTGAATTGTACACTGTAAGTGGGTGAATTATATGGTATGTGAATTATATCTCAAATAAGCTGTCAAAAAAGGAGAATCTAGTCATAGCAAAATAAATATAGAATGATACAGTCTATAGAAAATTCAGAATCCAGCAACGCTGAGCGATATGTCATTTAGGAAGAGGTGGCAAGACTATAAAGAAATCAAGGCAGTGATTATGAGCACGTCAGGGAGTGTTAGCTAGAGGAGGCAGGAGGGGAATGTGAGGGAACAGAGGTGAATGGGCAGTGGACAAGCTCATGCATCTGATGTCTCGCTGCGAGCAGTGGTTTTGCAGGTGTGGTCGAGCAGTGGTTTTGCAGGTGTGGTCGCTACAGCAATCATTCATACAACTCTTATGCACACTCTTCTGAATGTATGGGAGATTTTAAAATAAATAATGAAAAAGTAGGGAGTGAGGAGGCCAAATGAGAGAGGGGACACGAAGGTGCGTGGCAAGGTGTGCAGGGTCCAGAGCTCCAGGTGAGACACTCATAGTTAACGAAGATGAGCAGGAGCCAGCCAAGGCGCTTGACCAGGCAGCCAAGGGGATGCGAGCAGCAGTGCCAGAAGGGATCCAGGCTCTGTACGCAGGATGGGTGGGGGCAGGGAGGGGCGGGGGCGGGGAGAAGCCCCAGGAAAGCGATGGTAGGGTCTGGGCATGCGCGGTGGGGCAGTGGGGCTGGGGGCGCCGTGGGAAGTGTGAGGACCACCGTGCAGAGAGAGTCAGCGCTTCACACCCGGCAGAACGTCAGGAGGAGGGGCTGGAAGGAAGAGATGATGAGCAGTTTCGCTTTGGACATGAAAGGAGTATAAGAAATTACTTTATTACAAAATGAGGGATCTCAGGAGACTGCAACTATAACTCTCGGCAAATTGTAGGTTCCCGGGTAATTATGGGGCCTTTCCAGATTCTTTTTGTTCTCGGTTTCTTGAGGAGTCCCATCCCATCCCACTCTGTATCCCGGGCCGATCTGCAGCCTTGGCTCCCACAACTTTGCAGACGCAGAAGAACAAGACGAGTCTTGTTGCATTTCTCAGGGGCTTAGCCTGGGGCCCTGGCAGTGCAGACTCGAGAAGATGCTTTCCTGTTTCCCTGCGTCAAAATTTCTCCCTGAATATGTTCTCCTCGTATGATTTTGATCCCCGACTTCCCATCCCCACGGGAACCTCACAGAGGTGAACGAGGTCCCCAGGGGCAAGAGACTCTTAGGCTGGACCTGAACGATGAATGGATGTCATCCCTTCCAGGTGGGAGGGGCAGGTGTAGAGGTGGCCAGGCTGGAGACAGCATGATTGCAACAAGGGGGAGTCCCAGGCCGTAGGCAGTTTGGACTTGATCCTTTACCTTCAGGGCACTGAAGCTATTGAAGGTTTTGGAACAGGTGGTGATATGATCGGTTTGTGCCTGTGTCTAATGAGCGTTTACTGTATGCCAGGAGTCTTCTGTCTTTCCATGCACCTTATCTCATTTAATCTTTTCAGTGCTTCTGTGGGGGTAGGTGTGATCCATCCATCCACCCATCCATTCAACAATTTTTTAAAATTGAGAGACAACTTTGTGCCAGTCACTGTCGATGTTCATTGGACAGCTGAGGACATGAAAGAATCCTTCCTCTCACAGGGCCAAATCAATGCCTAAAATCTATAACCAGAAAGAGACATGGCCCGCATTCAAACCCAGGAAAGCAGCCTTTAAAGCCTGGGCTTCTCCACTGGGCCAGAGCTGACCTCTCCTCCCGGAGTGGAACTGCAGGTCCTTGTGCATCTTAAAGGCAGCAAGGTCAGCGAGAGCTAAGGTCATGAAGTATGAACTGATCTTGTGTAGGAAGAGGGAGTTGGTGAGGCCACTACAAGTGAGGTGAAGAGAAAAGGCACATATGTGAATGAACTTGGCAAATCCAGCTGGGTACCTGCCATGTCTGAGCTTTCTTTTCTGCTAACAGGACTCTGATTTTTTTTTTTTTTTTTGGCCGGGGGTGGGATAGGGAGGGTGGGCAGCCATGTGTTTAGCTCCTAGGGATGAATTGTGATTGGTTTTAAGCCAATCATGGCTAAGCTAATACCATTTGGCAGATATTCACTCTGTTGCTTCCTTTGTAGCTATTGGGGGCCGTGTGACCAAATTTTGTCAGTGAGATAAAAGGAAGTCTATTGAAGGCTTGTGAAATTTTTTTTTTTTTTTTTTTTTTTTGAGACAGAGTCTCGCTCTGTTGCCCGGGCTAGAGTGAGTGCCGTGGCATCAGCCTAGCTCACAGCAACCTCACACTCCTGGGCTCAAGCAATCCTTCTGCCTCAGCCTCCCAAGTAGCTGGGACTACAGGCATGTGCCACTATGCCCGGCTAATTTTTTCTATATATATTTTTAGTTGGCCAGATCATTTCTTTCTATTTTTAGTAGAGACGGGGTCTCACTCTTGCTCAGGCTGGTCTCAAACTCCTGACCTTGAGCGATCCACCCGCCTCGGCCTCCCAGAGTGCTAGGATTACAGGCATGAGCCACTGCGCCCGGCCTGAAAAATATTTTTGATTCCCCTGATAGAAAGGAAAGATCCTGCATTATCTATTTTATTTATTTATTTATTTATTTAGACAGAGTCTTGCTCTGTTGCCCAAGCTAGAGTGCAGTTGTCATCATAGCTCACCGCAACCTCCAACTCCTGGCCTCAAGTGGTCCTCCTGCAATATTTGGGACTATAGGCATGCACCACCATGCCTAGCTAATTTTTTTCTATTTTTATTTTTAGAGATGGGGTCTTGCTATGTTGTCCAGGCTGATCTCAAACTCCTGGCCTCAAGTGATCCTCCCACCTCAGCCTCCCAATGTGCTAGGATTACAAGGGTGAGCCACCATGCCCAGCTGTGGTCCTGTGTTATCTAGATGCCTCACTGCATCTAGATCCTGACTTTGAATGTAGTCATGATGCCTGGAGCTGTGGCAGCCATCTTGTAACCAACAATCACAAAGACAAAAAGCCAACAAACAAAGGGTGGCAGAATGGAAAGAGCAAGGTGCTCAATGAGACTGTGAAGCTGAACTAATGGCAGCACATTTTTTCCTCCAGACTCCTTAATATGTGAAAAAAGTAAACGTTTAGGAGTTCACGTTTTTTCATCACCTGGCTGACCATATGCTCTCTGCTATAATAAGCATGAGAAGGAGGCAGGAAGGGGAAGTGAACCTATTTGGAATGTGGGGTGATGTGTAAGGAACTTTTTTCTTGTTTTCTAATTGTTTTATGTGTTGTAAATCTTGAAGACAGAGTCACCTTTTCTTTTCTCTTTTTTCCTTCCCACTTATACTCTCTCAACCTCCTCCTTTCCTATAGCCCACATTAAGCCCACATTAAGCCCACATGAGCAATAACTATTATTTTGAATAAAGAGATTTTCCCTTCTTTGATTCTCATTGTTCTTCTATCAAGTTATCAAAAAATATTCAAGGGCAGAGACCTAAACTCTTCAGTTGTGTTCATGAGGACATTACAGATGCTTTGCATGGCATTTTATTTAGTGCCTTGAAAGGAGGCTTGTAATTTAGAAACTTAAATGGTTCTTTGAGGAAAAAAAAAGATCTAAAACAGAAAATGTCATAAAAGACTTTGTGGAGGGAGGAGGGCAGTTGTAAAAATAAAATGACAAAGACAATGGAAGAACGGGAAGGAAAGGATGAAAGGAAGAGTCTTTTGTATCGCTGGCATTTCAGTGCTCTCACAAATGACCCTCGGCAAAGCTCCACTGACCACCCCCCCACAACACGCTCTTTCTGCCCAGATCCCAGCATCTCTTCTATCAATGAAGACATATTTCTGAGGGATCTAATTATAATAGTTTTCTATTGCAGATACTGCTAGTTACCATGCAAACAGCTGTTACCTCCCTTGTTTCACTTGAACAGAATCTCATTTTTAATTATCCTCCAGGGCATGGCAATATTATTCAGATTAGGATGGATCTTAGTGTAGCCCCAGACCCAGGTTAGGTAATCTCTCCCTGCCGCCCCCCACAGGATTGGTTTATGAATGGGTATATGACACAATTTTGGCCAATGAGATGAGAGCAAAAATCTGGTAGGGGGCTTATGGGAAATTTCCCTTTGCTCTGTAAAGAGGTGTGATCTATAAGGAGGCAAGCTCCTTTTTCGAGATGTGATGCCTGGAACTATGGCAGCCTTTTCAGGACCATGAGAGGAGCCCACCCAAAAGGATAAACAAACATACTGAAGATAGTAAAAAAGAAAAGCAAAAGTAATCTGGGTCTTTGACTTTGTTTAACCTCCATATTAACCAACTCTGGAAATATTCTCCTTCTGAACTTATTAACTTACTATTATTCACCAGACTGATCAGACAACAAAAAAGCCATATCTGCTTTTAAGACTAAGGCAGGAAATACACAAAATGAGCCTGGAACATCTTCTGCCTGAAAATAAAGAAGTGCTTTAAAAAGCAAACAAACAAACAAACAAAAATCTCCACAATGGTGGGAAAGTGCAAAGTGACACAGAAGTCAGCTGAAAGAGCTCTCGATGGCCAAAGCTAGAACAATCGGAGCAACTAAATTATTAAAGTGGTATTGGGATTATAACCCAAAGTATAAAATAAATATCCATAAGCCCGTACTGATACAAATAAATAAATGAGGAAGAATTAAAACATATCTTGTGCAGAATTAATTCCAAATAATATATGCAGATACTCTGTCCTCAAGAGGGTGGACCCTAAGTCCTCACCCCTGAAATGTGGACTTGACACAGTGACTTCCTTCCAATGAACACATGGCAGAAAGGGAGGAGAAATGGGTAACTTTACAGTGGAGAAGCCTGAAAAACACTGCCCCAGTCTGTGATCAAGGTTAGCAACAACAGTGACAAGTCATGTTGATAGTATGTACCTCTCACATATGGTGATGAGAACGGCATTTTGTCTCTCTGGTCTTGTCTCGTCTTCCTCAAACCCATAACCCTCTCTAATCATGAGACAAACATCAGGCAAGCCCAAACTGAGGTATGTTCTAAAAAATTCCCTATCAGTACTCACAAAAATTATCAAAGCCATCCAAAACAAGGAGAATTTAAGAAACTGTCATAGCCAAGAGGCACCTAAGGAGAAATGATGACTAACTGTAATGGGGTATTCCAGATGGGATCCTAGAGAAGAAAAAGGACATAAGGTACAAATAAAGAAAATCTAAATAAAATATAGACTTTAATGAGCAATAATGAATCAATATTGGTTCATTAATTGTGACAAATTTACCATACTAATTTAAGATGTTAATAATAGAGGAGAGTGGGTGTGGGGCTTATGGAAATTTTCTATA
>CM052436.1:10003581-10021410 GCA_028533085.1 Varecia variegata | reverse complement strand
AAAAAAAAAAAATAAAGCAGTGATGTCCTGCCTCTTCTGACCAAATACCTCTGTCAGTAAAAACAAATCTTGAGCATGGATGCTCCATTCTATTTTATGGAACTGACTGATTTATTACTCTTGATTTGTATTGCATGGTCTCTTTTCTGATAGAAGATCCAAAGTCTGAGGAGAAAAAATAAACAAAACACCATCCCCTGACCTGAGCTCAGAGTCATAGTAGTGTCCTGCTTTCCTTTCTTACTCTTCTTTCACTTTAAACATATACGTATCTACACATTCCCAAACTTTTCCATCACCTTACACAGAAACTTTACACCATAAAGCACTAACTTTCCATCCTCCCTATCCCCAGATTTCACTAACCTCTAACCTGCTTTCTGTCTCTGAATTTGCCCACTCTAGGTACCTCAAATAAGTGGGATCATGTGATATTTGTCCTTTTGTGTCTGGCTTATTTCACTTAGCATAATGTTTTCAAGCTTCAACTATGTTATAGCGTGTATCAGAAATTTATTCCTTTTTATGGCTCAATACTGTTACGATTACATTATGGATAAATCATATTTTGTTTACCCATTCATCTGTTGATGGACACTTGGGTTGTTTCTACCTTTTGGTTATTATGAATAGTGTTGCAATGACCACTGGTGTACAAGTATCTGTTTGACTCCCTGTTTCCCATTCTTTTGGGTAAGGAATGGAATTGCCAGGTTACATGGTAATTCCATGTTTAGCTTTGTGAAGAACCAATGAACTGTTTTCCACGAAGGCTGCACCATTTTACATTCCTCGTAGCAATGTATGAAAGTTCCAATTTCTCCACATCCTCTATAACACTTGTTAATTTCCATTTTTAAAAAGATTATAGCCATCCTATTAGGTGTGAAATGATATTCATTGTGGCTTTAATTTGCATTTATCTAATGATTAATGGTATTGATCACCATTTCATGTGCTTATTTGCCATTTATGTATCTTCTTTGGAGAAATGTCTTTTCAAGTCCTTTGCCCATTTTTTAGTTGAGTTTTTTGTCTTTGTGTTGTTGAGTTGTAGGAGTATTTTATATATTCTGGACACTAAATTCTGAGGAGATATATAATTTGCAAATATTTTCTCCCATCCTGTAGGTTGTCTTTTTACTTTCTTGATAATGTTCTTTGGACAAAAGTTTATACTTTTGATCAAGTTCAGTTTACCTATATTTTCTTTTGCTGCTTGTGCTTTTGGTGTCATATCTAAGACTCCATTGTCAAATCCAAGGCCATGGAGATTTACCCCTATGTTTTCTTTGAAGAGTTTTATGGTTTTATCTCTTTTACTTAGGTCATTGATTCATTTTGAGTTAATTTTTTTATGTGGTGTAAGGTAAGGGTACAACTTCATTCTTTTGCAGGTGGAAATTCAGTTGTCCCAGCACCATATGCTCAAGAGACTATTCTTTTCCCATTAAATGGTCTTGGCATCCTTGTCAAGATCAATTGGCCATATATGCATGGATTTATTCCTGAACTCTCAATTCTATTCCATTGATCTGTATGTCTATCCTTATACCACATTGTTTTGATTACTTTTGCCTTGTAGGAAGTTTTGAAATTGGGAAATGAGTCCTCTGATTTTGTTCTTCTTTTTCAAGATTGTTTTGGCTGTTGCAAGGGCCACTTGCAATTCCATATAATCCACGTGAGGATTGATTTTTCCATTTTTGCCAAAAAAGACCATTGGAATTCTGATGGAGACTGCATTAAGTCTACAGATCACTTTGGGTACAGTTCTTTTTTTCTTTTTCCTGGACTATTAACAATATAGGGAAGGCTTCTCACCTGGTTCCAGAGGTGCTAACCTTGAAACTCCTCAGCCAGGAGGCTTAGCAACTTTTCAATGTTCTGTGCATTGTGAGTTTGGAGCAGTGAAGCCAGTCAGAATATTCATTGCCTGTCTTTTCTCCCAGGGCTGGCTGAGCACATCATTCAAAACACCAACACATCTCTCTCTCTTGCATTTGTTCCAGGCTGGAGACCACACTTTAGAACCCACTGTCTTAGTGGGTTGATGAATCAGCATCCAATTGAGGAATTGAAATTGAACCAGCTGGGTGTTTTCAGGCTCACTTGGAAAGCAGACATTGCATTAACTCTTAGCTTTCCAGTAACTTTCCCCTTTCTGTGAATGTATTTTATTACTTTCGTACCTAAATATATTTTGCGATTCATTTATGTATTGGCTAGGCACATATTCAGTTGCATGTAACAGAGGATTTATTTTTCTTACACAATAAGAAGTCCAAAGGTAGGTGACTCTTGGCATTAGTTCAGGCACTCAAAGATCTCCGGGCTGGCATCCTTGCAGTTCTTTTTGTCTTTCTCTCAAGATGGCTCCAAATATCACATCTACATTCATAACAGGAAAGGGTGGGAGGAGCACCCCAGAGCTTATATGAGGAAGACAGAAGCTTTCCTGGAAGCCCCCAGAAGACTTCCCATTATATTTTGTTAATTAGAAGTGTTCCCTATGGCTATCTCTAGTTGAAAAAGACCTGGAACTTTAGGGAACAGGATTGTCAGGACTGGCTTCATCAAATCCTGATCCATTTGCTGGGGCTGGGCATATTATCTTCCTAAATAAAATTGGGATTCTGTCGGTAAGGAATAAGGAGCAGCAGGATATCAGTGTACTATTACTGGCATATAAACTTGTATAGTTATTTTATTATATGTTTTCTTAAGCACTTTCTACCTTTGTGGGTCTGTTCTCATGCCTGATATTCTAAGAATGTCAGAAGTTGTCTTGTCCTCTTTATTTCCCTCTAGGGCCTGGGTAGTTGTTTGGTGCATAGTGAGTACCCAACAAATATGGGGTGATTTCACCAACAGACAAGCAGGAAAGTTGTCTTCTTTAGGAGACTTTGTGTAGGGAGGGCTGGGAAGGTGCTGCTCCTCCTCTGCTGATCAAAGCCTGGTTACATCAGCGTAGAGAAGGCAGGATGTTGTCTGTCATCCTGGCAGAGGCTGTAAGCAAATGTGAGCAGGGTTACGGGCTCTGTGTCTTTAAGGCCCTGAGTTCACACTGTTCATGATCTGTTTCCTAATTATATTCTTTAAATGTTGAAAGCACTTTCTTTTCTTGCCCTTTGGGGGAAAAAAAGCCATATTCCAAAAAAGCATCTCATCAATGATTCAATCAAAGAAATGTCATCAATGAGAAGACAAATAGAAAAAAATTCCCCAACATTGTATTTGGATGGATTTCAACAGCAAATTTATATTTCAAAATATGAATGTAAATTAAAAGGCTAAATACTTGAAAGTCAAAAATATTCCTTGTTTGACATTAAAGTCAGTGACTTGATCACATTTGCTGAATGTAGCTAGTAAAAGTGCTAATTTATGGCTAAGTAATTAAACAGGGAGACAGATGGGGAATCAAATGAGTCTTCCTTACATTCAAATTTGCATACTGTTTCTAATGGTGCATACCCTTATTGCTCTATATGGCACCCTCCAGTATTAGGAGACACAGAGAGTTATTTATGTCAGCTTTGCTCATGCATCCCAGAAGAAAGAAATAGGGAATTATATCAAGCCATAGACTTAGATAAAACACAGATCTCAGTTAGATGTTCTCTTCTGTTCCTCATTCATTCATCATTTTTGCTTCTGTTTCACAATGGGTAGAATAGGCAACTATCAAATAGTGAAATGTTCTCCATTGTGTAATCGAAAACAAAATGATTTAGGACCAGAAGATCATCTCATTTCAGCTTTCTCAGTAACTAGTTGTGTGACCTTGAGCAACTCTGTTCTCTCTAGTCCTTAGTTGCCTCTTTCTACATTTGAGTTTAATGTTGTCTGGATTATCTCTAGGCAGCATGGCACAGTGGAGAGAGCAAGGGCTCTACTTTTGATCTTGGAGCAACCACCTACTTGTTGAGTGATCTTGGACAACTTAGTTTAATCACTGTGTGCTACAACAAAACGGGGATGTTAGGTGTTCATACCATATAAAGCCCTTAAGGTAGTCCCTGGCATATAATAAGTACCCCCCAAAAGTTATCTGTTTATTATCTCTAAGATTCCTTCTTGCACTTAGATTCCTTGAGTCTATGTGTTGAAGTATGAAGGAAGGTAACTTAATGACAGCTAATCTAGCCTGCTTCCAACCTGTGTCAGACTTACAATTTCTAGAAATCACTAGCAGAGATTATTTAACTGTCAGGACCTTATTTGTACTGCCCTTGATGCTACAATGCCACCAGAGGGAAGGATGTCAATCCCTCCCAGGCCATTCCAGTGTCACAACCACCAAGGAGGTTCTGGCCAGGCAAGTGGTCCAACAACCGGTACTGTGCTCAGAGTTGTGTTCACAGATGCCAGTGGGACTTGCAGAAGGAAGTAGTGATTCTCTTCTCCATCTCCCTTGCCTTCAGTTCCTACAGCTCAATAGACAGAACCTGGAAGTCAGTGTTCCTGGGATTGGCATTAAGGAACACAACTACATGACTTAGACTTGAGCTGTTGGCTACCCACATATACACTCATGTGGAGCTCTGCCAAGGAGAGAAGCAATTTCTTTAGAATTTGTTAGAGTTCTAAAAAACTCTTTTACTGAATTTTTAACCTCTCATGGATAGGGATAACCCAGTGATCAGGTACCATTTGCTTTTATAATCCACTTCATTTTCATTTTTTTGTTGTTGTTGCTGTGGCCAGTTATTTGGAATTCCAACCATATGAAAAATTTTAAAACAAAACCATAAAAGATGTCTATGGTGGACATCACTCTCTGGCAAACAGACCTCTTCGTTTTCCTAAAAGTACCTTGATGTACTTCTAATGTCTTAATGTGACTGCAAATCAAGACACTCTGCCCTTTGCTATGCAAGAGATAGAGAGGTACCCAAGTCAGGCAACTTGGATTCTCCTCTGACTTTAAATATCATGCAAAGTGAAAGAGGAATGGGTGCTAGGTATTCTCCATTTGTGTCTCCAATTCCACTCTCCAGCCATCCACCCTCCTTGGAGTCCTGGAGGGTTCATCTTTACAGACTACATCAATGGGCTTCCTTGACCTCTGGCTTCTGTTTGGTTTTGGCCAGTGGAAGACACTGGCAGAAGACCAGAAGGCAGAAGAATGAATGTAGGGTCATTTTCACCTTCCTCCCTCCCTGATGGACACTGTAGGTTGGTTCTTTCCCTCTATTAATTCCTTAGTTCTATATGGCATCCCTAAAAATTAATAAATACTTTTCCAGTTTAGTCCCACCACAGAGTGGCAGGTTTGATTATTGCCCTTTGAAAATCAGTATCAATGTGAGTTGAAAATTGTCTGAAAGAAAATAAAATCAAAAAAATTTAAAAAGCTCTACAGTTGCCTTTTTATTAAACATCAGAATTCATTTATAATAAATAAACTGATTAATTAATCTCTTTTGGGCAGACATTATTTTCACATATCTAAAAGTATTTTCTAATTTCCTGTGTGATTTCTTCTTTGATTCATTGATTCTTTGGCTGTGTGTAGTTTAATTTTCATAGTCTTGTAAATTTCCCAAGTTTCCTTCTGCAATTGATTTCTAATTTCATTGCATTGTGGTCAGGAAACAGGCATCCATAGTATCAATCCTTTTAAACATGTTACGGTTTGTTTTATGTCCTAACATATGGTCTTTTCTAGAGAATTTGTATTATTCTCTTGTTAGGTACAGTGTTCTATAGATGTGTTAGGTCTAGTTGTGTTATAGTGTTGTTCAAATCTTCTATTTCCTCATTGATTATTTGTCTAGTTGTTCTGTCTGTTATTAAAGTGGGGTTTGAAGTCTCTAATTACTATTGTTGACTTATCTATTTCTCCCTTCATGTCTGTTAATTTTTTCTGTGTTTGATTCATGTATTCTGGGGCTCTCTTATTAGGTGCATATATGCTTATAATTGTTATGTTTTCTTGATGGATTGTTGCAAACCTTTGCCTAATTTTTAAGTCCTGAAAAAGTTGATATTGACTATTTTGCCAGTGTTCTTGTTGCTTTTATAGAACAGTGGCTTTTGGAGATCCTTACTCAGACATTCCTGGTGATGAGAGAAAGTTCTTCAGATTTTCAAAGAGTAGTATAAGTTTATGTTGTGTGTTCTTGGAAATACTTTTTTTTTTTTTTTTAGACTATCACTTTTACATAAAATCTGAAAACAATTAGAAAACACTGGGGTAAAATAAACTTTAACATAATTAACAGCTACTATACAGGTCATTTTTACGTGAACATAGGAGGTGTGCAGGCATCATTTTAATGTCCCTAGAACAGTCAGTCTGATGAGTTTATGTCAATGTTGATCATCTCAACCATCTTTACATTTTGGGTGCTATTTATGGATCTGCAGTTCTGTGGATCCATCTCACAGAGTACATATGGTAAGAGTAGGAGACATTGTCTTCCTCCAAATATGAGCGGCTATAATCTTGTCTCCCTTCAACATGGAAGATTTATCTCTACCATGTGTTATTCATGTAAACATTCCACATAAGTAGAAGTTCAGTGGAGATCACTTTGATTTTTTTTCTAGGACCTCTTATATACTGTAAAGATTAATAATGAACTAATAGAGAATAATTACTGACAAAAATATTAAACAAAACTGGACATGAAAAAGGAAATCCACATAAAATCCATCTGTTGCCAACAAAATTAAGAAATGTTAAAAACTATTAGCAAATTTGTAATAGAAATGTTAACTTTTCCCCCAAACAACGAGTAGGTGTTTAGATTGTTTTTAAGTAATAGCCAAAAGGCCAAAATTAACTGATTTCTTTTGCAGTGTTTGTCCTTCTTATGTGAACCTTGACACATTTTTGTTCATATCATAATTATTTGGTTGCCCTTTATTTTCTCTTTTAGGTTGCATGGGCTTCAGTGGTGTGGCCTGTGTCAGTCATCTGTTTTTCTCCAAGGACACCAAGCACAACATCTTGCACCTAATAGGTATAAAAAAATTGGGTCTTGCATTCAGGATATTACACCCTAAAACCAAGAAGGGTTTATGGTAAAAATAGGGTTAGGAGCAGACTACTCAAAACCTACTGGCCTTTATAACAAGAACACTAGTAATGACAAACCTAAGAGTGAAAAAGATCTGTTAAATTTGTAACAACTAAAGAAATGCTGCAGTAAATAGAGTTCTTTACCTTTAAAAGGTGATAGTATGAACTTCCTTCCTTAATTACTCACTGTGCTCACAGATGAATTTTTCCTGGTCTGCTTGTTAGGGACTGAATGTTTTTGTCTCCCCCAAATTCGTATGTGCAAGTACAATCTCCAGTGTGATGCATTTTGAGGAAGGGGCTTTTGGAGGTGATTAGGCCGTGGGGGTGGAGTCCTCATGAATGGGATTAGGACTCTTATAAAAGGGACCCTGGAGAAGTAGCTTGTCCTCCTTCTGCCATGTGAGGACCCAGTGAGAAGGTGGCAGTCTGCAACCTAGAAGAGCCCTCACCAGAACCCAACCATGCCGGCACCCTGATCTCAGACTTCCAGCCTCCAGAACTGCGAGAATAAATTTTTGTTGTTTATAAGCCACCTAGTTTATGGTAATTTGTCACAGTAGCCCCAGCTAAGGTACCACCCTTTTGCTGAGGTTGCAGCTATTTGACAATCCAGCTCTGCACAGGGGTTTCAGCTCCTCGCTCTTCATCTTGTCCAGGTCTCAGCAACTATCTGCACATGAACACAGAAACCCAAGTGCCTTGGGTATTGGGACCAGCCACCACCCCTCAGGGCATCTGCAGTGTCAGCTCACAGGACACTTTTCAGTTCTCTCTTCCATGTGGCCACTGGAGTTTATTCTTTCTTTCTTGTGAGCTCAACTATAAATTTTAAAAGACTTTTAAAAAAAAACCTATATTTTAGGCAGCGTAGCAAGGAGGTCATTGAGGGAGGTTTTTGCATTATCTCTTATCTTAGTCTGTGATCTAGCCAGCAGAGTTCCCGCCCTCAACACTGTTTTTAAAAAGTCTTTAACTAACAGATCACTGTTACTGGAATAACAGGAACATTAAGGCTCATTGTGTTTAGCAGGGGGCACTTATGGGAAGAGAGGAAAGGAGCAGAGAGATTTAGGAAGGAGAGGAATTCTTTTTATATTGAAAGTCTAATTTTGAACCAGTTCTCTAGGGCTTATCGGTTTTTTTTTTTTTTTTTTTTTTTTTTAGCATCTTCTCTAACACACACTCTAGACACAGGGGGTTGAGTGATTGTTTTGAGACTAATTACTCAATGTGTGAACTATCAGATCTTTTGTCTTTGTCCTTCTTCTGTATTGATCAGCATCACTACAGTTGGCTGGACCATGGCGAAAGATGCCGTAGGAAACACTTAACAAATCCGTTTAACGACAATGGTTACCATCTCTGATAGGACCATGATTGGAAAGATGCAGGAACAACTGGATGAAATAAGATCTAAATCCTTACTGTCTCTGCTCTTGTCCTCTTATTCTACATATATTTAAAAAATTTGACAACTGCATCTGAAACCTCCTATAGGGACCATCCTGTTACTAAAGGGAATTCTAAATTCTCATCCTTGGAACTCTAGGGTTCCCCAGAGTCCTTAAAGAATTCTGTAGGAAATAATATATTGGTTTATTTATTCAACAAATATTCACTGAGTGTTGGCCAGATGTCTGACACTGGGTTGGGGATGGTCTTTGGGGAGATAGAACAGCCAAGTTTCTGGCCTCACTCCTTCAACCAGAGCAGCTCTGCTGGTGTCTGCTTCCTAGTCAACAGTCTGTGTAAGGGGGGTTCTGCTGCTTAAAGAAAGTTTAAAATCTCCTGAGGCATGGGGAATGCCCTTATTTAAAATAAGTTTTTATTAAACAAAGCTATTTTGGAGCCATTGCCTAATAGTTGTAGGTGTAAGTGAATTCTGTATCAGCACAAAGATGAGCACATAGCAGGTATGTGTGTCATTCAGGGTAGTCTATGAAGCTGCTGTAACAAATGACCCCCAAATCTCAGTGACTTATAACATGAAAAGCTTATTTCTTGCCTATATGATAGGTCCACATGGTGCATTGTCTGTGGCTGCACTCCACACATCATCCTACTTTGGGATTCAAGCTGCAGAGCAACTTCTATCTGGAACATTGTGAGTCTGTGGTAGGGGGGAAAGAAAAACATGGTTAAGTTTACATTGGCTCTTACAGCTTCCACCTGGAAGTTAGATGGGTCACTACTCTTGACATCTCATTGGTTAAACATGTTTAATGGCTTTATCAGATATCACTGGCACAGGGAAATATAATCTTTCCATAAGGGAGGGACAGCAAATATTTGGGAACAATAATGCAAAGTGCTGTAGTACTCAGTAAATATTTGCTGATTAAACAACTCTATAAAATAAATATTCATGTACCAATGCATTCTCAGATCCCAATCACGTAAACCAGTCTCTCTGAGAAGTCCACAATTGTATGCTTTTTGTATTATGTGAAGAGACAAATGAGTTTAAAATAATCTCAAGATTTTTAATGCCACAACTAAGTCACAAATAGCCTTCAATGCTCCTCACCAATTGGGAAAGGAAACCACAACATCCATTCCCCAGCCCCACATCTAGTCTGCCTTTTCAAAATGTGCTGTAAAATATTAGAAGGAAAAAGGTCTGGAATGTAAGGATTAAGAAGACATTCACATCAGCAGAAAGCCAGGCTGTAACCCCCACCCCCAAGGAGTTGCAGAGCTTAGTTCCAGAGCCAGATTGTATAAGATGGGGTTTAAAAAATAATCTGGAGCCACCCTATGTAAAACAAATTGTCCGCCAACAGGAAGCCTCAAAGGGGAATGCAGAGGATGAAGCAATGAAATGGATTCCAGGCTACCATGAGGATTTTCTTGATTGAAACAAGACCAACTTATGGAATCATGCTCTGTGTGAGTCCCCTATTCCCCCCTTTTCTGCAAAAACATGAAAGAAAGCATATAGAATTTTTTTCTTGTAGCTGGATTACATAAAGGAAAGATGCTTCTCTGTGCAAAAAGATACATAAGGGAAAGCTGTGGTTGGACTCTGCAGTGTAAATGTCAAAAATTCAACTAAAACTAACCTTAGCCAAAGGGAATAATACCGATTCTCAAAGCTGAAAAGTCCATTAATCTGCACTAGAGACCAAATCGACCTAATAGATATTTACAGAACGTTTCATCCAACAGCTGCAGAATTCACGTTTTTCTCCTCAGCTCATGGATCATTCTCAAGGATAGACCATATGTTAGGCCACAAAACAAATCTCAAAAAATTTTAAAAAATTGAAATCATACCAAGTATTTTCTCTGGCCACGGTGGAATAAAACCATAAATCATAACATGAGGAACATTGGAAAATATAGAAACACATGGAAATTAAACAATGTGCTTCTGAATGACCAGTGGATCAATAAGAGATTAAGAAGGAAATTTTAAAATTTCTTCAAAGAAATAAAAATAAAAACACAACATATCAAAACCTATGGGATACAATAAAAGCAGTATAAGAGGAAAGTTTATAGCAATAAGTGCCTACATCAAAAAAGCAGAAAAGCTTCCAATAAACAACCTAATGATGCAACTCAAAGAACTAGAAAAACAATAGCAAACCAACCCCAAAATTAGTAGAAGAAAAGAAATAATAAAGATTAGAGCATAAATAAATGAAATTGAAACAACCAAAAAAATGCAAAAGATCAACAAAATGAAAAAAGTTGTTTTTTTTAAAAGATAAACAAAATATATACACCTTTAGCCAGACTAACTAAAAAAAAGAGAGATGAATAATAAATAAATAAAATCAGAGATGAAAAAGGAGGCATTACAACTGATAATGCAGAAATCTAAAGGATCATTAGAAACTGCTATGAGCAACTATATGTCAATAAATTGGAAAACCTAGAAGAATGGATAAATTCCTAGACACATACAACCTACCAAGATTGAACCAGGAAGAAACAAAAAACCTGAATAAACCAATAACAAGTAATGAGATAGAATAATAAAAATCTCCCAACAAAGAAAAGCCCAGGACCTGATGGTTTCACTGCTGAATTCTACCAAGCATTCAAAGATAACTAATACCAATCCTACTTAAACTACTCCAAACAAATCAAAGAGGAGGGGATACTCCCAAACTCATTCTACAAGGCCTATATCATCCTGTTACCAAAACCAGACAAAGACACAACAACAACAAAAAAAGAAAACTATAGGCCAATATCTCTGATGAACATAGATGCAAAAATCCTCAACAAAATACTAGCAAACTAAATTCAACAGCACACTAAAAAGATTACTCATCATGGTCAAGTGGGATTCATCCCAGGGATGCAAAGATGGTTCAACATATGCAAATTAATCAATGTGATACATCTTATAACAGAACGAAGGACAAAAAGCATAAGACAATTTCAATTGATGCTGAAAAAGCATTCAATAAAATTCAACATCCCTTCATGATTAAAAACTCTCAAAAAACTGGGAATAGAAGAAACTTAGCTCAACATGATAAAAGCCATATATGACAGACCCATAGCTAGTATCATAATGAATGGGGAAAAACTGAAAGCCTTTTCTCTAAGATTTGAAACAAGACAAGGATGCTCACTTTCACCACTGTTATTCAACATAGTATTGGATGTTCTAGCTAGATCAATCAGATAAGATAAAGAAATAAAGGAGATCCAAATTGGAAACGAAGACATCAAATTATCCTTGTTTGCAGATGATAAAATCTTGTATCTAGAGAAACCTAAAGACTCCACCACAAAAATATTAGAACTGATAAACAAATTCAGTAAATTTGCAGGATACAAAGTCAATATACAAAAATCAGTAGCATTTCTATATGCCAACAGTAAACAATCTGAAAAAGAAAACAAGAAAGTAATCCCATTTACAATAGCTACAAATAAAATAAAATACCTAGGAATAAACGTAACTAAAGAAATGAAAGCTTTCTATAATAAAAACTATAAAACATTGATGAAAGAGGTTGAAGAGGACACACACACAAAAATGGAAAGATATTCCATGCTCATGGATTGGAAGAATCAATATTGTTAAAATGTCCATACTACCCAAAGCAATCTACAGATTCAGTGTGATCCTCATCAAAATACCAATGACATTCTTCACAGAAATAGAAAGAATAATCCTAAATTTTATATGGAACCACAAAAGACCCAGAATAGCCAATGCTATCCTGAGCAAAAGAACAAAACTGGAGGAATCACATTACCTGACTTCAAATTATACTACAGAGCTGTAGTAACTAAAACAACATGGTACTGGCATAAAACCAGACACACAGGCCAATGGAACAGACTAGAGAACCCAGAGATAAATCCACACATCTATAGTGAACTTATCTTCAAAAAGGGTCCCAAGAATATACAATGGGAAAAAGACAGTCTCTTCAAAAAATCGTGCTGGGAAAACTGGATATCCATAGGCAGAAGAATGAAACTAGATCCTTATCTCTCACCACATACAAAAATCAAATAAAAATGAATTAGAGACATAAATATAAGACCTGAAACTATGAAAATTCTAAAAGAAAACATTGGGGAAATGCTTCAGGGCATTGGTCTGGACAAGAACTTCTTGATAATACTCCTATAGCACAGGCAACCAAAACAAAATTAGACAAATGGGACCACATCAAGCTAAAACGCTTCTGCACAGTAAAGGAAAAAATCAACAAAGTGAAGAAACAACCCACAGAATGAGAGAAAATATTTGCAAACTAACCATCTGACAAGGGATTAATAACTAGAATATATAAGGAGTTCCAACAAACCAATAGGAAAAAATCAAACAATCTGATTAAAAAATGGGCAAAGAATCTGAACAGACATTTTTCAAAAGAAGACATACAATAGCTAATAGGTTTATGAAAAAATGCTCAACATCATTAGCCATCAGAGAAATACAAATCGAAACCACAATGAGATATCGTCTCATCCCAGTTAAAATGGCTGTTATCAAAAAGATAAGCAATAATGAGTACTGGCGAGGATGTGGAGAAAGGTGAACCCTCATACACTGTTGGTGAGAATGTAAATTAGTGCAACCACTATAGAGAACAGTATGGAGGTTCCTCAAAAAACTGAAAATAGAACCACCATGTGACCCAGCAATCCCACTGCTGGGTATAAATCCAAAGGAGGGGAATTCAGTATATCAAAAACATATCTGCACCCCCATGTTTACTGGAGCACTATTCACAATATCCAAGATATGGAATCTACCTAAGTGTCCATCAACAGATGAATGGATAAAGAAATTGTGGTACATATACACAGTGGAATATTATATAGCCACAAAAGTAATGAAATCCTGCCATTTGCAACACCATGGATGAAACTGGAGAACATTATGTTAAGTGAAATAAGCCACACACAAAAAGACAAATCACATGTTCTCACTCATATGTGGGAGCTAAATATTAAGAGCAATTAATCTCATGGAGACAGAGAGTAATGACAGTTACTGGAGGCTGGGAAGGGTAGCGGGGAGCAGGGGATAAAGTGGAGATGGTTAATGGGTGCAAAAATATAGTTAGGTAACTAAATAGAATGAACGATATTTGATAGCACAACAAAGTGACTATAAACAACAAATTAGGATATACCTTAAAGTAACTAAAACAGTGGCATTGGAATATTCCTGACACAAATGTTAAATGCCTGAGGTGATACATACTCTAATTACCCCGACTGAATTAATTCACATTGTCTGCCTGTATCAAAAGGTCACATGTACCCTATAAATATATACAACTATTATGTACCCATAGTAATTAAAAATTTAAAGAATATATATTACCCAAAAGAGCTGAAAAGTCCATAGGTGGATTTTGGCTTTAGGTACAGCTGGATCGAGGGGCTCATGTAATATTACCTGGACTCTCTCTCGTTTGTTTCTGTTTGGCTTTATTCCACAGGATGGGTTGTGTCCGTCCAGGTTTGCCTCATCAGAGCCTTGACCACTGCACAACATACCTGCCTTGGCTGAGCATTCAAATCTCTATGGAACTGCCTGCAACAGAATTATGTCTTTAGCCTACTGCTGGCCTGTGTCAGTTCTTCCTTTGGGGGTGATAGGGCTTCTTTGTGGGCTACCACTCAGGTCTTCTGGATCTTCCCTTGGCCATTTACTGTTGGTTGTCAGCCATCGATCTCTCATCACCTTTCAGCAGGGTGGCACCATTACCCCGCTGCTGTCTTTGTAGGCTTTGTTCCCCCAGATTTTTCAAATTCCCACATCATTGTAACCTTCCCTTCCACTGGACATTTCCCCAGGCCACCACTGGTGAAATCTGTAGCAATCAAGCCATTACTTGTGTCAGGGGTTATCTCTGCCCCACCTACTAACTCTGACATTATTCTCTTTGCCCACCAGGCAGTATCTGAGGGAGTCACAAATTCAATGATTATTTCTGTAAGTACTATTAGCATTATAATATTTTCCACTTAGTATTATAACTTCCCCATGACTCTATTCTTCCACATCACAATATGGCTGTGTAGTTATATGCTTTTGGAAGGTATGATATTTTACTTATTTGATCCCCTAGCATAAGACAGTTGGGTTTTTTTCAGTATTTTGTAAACTATTCTAAGTAAATACAGCGATGAACATATTTGTGTGCATGTCTTACAGTCTTTTCTAAGAGTTCTTTTAAGGATAAATTCCTAGGAGTAAATTCTCTGGGTCAAAGTTATGCACATTTCCAAGATCATTGATAATACATTCATATAATATGAGTTCCTCATTTTGGAGGAACCCAAACTGAACATTCAACAAAATCCTTCTTGCATATTTTAAATTAGATTTATTTTCTTTAAAAACAATAAAGCATAAATGTATTCACTTTTATTCTAAGTATTTACTTCTATGGTTTTTGCTTTGTTACACTTGATATTTCAATCAAATCAGTAGTGCTTCTGAAAAGAAATATCGGGAGGCTTTCTAAAAATATCACATCTTTGCCAAAATGTTCAGATTTGAAAATGAAATGTGTCCCCAGTAATTGAATTGCACTGCAATCCAATTCATCTCAGTTCCAAGGAGGAAAGAAAATTGCACCGTGAGAGTCGTGACTGTAGCACGTTACCCATGACTTGCAAACTCGCTTGAACAAAAACCTGGAGCCTAGATGTACAGAAAGAGAAAATGCAAGCTTTGGTTTTGAGAAAGTGATATTAGATTATTAAGTATGAAATGCCCTATTTCCTTAGGTACTAAGTTTGTTGATATGTCTGACATTTCACTTTGACACTTGTTTTATTTTTTGTGAAGGTACATCCTCAGTATTTCAAATGCACATTTTGGCTTGTGATTATCTTTCACTTTTTTTGAGCAATTTTTGTGAAACCGTGTATAAGTCAAAAACCTGTGTTATTTTCAAATATGAGTTCCATCATGGAACCAATGAAGTGCAGACAGCTTGAAATATCAATGAAGTGTCTGGGAAGGATGTGGCTAATGAATGCATAGTACAATGCTTCATCTCTTAGTACATGATAGTGTTTTCATCTTGTTTGGAACCGTCTTATCTCTTTCATTTTTGCATTTTAGTTATATTGTACTGATATGTAATCTAATTTTTATAGTCTCACTAAAGTTGCAAAGTAAAGAAACATGATATGATATAATATAATATAGCTGCATTTACAATTTATGATCTTTGCATAATCTAGTACTCCCTAAATTCATATTTTAAGTTCTACATGCTTTACAGCTGCACATTATATGTTTGGTTTTATGGTATCTAATATTTAGTCTGGCCAGTGTGATGTCTAACCCCTTCAATAGTATTAGGAAGATGACCTGTAAAACTACCTATCTACCCATCATCTGTCTTTCTTAGAGCAAATGATCTCAGTGGAGTAAAAGACTAAAGGCTCCAAGTTGTTAGGTTGCAAAAAAAATGATTTATAGTAGTTTTTTTCAGCAGTATTTTAGCAGCAAAAATTTACCACCTTGTAGCAGGGTTCTTTTCAGTGACATTGTCACTATTATTGACACCAGCCTCTAAATGAACACTTATGAAACCTTTGTTCGGTAGAAGTTTCCTACTATATCTTCCCCAATTCTTGCTCTTTTAACGTGTCTTCTTTCTGTGTCAGTTAATTGAGCTGTAGTGTCATGAGGAATTCGTTGGAATAGTTTGAATCTTGTTCCAGTCACGGCTTTATCTGCTTGAATATGTGATTGTGGGTTCAAACCTTTCTTCCTTCTCTTCTCCTGTAGTACCTTGGAGATATTAGCACCTTCGGCTAGGTGTTTCTCTGGATTCTGGGAAGAATATGAAAATGTGTGCATGAAGAGGTTGTAAAATGAGTGTTAAAAGATGAAATAATGATTTAAGATCCTTTTAAAAAATAAAATTTCAAATGTGAAATTATTAATAGTTTATGTAAGTTCATTCAATAGATTCGGGTAACTTTTTTTTTGTTAGACCAGAAATTTCTGTTTCACCAAGGTATTTGTACTTTATATCAGTTGGGACTTCGGGGGCTTGAATGATTCAAGGATTATGCACCCGTAACAAGGTGTCCTGGCTATGTGAGGTCAACAGGGTTCCTGAAACCTGAAAGACAACAGTGGACACTTAGAAGTGTCTGTATTATTTCGTGTCACTTTTATGGAGTTCAGAAGTTTCTTAGGAAAGAAGCTGATCCCTGTCAGTGATGGGTTAAAGTCATAACTCACGATGCCATGAGACACTGCATCTCAGTCTGTCTCCTGTCACCTCTGAAGAATTCCAGATATTTCCATAGTCCCCACACAAAGGCCCAGGTGCACATCAGAATTATCTGATCCTACTTTGAGTTCACAGTGATGCTGGGACATCTGAATTCTTAGTTAAAATTCCAGGAAGCCCAGAGGCTCAGGGATAGCACACGTAAATAGAAATATTCTACTATCTTAATTCACAAATGGTATCTCCTTACCACATTTCTTTTTTCTTGAGGATTAAATGGCAAAAAAAAAAAAAGGAAAGAAAGAAAGAAAAGAAAAGAAAAGAACAAGTCCAGCGGTTCCTCCTAGCACACTTCTGTGGAGTTGCTTTTCCCTTGGCAGTCTTCAGCGTCCTCTTGGAGGTGCAGGCACACCATTGATTAGTCACCAAAGCCTTATTCTAGCCCTGCTTTCTTTTGTGCTATGTACTGTATCACCAAAAAGCTATAATTTTGACCTTAATTAAAATCAAAATTATAGCTTTTTGGCGATACAGTACACAGCACAAAAGGTCATTGAAATCTTTTATTAAGTTTTTGGTCCAAGTCTGGACTCTAAATATTCTATTATGCATCTGGATTTCTGTTTGTATGAGCTTAAAAGTGTATACCCTTGTTGAGTCTCTTTTGAGATTGGTTTGTATTTTGAAAATTATGCCTTTGATCTAAAAAGAGCATTTGGTTTCCACATTTACTTTCCTTTTCATGTCCACCTTGACCCTGGAGGACTCACTTATCCTCACTGTTGTAGTCTCATCTCCCTGTGAAGGGCGGCCCCTCCCGCTCGCTTGCAGATGATACAGGGATGCTAGTTGCATGTCTCCTCCTGGCCAAGAGGCCAACAACTAGAGTTAAGGCACAACACGGCACAGCTGGTAAAGTGCTGAACTGAGTAAGGGAGCAACGTGATCACAGGCTGAAGGAGCTGCAGGACTTAGCCAACATGTGCTGGCAGAAGAATGGATTCTCAGCTGCTGGAGCAAGGGGGGTGGAAGGTAAAGTTGGATAAGGGAGAGCTTATCACTTTGGGAGCACCATTCTGGGATTTAGGATCTAAC
>CM052436.1:9987838-10003081 GCA_028533085.1 Varecia variegata | reverse complement strand
GCTGCTGGCTGTTCCAGGGCCTCTTGCCAATCATCCATCCCTGGGGTCATCCTCCCAGAAGACATGGGGAGTGGCAGCCATGTCCCCCCGAAGGGATGGGCAGGCTGGGTGTTCTCCGTGGGAAGGTGGCATCATAGGCACAAAGTATCATTTGCCTTGGGACATATACCGCCCTCTCGATTATTCATGGTAACTGAGAGACCTGCTCTCTTGGCTAATTGAAACCCATAGATAATCCCTGAGCCTTGCTGTGGCTAACTGGTGAAACCTCTGCCTCCACTCAGCCCAGGTCCAAGCGCTGACCTGAATTGAATTTCACGCTTTCTGATAGGGGGTGCTGCTGGGTGGTAAGATGACTGGCAGGCAAGAGATAGAAACACACGGCCTGAATCGTACCCGAGCAGGCTGATACCTCTACACACTCCAGAGCGCTATCCCCGCCCCTTCATCATAAATACTAGTCCAGTGGTACAGTGTTTTATGGTTTTTTCAGGGTCTTCCCATGTATTTTCTCATTAGATGCTTACAGCACCCTGGGCAGGTAAGAACCAACTTGCTGGCATTCTTACTGCATTGATTAACTAGGGGATGCCCTGCGTAGATTCTGTCTCTGACTCTCTCTGTTAGTTTGCTAGGATGGCTGTAACAGATGGCCACAAACTGGGTGGCTTAAACAATAGAAATTTATTCTCTCAAGTTCTAGAGGCTGGAAATCCAAAATCAAGGTGTTGGCAGGGCCACGGTCCCTCTGAAAGCTCTAGGGGAGAATCCTTCCTTGCCTCTTCCAGCTTCTGGTGGTAGCCAGCACTCCTTGGCGCTCCCTCGCTTGTAGCTGCAGCACTTCCATCTCTGCCTCCATCTTCACCTGGTCTTCCTCCCTCTGGGTGTCTCCTCTGTTTCCTGATCTCCTCATATGTCTCTTTATAAGGACACCGGTCACTGGATGCAGGGCCCCCCCTAATCCAGCATTGCTTCAGTCAACTTGATCACATCTACAAAGACGCAGTTTCCATATAAGAGCACATGCACAGGTACTAGAGGTTAGGACTTGAAGATATCTTTTGGGAGGACACAGTTCCACCCCCAACACCTTCTTAGACGGTTAGTATTGTGTTTCAGGTGACTTCCTGGGAAGCTGACCTTGAGAAGGAAATGACTGTGCTCTCAGGGAGTGTGCTCAGGACTGACGCCTGCAAGGGAAGGGGAAGAGCAGCTTTGGGCACAGGGAGAAGCTGGGCTCCAGTGCAGCTCCCAGCCAAAGCCTCTGCGCATGGCGTGGTGAGCTCTGGAGCTGAGCTGGCCCTGGTCCAGGTGAGAGGACTTGACCTTTATACCTCTGCATGGACCAGTCCTTGGATGGGGGCCGCCCTGGCAACAGGTGCATGGCCTTGGACAGGATGGTTGCTGAGGGCAGTTCCCAGGGAGGGCTCACAGCTGAGAGCCCACAGGCGGGGGTATAAGCTCTTCAGCATGGTAGGGAATTGGGGGTGCTGTCCAGTGCCCACTGCTTACTGAGAGTCAGGACTGGAGCCCTGGGATTTTCAACTGAGTCCAGGCTGGTTCCATAAATAGTGGACAGCTTCCCTGCCCTACCTTGCTACCCAGTTGTGGTCCCTCCCCCCGAAATGAGGGATCAGATTCTATATGCCACACACTCTTAGCATCTGGGGAAGTACTCTGGCCTCCCATTTGTCTTCAGTTAGAATTCTCAGGGCTCTGTTGTGTTTCTTGGTCCTTGCAGGGCTGAAGGCTCACTTGTGTGCTCTGTGTGTTTTCTCTTGAGAACTTTGTGGCAACAGAGTTTGGCTCACTTGCCACTGGCATGCCTAGTTCAGAGACAGAGGTGCTTTCCTGGGAAACACCCCTCCCTCCCCCATCACTGATGAGTGGTGGGAAAAGTTGATGAAGGAGTTGTGGGAAATGGGATTTTTGACAGCTAGAGTAATAGTTTGGGACATTCCCGTAGATGACAGGGCTACTCAGGGCAGAGCCATCTCTTAACATCCTCTTAGCACCTGTACCATGCCCACTTTCTCCTAGCTATGCAATTTCTAATTACTGGGTTCTTTTTGGTTTTTAATCATTTTTGTATTTTTAAGATGCATTTGGTTAAGTTTTGAGTTAGGTAATACAGACACATAGTCTGAAATTGAAAGGTCTCTAGGGGGGTTGCAGATAAGCTGCCTCTTATCTATACTGTTCAGCTCCCTGGTCGCCTCCCCAGAGGCCACTCTCTTCCACTTTCCAGAGATACCCTGTATGCATATGAGCCCACACACACATTTGTAAATGTGTAGGTATGGGATACATGCTGGTCAGTATCTTGCTTTTTCCACTTTAGCAATGTGTCTTGAACTGCCTTCCCCATCGATGGTACAAAATTGCCTTGTTCTTTATAATTACCACATAGTATTCATTGTATGGGGCTGCCATGTTGACCTAACCAGTCCTTGTTGATGGACAGTTAGGTTGTATACAATTTTTTTTATTATTCTCAAATCATGCTGCAGTAAACACTCATGCCCATTTGTCATTTTGTAAATGTTTCCAGTATATCTGAGGGGTAAATTCCCAGTCTTTGGCCAAAAGGTATGTCTGTTTTAACTGTTGATAATTATTGCCAAATTGCCTTCTGTAGAGCTTGTCCCAATTTAGATTCATACCTCCCTGGTATGCAAGTGTCTGTTTTTCTACATCTTTGCCAATACAAGGTACTCTTTTTGATTTTTGCCAGTCTGGTATATTAAACATGTTGTCTTGCTTTATTTATAGTTTCTCCTATTTACAAGGGAGTTGAGTATATTTTGATACCTCCTCAACAATTTACATTTCATTTCTGTTCATTGTTATGTCCATTCCTCATTTTTCTTTTGGGTTTTGGGATTTTTTTTTTTTTTTTTTTTTTGAGACAGAGTCTCACTTTGTTGCCCAGGCTAGAGTGAGTGCCGTGGCATCAGCCTAGCTCACAGCGACCTCAAACTCCTGGGCTCAAGTGATCCTTCTGCCTCTGCCTCCCGAGTAGCTGGGACTACAGGCATGCGCCACCATGCCCGGCTAATTTTTTCTATATATTTTTAGTTGGCCAGATAATTTCTTTCTATTTTTAGTAGAGACGGGGTCTCGCTCTTGCTCAGGCTGGTCTCGAGCTCCTGACCTTGAGCAATCCACCTGCCTCGGCCTCCCAGAGTGCTAGGATTACAAGCATGAGCCACCGCGCCTGGCCTTTAGGTTTTTTTCTTATTGATTTATAGATGCTTTTTATATATGAAGTAAATTAGTCCTCTTTGAGTGATATATTTTTGTTGTGTCCTCCATCTCCCCCCACTCCCTGTTGTTCTTTGTTCTTGGTTCTTGGTGATTCTTGCCATTTGCAGAGGTTATTTCCTTGGATTCCACTAACAAGAGAAGGATCATAGATGAGCTTTGGGGGTTTATGAACCCCTATGAATTGTATGTGTGTAATCATACTTATGAAGAGAGGCCCATGGGTTTCATCAAATTCTAAAAGGGATTATTTACCTCCCAAATATTTTTTTTAAATTTTATTTCAGAATATGACAGGAGTACAAACGTTTTGGTTACATGTATGGCTCTGTACAGTTTTGAATTACCTCCCGAATGTTAAGGGCCACTGCTTCATTGCCCATCCTTGTCAGTTCTGCTGACTGAATGGAAGTTTGTGGAAGTTTTGGGTCACCTTAGCCTGTTAGCTCTACTTCTAATTGGGCTAAAGTTGCGGATTATGCATACTCAAGACTAGGCAGGATGGCTCTCCAACCATGACCCTGGCGTGACTAAGCATGCCTGATTTCTGCCCCCTGCCGTGCCTAAGTCACAGGGGAGCAGCGTGATAGAATGTAGACAGATCTTTGGAAAACCTTGACGAGACAGCCCTAAATCCACGTCTCATCATCTCTTCGTGGGAAAGGAGATACGATTTATGGTGAGGGGTGGCTATGGTCAGAATATTTCCCCACCACCCCCAGATTCATATGCTGAAATTCTAGCCCCCAGTGTGATGCTATTTGGAATGGGGCTTTTGGGAGGCAATGAGATCTGCCCTCATGAATGGGGTTAGTGCCCTTATAAAAGGGGCTCGAAGGAGAGCATTTGCCTATTTACCACGGGAAGACTCAGCGAGAAGGCACCATTGCTATGACCCAGGACACGGGCTGTCACCAGACACCTCATCAGCTGGAGCCTTAGTCTTCTCAGCCTCTAGACTTGTGAGAAATAAATTTCTGTTGTTTATAAGCCACCCAGAGTATGGTATTTTGTTATAGCAGCCCAAACGGACCAAGGCAGTGGTTGAGAAGAAAGAGAAAGGGGGAATATTGAGGGAAATGAAAACCTTTTAAGAGCAAGAGCTACCACGTAACTTGGACATAAAAGGCACTATGTCGCATGTATGCACATGTGTGAAAATGCCTTGGGACTCTTTGAGCTGTCACATCTACCTGAGAAGCCTTCTGGGAGCAGCGCTGGGGGGGCTGGCAGGCGGGCCCTGCTGCTGGAACGCGTGTCAGCAATGCCCCGTCCCCTGTCACTCTCTGCCCCTTCACCCTGCTTTGTCTTTCCTCAAAGTGTGTCTCGCCACCTGTCTCGCCACCTGTCCTGGTTTGCTGGGGTTGCTGTTACAAAGTGCCACCAACTGGGCGGCTTAAACAGCAGAGACTTCCTCTCTCACAGTCCTGGAGGCTGGAAGTGCAAGATCAAGGTGTCGGCAGGGGCGGTCCTCCCGAGGGCTCTGAGGGAAGGGTCTGTTCCAAGCCTCGCTCCTTGGCTTGTAGATGGCCGTCTTCTCCCTGCGTCTCTCCACATCGTCCTTCCTCTGTGCGTGTCTGTCTCTGTGTCCAAATTTCCCCTTTTGATGAGGACACCGGTCATACTGGACCAGGATCCACCCTAATGACCTCACTTTAACTTTAAATTACTTCCCTAAAGTCCCCATACCCAAGTAAGGTACTGAGGTGGTGGAGCTTAGTACTCCAACATATGAATTTGGAGGGGACATAATTCAACTCTTAGCGTCACCTGATCCCATGGTGTATGTTAGATTTGTATGTCTGTTGTTTGTCTCCCCACTAGATTGTAAGCCCTGTGAGGAAGGGACCATGGCTCGATCCCTGATACATAGAATAGTTCCTAGTACAGAGAAGGTGCTCACTAGAATAGTTCCTAGTACAGAGAAGGTGCTCACTTAATGTTTTTCGAATGGATCAAAGAACGGTTTGATCTTCTCAGGACACGAGCACAGCCTTCTGGGTGAGGTCCGAGTCGGAAGGCTGTGGTTCTGCAAGCTCTTTCTGTTCCTCTCGCTCCTTGCGGCTCTGGCGTTGCCTGTCTGAATGACGACTGGGTTGAACGGGTTGTCTGGCTGGCACTCTATAGGAAAATCCTGGCCCCAGAACAGCTGTGCCTTCTGCAGGAATTTGTTAAGGTAGGCACCTAGGTATCAGAGTGACAGGTGACCAACCAGAAAAAGACAAATATTTTGCAGAGTCATGGGACTGTTAATGGACCCTCAGCTCTTTCCTGAGAAAATGTACCAACACTGCAACAGATGGGAGAAGTTGCTATTTGCAAACATACATTTTTTTGGATGTTTCCCATGGAGATATATGTAGGTTTGGAGTCTGTCTTTTTGACTGTAATTTTTTTTTATGAGTTTATTAGCCTCCTAAGCCAAATTCCTGCCAAAACATGTTGCAGTCCTGCTTGCTTCTCTTGCCCATTTTCTGAGCCATTGCATTCATTCTGCTCTTCCTCCCTGTGTCACCTCTGCCATTTTAATCCCCTACTTGAGCTCTTGTTTTAAATCCCACCCTGTGGCTTTTTGGTAAGTTGTCAGGCTGTCTTTCTGCCTTTCTTCAGACACTCTTGTTCCATGAAGCCACTGTCTTTGTCACAGCCTGCTCCTTGCCAGAGCTCTGTGTCCAGCAACTTGAGAGTGGACAGTGCATGGTGCTGAGAGACAGAGAAGGCAGGAGATGTAGTAACTGCTGCCAATGGGTCTTGCTATCTCTGTGTAGGGATGATAGAGTGACGTTTGGATTTCTAGTGATTCCTTTGTGGACCTGGAGGAGAACAGGGATTGCATGACCTCCCAAATCCACACAAAGCAACAGGAAAGAAATCAGTGTTTGCTCTTTGCTTTGTCTGTGAGGAGGAAATACTGATAATATAATAATGATTAACACTTATGGATCTCATACCATCTCCTGGACCATGTTCTAGATGCTTTGCTGCAGAAGACAGTTTATTCCTCACAACAGCCTTTTGTGGTAGGCACTGTTGTCCTGATTTTGCAGATTAGGGTGACCAGTGTCTTGGTTTGCCCAGGACCCTCTTGAGTTTAGCATGGAAAGTCCCACATTTTGGGAAGCCCCTCAGATCATGGCAGAACGACATTCACCCAAGAAAACACTTCATCGGAATGTTTGGGTTCCAAACTCAGGAGTTTCCAGATAAAAGTATTGATAAGCAGCTAATCAGGTCATGAGTCAGTGATGAAGTAAAGCCCAAAGCCCCAGGCATAACTGGGATGCCTTGTGGGTAATGACCTCCATGTATGGTCCCAAGGAGCATGAATGCCTTTCTCACATCTGCGGTACTTGCCTACCATCTTTTATGAGTTCATTATGAGATCAAGAGCTCTGGCTAATGTGTGTGTGTATATGCATCTGCCCAAATGTCTATGTGTATGTGTATGTATATATATATTATTAAATATAAAGTATATAATACTATGTTAAATATAAGTATGAACATACACATAAAGCTTTTGGGTGGTAGACTTCCTTAATGAAGGAAGCAGTGGGGAATGGAAATTACGTTGGGTAGCTCTGGTTAGCATTCAATCTGATTTCAGTACTTTTGCACTGAAAAAGTACTGAAAAGTCTGTGTGAGGGGAGACGGATTTTTGAATCAGATCTTGAAGCTGGAAGTGCATGTCTTATGCAGCACAGTGAACAGTCCCTTCAAGTCTCCTTGTTAAACCATCCTCCTACAAAAATGAACATAGATGATTTATTAAAAACAAAACAAAATACCCAGTGCTTTTCCTTGGCTTATTATGCAGGCTGTCTGGAGCTAGACCAGCCTCTGCTTAGCCCTCATTTGGGCTGAGAAGGGACTTCAGAGGCAAGTGGAATGAGGAAGTGCCCAGGGTGAAAATAAAAGCTTTGGGGAAAGTTGGCTGTAGAGTCTGGGATCAGGATATTTTAGCATTTTATCTGAGCCCTACTTTAGTGAAACGAAATGGATAAAGATAAGTGTTATCACTTAGTAATCTGCTTTTTAGTTGGAATTACTGCTGCTCTGATGGAGCAGTCTAGCTTTCTCAGTGCATTCTTTATTCCAGGTTAAAAATTTAATTAGAGAAACTAGTCTATGACTCAGTTCTCAGTTGAACATTTACATTTAATAATACTAATAAAGAAAAACTTGTTTTGAAAATAATTCTCCAGGTTTGTATAGTGTCATTCCCATAGGGTAACATTTTATTCTATTAAAAACTAACATTTGTGAGCAGTAGTTGCAATTTCAAGCCCAATTTGATGTAATAAAACTTGAATTTCCCTCTGGAGAGAATGTGCTATATGGCTATTGTACTCCCACCTAATTCATTACTCTGAGATACTTTTTCCTAGATCAAGAATGAGCTTTTTTATCAAAAAGGGCCATTAAAATGACTGAGAAAGTACCTGAGAATGTGTGCAGTAATAAATAGGTAAGTATTTTAGACCAACTATTTAGGATTTTAAAATTCCTTAAATCAGTTCCATCACAGATACATTCTGGAATACTTGAGATTTTTAACATAGCAGGATAAATCCTGGGCTAATATTTGATAGTTGCCATCTGTTTTTTTTACACGGCCACTTACACATACTCTTTTCATTGTTAACATTGTCACTTGCTACTATACTAATCACATTCCGTTATCTGCTCTCCTTCTGTTTTAGATACCTTCAAACATTAATTTTTCTTTTTAAAGGTAAATTAAACATGATAATTCCCCCTGGTTCCATGTGGAAAATAAACAGAAACGCAAAGAATAGAAATCACCTATAATCACACAACCGGGTGATAATCATTGTGAACATTTAGGTGGGTGAGTTACATGTGATACAGATATATACATTGTTGATTTTTGTTTTTTCTCCTTTGAATCTGTATGTTACAAAACTGGGATTAGAGTATTCATATTGTGTTACAATCTTACTTTTTTTTTTCACCTGAAATACAGAGAATATTTTCTCATGTTAAATAACCTTTTAAAATTTGATATTTGGTGATGTATGTAGCATGCCATTATTTGGAGTTGCTGTAATTTTTACAACCAGTTCCCAATTGTTGAACCCTGAGATTGTTTTAAAATTTTCCCTACATAAAGTGATACTGCTGTTACTAACCTTGTATGTACATCTCTGTGTCATCCCTTAAGATAAATACTCAGAAGGATTTTGACATATTGCCGAATTGCACAGAAAGATTATGCCAAATGGCACAACAGTATTTGAAAGTGACCCTTAAACTATGCATTTTGAGAATTAGTGGGGCTAATTATGATTTGTGTACGTGATTAAAAATTTGTTTCTTTTATGAACTATTATTAATAGTTTTCTGCCATTTTTCTCCTGTTCGTCTTATTGGTTTGTACCAACTTTTTACATGTTATGGATATTAGCGTTAGAGGAAAAACTTTAGACAGATTTAACAGAGTTTGAGCAAAGAACAAGAATCGATCCTTCCCGCCTGCCCCCCCCCGCAAACCAGAACAGCTTCATAGCAACTATGGGCTGCCACATAGTTGGATAATATTTATGGACAGAAAAAGGAAAGAAAATGGAAGTGATGTATAGAAACAGCTGGATTGGTTACATACAGCCCCATGTTTGCCTTATTTGAACACTGTTTGAACAGTTGGCTACCTGTGATTGGCCAAAACTCTGTGATGGGTGCAAGAGAGTGGGTTACAGTCTGTTTCCACATCCAGTTAGGTTACCGCTCACGATGTAAGGGGAGAAACCTTTCTGCCAAACTTAAAATACATAAGAAGGCAGCGTTAAGCTAAACTTAACACTTTGTTATGCTCTAAATATTTCCTCCTAGGTAGTCATTTGCCTTTTAATTCATTTTATGGCTCTTTTATTTTAGGAAGGGAGAAGAGGCTCATAGAAATTTTGTATTTTGTGTATTCAAACCAATTAGTCCTTTTTTTGTAAGTTTTCTCTTTTTTCTTATACTTAAGTAAACTAGAGGGTTTGTTGTTGGTTTTGATGTGTAAATTAACAGTGAGTCTTTCCAGTGTTTCATGGCCATCTGTAGACAAATCTTTGGGTTGGGTAGGGAGTTTTTACTGTATTTTCTAACCTGTTCAAGATTTAACCCTTTGGTGTCCTGTAGTAAAGCACAGGCTGTAGGGCTGACACTTTTTTGTCCCATCTGCTTTCTGCTACTTAGTAGCTGTGTGATCCTGGGCACAGTATTCAAACCCTCTCAACTTTGGTTTCTGTATCTGCGAAATGGTGATAACAATACCTCATGGATCATCAGTGGGAATTATGTTAAAAAATATATTGTGTGTGTGTGCATGTGTGTGTGTGTGTGTGTGTGTGAAGCAAATAGGTAGCCTGAAAATATATTCATTATTGTGTTAGTGAAGAAATGGCAGTTGGTTCTTCTCTTACCTTCACAGCTACATTTAACTTGTAAAGGTATGTATTTATTAGGCTCCTTTGGCTAACAAGAAACAGATACCCACTCACTTTATCATGGATGATGGAATTTTATTTTAAGGCCCTTATTTATTTTAAGGATAGAGGGGAGGGGAGGAAAAAGATTATGGAGCACCTCTGCAGTCAACACCTCCCGGAGGACTGGAATGCCTCTCGGGCATCCCGGGGGGCATAGATGTCTGCATTCTTTGAATTCCACTTCCCCTTTGTCTACCTCTGTCCAGGAACTCCCTTCCTTGGGGGCTTCTGGGCTTCAAGGGACAATTCCTCCATGCACCCTGTTCCCTGCCTCACAGGCTCTCACTATTCCTGGCTACTCTGCCTCCTGGTTTTTACTTTTTTTTCCTTCTGGATGCTGGGAAGGGGAAAATGGCTTCCTTCCATCCTCCTAGGTTCATTGGCTGGGCTACAAATTACATTGACATAAAGCAGGTTAACAGGAGAAAAACTATATTTAATTATGTCTGTATGCATGGGAGTCTCACAAAATATGAGACCCAAAGAAGGGCCAGACGATGGCAGCTCATGTAGCACCTTGAGCTGAAGAAAGGAACAGGGGCTTGGGGGCTTGGGGAGGTGGTGGTGACACAAGCTATGGGAGGGTGGGGGAAGGAAGTGTATGGTGAATAAAAGTTGTCTTGCTCTGCAGATAAAAAATCTCCCATGTACCAAAAGTTAGCCGGAGTAGCCCTTTTCCTGATACAGATACTTTCCTAACATGGATTTCCTTGGTAGATGAAGATTTCTTTTACAAAAGAACAGCTTTCCCTGTGTCTGCAGTTTCTCTGAATAATCAGCTCAATACATGCCAAAGCGGTGTAATCTAGGGTGGCACATTCTGGTCCCCTGCAGTCATATTTTGGGGTGGTTCGTCCTGAGCCCCAACGTGGGCATTTTGGGGGCCCCTGATATTTCTGGTATTGGCGACATGGTAGTAGGAAGTTGTGATCATTAAATCCTTACTGGCCTTGCCTCTTATCACCTTTTTTCCACTGTGTGTCCTTTAACAGCAGAGAATCATTTCACACTGGAAGAAAGTAAATTTATAGGTGATTCTCCAGGATTTGCCAGATTGGTATGTTCTGGAGAAGTTTATTGGACAACTTAATTCCCCATGTTTTTGATTTGGTAGCCAACTCTTTTCCTCAACACTCGGCAAAACATTTTACTGTCTTAACGGGTTATGATTTCTCCTACTGTGGTGTTTTTGGGGGTACCCAGCTGCATTTGCTGACTGACCCTTTGATAGACATCCCAGCATTCCCAGTGTGATCTTCAATCTCTTTAGATTCCAAGACCTGCTTCAGAATTCTGTCTTGGGTTATTATTGCCCAAGTTTCTGTGTTTCCAGTTCCTGTAGTGCCCTCAAACCTCCCCCGCCCCCAGGTTACTTTTTCTCCTACCTTTTCAGCTACATTTGGCTGCCAGTTTGTCCTCTGATGTGAGACTGGGATATTGATTGTTTCCTGTGGCCTGTGGGACAGGAATCCTCTTGAATGAGAGCTAATTTTGGAGTTGAGAGTATTAAATGTCAAATTTGAAAGAAAGCATGTCTAAGACCTCTTTGTTGTAGAAGGGAGGGTCATCCCAGGCCTAGGGGAAGGGAAAGGAAGAAAGAAAAGGGAAAAGAGAAAAGAGCTGATGACTTCTCCCGTTTCCAAGTCACTCATGGACAATTCTTTCCATTTTCGGAAAGTCCATTTTTCTTATTTCTTAATCTCAAGCTATTTTCTAGGTGTACTGTGAGGCCAGAATCGTCACTGCTGGGGAAATTTTCCAGTTGTAACTAGTTTTTTAAAAAAAGCAAACATTACCTTACCTCAGCCATGAGATGATCATTTGTTTTTCAATTCAAACATTTATTGATTGCCTTTTTAACGCAGAGCTGCTGCTAACCTGTATGGTCTTTTGTACGCATTAGACGAGCTATGCCTTGGCAGACCAATTAGAAAAAGGCATCCCCTTTGGGAAGGCCAATTAAAGACAAGCACACCCTCAATGGGCCAATTAGGAAAGGGGTCCCCTCTAGGCAGACCAGTTGGAAAAAGGCCTCTTCTTTGAGTGGACGCAGCTGCATGGTACATGGTTGTAGCAAGCAGAAATATACGCCCTTTCCTCTAGGGCCAGAGGTCGGCGAGCCAAGCAGGGTCTTGATTCTCCCCCAAATGGCCCCCTCCATTGGGTGCTATTGTCTAAGGCACCAGGTGCACTGTGAACAGGCACGAGAATCAGATCTGCCCTCCAAGGAGCCTGTGTTCTAGAGCCGGAGCCGAGCCGTGAGTCACAAACTCGGACCCATGCTATTCCTGTGGAAAAGGAAATGTTTCCTATGGGAGTGACAGATTAAGCATCCCAGGATTTTAGCGAATCTCAAGTGAAAATCTGCACAATCAGTCCTCGTTCCTCTTTGGCAAAGTCTATACTTTGTTGCTTGCTGTGCAAGAGAAAGGGAGGCCGGGTGAAGGATCTGGATGAGAAATAAAGTCAACGTGTTTGTGTCACTCACTGCCTGGGAGACACAAGACATATGTGACAGTTAGGGTCTTGGGGAAATGCCCTTCACTGGACTCCGTAGACCTTTGCACCCTCTGTCTCCTGAGTTCCTGAGTCATCATTCAACCTGACGGAGGGGCCCAGGGCTCAGACTTCCTGTGTGTCGAGAGCTGAAGCAGCTGTTTAACCAGGGTCCCAGACACTCCAGTCTACAAGTTCGAGGAGAAAAATCCCCCCAAAGCGTTCATTGCTCATCAGCCCCATTCCTTCCTTGGCTGGGTAAATAGTGTGACAGTTTAATAAGGGGCCTGTGACAATTACATGCAAGTGCAGAGAATGAAAAGCAAAAATGCCTTTGAACAGAGATTTTTTTTTTTTTTTCTGGGAAAGGAACGTGGTGGTTTTGGGTTTCTCTGTGGGTAATCTGAGCGGCTCATCCATCTCTGTGTGACAGGGGGAAATTTCAGCATTAGGAAAGTAACTTCTGATTTATCACCAACAGCTGGGTGGGCCATGCCTCATTGGTGCCCAGGCTTAAGCAACCTTTTAAATGTAGTTGCTCAGCATGGCGTCTGCATCCGAAGGGGCTGGTGAGCTGGCGCTTTGTGTTTTGCAGTGGTTGTTGGGTCCTTGATGTCCTAAGCATCCCTCACGTGGAGGTCCCATGTGGAGGAGGGCATCACCCTTAGCCTAACAGGTCTTGCATCTGTCAAGATGTTTGCTATGGGCTCAATGGTGCTTCCTCCCAAATTTGCATGTTGAAGTCCTAACCACCTAACCACCTCCCAACCCCCCAAAGCGGAATGTGACCATATTTGGAGATAGGGTCTTTAAAGAAGTATTAATTAATTAAGGTGAAATGAGGTCATGTGGGTGGGCTCTAATCCAATATGGCTGGTGTCCGCATATGAGGAGGAAATTTGGACACAGACATGTGCACACACAGAGGAGGGACCACAGGAAGACGCGGTGAGAAGGCTGTCATCTGCAAGCCAAAAAGAGAAGCCTCAGGAGAAACCAACCTTGCTGATACCTTGATCTTGGACTTCTGGCCTCCGGAACTGTGAGAAAATACATTTCTGTTGTTTAAGCTACCTGGTCTGTGATATTAATACTTTGTTAGGGCTGCCCTAGAAACTAATAGTGTTTATATATCCAAATTCGCTGGGTGACCCGAGAGCTAAGGCCAGCCTCAGGAATCATGCTGGGAAGTTTCACTTGATTGTTGAGACCCCTTTGTAATGGGATCCTCTTCCTTCTTCAGTAATGTTTTCCTCTGGGGAGGAACTTAGAATTTCTCTCTCTCACACTCCTTGCCTCACTAAATTCTTTTCTGTGATGAATCACATTATGTCCAGATACTACAATACCTGGAAACAACCTCCTTTCTAGTAAGGAAACTGATGGCTGGGTGTGGTGGCTCACACCTGTAATCCTAGCACTGTGGGAGGCTGAGGTGGGAGGATCGCTTGGGGTCAGGATTTCGAGACCAGCCTGAGCAAGAGTGAGACCCCGTCTCTACTAAAAATAGAAAAAATTATCTGGGCATGGTGGCACAAGCCTATAGTCCCAGCTACTCTGGAGGCTGAGGCAGAAGGATCGCTTGGGCCCAGGAGTCTGAGGTTGCTGTGAGCTGGACTGATACCATGGCACTCTAGCCTGGGTGACGGAGTGAGACTCTGTCTCAAATAAAAGGGAAACTGATAATGCTATTTGGGCTCCTGATTTGCTTTTGTTGTATGGTGTTGTGTGCTGTTTGATTCAGGTGGAGGGACAGGAAAAAAAATCCCTCTTTCAAAATGTTTAGTCCCAATGGTGGTTTCCTGATTTCCTTGGCACATTTCTATCACCATGAAAAGAACATATCAGGCGCGGTGGCTCAGGCCTGTAATCCCAGCACTCTGGGAGGCCAAGGTGGGAGGATCGCTTAAGGCCAGAAGTTCGAGACCAGCCTGGGCAACACAGTGATACCCCTTCTCTACAAAAAATTTTTAAAAAAATTAGCTGAGTATAGTGGGTTGTGCCTGTAGTCCCAGCTACTCAGGAGACTGAGGCAGGAGGATCGCTTGAGCCCAGGAGTTTGAGGCTGCAGTGAGATATGATCACACCACTACACTCCAGCCCAGGTGACAGAGCAAGACTCTATCTCTTAAAAAAATAAATAAATGAAGTGTTTCAGGTTCCTATCAGAATTTCTTAAGGAACACATAGAGATATATGAAATTATTAGGATGGTCCACAAAGGCCTTTATATTTGTTTATAAAACATTTACATGTGACTTGTGAATAATTCACATATGATGTGTGAACTCAAAAGGTTATTCTATGTAACTCTTAAGGTGTTCACTTTTTAAGAACACCCAGAAGGTTCAACTAAAAATGTTGTTACTGTTCATAGCATGTTGTCACATGCATTAGTTTGCTGGGGTGGCTGGGACAAAGTACCACAAACTGAGTGGCTTAAACAACAGAAATTTATTGTCTCACAGTCTGGAGGCCAAGAGTCTAAGATCAAGGTTATCTGGTTCTCTCTGAGCGCTGTGAGGGAAGGATGCTCTTTCCAGGCCTCTCTTCTGGCGTCCGATAGCCCCAGCTGTCCTTGGTGTGTAGATGGCCTTCTCTGTGTCTTCCCATCATCTTCCCGCTGTGCTTTTCCGTTTCTTGTCTAAATTGTCCCCTTTATAAAAGGACACAGTCATATTGGATTAGAGCCCACTTTAACGACCTCACTTGATCATTTGCAAATAGCCTGTTTCCAAATAGTGTCACGTTCACAGGTACAGAGGGTTAGGACTCCAGCGTCTTTTGGGAGGACACAACTCAACCCGTAATACCATGTCATGAGTTTGGTATCTCATTGCCCCAAAGAGGTCTTTGAACCCTGGCAGCAAAGAGCAAGAGACAGACAAGGTCAAGAGGCCAGCAGTGAAGGAGGTGGGGTGGCCAGGGCCAGAGGATACGCTGACCGGGCATTGGTGTTCCTTGGGCTTTGGGTGAAGAGTGCTG
>CM052436.1:9957839-9987338 GCA_028533085.1 Varecia variegata | reverse complement strand
GTGAATCCCCATCTGGCAAAACCATTTTATTTATGTTTTGTGGTTATTACTAGGACAAGCTTTATGCCTTGTGGTTTTTTTATTAGGTCAAAAATAGGTATATTGAATGTGCTTTTTGCAGCTCACTTTTCTTCTAGACACTGGGGGCCTCTCTCCTGCCTCTTGGTCACCCCTGCGGTGAACTTTGTTGTGGGGTGAGGTGGAGCCGGGTAGGGGTGGGACAGAGGCTTCTGGAAATGTGGAGAGAGAGGATGATTAATGTCAGACCGGCTCTGCGTGGAGTGAGTTTGGGAAGTTTGAGAGAAAGGGCGGTTTCTGTTGATACTAAGAGACTGATAGGAAAGCAAAGGCTTTAATGTCCACAAAGCATCCGATCAATATGCCTAAGTAGTTTGTTAGGAGCCTCTTAAAGAATACCATCTGTGAGCTTATTCTCTTTATGGTTTATTGCTACAAACGTTTATAACGTATGTTATCGTGGAAACGGTTTTAACGATTGGAAGTTGCTCTTAAGTTACCACCATCCTCCCTGCTCTCCATGTGCCTGTGAGTGGAGCAGGGAAAAGCTCACTCTGCACTCGGTGCCGTGGAGGAAGTGATTTTAAAAGTCCAGGCTGGCAACAATTTCCTGCTGCGCTAACCTTACTTAGATCTTCCGTTTTAACATTCTGTGTTAGTTTCCTGGGGCTGCCATAACAAAGTACCACAAACTGGGTGGCTTAAAGAACAGAAATTTATTGTTTCACAGTTCTGGAGGCCAGACGTCCGAAATCAAGGTGCTGGTGCAGCCATGCTCTGTCTGAGTCCTGGGATGGGGGATCTTTTTGGCCTCTTCCCGGCTTCCAGGGGTTGCTGGCGATCTCGGGCTTTCCTTGGCTTGTGGATGAGTCACTGCAGTCTCTGCCTCTGTGTTCACACTGCCGGTTCTCTGTGTGTGTCTTTGTCTCCTCTTCTTGTGAGGACACCAGTTATATGGGATTAAGGACCCACCTTGCTCCAGTATGACCTCATCTTAAATAATTACATCTGCCATGACCCTATTGCCAGAAAAGCCCACATTCTGAGGTCCTGGGGGTTAGACTTCAACATATCTTTTTTAGGGACATAATTCAACCCATAATGTGTTCCACACCGCACTCATGGTCCTTGCCACTGACGGCCCTGCCTCCGTTTCCCTCTCTGCCACTCCCCGCTGTCCCTACTCAGCGTCTGGGTGTCATCTAGGCTCCTCTGTCTTCCCAGCCCCTACAGGTCATTTGGCTCCTGTGAGTTCTCTTTTGGATTTTATGTCCTACTGATCAGTCTTTCTGCCACGGTCTGGTTCAGTCCTTGTTCATCCTTAGCAGAATCCATCCTAATGGTCTAGGAACAAACTCTAAGCAGGCTGCAGCCCTACTGGAAAAATCCTGATGGGTTTCCTTACTACCTACAGAACAAATTCCAAATTCCGTCGTCTGCATTCAGGACTCTCTGGTCAGTCCCTGTGCTGAGTTCTGCATTTCTGTCCCAGTACTGTTGGTGTCCACCCAGGCAAGGGGCATTCTCTGTCCCCTGAGCGTCCTCTGTGGGATCTGCCCACTGTGCTGGCCCAGGAGCCTGCCCTTCTCCACCCAGTCGGAAGCAGTTTCTCCACCTCTTTATTCTGCTCCCATGTCACCTCTCATACCCCACGTGACATCTTAGGCACGAGTGGGCACGTCAACCTCCCCACCAGGTTGCAGGATTATTTAGGGTAGAACTAGGTCTTAATGCCTAGTGTGATTATTCACAAATGGTAGGTACTTAGAGGAGCTCAGTAGAGGGAAGGTCTCCATGTGAAAGCTCTGGCTGCACTTACAATGTTTTGTCATGGTCCAAAGGTTTCCTCTTTGAGTCAGGCTCTCTTAGCAACATCACTCCGCTGATTCCTGTATGCACAGTGACACCTGAGTTAATCAGTATCTGGACGTAAGCCTGTCTCCAAAGTCAGCTGGGGGTTTATTGTGGTTTATTTTTAACTTCATGATGGACTGGTTGCAGAGTGGCTGGAAATAATTTCCCAGAGGGGTTTCAGGAGGGACCAGATGCCCACAGCCCTGGAATACCGTATGAGTTTCCTGCCATAACCGGGTGGCTTAGAACAACGGAAATGTGCTGTCTCAGTTCTGGAGGCCGCAAGTCCGAGATCAAGGTGTTGGCAGGGCCGTGCGCCCTCGGAAGTCGCTGGGGAAGGATCTGTTCCAGGCCTCTTTCCCAGTTTCTGGTCGTTCCTTGGCTTGTGGCAGCTTAACCCCAGTGGCGTTTTCTGTGTGTGTGTCCAAATTTCCCCTTTCTGTAAGGACACCGGTCATGTTGGGTTAGGGCCCACCCTGATAACTTTGTCTTGATTAATTACACCCACAATGACCTTATTTCCAAATAAGGCCACGTTCTGAGGTACTGGAAGTTAAGACTTCAAGATAAAATTTTGCAGGGGACACAGTTTAGCCCATAACAAGTGTTAAGCTTAGGGTCTGCGACGTGTCTGCCCGGTGACTTGGGGGCGTTGCTGAAGTTTGCTGGGGGGAGGGATGCACCCTCAGAGGGGAGGAGGAAAGGAGAAGGGGCTGACCGTCTCCACCACTGTCCCCTCTAGGCCCTGGGAAAATAGCTCCGGGCTTGTACGCTTGGCCCTCAACACCCTGCCAGGAGCTCTCCCACGTGGAGGTGCAGACTGGTGGCGAGAGTGACCCGTGGGGTCTGCCCTGTCGGCAGCAGAGATCGGCAGCCGTCTCACAGGGAGCTCTTGAGATCTCAGAGTTAAGGACCTCGCAGCCATCACATCAGCGTTTAGCTCCGTGTACACTTGTCACTCGCCCGTTCCTGTTTGCCCCGTCCCACCTACGCGATTTCTCCCCCTGCAGACCAAGCTCTGACCATCGGGGCGAGGGAGCTCCTTCCCCTGTGCGCACACAGATGGCAAAGGTCGTCCCCGTGGGATGCCAGCGGTTTAGAGATTTGGGGACTGTGCTTTTAAAGTGACCAATGTGAACAGTAAGATGCTTTTGTTTTTCTTTGATCACATGGAACTACCAGATTTAGGCGACCACAATGACCAAATAGCCCACCGGGTAGCCCAGCTCGCGCCCTAACCTGGATCAAATCACACCCCCTGGATGGCAGGAAGCAGCTCAGCTTCCTTTTGAGAGTCAAGTCCAGGCCCAACCACGTCTCAGGTGGGCAACCTCTGGGCAGGTTTCTTAATCTGTGGAAACCCCTCTGTCAAAAGGGGAGATAATGGCATCTTCCGCACAGGGCTGTGGGGGTTACGTGAGACATGTAAAATGTCTCGCTGGGTCCTGCTTGTCAAGTGCTTAATAAGTGGAACGAGTCCCAATTTGAGATTGATGAGGCTTGATGACTGTGATCCACACCTGTGCCTTTTTGTTTTCTCACTATGCAGTTGACAAGGAAATGGCAAGTGTCCAAATGGCTCATCAATTTTATGCTTATCGGCAGCTAAACTAGATAATTTAGACGATTAAATGGCTCTCCTGGCCGGTTTGAATATTTAGAAAGCTTAAGTTAATCAGACAGTTGCCTACATACATTTCTTTATTTAGTATCTAGACCATGGAGACCCACCCTATGGGTTGCTTAATTATAAGCCCTTATGCTATTAGTTAATCTTTCTCTGTGTAATGATAAAATATCTTCGATATAATGAGATTAACACTACTGATCCACTTTAAAAAATATGATAATGATCAAAAAGTGTCTCATTTTGCTTTTTTTTTTTTTTGGTGGAGGAGGAGAAGTGGGGTTTGCAACAATAAATCTTGATTCCCAGGAAAGCCACATTAAAATCTTTCCAACTTGATTTTGACATAACAAAGCCCCATTAATGCTGATGAAAGCAATGGCTAACTGGCGCTTGACCCAAATTCACAGTGTGGGACCCAGTGGGGTAGAAATCATAGACTGAGAATAATAACTCCAATCACAGCTAGCCCTCCACCATAAATAAAAAAAAGATATCCCAGAATTTAAAATGTATTTCCATAGTTAGTGATTACGTTCCTTTAAATGAGAAACATCCCTTTGAAGTCCATGATAGTCTGCTTTTTAGAAATAATTCTTTTATTGGACTTGACTATATACGTATGCATGTTGCTGTATGTGTATCTTTCATATTTTTTCATTAGTTACTTTATTGCCATTGGAATAGTAGAAAATGTTCGCTAAGTACAGAAAATCATGTTGAGTTGAAAATAATTTTAATTCTTGGCCACACAGATTCACTTACTCTTGCCAAAAACAATTACCTTTATAGCTAGGTGGCTGACGAAATGATGAATAAGAAGTCTATATTTTAAAAGAATTTTGAACATATTGTCCTGGATAGAATCAGAATATTTGTCTTTCAGTCTAGGAATCACCACATTGCCTGTGTGACCCTAGGCAAGTCCCCCAACCTCTATTAAATAAAACTTATACCTTCCATTAATGGAAACAAAACTGAAATCCCTAATCCTTCCTTAAATGGTCACATTTTCAGAAGGATTGTGTTCTCTCTGCATGTTCAAAAGATGAGATCCAGAAGATTTTGGAGAAAGAGGAATGTTTCAAGTTAGTCTTTCTAAAACGTACTCAGATTGTATGTAATGGGATGAAGGATATTGGCTAAAAATAGTTTCCTTCTTTTTCTTTTTTTTTTTTTTTTTTTGAGACAGGGTCTCAATCTATGACCCGGGTCAAGTGCAGTGGCATCATCATAGCTCACTGCAATCTCAAACTCCTGGGCCCAGCCAATCCTCCTGCCTCAGCCTCCTGAGTAGCTGGGACTACAGGCACACTCCACCATGCCCAGCTAATTTTTCTATTTTTGGTAAAGATGGGGTCTCACTCTCGCTCAGATTGGTCTAGAACTCCTAGCCTCAAGCGATCCTCCCACCTCGGCCTCCCAGAGTGCTAGGATTACAGGCATGAGCCATTGCGCCTGGCTCTCTTTTTGTTTTTTGATAGTTGATTTAGGTGATGTTACTTTTAAGTCACAATGCCATTTAAGAAAACTAAACAAAATTATCTGAAAAAATAGCCTATTTGTGGGTAGCTGTGAATTTCCCATCTAATAGTCACAGTTACTGCAAGAATTTTAAAGACCTCTTTATGTAATTTGGTGCCAACAAACAGTTCTGGTTCTTCTTAAAACCAGCTTGAGTTCCCCTTTTCCTGTGAGCTAAGCAATAGCTACAGTCCTCTGTCCAGTCTACAAATCATGGCTATTCACCACACAGGATTGGCTTTTTTCTTCAAATATTGAAATCCTGAAAGATTTTTGTCATGGATTTTGCTTCAGGAAATCTTTCTTTTGGGTCTACTCTTTTGATCCCTTTTGGTCCCTTTTACATTTTGCTAAACTTTCAATGGTTTTACAAATGGCAAAGAGTAGAAAGTGTATTTATTGTATTATGTTTTCCTAAACTTTGTGCCTCACTAAAACCAACTGAGAAAAGGAAAAGCTAAGGTGACAAATGCAAATAAAAAGATGTTGACCTCCTTTTTCAAAGAGAAGCAGGAAGTATGAAGACAGGCTTCTTTGTAGGAAGGTAATAACTTAAAATAATAAGTACATCGAAAGTCACGTAAGCTGGGAAAACACGCAACAGAGAGGAAAGGAACTCAAAGCATCACATTTACTTGGAGATGTCTTGGAATTGTTGGAGGTGAGTTTATTTAAGTCACATGGCTGCCTCTCAGGTGTTTTGGTGCGTCATCTCTCTTTTAGATCCCTTGTTTCCCTTTTTATTACTGAAACTTGTGATGAGTTTTACTGGGTGTCATGGGCTGAGCTGTGTCCCTCTGCACAAATTCATATGTTGAAGTCCTAATCCCCAGTAGCATGAAATGTCTTTGGAGGTAGAGTCTTTAAAGAAGTAATTAAGTTAAAACGAGATCATAGGGTGGGCCATGATCCAATCTGACTGGTGTCTTCATAAGAAGAGAAGATTTGGACATAGACACACCCAGAAAAGACCAGGTGAGGACACAGGAAGAACACGGCCGCCCACAAGCCAAGGAGGGAGGTCCCAGAAGAAACCAGCCCTGCTGACACCTTGCTCTCACACTTCTATCCTTCAGAACGATAAATGTCAGTTGTTGAAGCCACCAGTCTGTGCTACTTTGTTATGGCAGCCCTGGCAAGCTAATGCACCGGGAGATAGTAATTACAATGATTGAAAGAACAAAGTGCATTAAAGAAAGAAAAAGGAGTCGAGGCCTGCGTCTTAAGATCTCAGCCAGGCACACGTGTGTGCCAATGTGCGCCCACCTCCCACTGAGTTCCCTTGTTATCTGCCTGTGAATTCCTTGCCCTTCCTGAGAGCCATTATCTGCTGTCAGTGGCAGCGGAGCATTCATTATTCCCAGCCAGGGGAAGGGAGGCCAGGAAGATTTATGGAGTCATTGCAGCAACACAAATTCTGCTTTATACAGACTGACACCATAAACGCACATGAATAAATCAGGGCAGAGATGAAAAAAAGCCCCAGTTTTCCCTTTCTGATGAACACAGGCAGTGGGGCAGGCCCTACCATTTAGCGTGTGATTTAGGTGGAGAGGAAGGAAGCCTTGTGTTCATGTGGCACGGTGGAGCCCTCTGCAGAGGTTTATTGAGGACCTCACGTGGATGGGTCACCAGCAACCCTGGGGCTGGGACACGGGAGCCATGATAAGGATTCTGTGCTCAGTTTAGTGTGCAACGGTTACTTCGTCCTTTCCTGAAGCTGCTGTGTCGCTCCGTCCCCTTGGTGTTTGCCCTGTCCCCCCCAGCACTGGCTTGCTTGCTTTCATTTTCCCCTTAGCACCGTCTGCACCTGTCAGTTCTGTCCTAGTCCCACTGTGTTGTCCTTACTGTTGGCTCAGTTTTAAGTACAGTTAGTTGGTGGGTGGTCACTCTGTGCCAAGCACTTTGCATGATTTACCTTGGCCACCGTTATTGCCCCCAGGTCACTGATGGACAGTCTGAGGTTTGCTGAGGTTAATTTCTTGCCTGGGATTTCTCAGTGCTGGTACTCTGGCCTTGGTTGGGTCCCCAAAGGCATAATTTAATTCTCACTATAAATGCGTGTGATGTGTCATCTCCTACGCACTTCGCAGATGAGAAAACGGAGCATTTCTTCATTCCTTCCGTTCATTCTCCAGGCTTTTCTGTGGAGTCCTGGGTCTCAGGCAGGCAGCGGGCTGGGCCCCAGGCTCAGAGGCGAAGCGTTGTGCCTGAGGCCAGTTAGCCAGAGTGTCCCTGTCCAGCACAGTTGAGTCTCGCCACATGCAACTGCTGGACACTAGAAATGTGCCGGAACTGAGATATGCTCTACGGGTAAAATACACATCAGATCTCGAAATGTAGTACGAACAAAAGAATGTAAAATATCTGATTAAGAGTTTTAAAATATTGATCACATGCTGAAATGACAATATTTTCAATAAATTTGGTTATAGGAAATAGATTGTTAGTTAATTTCACCTGTTTTCTTTTTACTTTTTTAATGTGGCTAGCAGGAAATGTAAAATTACACACGTGGCTGGCCTATTTTGGTTGGACAGCACCGGACGTGTGGCTGAGTGAGGATTTCTGCCCTGTCCCCGTGGGCTTCTCTTGTACCATTCTGAGGTAGGAGCCCTGGATGTCGAGGGGGAGGGTCTGGTTGCTCGGAGGTGCCAGTGATTCCTCCCGCCCAGTGCCCAGTGACATTGCCCAGATGGGGACATTTTGGGGCCGGACCTGTGAGGAGAAGCAGGGACGGCACCGCAGGAGCACACTTGGAAGGCACACAGAAATTTGGAAAGATCACAACAGGGTGAATATGCTTAACTCCAACCACCTGTACACTAAAAAGGGCGCAGATGGTAAGGTTTATGTTGTGTGTTTTTTACCACAGTAAAAAAATTAAAAAAAAAAATGAACAAAAATGTAAGGAGTGTGTGTCTCACTATGACTATTGTGTAAAAGCATTAAAAGAATGAAAATTTTATTTGACCGGAGGCAGCTGGGCTAAATGAAAATTGATGGAATGTAAGCTAGCCAGAATAAAATTTGTTCCAAGAAAAAAAAACCTGAGAGGGAGGTGAGGGGGCCGGCGCCAGATCATGCAGGACTTTCAGTTTCTCATCGAGGAATCTGGACCTTATGTAGACGATGACCATCACCGTCCTCAGGAAGAAGACTCTGGGGTCTCAGTGGGAGAAAGGGAGGCTGGCCAGAGCAAGGGGTGTGGCCAAGAAGGAACCTTCCAGAAGAGACTTGGTGGCTGTTTGGTGGGACGGGAGGGGAAAAGGGAATGGATTGCTCAGGCAACAGGTGGGGTTGAGGGAGTCCTCACCCAGGCGCAGGAGCGTGCGTGGGCTTGTCAGAGGAATGGCTGCTGATGTGACCTCAGAGAGGCTGGGAGGGAGGGTTGGGGCAGAGGCCGCCTGCATGGGGTGTCTGGTGGGCAGAGGGGAAGCGGCTATTATTCTCAGTGAGTTAATTTAACAGCGATGGCAGACGGGGGGTAGTCATGCATCACCAGCCATTGTCTCTCGGATCCCATGTATCTGTTTGCTTCTAGATTACGTAATTTGAGGCTTCCTCTCTTGTCACCAGTTACACTCGGGATGATTAAAAACGGGGTGAATTGGAAGAGGCCTGGAGCAGAAAGGGGTGCTGGGGGATGGGAGCTGATGAGGATTTGAGACCACAGGCCGTTCAGTTTTTTAACGCGTACATTTATCAGTTACACTTCAGGGGTGTCAGGCGCTCTGGGGACTACCAAGGTGAATGACAGTTGGTCTCAAAAGACTCGGAATCTGGGTGTAAGCTCTACCTTTTTTGACTCATTTCCAAAACCAAAGAGAAATGATGTTAGCATTACCTATTTTAATGAGTACTTCTTTTTCCCTCAGGATTCTCAGGTTTTGGTGAACTGGGCAGGAATCTGGGGTTACTCAGGGTTATTTTATCCTTGTGGATAATGAATGCATCTTGACCACAGGGAAGAATGCATATGTTAACTGAGGAAACCGGCTTCTGATAAGAATTCCAGCAATTGTACAACTCCTGCCCTTGTGTTTGCAGCTTAGCTGGTCTGCCTGGCTATGTCAGAATTCTGTTTTGCATTTTTTCCTCCCTTGCAGGAACCAGTTTCTAGTTTCTTACCAGCGGGATGTGTTTCCAGGGTGATTTGCTTACTGAATTGGAGCTGGAGTTGGGCGGGGGTGGAGGAGCCCAGGAAAGGGGCTTCAGAACGCTCCAGGGCGGGCATGGGAGGGTTTCCCAGCCCTGCTGGGGAGTTGACTTTAATTTTTTCTTAAGCTAAAGTCGAGCTTTTTGCCTTTGCCCAGCACCTAGTTCTGTTAGCATCGCCACGATCAGTCCTAATGAGCTTGGTTAAACAGGAGAAGGAAACTTTCTTCCCTCATTTACAAAAAGACTTGAATTTTAGTTCTCAGCAGCAGGAGGGTGGCGGGCGGGGAGCCAGGGGTCATGGGCGTTTGAGCTCTGCCACAAAAACAGCAGCAATTAACGGTCCTCTATAAAAGACAGCGATGTGTGTTTGGTGTCTAGCATGGTTTCTCTGTGAATCGGAGCAACACTGAAATTAATTATAAAGCCAGCCAAGGATATTTTCTGCTTTCTGTTAAATAAGTATCATCCACACAGGAGCATGTTCCACTCGGATGCATTTACACACATCGTTTCTTTGGAAGACGGTGTGAAACCAATTTATTTTCTAAACTTCCCACTGGGTCATGCTAATCACCACAGTTTGCAGCGGCAAAGAGCCCTCAGGCCCTGCCGTTTTCTTCGTGGCTTTGGGGCTCCCCCTTCGCCCACCCTGCCCCGTTCATTGCAATATCCAGTGTTGTCAACCAGCGTTTATTGTTTATGATGGGATTTACAAAGTGAGGTGTCCTGTCATGACTGATAACTATCGTAAAGCTTCTATGTTGCCTTGCTGGGGTTGCTATAACAAAATACCACAGACTGGGTGGCCCTAAACAATAGACATTTATTTTCTCACCATTCTGCAGGCTGGACGCCCACGATCAAGGTGTCAGCACGTGTGGTTCACCTGCGGCCTCTCTCCTTGGCTGGCAGACGGCCGCCTTCTTGCTGCGTCTTGACGTGGACTCTGTGCTCACATAATCCCTGGTGTCTTTCTGTTTCCTTATAACGACACCAGTCTTATGGGATTAGGGCCTCACCTGTATGACCTCATTTAACCTTATTTACTTCTTTAAGGGCCCTATTTCCAAATATAATCGTTCTTCCATATCTGTCAGGGCTTGGTTACAGGACCTCCCTTGGATGCTCAAGTCCCTGGTATAAAATGGTGTGGTATTTGCATATAACCTATGTACGTCCTCCCGTATACTTTAAATCATGTCTAGACTACTTATGATGCCTCGTGCAATGCCTGCACGTCACTTGATTGGTGTGGGTTCAGTGTAGTACTCGGCGTGAGGCAAATTCAAATTTTGCTTTTGGGAATTTTGTGGATTTATTTTTCCAAATATTTTTGATCCACAGTTGGTTGAATCCACAAGTGTGGAAGCCACGGATACAGAGGGCCAACTAATTGGGGATTAGAGCTTCAACATATGAATTTTATGGGAAGGAAGGGACAATTTACTGCATAACAGGTTCTGAAATAGTTAATAGGATATTTTTCTTCCAACTGCACTTGGATGCTTTCATTCATTCATTCAAGAAATAGGCATCGAGCGCTGCCTGTGCACTGGGGCTGTTCTGGACGCCGAAGGCATGTCAGTGAAGGACCGTTCCTTCCCTTCTGGGGCTTCCAAGCATCAGGCAGATTGCATGCTCAGTCAGTGACTTCTGCAGGATTTAAGAGGTGATAAGTGCTATGGGGACAAATAGCCTCAGAATATGGGATTGTGAGCTCTGCAGTTGTGAGCAGTTGTGAGCTCCGTGTGGTGTGGGTGTAAATGGGTGAGCCAGGGAAGCTCCTCTGAGAGCTGACATTTCTGCAAAGTCTCGGAGGTGAGGGAGTGAGTGTGTGGCCAAGGTCCCCCAGGTGAGAACAGCCAGGGGAGGGAGAGCAGGTCAGAGATGAGCGGCTGCCCGATGGGGGCTGCGCAGGTGAGGTGTCCTCAGGACTTTGGTTCTTCTGGGAGAGATGGGGAGTCTGAGACTGTTTTCCTGGTCCTCGCTCTTGGGGAGCTCTCCTGTCCCCCTAGATTACCTGCTCTGGAGAAGGTGACAGATGGTTCAGACAAGTTTGGGAGGGAGATGGGGTACTCAGCAGGGGCACAGCCCAGATTTAGGCATTGGGGTTTGAGGGACTTCAGCGGGGACATGGGGACTGGCACTGAAGAATGAGGGTCCTGTAATGGAATGCCTGCTTTCATGTGAGTCGTGTGAGGTCTTCCTGGCACCCCTTCTCCCTGGTGACTTGTCCCCAGCTCTTAGCCACACTTTTAGGAAGTGGGACTCTGCTTTCTGCGGCAGGTGGGCTGGGCGGTCTGCACTCGGTGAGCCAGGACCACAGTCCACCGCCTTTAATGAGGAAGTGACCCCGAATTTCTCTCTCTGCTTGGACTCACCCAGGCCACACCGTCCCTCGTATCCACTGCTGGCATTGGCATTCAGCTTGAGTTGCTCGACTGCGTCCTTTCAAACTGGAATCCTGAAGGCGCACGCGTCACTGGGGACAGTTGTAGCCAGCCAGCCATCCGTCCCTTCTTCCTCCGTCCCTCCCTGCCTCCTCCCTTTCCTTCTCTGGTCCACACAAGGGCTCTGCCACGAGTCCAGTGTTTGTCGACTGAGCTCCTTCTTGATTCATGACACCGTGCCGGGCATTGCGCACATGAGCTTGAAATGACCCCAGGGTTTGGTGCCAGGAAGGGGGTTCTGGAATAGTGTTCTAGGAGGAAAATGGGCCTTGAAAAAGGGTGAGAAAGACCCCACAGGGCTGATCCCAGAGTCTGGAGGTGGCAGAACTTTGTAAAGGAGGAATCCCTATTGTAGCCCAGTGAGTTACGGGGAAAAATACAGTTAGGGGATTGCAAATGTCTTCAGTGTCTTGGTGAGGAGTCGGGGGCAGGGGGTGTGGGTGAGTTGTAATTAGGCTGGGCTGGGAAGCCTCTCAGAGAAGGGCATATTTCTCAAAGGGGAGTCGTGGACTCTGCATCATGATCACACACAAGCTGGAACCATGTCCATAGGCAGCGTTGCAGTTGAGAATTTTAATGGTTGAAAGGAAGGCTTTGGTCTGCTGGTGCTGTAGTTGAGGAAGCTGAGTGGTGAGACTTACCCAAGGCAGCAGTAGAGATGACCAGGAACTTACACTACCCTGTAGTGGACTAGTGGGATTTTCCATTCATTCAGCCATTTAGTCATTTATTCCCTCCCTCCTTCCCTTTTGATGAGCCAAGCTCTGTGCTGGGTCCTGGGAGGCCAGACAGTCCTGCCTTCCTGTCACAAACAGCTAAGCATGTGTGTGATGGGTGTGACAGCCGAGGGAGCCAGGGTGGGGAAGCAAAGGGTAACCTGAGATCAGAGAGAGGAGTGGGAGTTGGGAGCTGGGAGCTGGGAGCTGGCTGGGACCAAGAGTGTGGGAGGGAATTCCAGGCAGTCTGGGTGGGGGCAGGAGACAGGAGGAGGGGAGATTAACAGGGATGGTGCCCATGGGGGATGGGAAGGAGAGGAAAGGGATGGGAGAGTTTAGGAGGTGGACTTGACAGGCCTGGTGATGAGGTATGGGGTTAGGTGTGGGAGGGTGGAGGAGGACACACAGTTGGGACCACCTGTGGATGGTGGTGCTGTCGGCTGAGCTGGGGAACCCCAGGGGGAGGTGACAGGTTGGGGGCCTGCAGAACATCCAAGTGGATGGAGGTGGCTATAGGCATGTCACAGCTCAGGAAGGGGTGTGAGCAGGACAGGTGTGGGCACTCATCAGCAGATGGCGTCACTGGAGTCCCACAAGTGGAGGAGGTGGGCGCCTAGATCCCTAGTGTAACGAGGGGGGGTGGCAGGGGTGGGAGGAGAAGTAGGAGGCCCGGGACCCGGGAAAGCTAAGGGAAGTGGGGGTCAGTGGGGAGAGTGGCCTCCTGGGCTGTGCGGCCAGGACGGCATCGGGGACCCTGGCGAGGGCAGAGGCAGGGGCTTCCTTGCTTCCGTTTCTACCTCCTGCTCTTGTATAAAACACACAACTCTGATGAATGCTCCGCCTGCTAAACGCCCTTTGAGGGTTTCTCACTTATTTCTCCAGCATCCCTATGAGGTAGGCACTTCCCCCTCTCCATTTTTGAAACCAGTGTGGAAACAAGGCTTAGAGAGATCCCAGCGGCCAAGTGGCAGAGAAGGGTTTGAAGCCATGGCACCTGGCTTCACAGCCCACCTGCGCAGCGGCTGTGCTGTGATGCCTGCGAACTGCCGGAAGGTGGAAAGCAGGGGGAGGTCAGAAGAGAAACTCTAAGATCTGACCCCGGCTCTTGGTAAAAGAGCTTTGTTCTTACGTACGTTTTCACTTTTCTGTAGGGAACTCCGTAGGATTGTAGGATGCTCAGATGGTCCATTAGTCGGCTCAGGTTCCCATTACAAAATACCGGAGACTGGGTGACTGAAACAACAGAAATGTATTTTTCTCACAGTTCTGCAGACTGGAAGTCTAAGATCAAGGTGCCAGCAGAGCTGGTTTCTCCCGAAGCCTCTGTCCTTGGCTTCCAGATGGCTGTGTCCTCACATGGCCTTTTCTGTGCTTGCTCTGGGAGAGAGCAAGCTCTCTGGTCTCTTCCTCCTCCCAAAGGGACACCAGACCTATTGGATTAGGGCCTCTCTTACGACCTCACTTAACGTTAATAACCTCTTTGAAAACTCTATCTGCAAATACAGTCTCATTGGGGCTTAGGGCTTCAACATATGCAATTCAGTTCAAAGGAGAGAGTGATCTTAAACCACTACAAAGAATCTGAATTACTCCCCGCCAAATGGGCCTGAAGATTCGTGACTCTTTCATAGTACAGGCGAAGTATCCCTTATCCGAAAGGCTTGGAACCAGAAATCTTTTGGATTTTGGATACTTTTAGGTTTTGGAATATTTGCACTAAACTTGGGCATCCCTAATTTGAAAATCTGAAATACTCCAATGGGCATCAGGGTGGTCTCAAAAAGTTTCGGATTTTGGAGAATTTTGGATTTTCAGGTTAGAGATGCTCAACCTTCATACACTTGTCACCTAGAACAGTGACAATTGTATTTTAGGTGATTAATAAGTGTTTGTTGAAGATGGAAAGATTCATTTGAGTTTAGTGTACAGTATTCATTAAGAATCAAAGAATTCTGGAAAGACAGCTTTTTTTTTGGCTAATTTCCATGTGAAAAGGAAATTTAGTGATCAGGGCCTCCCATTCCCTGTGCATTTTGATTATTTAAAACATGATGTAAAAGTGCTTTGATTCAGGGAAGACTATGAACTTTCTAAAATATGTCACATTGTATAATGTGTAAACCATGTATGTATGTTTTTGTGATATTGAAGAGAAGTCTCTTTGATCAATATTTTTTTGCAAAGATCTATTTTACATCTGACTTTTCATTTTGGAGATTGGATGCATCAGTTCTTGATATGTTTCAGAGTAATGAATTTTAAAGGCAGTGAAGGGTGATCCAGGATGAAGGGATGAATTTAAAATCCTGTTAACTCTGATCCTATGTACACAGTCTCAACTAAGTCAATATTTAAAGAGGATGAGAGTCTAGCCTGATAGGAAACCACTGCCTTGGGATTTAGAAGCAGCTCCATTCCAGAGAGTTCAAAACACTGAAATGTGGTTCAGGCTCCTTTTTTAATATGCTAAAACCACTAGTAAAAAAAACGTACATCTTTTCCTTAGCTGAACTGAGCTTGAATACTTTTGCACCCTTTCTACAGGTTGATTCATGGAAAGTAAATTGGTAATATAATAACAGCGCCAATTTAAGCAGCACTTCCTATAGGCTAGACATTGTACTAAGGGCTTTCTTTATGTACGTTATCGTAGGGACCAATTTGGTGTATGGAGGTGTTCACCATTACCGGGTGCATTACCAGGCCTGGATGATTTTGTGCAATTCTCATTCTAAGTAAAATTCTACATTGGATTTTTTTCTCCTAATATATAACAAAAGCCATCAAGCATGATTTCCTTGATGGTTAGCAAATGTCCCCTCTCCCGATGGGATTGGGCTTCATGCTGTCCTTTCCTCCTCCTCTCCCTTGTTGGGGAGACGAGCACCCCTTCTGCGCAGGGCAGGCTCTTCCTCCTATTCCTGCCCTCCCTGAGGGGTCCCCTCCTCCTGTCTCTCCTGTGTCTCGTATTTCTCCACCCCTAGAGCTGCTCTAGTGATTCCTTGGCCTTACGGGATTTCCTTTTCTTTCTTATGCGCTTAGCTATTTATTTAAAAGTTGGTTTGCTGATGTTATCTGTCATCATTGGTAGGCATTTTTTTTTTTTTTGGCGGGGAAGGGGAAGGGTGGGAGTTGCCATATTGTAAGAAAGGTTATTTCTTAATTAATGAAAAAGTTGATGAATAATCTCTTTCAACTCTCATACATTGGAGGTTTGCTATTCTCTCTCTACTAAGTTTCCACCACTGCAAGACTTTGCTATGTATCTTGTTAGAAATGGGGGGCCATCTTTGAAAATGGGTTCCTGCGTAAAATTCTGGGAGGCTTTGCAATTTGGATCTGTCGAAGGGCTGGAGCCTTGGTTTTACTGACCTTTCACAGAAAATTGTTTTTCTCAATGTGCTCAGGATGACCTCCAGGCTTCCATACTCCCCTGGCACTCCCTACCTCCCCCAAGTGCGTGGGTAGGTGGGTGGGTGCGTGCGTGCGCACACCTGTGTGTACACACACACACATACACACACATGATCGGATTGGAAGTTCCCCGACAGCACTGGCTGGGGCTCTGTCCTCACGTGAATTAGTGCATCTGCAGCGTTGGTAACAGCCATTTGTGTGTGGTGTTATCACTCCTGTTGTCTGGAACACGCTAAACTTGCTTATTTTACTGCCATTTGACAGCAGATTTAATTTCACTCTTCAAACCTCTCCTGACTAAAGCAGTTTATTTTCCAGCTGGAGACTCATCATTGCATTGGGCTTTACCCAGGTAGGATCTGTTTTGCCTGCAGATCTCTGTTTGCTGTCAAATTAAATTAGATGCCTTCCTTTGGTGATCACCGATTGACTTTTTCTTAATTTTCTATTCATTTTTCCCCCATTTCAGTTGTAGATGAAGTTGATTAAGTGGTTTTGTGTAATCAAGAACGGCATTCCATTTTCAGTGTCATCAGTGCAGAGCTTGTAAGTCAGGGGGTGAATGGCAACAAGCAGGTAACGAGCTGGGGTTTGAAAATGGAGAGGGGGGTTAACAGGAAACCTTCCCCCAGGCGAAGTGGCTTCAGGGTTCAGAGATGTCATGGGGGGGCTCTTGACCAGTAGAACTTGGGAACCAAGACGTCAGACAGTGGTGGGGCATACACCTGGTGTGTTCGTTTCCTGGCGCTGCTATAACAGACTACCACAGACTTGGTGGCTTAAAGCAACAAAAAATTGTTCTCTAACAGTCTGGAGACTGAAAGCCCCAAATCAGTTTCACGGGGCCAAAATCAAGGTGTCAGCAGGACTGAGCTCCCTTGGGAGCCCCACGGGGAGGTCCATCTTCCAGCTGCTGGTGGCCGCGTCGGTCTCTGTCTCCGTCTTCACCTTGCCTTCCCCTCTGTGCATCTGTCTGTCTGATCTCCTCCCTTTAAAGACATTTTAAAGATATTTAGGGCTCACTCAGTTAACTCAGGACAGTCTATTCATCTCAAGACCCTTCATTATGTCTGCAAAGACCCTTTCCCCAAATTAGATAATAGTTCCAGGTTCCAGGGATTAGGATGTGGACCTAACTTTGGGGGACAATTTTTGGGGCTACCATACCAGGCCTGCTTCACAGAAGGCCTCCATAAGATGTCCAGTGCCAGAGCTGGACCGACTGGTGTTGGGATGAGAGGCTGGAGGGGTTTCCACTGGGTGTTTCCCCAGCACCATGGATCACTTCATTGGCTTGTCCCTTCACCTTCAGGTAAGGGAGGAGGATGGGCTAGAGGAAGAGCAAGAAGAGAGAGAAGCTGGGAGACGTGTTTGGAAATACTGCATTTGCTCAGAAGTAGGAAGTACAGGCAGGACCACCTGGAGGAGGACCTGTGTGCACACCTGAGCCCGGTGTGTTGGAAAGAAGCACTAATTGTTACGATTGTGATAATCATACCACTGTGATAATGACAGTCCAGCCTCATGGAAGGGGCCACCTGTACTCTACTTTCTGTTCCAAGGGATCTGCATTGTAGACATTTGCTAGACAATTACTGGAGCTTCACGGGGTCCTACTTTGACAAAGAGGTTGGAGGTCCAAAACCCTGGTGTGGGCTGTTTCAGCCCTGGGGGTGGGCCTGGGAGGGAGCTCATGGTGACTCGGCTCCCCGTGGGTCGCGTGGGCATGGGGGAGCACAGGGAGGGTGAGGAGAGAGGGAGGCTGCAGAAAAAAGGTGGCATCATTCACGACCACGAAGGAGGTGCTCACCATGCTTGGGAATGCATTCCAGAGGGGCAGGCTCACAGTTTTGGAGGTGGACGTCTAAAATCAAGGTGTCAACAGGAGCCTCTGAGGGAAGATCCTTCCTCACCTCTTCCAGCTTCTGGTGGCTCCCAGCGTTCCTTGGCTCGTGGCCCCATCACTCCAGCTCTGCTTCCTTCTTCCCACACCATCCCCTGTCCATTTGTGCAAAAGCTCCCTCCGCCTCTGTTTTATAAGGACACTGTGAGGACATTAAGGGCCACCCAGATAATCCAGGTTAATCTTACTTCAGAATTCTTCACTTAATCGCATCTGCAAAGATACTTTTTCCAAATAAAGTCACATGTACACAATCCAGGGATTAGGACTTGATATCTTTGGGTGGCCATTATTTAATCTAGTACAGGTAGTTAAAGAGCTAACTAAATAAATTATCCTAACAATCATCGTGGGCTCTATTAAAAAAAGGCAGATTGTATTTAGGGCCAGGTTTATAGACTATTGTTTATTCATAGCACTTTTAAGAATTTCATTGCTGAAGGGTGTAATTTTTTAAACATTGCAACACAGAGTCAAGTAAAGACAATACCTAATTGTACTTTTCAGCATCCCTCTCTCTCCCCACCTCCCCAAGGGGATGGATATGGATATGTGTGTGTGTGAGTGTATTTTTTGTTTCGTTTTTTTTTTTGGTCAGGAATAAGTACAGTTTATAAAGCTGTTAATTTAGTATCTCTAGTACCAGTTGGGGCCAAACTCAGCAGGAATGCGACTTTAGCTTCTGTGGGCTGAGAGCGTGGGCCCCAGCTGCCTTGGGGCAGAGCAGGCCCCCCCCCCCCAGCTGCCAGGTGTGTGTGGGACAAAGCTTGGGCCTGTTCAGCCCCCTGGGTTGTCTCTCTCTTCCTCACTCCTATCTTGGGATTAAGGGCCTGAATGTCTCTATTAAAACGAGACTTCAGAAAAGATAGTAGATGGAGCTGTTAACAGCCATTTTTGCTTTGATGATTCCTTCGGTGAGTCACTTATGGGTCACTGAACGTTGAGAAAGGACTGTGTGCTGCAAAGGGGTGGTTGTCCCCGTGGTAATTCTTAGCACGGATGCCACGTGCGTAGGAATGTAGGGAAGGTGAGTTTAGGGGAGTCTGTCCAGGAGGGAGGTGGTGCCTGAGTTAGCCTCTGAAGGACGGGGACACTCGAGCGCGTGAAGGGGGTGGCGGGAGGACGTGGAGAGTGGCAGTATGTGTGTCGGGGGAACAGGGACACCCGCCCAGGAGGAGAGCCTGCAGTCGGGGCTGGACGGCGGTGGGGCTGGTGGGGCTGACGCCAGGGGCCCTGAAGAGCTTCTGCAAGCTTATTCATTTATTCTTTTTCCCCTAAATTTAAAGTCTACCTTGGATTTGGACTCCCCTGCCCCCGCTTTTTTAAGTATTTTTCTAGCTTTGTTGAGGTTTAATTGACACATAAACATCACGTGTGCTCAGGGTGTCTGGTGTGGCATTGTGATGTGTGCACGTTGTGACATGGTTACCACAGCCAAGCTCGAGAACACATCCATCCCTCACAAGGTCATCGTTTTCCTGTGTGTGTGGTGGGAACGTTAAAAAGATCTACTCTTGTGACAGTTTTCTAGTGTACGAAACATTATTATGAACTGTGGTCACGGTGGTGCACGTTGCATCTCAGACTTTTATTTATTTATTTATTATTATCATGAACCATGACCACAAAAGAATGTTTGAGCCTCTGGCTGAAATCTTGTATTTATTTATTGATCTATCTATCATTTATTTCTCTACATACTTGGACCTCTGTATATTGTATATTGCATATGATGTATTTCAAGTGCATTGTGAAACAGGTCAAAAATATATCATGAAAAAAGGAAATAAATAGAAACGGACTGTCCACTGTCTTTGTCCTGCACCCAGTGGCCCCATAGCCGTGCACGAGAGCGTCCCTGGGATGCTCATGTCTCACGTAGAGACAGAGCGACTGGGCGCTGGGGGGGCAAGGTCCGGAATGAACCAGACAGGTGTCGGGGTGTGGGAGGGGAGCAGAGAGGAAGGAAGGGGGAGAAGGGATTGACATCGAGTCAATGGCTGGTTGCATAGAGAGGGGAGTGAAGATGAAAGAAAGACAGGGTGAAAACAGTGGTGTGTCTTAGGGCTTGGTGAGTGGAGAGGTGACTCCTCTCAGAGGAAGAGGGGGACAGTTGGGGACAGATGCAGATTTGGGTGGAAAAGGCAAGTCTTCCCTTCCCTTCCATCCCTTCATCTTTCGCTCTGTTTTTCCCTCCCTCCCTGCCACCTACCTTTCATGACAAGTTGGTTGTTGGGGAGACAACCCAGGAGGAGCTTCCTGTGGGTAGCTGAGATGCCACTCTGCAGGTTGGGTCCTAACAGCGGGGCCAGGAGCTCACCTGGGAGGTCATGCACCAAGGGGAGGAGGTGGACACTAGAGGCCAGAGACACTGGAGGCCTGAGCACCTGTGCAGGGTGGAGAACAGGTGGGGACAGGCCAGGGGTGCTGCACTGTTGGGCAGTGCACGCCCGTTCCTAGCCACACCCTGGAACTAGGATTGGGGGGCAGATTTAGCTGTTTCAGAAGCAGGGGTGTGTGTGAGGGGGAACCAGATCTGGAAGACACGATGGTGGGTCCTGAGAGAGACAGACAGAGCCCTTTGCTGGAAGAGAAATTGGCTATTTCACCCACCTTCTCCCGCAGAGAAATAAGTTTGACATCAACCCTTCGAGGAGCCTTCCAGACAACCACGCGTTTGCTCAAGTCAATTCCAGTCTCTTTTTAAATAATTGAATCTTCTGATTTTTCCAGATATTATATTTTTCTTTTTTTCTCCCCCCTTGATGCTGTTTTAGAGAAGGTGTTTCTCCTGTTGCGGAGAAATAGCGAATGTATTTTCCTAGGATTCCTGTGAGGAGCCAAGGAACAGCCTTTGCCTGCAATGTCTGATAACAGGCATGTTCTTGGTTTCTCCTTAGGTGGCCATAAAAGTCATTGATAAGAAGAGAGCCAAAAAGGACACCTATGTCACCAAAAACCTGCGGCGAGAGGGGCAGATCCAGCAGATGATCCGTCACCCCAACATCACACAGCTCCTTGACATCTTAGAGACGGAAAACAGCTACTACCTGGTCATGGAGCTGTGCCCGGGGGGCAATCTGATGCACAAGATATACGAGAAGAAGCGGCTGGAGGAGGCCGAAGCCCGCAGATACATCAGGCAGCTCATCTCTGCCGTAGAGCACCTGCACCGGGCTGGGGTGGTCCACAGGTAAGGGCTGCGCCGTGCCGGTGAGCGCTGACTCCACGCTAAGTGAGTGGCACCGTGCTTCAGCGCGCTCCAAGCAAGGCTGAGTAGTTACAGCCTGTTTTACAATTCTTCTACATTTTTATTCCATGGACTTGTTTTGTAAGTTGGATTAATGCCAGTGTGGGGCTTAAAAGAGTGACATCTAAAGCCAGAGTGATGGGGCTTGTGTCCTGGTTCTGTCCTTCAATAGTGTTTGACCTTGAGCAAGTTACTTAACTTCTCTGAACCTTGGTCTCTTCATCTGTGAAATGGGAATAATAATGACACTTCTCTCTTGGTTGGTGTAGGGTCAATGAGTTAATGTATAGAAAGAGCCTGGAATAGCGTTTGGTACCTTGTAGGCACCATGTATGTGTTGGCTGCTGTTCTTTTTATTATTTGCAGACTCATGGGACCAGTTGCCTGAAAGAAGAACCAGTGTTAAGATGGCATGAGATTATTTTCCACCTAGTGCCAGGGATGGTGCTTTCACTGTATTTGCTTTACATACGGTAGCTGCTCAATAGCTGTTTATCAATAACTGAATCACCGTTTGAATTGTGAACTTGCCCTTGAGATCAACCGGGTGTTCTCCATAAGCCAAACCAACCTCACAAATAATTTTGAAAATCAAGCTTGTTTTTACCAGCCTGTCCCCTCCTAGGCAGGGGCTTCACAAAGAAAGTGTATGGAAACAGCGTTCTTAGCAATGTTGCCCTTGGTCGTGGGTGCCTACTTTCAATACTGTATGAAAATAAAATAAATTTTAAAAAATGCAAGTGCCCTCTTTTCCTCCCAAGAGTGTTGGTTTTACTGATAAATGCATGGTTCTTCCTTCATAGAATTATAATCAGTTATTACTCCAGGTTGTTGAGAAAATTAAAAGTCAATTTTAATTGGTTCTCATTTTAAAAAGCAAGATCAAGGCATAAAATATGTATGTGTATGTATGTATATAAACATACGTGCACACATTTGTTAAGACATTTTTGATTGGTATACAATTCACAGACTATAAAATTTACCATTTAAAAGTGTATAATCCAGTGGTTTTTAGTATAATCACAGAGTTGTGCGACCATCACCACTATCTAATTTTAGAATATTTTTATTACCCCCTTCAAAGAAATCCTGTTCCCATTGGCAGTCACTCCCCACTCCCTCCTGCCCCCAGCCTCTGGCAACTCCTAATATAATTTCTGTCTCTATAGATTTGCCTATTCTGGACATTTCATAGAAATGGAGTCATACAGAATATGGTTTTTGGTGATTGGCTTCTTTTACTTAGCATAATGTTTTTCAGATTTTCTCATGTTATAGCACATATCAGTACCTGCTTCCTTGTTATGGCCGAATAATATTCCCTTGTATGGTCACACCACAACTTGTGGATCCATTCATCAGGCGATGGACACTGGGTTGTTTCCATGTTTCGGCTGTTGTAATTCTGCTGTGAGCGTTTGCATACAAGTGTCTGTGTATACAAGTCCTTTCTCTTGGAGGACTCCGCTCCAGGAAGTGGAATCGCTGGGTCATGTGCCAACTCTCTGTTTTAACCTTTGGAGGAAACACATATTTTTAAAAAATTCAACATTTAATGGCGAATCTAATTTTAATTTTAAATGATAATCTAATTTTACCTGGTTGAAAGCCATTCATTTTTCTGATCAGCAAAGAAAGCAGCTCCAGGCCTTTCCTTAATAGAACCCCAAGACTTTCCAGGCAGGGCGAGCCGTCTCCTTGCTAATGGGAATGGCACTGTGGGGGGCTCTGCCCTGTCGTGTCCAAACCCAGGGACACTGTGGGGAGGTCCGTTGCCCAGGCTCTCCCAGAGCCAGCCTGGACCAGGCGCCATTCAGGCTTGTCACTTCCTCCTCACTGAGGCGAGAGAACCTCTTCACGTACATTTTCTTAGTCACACATGTTGTCATGAGATCACGCTTTGTTAGAACTCCCTGGGTTTAGATCAATCAGCAAGGAAGAGAACATTCAGAAATAAGTGAATAACACTATTTTTGGCTCTTTCCAACAATACCCTGTGTAGCCTGAAGTGTCATAGCTCTGCCATTATTAGGAACATGATGGTCGTAAGTGTGCCTGGCTCTTTGTTTGCTAAGATGACAAAGGCAGAAACCTCGTGAATGAATCAGTTTGCATTTACCGAGTCCACAGGTCACAGTGGAAGGTAGAACCAGGGGAACTGCGAGTGGCGGAGCTTTCTGTGGGACTCGGGGTGTTTTTCCAAGGGTTTTGTGCTGTCAAAAATGCAATGAGCACCGAGCTGCTCAGGATTTCGAGGACAGCAAAGGAAAATCAGGTGAAAGCTGTGCATTGCACACTGGCCTCTCCTGCAGGAAATTCTCAGCAACCCTTTAAAAACAATTTTAACAAAATCCAATCCATCTCGGTGCAATTACTGTCAGGATGTCAAAGGAATGAATTTAATAATGTTTTGATTGCAAAGACAGTATACTTTTTCTTTCTCTGATCTCCGGACTTTCTGCTTTTTCCTCTTTCTCCTTGGAAATATAGTCATAATCCAATAATGGCGAGGGCTCAGATCTTTTAAAGTTAAAGAAGGTTGGAAATGATAGACATCGTTGAGGAGGATTTCTTCTTTTTTGTCTCTAAGAAATCATGTGGATGTGTGTTACCGCACACGGACATAGGTGATTAGGCGGTGGAGACATCGTATTAAGATGTTTAGAATATATTCATGGGTGGCTCTGACTGAATGTCTTGACTTTCAAAGACTCTAGACCACTAACTTTTGGCATTCATAATTCGGTTGACCACCGGTATGCTCTTTTCTGTAGCCCTTGCAGTGGTGGAGCATTTTCTCCTTATGCTGCAAAGGTAGAATAAATTTCATAAATTATTTTGAGGTTAGATTTTTTTTCAAGTGAATACCAGAGTATGGTATTTCAGAGAGGCCCTGTAGTCCCTGGCGGGCAGATTTCTGAGGAAGTACATTGGATTGTCCAAAAGGAGTCAAGACGAATTTCTGTGGCTACATGGATACAATGATTTAAAGGGCTTTAGGCTTGTGTGTTAGGGGGTGCTTTAAAAATGCAGTTGGTTCCTGATCGGGCTAGTACTATGTCGTTATGTCATAACTTAATGCTAGCAGTGCCCTCATTTCCTGTGGTATTAAATCTAAATATTTAATTATCTACCCAGAACTATTTAAATATCATTTAAAAGAAGCAAATCTTTAAGCATCATGTAAATATTATAAGTAGAACTTTAATAAAAAGGAAACTAAACCCTCGTACAGCAGATTCCCTTAGGCTGCAGAGAACGTCATGAAATTGGACTTGCATCTTTTGCTACAATAGGGCCGTTGTTAATTTTGACAAAGGTAGAGTATGGTCTGACGTCTTCTTTACTCCATCTTAGAATTGCCTGAGATTCTCTAAGAGATGACGAGTTGTTTTTTCTCCGCTCAAATGTGCTCACCCAGAGGGATGCCAAAACCCGATGATTTGCCTATTGTATCTAGAGTGTCAACTCTTAACGTGAGTCAACGAGAACAGCGATTCTGCTGAGAGGCTAATTTGAGATTCATGTTTCATTCAGACTAACAAAGTCCAATCAAACTGTACAGGCAAAACATAAGAGGGTACAATACCGCCATCCCCGAGCAGGAAGAGACAAGCCAGGGGCCGCAGGACTGGGAGGAAGAGACACACAATCAAAGAGCGCGGGAGCCGTGCTTGGATGTGTGTCAGCGCCAGGGCTCCAGGGCCGTGACCTTATTCATTCGTCAATACCGGGAAAGGGCCCTCCGTAGGAGGATCGCAGTGTGGGAGAGGAGGCCCTTCTTTGTTCTGTGGGGCCTGACAAGAAGCAGGCACAACCTGTGCTGGTGGGGGATTAGGAAGTTCTTGTAACTTTCAGGTTTTCTTGGAGAGGGGAAGGCAGGGAAGGCAGACGAGAGGGGAATGGTTTCTGCCCACCTCTGGGAGCTGTGTGGGATCCCAGGGCCTGCTGAGAGCAAGCACATACATAGCCAGAAGCACAGGTGATAGCAAAAGTTTTGTGTTTAATTGGGTTTAAAAAAATAGGCGCTGGGTATAGTGGCTCATGCCTATAGTTGAGGCAGGAGGATCACTTGGGGCCAGGAGTTTGAGACTAGCCTGGGCAATATAGTGAGACCCTGTCTCTACAAAAAATAAAAGAATTAGCTGGACATGGTGGCACACACCTGTAGTCCTGGGTACTTGGGAAGCTGAGGCAGGAGGATCACTTGAGTCCATGAATTGAAGGCTGTAGTGAGTTATGATCGGGCCACTGCACCCCAGCCTGGTGACAGAGTGAGATACTATCTTTAAAAAAAAAAAATGGGATTGGAACTGTGAGGTTTTGCAAAGCTGTAGCCCAACAACTTTGTGGATTGGGATATACAGCGGTCAGCAGCATTGCCTCTAAAGCCAGACCACCTGCATCCACGTGCTGGCTCCACCACTTAAAAGGAGCATTGGGGTCGGGCGTGGTGGCTCACGCCTGTAATCCTAGCACTCTGGGAGGCCGAGGCAGAAGGATTGACTGAGGTCAGGAGTTCGAGACTAGCCTGAGCAAGAGCGAGACCCCCGTCTCTACTAGAAAATAGAAAGAAATTATCTGGACAACTAAAAATATATAGAAAAAATTAGCCAGGCATGGTTGCACATGCCTGTAGTCCCAGCTACTCGGGAGGCTGAGGCAGGAGGATTGTGTAAGCCCAGGAGTTTGAGGTTGCTGTGAGCTAGGCTGACGCCAGGGCACTCACTCTAGCCCGGGCAACAGAGTGAGGCTCTGTCTCAAAAAAAAAAGGCAGCATTGTGCAAATGACTCAGGGTTTTATGCCTCTCTTTGCACATGTACACGATAGGGATAATGGATTATGCACTTCATATGGTTGTTATGAGGATTAGATAAGTCAATCCATGTAAAGTGCTCAAGGCCAAGACACTGTCTCAGGACCAAGTATGTGTTCCCTGTAATTATTGCTCATTGAATACACTCTGCAGCCGTTCTGTGCTTGTGCTTCCCTTGCTCTCTTTGCCTGGCTGAATCCTACTCATCCTTCAGGTCCCAGCTCCAAGCTCACCTTATCCAGGGAGCCCTCCAGGTTGGGCCCCCTGGTCCTAGACTCCCATGGCACCCTCTGCTTTGCTTCCCAAACACTTATCCCACAATTACTTACTTGTTTGCTATCTATCTTCAGTACAGGCCATAGCTTAGCCCCGTGCCCAGCCCAGGGGGCACACAGCAAGGCTTTGTTGAATGAATGAAGGAACATGGAATGAATACTGCTAGTGTCAGAGTTTGCGCTGGGATGGAAGCTTTTCTGGTAGCCAGTTGCGTGTTCTTTCTGGACTATTCCAAATTTTCCCTGGGATTTCAGGGGAGTTTCTTCACTGACTTAGTGCCAATTTGTTTATTTTTCAGGTCACAATTTGTAGAGTGGCATCTTTCTAGTGAATAGCTCTTTTCATTTTTATAAACAGAATTCACTTCCAGAACATTACAGGGACTCAATAAAGGTTTCATTTTGAATAAATAAATCAGGTATCTGCTTAACAAATTATTCTTGTGTTTTATCAAAATGTCTATATTGCAAATAAATCAAAGATTTGCAAATCATTTGATTTTAATACAGTGCTTCTGAGGATAAGACCTAACCAAAAAACTTTTGTTTCCTGCAAAAGCCTGTTGCCTCTGGAGTTGTGTGCTTGTGAGTTTTGGATGTTTTAATCTTAGTTTCTTATTAAAATCCATCTTGTGGCCATCCCCACAGGCAAAACTATCTCCCCCAGACTTAATCCTGTCTGAGTTTGGTCTAGCCCTCCCTGGGCTGCTTCTCTCGTGACCTTTCACATGGGGGGCCGTGCCCCCAATACTGTTTGCTTATGGCCAAATTGATCACCCCTTTTCAGTCTTCTCTGTGGTCTTTCCTCTTGACCTTGACTTAGCATCTTTACCTTTATTAGCCTCAGCTCCAGCCTCTCACCTCATAACCGCTACGTTTCACCTCTCATCAGAGGGGCCCGCAAAGGACTTAGGCGTGCCTCTTCTCATTTCCTTGTGCCCACCACCCTGCTGGGTAGCCCCTCTTATGCTGGCCAGCTTCCAAGGAGGAATCAGAGCTCAGGGAGTGGAGATGCATTGCCCAGGGTCAGTTGGAGCGAGCCGGGCACCGAGGCCTGTCTTTATCCACTTCCCCAGGCCTCCACATGTTTGCTCAGCCCCTCTGTGTCTCACACGCTCCTTCTCTCGCCTCCTTGAATCCTTTTTTTTATGCCATGCAGTTCTCGCTTTCATCTTCGGTCTCAGCCCTGAGTGGCTGCCCCTCGGCCTAGGCCGCCTGCACTGGGCATGGCCTGCTGAGGCCCCGGGAGAAGCTCTGCCTTCGGCCCCATCCCACTGTTCTGGATACGTGTGATGCGCACACACACACACACACACACACACGCGCACATGACCGCATACACAGAGTGTACACACTGACAGGTGAGTGCTCACACATGTGTGTAACACATGCACATATTTACATATGTGTACACTCATACACACGGATGTGTACATGCACATGCACATCCATGCTCTCCCCACATGCATGCACACACATAAATGTGTGCTTGCACTTGCAGTGTGCACACAAAAACCCATGTGCTCTCACACACTACCCCCACCTCCCCAGCACTGCTCCTGTCTGCTTCTTTGCTTCACGGGGTCAGAGCAGCTGCTTTTTTTTGGGTGGGGGTAGCCAGGACCCATATGTTTGTTATGGCCACAGGGCCCTCCCTGACGGTCGTCCCTTGCACCGTCGGTCTGGGAGGACGGTGTCTGAGTTCATTGTGGGCAGTCTTGGACCCTCTGAGATGACCACCTTTAAAGAAATGCAGGGAGAGTTTGGAGGGGTGGGTGGGGGGTGGGTGGTAGCCTGTGGTGAACCTTTAATTGTTAGTAATGCCTGTTAGTGCTCGTTCTTTTGAAAGAACCTCGATTAGGTGATTAGGTGATACCTGGAGGGCGTTGTTGGGGCTCAGAAAACAGCACCCCAAAATGAAGTCGTCAGAAGCAAAAGTTTTTCTCCGACCTTCCCCTGTCCTCCTGTCTCTCAGCCCTATTCTCTCCCGGGGCTAGCTTAGCCTCACAAACTGGAATCCCTCTTCCCCAAGGTGGGTCTTAGAAGCCAGAATCCCTTTTCTCGAAAGCCAGCCCTTACAGCTAACAGTATGCTGGGTAAAAACTGGCCACTAAGAAATGAACTGCCCTACCTTGACTGTAGGTCATAAGACCCCCGTTCGAGAGAAGGCCCTGCCCGGCACCCAGAAGGAAGGATGCTGCTCAGAGAGGCCAAGAAGGATCTAGACAGACAGGCCTTGCGGGGTGTCCCCACTCAGTCTGTTAGCATTAGATCAGACCCTTCTAGTCCAATCGTGTTTCTACATGGCTGTCCATGCTCTGTTGAACCTAAGCATAAAAATGGACAATGTCCCCTGTATCTTTGTGCCTTCACTCTGAAGGCTGCCCTGTATACAAGTTAAATACATGTGTGCCTGTTCTCCATCTGCCTCATGTCAGTGGTTTTTCAGCCAACCGTGAGGGGGCCGAGGGCCTTGGCCTCTGCAGGGGGCAGGGGTCTTTTTCTCTTAGGTCCTCTCTAGGTCTCTGGACAAACACCCCACACACGACTCAGCATCAGGCCTGGAGAGTGCCGCAGTGGCGAGTGCTATGGGGCGTTTCTCTCTGGAACAGCCAGTTAGCAAGGGTCCAGAAGCCTCCTGTGCCTGCGCCCACCCTCCCTCCAGCAGCCTCTTCTCCGCCAGGCTCGCTCCCCTGCCCTCCCAAAGGGCCACCCCAGGCTTCTCTCATTTGGTGCATTGGTTTGTTCCTTTTCTTCCCAAGACATTCCGTCCCCTCATTCAGCACTGTCCTGGTCAACCCACCTTCCAGTGCTTTGTACAGGTCATGCCCCATCCCCATTGTTGCTTCCCCTAAATCCTCTTCGAAGCCCCTTTGGCCAAGAAAAACCTATTTCCCATCCATCCAGGGGCCAATCCCCTCTCCTTCCATTTTGTTCTCAGTTATAAATTAACACTGAACTTCACATTTACCTGCCACAGAGAGGAATTCTTCATACTGCAAGACTGAAGGGAGAACTTCCTACTCCCTCTCCCCTCCATGAAAGTCGTCATGGTTACTCAGGTCAAGAACCACTGATGTGAGGTTGAGTGTCCACTTCCTCTCCCCTGTCGCCATGTGAGGACCAGGCTGCTGTTGGTACCTTCCTTTCCGTAGGGCAAATCACACACTTAGCAGAGCCAAGTGTTTTGCTCTTGGATGAAGCTAGAGTAAGCACCATGCTTTTCCCATGGACCACAGACGGTTTTCTGATGGAGCCAGTTTTCTGAATAATACAGACCTGCCAGTATTTTTTTTTTTAAAGGCACACTGTAGAGCTGGGTGTGGTGGCACGTGCCTGTAGTTCCAGCTACTCAGGGACTGAGGCGTGAGCATTGCTTGAGCCCAGGAGTTCAAGGCTGCAGTGTACTAGCATTGCACCACTGCACTGCAGCATGGGCAACACAGCGAGACCCTGTCTCTATTTCGTAAAAAAATAAATAGAG
>CM052436.1:9882811-9957739 GCA_028533085.1 Varecia variegata | reverse complement strand
AAATAAAAAAAAAATAAAACCTTATGAATAAATTCACCCTTTTCTTAATTCAAGAAGGTGTCTTCTCAATTTTGTGTTCTCTTGGGGTCCTTTGTGGCTTCTTTGGTCATTGTTGAGTAGCTGGGCAGAGGGTCTGGGTGGCCCTCTGTGCTGAATGGAGTCAGGAAATTAACTTCAGGTGCCCAAGGATGCTCTACAGTGAACCGCCTGAGTGAGGCACTTGCGTGTAGCCACACCATTCTTAGTACTGATTGCTTAGGAAAGGGAAACATATCCAAAAGCTGCTTTAAAAAAATTCATACTTAATTTTTTTTTTAGAGCGGTTTTAGGTTTACAGGAAAATTGTGCAGAAACTACAGAGCATTCCCACATTGTTCTCCCCATTATGAATACCTTGTGTTAGGGTGGCACATTTGCTACAATTGATGAACCTATATGGGTACATTATTATTATAATAACTAAGGTCTGCAGTTTACATGAGGGGTCACTCTTTGTGTTGTGTTGTACGGTTCTATGGATTTCGACAAATGCATGATGTCATGTATCCACTACTACGGTATCGTGAATTCTTTCACCATCCTAAAACCCTCTGTGCTCCACCTGTTCATACATCCTTTCTTCCCTTCCCAACACCAACCTCTGGCAACCATTAATACTAATCTTTTTCCTGTCTCCACAGTTTTGCCTTTTCCAGAAATGTCACATAGGTGGAGTCATCTACTCTGAGGCCTTTTCAGACCAGCTTCTTTCACTTACAAACATGCATTTGAAGTTCCTCGATGCTTCCTTCAGGACTTGACAGCTCAGTTCTTCTCATGGGTGAATATTCCAGTGTTGGATGTGCCACAGTTTGCTTATCCAGTCACCTAGTGAAGGGCACCTTGGGTGCTTCCAATTCTGGAAAACTGTAAATAAACCTGCTATAAACATTCAAGTTCATAAGTTTTCCACCCATTTGGGTAAATCCCTAGGTAAAGGCTATTTTTAAAAATGGGATTTTAGAGCCTTTTTTCCTAAGGAGTCAGAAGGAAAGTATCTCCCCTGCTTCTAGGTAAGTTCTGAAAGCCAAGGCAGGAGGTGGAAATAAATAAAACCAAAAGAGGTGGAATGTTCTTTTCATTTAGGTAGGTTGAGTACACTGAACTTCTGGACAGAGACTAAGGTATTAATAGCACACCTTTGCATTAACTAGTCATGGCAGCTTCAGGAGGTTAGGTTGGTTAGCACTGAGATCTTTTAGAAGCCTGGACAGAAGGGTAATGCAGTATATGGGTAAATAATTCCAGTTAACCAGGTTTGTAACCAGGTTTGAACTGAGCGTTTATCTTAGGGGCTGGGGGTTGGTTACTATGGGATGCAGTAACTTTGAACTGATTTTATTTTTCTCATTTTGCCTAATACTTACATTTTTAAACTTCCTCCCCTGGTTTTATGACATCTCCCTGATTTTAAAAGTGTGTATTTTTTTTCTTTTGCATTTTCTCTTAATTGTAAGTCTTCCATTTATATCATTCTTCTAATCATTGTGGTTGTTCTGTAGGCTTTCATGGCCCCAGAAATACCCAGCCTAGTTTTATTATTCTTGGAAGTTGCTTTCTTTTACCTTGCCTCTTTAAGCTGTTTCTCTCCACAGTATTTGTTCTGAAGCAAATTTCTCCCTTAGCGTGGCTTCCATTCTTCCCAGGCAAAGAGGCTTAATTTCGTTTGAAACAAACTGTGGCCTTTTAGATTTAAATAATGCTGCCACTTTGTAATCAGTGTTCATGAAATCACAGTTGGGGCTATTGCTGGCATGCTATCTTGTGTGTGCATGTGTGTGTTTTGGAATCACCATGAATGCTTGGGTAGAAGTCCGGCTTATACTGTGTCTTAATTATCTTCAGAAAAGAGGAAGTGCCTTACAAAGTCCTCTCAAATCTCTCATATTATGGGCATATGATTTCAATTTCGGTATTTTATTTTCAACCACAAAGTACTAATTGAAGAAGACACATTAACCTTGTTTAGACTCACCGATGACTTTGGGTGCTCTAGAAATCACCAGAGGAATTCGATAGAAAGGGAGGCAAAAACATTTTACGTGGCTTTAATAATAACTTCTAGAGATACGGCCTCAGTTACGATAGTTTGAGAGACCACTCTAAAAACTATTCTCTGAATGGTTAATTTACAGAAATTTTAAATGGGTTTGGGATAAGATTTCCAGCAAGTGCATCACATACAGATTCAAAAAATGCTCTATCTCAAACATCCAGTCACCTGAAAGGCCATGTTACAGTGGAAACATTGCACAGTGACTCAAAGGGCCATCCTAGTTCTGCCTATGACAAGTTTGAATTAAATTATTTCATGAAATGTGATGGTATGGAAATAATATTTCTAAAATAATTTATGTTAACATTTTAGTATATGATCTTAAATGTCATGGTACAGCTTCACAGATAAATAGTATATAAATAGTCATTTAGTAATTCCATTGCATTCCTAATTATATATTTGTGTTTTCCAAAACTCTTTGTCTGAGGGCTAAGGTCTTCGTATTGGGAAAATGAGGGGTGCCACCTTAAATTTGGATCACCCTGTATTTGGACATATAGGATACTTTTAAAAGGCAGCCATGGTTTTGAAGTATTCTGTGTATTGTTTCATTTGGATTGAAGTGAAAGTATACGGTTCTGCCCATTGGTGGGTGCACTGGATTGGGAATATCTGTTTATATTCCCAGTTTTAACACAGATCTTCCCTCTCAGTGGTGTCCAGCGCTAAGGCTACCAGCAACCTTCCAATTTTGAATCTGTTGGACCCTTTTTAGAGCTCACCTTTTTCCTGCATTTGACTCCTTCATTCTTCTTCCCATCTTGAAATCCTGCCCTCGGTTGTTCCTGTGACAATAGCCTCGCTGTCGTCCCTCCTGCCTCCCCAGTCTGCTGTGAATGTCCCTGTTCCCCACCAGCCTGTTGTCTCCCTGCTAATTCTTTACCCTCCCCTTGGGCAATGTCGTGTCCTTTCAAGGCTTCCATTTCCACCTGTGCTGAGGTTGAACATTGATATCGTGCCTGCAAGGTCAGCCCACACAATGCTGTTATGATTGTTTTAAATATGAACTTGTTGCCAACATTGAAAAATTGAGATCCAAATCCGGATTTCTGGGTTCTCTTGGAAAACGAGGTGAGCTGGCAGTACTGGGACCGAGCTGTGAGCAACTGTCCCTGTTAAGTGGGGCACCGTTGTCTTGTTTGTCACAGAGAGTCCTAGCTGCTGCTCCCTTTTGTTTCTGACATTGACGTGGTGTATCAGTTGCCATTTTTGTTTTATCGTGATTACACTATTCAATTCCTTACAAAAGAGATAAGAGGGAATAAAAGTTCTTTTGCCCATCTCTCTATTGAAAAGTGGGAAAATAAAAGCTGGAGCAGTAATGGTATGTTTCAAAACAATGGAAGAAAATATTTTTTTTCTAATGGAAGAGAAGAATATTCTTACATAATTAATGTTCATGATGTGCCTGAGCTGGCAGGCTACAATTTAAGATGCCAGAGCTTATCATTGTCAACCTTGATGGTTTTGATGACCAGTGTACCCTTTTGCCCATATAAATACTTTTGTTTCTGAAATCCAGAATGATCTCTTTGGTAATCTAGAGTCAGTGGTATTTACCGGGTACCTGGAATGTGCAAAGGTACTGGGGTACCGTGGTAAGCAAGGCAGACATGTTCTCTGCCCCCGAGGAGCTTACAGTCGGCTGGCACAGATGCTACAGGCACTTCACACTCAACAGGACCGAGGTTGCATTTCTCCCTCCCACCTCTCCCTGTCCCTTGACTGTCAGTGAATGGCATCACCTGTTAACTGATTAACATTCTTCATTCTATCTGGAACTTAATTCCTTTTGATTCTGTAAAGTTAATGTATTCTTAGGTGTAACACTAGGAATTAGGGTACTGACATCTTTGGAGTCCATTACTCTGCCCAAGATAATATCTGCTTGCTAAATAGATTAACTTATTATCACCTGCCAATTTGTCATGATACTTGGGCTCCAAACATTAGCAGTCCTAGGACTGATCAATTAAGTTGGCTTTCAACTTTTTTTTTCAATTGCTTCCCAAATCTGTTCCTTACTGTGACTAATGTTGCTTACAGTGCTGCAAACCCATGGCTGCATTTGTATTTCTTGGGCTGCTCAGGCAGCTCCTGTCTTGAATGGTATGTTCCACTCTCTCTGAACCCTTGTTCTGTTTGACTTCCAGGTTCCGGTTTAGGTCTTACTTCCTTCAGAAACTTTTTATGATTCCTTCTGCCCTCTTTGCTCTTTGTCTTCTCGGAAATCCTTCTGCTTTTATAGGCTATAGCAATTAATTATTTCATGTCGTATAAATATTTACTTAATTGATTGAGTGAGTTTCGGCAGAAACCTTTATAGATTGGTTGAAAGTGCCTCTAAAACAATTCATTTCCCTTAAGAAGCAAAATGTCATCCTGCTATTTCGAATGCTTATCTGAAATGTTGTGTGGTTTTGTTTATTTCAGAGACTTGAAGATAGAAAATTTGCTACTAGATGAAGACAATAATATCAAGCTGATTGGTATGAATTTTTTTTTAAACAAGATTATATTTTAAATGTTGTATTGTCAATTCTCAACTCTGAACATAACATGGTCTATATCTAATCCCCAGACAATATTCTAGATCACCTTCTTTTACCTCTGATATGTAACAATGGTTTTGAAAGTGAAAATTAATTTTAATAATAATTTAAACATAATTAGGAAGATAAAATACTGTAATGTGACCATGAATTGAATTTCACAGGCCCAGATAAATATTTGTAGGTCATGTGTTTCTTTGGATTATTCCAGCTATAGCTTCTCCATAAATTCAGATGGAGCTGAGCTTTTATAGAGGTTATTTTTATTTGAATTAACTGGAAAACGTCTTTAGAATAGGGGAAAATAGTTTGGCTGCAAACTATAGCTTCACCATGTCTTATTCCACTTTTCAATGAATGTAGGGAAGCCCAAAGTAAGGGGAATGCGACTCACCTTCTCTTTTCAATACAGTCTGTATCGGAGCCCTGTGGTACAATGGCCAGTGGTGGCCTCGCAGAGGGATAATTAGAATTCTGTACCAATCAGAAGGAAGCTCCACGATAGAGGAAGTCATAGTTGGTTCGTAATTTAAGGCCCACCTGCTCATTCTCTAGAAGAATTCAGGGTTTTTGTTTTTGTTTTTTGCCTAGATGGCTGCTCTTGGCAGAATTTCAGGACATCATTTTTATACCCAGATATTAGACAGCACCATCTTTTATTCTTTTCTTTCTTTTCCCACCTCAAATGTAAGTAATTCCTTCTACTTTAATGGCTTGAAAAGACTTTATATTAGGGGAAAAGAGAAGGATCAAAAGAAGAACACTGCGAATTTAACTTTTGCACCCTAGAAGGAACTTTTGTTTGGCAAATACTGAAAATCATCTCAAGACTCTCCAAAATATATCCTTCGAGTGACTTATTAGATACTTTGGAATCACAGCTCCCAACCCAGTAACAGGCAAGAGGCTGCACAGACCCCTTGGCTGGGTGATTAAACACCACTCATGGGTGGATAGATACGCCTGTTATTAGAGGATTGACCATGAAGAGGAAACCACCTTTTCCCCAAAAGCATTTAAAAGAATCTGTTCTTAGAAGATTCTTGGATAATCCAAAGAATCTTTTTTTTATTAAATTGTTTCACTATTGCATTTTAGTTGTCCTGAGGGCCAAATACGGAAGCCAGGAACAAGGCCCGTGTTGAAAAGCTTGCAGGATGTCTCTCTGGTCCTCGTTTCTGGGATCTAGAGTGTTAAGCAAAGGAGCCTCCTTGGTGGGGCGTGAGGAGTGGAGGAAAAGGACCTGTACCTGGTCTTTGGAGGATGTGGAGGTGACAGTGACAGAGTTGTCCTAACAGCAGCAGAGATTGTAAGAGGCCAGGCTTTGTAAAGGCTTAATTTGCATGCCAGTAAAAGTTAGAGTAATTCACTTCCCCGGGGCGTGGTGTAGACTGAAGCTGGTGAGTCGAGCCAAGCGCAGTGCACCTGCCCATCAGGCACTGCCCATCCTGTTTCTTTCCTTCACTTCTGCCCCCCTCTCTGCTCTGCTTTCTCCACTCTCTCACGTGACAGCCCTGGGTGACCATTTATAGACCCGTCCCGGGGAATAAGCAGTGCTGACAAGCACAGACGCTTTCCTCGGTTAGACGTTTGCTCCGTAGATTCTGGAAGAACCAATCACGGTGAACAGCCGGTGCGTTGATAAGTAGCTCACAGATTGGCCGAATAATAAAACCTCTTAGAGGAGACCTGTGCAAGTCGGCGAGGAAATTACATACCTACATTGCAGCCCACAGTTCTCCTCTCAGGGAGTGTGATGGTTGCTCTTATGCCGGGAACCATTTTATTTCGAGTCTCTCAGTCATCACCTCGCGGCCAGCCACCTCTGGGTGGCCACTTCTGCAGGTGTTTCAGGTCATGGGGCGAACCAGGCCCAGTCCGAAACCAGGATTCCCGAAACTGCTAGACAGGAGGCTCTGAAAACTGGATTTCCCCTTGTTAGAACTCTTCGCTTGGCTCTGTTTTTTCATGACCAACTAACACTAAACAGCCTTAACTCACACCTGTCACTGAAGGAGACATTACGCCACCCCAGAGGCAAGTGGAAAGTGCATTTTGCTTGGGGGATTCTTACCCTCGATTGAGCAATTTGGATCACAGGTGTCTACTCCCGTCTTTCTGTAACTTGAAAGCCCTTTGAACCTCCTTTTCTTCAAAGGAATTACCTAGTTGTTTTTTCAAAGGTTATTATAGCTATTATCATTTCCTCTTAATAGTTTCTCTTTCTGTGAAAGAATTTGGTTTAAATACATCTACTTAAGCCATGTTTCAAATTAACTAGGATTACCAGGAGTAAGATTTGATTTAATCAGGAGTTTTTTTCCCCCTTCAAAAAAAAGGCAGTCTGATGTTTAGTAAATTTAGTATAATCTTAAAATGGAAGAGCTACAACTTAGAACAGTTTTGCACTTCAGCATTCCAGAGCAGTGTTCGCTTGGGCGTTTTTCACCATTCATTTTGTAGCTCTCAGAAAATGGAGTGATAATTGGCCGATGTCTCTAACAAATCTAATTGAGGCAGACCCGTGTGACATCGCTGGGAGGTGAACTTCTCTCTAGTTTCACAATTCTAATTATAGGCAGATGTGTAAAATTTTAATAATTAACAATTATGAATGTGAAACAGACTGGTTGTTTCTCTACAATATATTTTAAATCAAGCCCTTTTGGCTGGATCAGCATAAGTCACTTAAAATGCAGGTTCTAGCTCCTCCACTCCCCAAATCCTGGGCTAATTTATCTTCTGGAAACTGTGCTTAAGATAAGGCCAGACTCTGTTCCCAAACTTGCCTGGGACGTGGAGGGAGATCTGGTCTCTTATCTTGCCTCTCTCTGCCCTCTTCTGCTAACAAGCCCTTCTTTCTAGACCCAGGTGGGTGGAGGGGGAGGGGAGGGCAGGGGTGGCGGATGCGGGGAGATGAGGAAGTGGATGGAATGTGGCCTCCCTTGCTGTTAGCACAACCCTGCTGAGATTAGGAACAGAGCCTTTTAGAGATACATTTTCTGGGACTCCAATGAGATTGGGCCTCTACCATCACTGTTCATAAAGCTTTCTTGAAAATGTTGCCCCAGATAATAGCATCTTTATTCCATGGCGGAATTTTCCCTCAGTAGGTGCTCTTTATGCATTTGTCCATTGATTAACATTCTTTTAGGTTCGTTTGCAAACTGAAAACAATGAAACAATCCTCTAATTTAAAGCAGGACATAATTTTTCTTCCTATGAAAATATTCACTCCTCTTTCCTCCCACTTCAGTGTTAACTGCTGGGTGGGGTCTGAGAACAGGGTTCCTCAGGTTCCTTTTAACAAATTGTCTTCCCCTAAGATAGGAATGCAGAGCCGTCTCCCTCTGCCACTCCTGAAGCCTTCTCTTGTGCAGGATTTGCGCTGTCTCCTGGTGCTGGCTGGGCCCGTGGGAGAGGAAATGGGGGTGGGTGCAAAGGGAGAGAGGAGGAGGGAGGTTAAGAGAAAAAATGGAATCATAAAACAACAGTAAGAGTTAAGTGTTTGAACATGCAGCAGTTTGGGTGATATTCAGAGCCTGACAGAATTTTTGGAGCTCTGCTTGGATGAGAGTCTCTTTAGAAAAGCTGTTTCATTACACAGCTTAAGCCAAGGACTGTTGGAAACCTTTTTAGTTGTGTCATCTTGATCCGTGGTGTGCGAGTAACTTCACGGACTCCCCGTCCTGGCTTGTACCCTGTTTCTCCTTTCCTCGGCTTTCCTACAACTTTCTTAATAGCCAGGCGCTTTGCAGGCAGAGATGTGTTGGAGGGAAGGAGAAAATACAGTCATGAAACTATCCATAAATAGTGCCGATTGAGAAAGTGTGAGAGTTTTGTTCAAGACTTGCAGCCAGTCTCTGCCTGAGCCCTGCAGCCTGAGACTTCTGTTTGGGGAGGGCAGGTCCATAATATTTACGCTGAAGTTCAAAGGATGAACTGTGGTCTTAATTCTGAGATCAGCAAAGATTGAGGAAAGATAGCAGATGAGGGCATTGCACTAACAGCTCTCTAATTACCTGTCAGTTGCAGTATCTGTAAGATCAAAAGTAAACACAGCACAAAAGGCATAATAGACCCAAAGGAGCTCTAGATGCTCTGGGCTTTTCTTTCTTCTTACTGGTTGCCTTAATCATCCAAGAACAAAGCAACGCCATGCAGTCACTTAATCTAGTTTGTGCCATCTTTCTGGTGTTATTTTTCTAGCCAGCATTCACCGTTTTTTAAATGGTTGGAGTATATTTTTTTCCCCTCTTCAGATCACCATATGTGCTGAATACTTTTGGGGGGAATTTTTTAAAAGATTTTCATGAAGTGAAAACATTCAGCTGAAGAAGTCAACTGTAAATGGCCGGATCGTGTGTCACTGAGGGGACGCAGACACCAGCCAGAGAAATCAATCTTCCTCCATCTTTTCCCCACGTGGCCACTTGGAAGTTAGCTAACTCCGAGCCCCTCTGCTTCTTCTCTCATCCTGCCTTCGTCCTAGAAAGCAAAGCCTCTCTTTTTTTCCTGAATGACTCATTTATAAGATTTGATGAAAATAGGTTTCAGTTCAAGGTACCGTTAGCTCCAGCCAGCTTTTGCTGTGAGGCCCCGTGTACAATGTTCCCAGCTAAGCCAGGGAACCACCACCTACATTCTTTTGTCTTGAGACTCATATCCAGAGGTTATGGTTTGCAGCTGCTGGGTTTGCCTTTTGGATGCTAAATGATGTGTTAGCCTGAGAGAGTGTTTCCTGCTGCCTTTTTCCCCCTCTTGCTTTACTCTCTCTGCATTTCTGCAGTTTTCTAATCTGGAACTTGTGTTGTTCTCTTCTCTTTGCAGACTTTGGTTTGAGCAACTGTGCGGGGATCCTGGGTTACTCCGACCCGTTCAGCACACAGTGTGGCAGCCCTGCCTATGCCGCCCCCGAGCTGCTCGCCAGGAAGAAGTACGGCCCCAAAATTGACGTCTGGTCCATGTGAGTTATTGAGCTTCTAAGAGTGAATGTTCCTCCTGCTGTCTACACAGCTCCTTTCTTATGAAATAATGCTGGGCGATTGGCCGAGTATGTATTATATCTGTGGTCCCCAACCCCCAGGCTGTGGCCCGGTACTGACCTGTTAGGAACCAGGTCGTGCATATTGTCTTCCATGAAACTTAGGAATCCGGCCGCACAGCAGGAGGTGAGCCAGTGAAGCTTCATCTGTATTTACAGCCACTCCCCATCACTCACATCACTGCCTGAGCCCCGTACCCCCGCCAAGTCCGTGGAAAAATTGTCTTCCTTGAAACTGGTCCCTGGGGCCAAAAAGGTTGGGGATAGCTGTATTATATGATAGGCTCTGGAGTATGCACTCAGGGATTCTTTGGGGTCTGGCTTTTCTACACAAACTGTCAGAGAGGCCTTTACCAAAATTCACTGAGGTGCTGGGGAGAGAAGTCATCAAAGTCCTGCCATCAGGATCTCACGTTTTGGCTTTGTGAACACTCGTGTCCCTCCTTCCTGCCCGAGCTTCCCGTCGCCATCAGCGTGAAACTCCATGCAGTGCCTGGTCCCCGCCCCTGCGGGCCTTGCTCTGCCCACCTCTCCTGCTCCTCGCACACTGCCCCCCCCCTGCCCGCGGTGCTTCAGACACCGCGTCCTCTCTCTCGTCTCTCCCAGCCCTGGGCTTTGCACTTGCGATTTCCTTTGCCTGGAATGTGTTTCCCAGCTCTTCAAACAGCCTGCCTGTTCTCCTGCTCCAGGCTTAATTCAGTGGCCCCACTGCTGAAACCATCCCTGTGTTCCTTGCCAGAGGGTCCCCATACCCTCTCCGCACCCTTTCAATGTCCTCTTCAGCGCCTCTCCCTGCCTGTCGTTTTCCTGTCTGTGAATTTGTTCCTTGTCTGTCTCCCCAGCGGGCAAGGACGCTGCATGAGGGGAGGGGCCTCACTGATCTGGTTCACTCTTTTACTCCCTGGTGTTCACCCACCAGGGGCAAATGCAGTGAATATTTGAAGGAGTGAATCCCCGGTTGCTGCAGAGGCACCAGACCTTGCTTAGGCTCTGGTCGTGGAGCCCAGGTCCCTGCCAGTCCTGGGGAGTGAGCCCCCTCACCATCTGCTGTGTGTGACGGTATAGGATCCATGGGGAATCCTGGATCCGGGGTAGGACTAGGGGGGAGATGGGCTTGCTGTGGGGAGATGGGCTCTAGACAGACAGAGAGTGAGATCCTGATTAAGATGTACAACTGTGGCCAGGCACGGTGGCTCATGCCTGTAATCCCAGCACTTTGGGAGGCTGAGGCTGGAGGATTGCTTGAGGCTAGGAGTTCAAGACCAGCCTGGGCAGCATAGCAAGACCCCATCTCTAAAGAAAAGTAGATGCTGGAGATGAAGGAGGCTGTTTTGATGAAGGGTGTGTTGACCTGGAACATTCTGGAATTCCCCTGCCTCTCTCCGTCCTCACTGCACGACCCTCGTCCAGGCTGGCCGAGAAGCTAACGTTCACTGAGTGCTCGGTGTATGCCAGACACTATGTCACTTCATTTTCTCAATCACCCAGTGAAATCTTTACTCTCTGTTATCCTATTTTATAAGAAGAAAACATTGTAAGAGAAACTAATAAAATTGCCAAGGTCATGGAGCTACTAAGTATTGGAGCCGGACTTGAACCAGGCAGTGTCCTTTCAGGGTCTCAGGCACAGTACTGGCTCCTGAACGTGGTGTGCGAGGTGCTTCCCTGCCCCATGGCCTCGCTGGAGCCGTTCCTCTCTCCCTGTCCCCTGCCTGCTGCCCTCTCGCCAGCCCGGCCTTGGCTCCTGTTCCTTGGACACAGCTGACCCCCGCTATGTTCCTGGCCTTGCAGGCACCGTTCCTTCAGCCTGCAATTCTTTTTCCCGGCCCTGCACCCTTCCCCTTTCCCTCTTGTTTGTTTGGGTGCTGGTGCCCTGGACAGCCCTCCCATGTCCCCTCTGGCCCCCTGCTCCCTGCATTCCCAGCCTTCAACATGTGGTCATTGTCTACCTGCTAGAACCCCTGGGCTGCAGCTGGGGGGCAGGGACCACTTGGCTTGTTCCCAGGTTTCTCAGCACCTGACACGGAGCCTGGAGAAAGGGAGGGAAGGAAAAAGGAGGGGGGAGGAAGGGAGGGAGGGAGAAATAAGGACAGGAAGGGGGGGCGGGTCTTTCATCCAGAGGAGCAGGAGCTGGAAGGTCAGGGAGAGGCTGAAGCTGGCGGAGAAAGCAACGGAGAGGAGAAACGTGAATCAGCTCAAGGGTTTAGAAGCGACAGGAGCTCAGGACGTTCTGGTTGGAGATTGAGAAGAAGCAGAGACCGGAATGAGATGCGGAGGGGTGCGGAATCCCCGGACTTTCCCAGAAAGGGCCAACTCTCCTGGAGCCCCGGCTAAGAGGGGGTGAGACTCGGCAGGGTCAGCCCCCGTTCCTGAGCAGGCTGGGGGCTCTGCCGAATCACCCCGGTGCTCAGGACAGTCCTGCGAGGCACGGCTCTCACCCGCATTTTGCACAGACAGAGGTGCACAGGCAGCCCCTCAGTGGTGGGGCCAGGCTTAGCTGAAGCCTGAGCTCTGGGTCGCCCCGCAGGTGTGGTCTGGGGTGCAGGCTGCACATGGAAAGTGTGTGGTGCGGACCTGGTGGGATGGAGCTGGCAGCAGCGGCAGAGGACGCCTTCTCTTCGAGGTGCCTGGGTGGCTTCTCGGGCATCACTAGTCAAAACTCAAAAACTCGGCCCAGATAGGCCTCAGAATCCTTCTCAACACAGCCCTCCCGGCAGCCAGTACCAGTGGATCAGAGTCACACACCAGAGGAAATCCGTCTGGGTTTCTTCCAGTACTTATGAATTCTAAGTGTCTGGCACGCTGTTTTCCCTCAGTAAATTTACTGAATGGATGAATACGAATGTGTGAGGCTATAATCACCTTCTTAACAGTTAGGGAACTCGTTCATGTTAAACGGAAAGATATGAAAAGGAGAATTTGTGCGCCAAAATTCAAAAGGTTGTGGGAACCTGAAAAGCCAAGAGGCTCCTCCCACCCCTTGGGTGTTATATGACCATGGTGACAGGGACGGGGTGGGAGACGTAATGACTGTGTAGGGAAGAAGTCCGTCGATTGCAGAGCAGGTGACAGTTTGCTCCTGAGGTCCTGCCCTCGAGGGGACTGGACAGTACGGTGTGTCCTCAGTTTTCATGGTGACAAGACTCAGCCTGTGAAGGGGGCACCTTCCAGACCGTGGCTGATGAAGGAGGCATCTCCCACAAGTCGAGAGCTGCAGGCGGGAAGGAGCCACGTGCGGCATCAGAACTGGAGGAGGCACCGGGCTGAGGCCCGTGACGAGTGTCACAGCACTGTTCAAAAGCAGCATGGGACTTCCGTCCCCACCAGATAATGGTGACATGGGAGCACATCAGTTTTCCTGTCTGGAGACATACAAAGGGAGATGAAAGGCACAGGCTGCCAATAGGTCAGATTGAAGCTCGGACTTCGTTTTTGTTCCTTCTGCTAAGCCACTCGGCCAGGGACAAGAACTGACATTTAGTGACCACAGATCTTCCATTTCTCAGTCTGGGGCTCCATGATGAAAATAAAGGGATCTGTCCCCCAGTGCGGGTTTTTGCATTCCACCTGGCCCGCTGCCACCTGCTCTGTCTCTATCCATGAACCAGAAGCAGCGATTCCACCGGCAGTACCGAAAGGAGGAGGGGGCTGGAGGGCTGTGTTGAGAGGGATTCTGAGGCCTACCTGGACCAGGACGCCTGGACCAGGACGCCTGGACACTTCAGGGGCTGTCCTTCCAGCCAGGGAGCAGCTCGCTTCCCTCCCCCACGCTGGGCCCTGGTGCGGCTGGGCTGCTTCTGGGGCAGCTGGACATTTCTTGGCTTCGTTGTACTTTTCTTTTCCCACAGGTGCTCTGTGAAATAAAGCACCGTATGTGCAAGCCCGTGAGGAGTGGTGGCACCGTGGGGACAGGGTCTTTCAGTTCACCGTGGCATGGCTCTGGAGGCCCATGTCGGATCTCCAGGTGGACCAGAAACCGAAGGCCCAAGAGCCCCTGTGCTGGTGCCCCACGGTGAGGATTTGGGGAGGAGTCTCCCCTTGCTGTGGCCAGGAGGGCCCGTGTTTTATTCTTTCTTATAAATGAGGTTAACCTGGGGCAACCAGCTCGCTGGAGCACTTCCACAGGGGATGAGGCCACAGGACCTGTACTGAATTCATAAGGATGGCATAAATTAGCCTAAGAAACAAAAGGAAGCTGTGTGTCTTACTCCGTTTGTGCTGCTGTAACAGAATACCTGAGACTGGGTAATTGATAAGGAATAGAAATTTATTTTCTTGAAGGTCTAGAGGCCGGGAAGTCCAAGGTCAAGGTGCCAGAGGTTCAGCTGTCTGGCGAAAGCTGCTCTCTGCTTCCAAGGGGGCTCCCTGATGCTGCGTCCTCTGGAAGGCGGAGCGCTGTGTCCTCACGTGGTGCAAGGCAGAAGCACGAGAGAGGTGAATGCTGTGTGAGGCCTCTTTTATAAAGGCCCTAATGCCCTTCACAAGGGAGCAGCCTTCATGGCCTAATCACCCCGTAAAGGTCCTACCTCCTGACACCATCACATTGGCCGTTAAGTTTCAACACCTGAATTTTGGAGGGGACACATTCAAACTGCAGCACTGTGTGAGCTGTCTCTGCACACACATGGTGTGCCAGAAATTTGTTCATTCAGTGAATATTCACGTGCCAGGCACTGTGCCGAGTCCTGCGTGCAGGACTGCAGGTGAGTTAGATGCCTCAGTCAGTCCTGGCTCCTGTAATCACACTTGCCAAAAATGTGGCCATTTTTCTCCTTTTTTTTTTGAATCTGACATGCTTACCTACTGCTACGGACTGAATTGCAATTAATATGTTTGAAACCCGAACCCCCAGTGTGATGGCATTTGGTGGTGGGTCCTTTGGGAGGGGATTAGGTTTGAATAAGGGCATGAGGGTGGGACCCCATGATGAGGTTAGTGCCCGTATAAGAAGAGACACCAGAGATCTCGCACACGCTCTCTGTCTCTGCCACGTGGGCACACAGTGAGAAGGTGGCCTTACAGGCCAGGAAGAGGACTGTCACCAGAACCTGGCCACACTGGCACCCTGATCTCAGACTTCCGGCCTCCAGAACTGTGAGAAAGTACATGTCTGTTGTTTGAGCCACTCAGTCTGCGCCATTTTTTTGTGGCAGCCTGAGCCGACTAAGACATCTGCTTACCTATAAGTCTCACCTATAAGCAAATACCGTGTGTCTGGTGAGGCAGAGGAGGCAGCCATGGCTGCTTAGCTGGATTAAGTCAAGAAGGCGTCATGGGAGAGAGAGTTTAATCTGCTCCTGAGGGACGAGTGGAGTTGGCCAGGTGGAGAAGAGGCAGGGAAACTTCCCAGGCAGAGGGAACTGCATGTGCAAAGGCTGGAAGGTGTTAAATATCTGACTGCTATTGCTCTTAATCTTGGTGAGCACACAAAAGTTCAGAGCCTCCTTTAAGAGATTAATTTTCTTCTGCTTTGGGGTATTGTGTCTGAGATACGGGTTAGGTTTCTCTTTGGTGCCCATGACTTTGCTGGCAGAATTGAAAATGGAAAACCCAAAGAGAATTTAATTTAGAAGGCTGTTTAAAAAGAGAGTGAAAACGGAACCAGTTTTCTCCCTGGGTTAGACACTTAATATAAAACGTCTTCTCTTTTTATTGCTCTGAAACTACAACAGAATGAAGAGTTCACTTCCCAAATCCAGAGCAACCCCCTTCTCCCAAAGGTTTTGGATGGATGATGGGAACTCTCTCTGTGATTTCTGAGACTGATTTGGGAAGATAATCAGCCTGTCATTGAAGGAAACCTTGGGAAAAAAAACTCTTCCTCACAAATAGGGTCCCCAGGACCCTCCGAGAGTGAAGCAGAAATTAACAACAGAAATGGGAAATGGTGCACTCTTTCTTGGAGGGCTTCCATTATTTCCAATTGTCATTATATTTAAGACCATAAAAAATATCCCTAAAATCATTCACTTCTTTCCTTTACTCTAGGTGACTGAAATATGATGTGTGTATGCATATATATATATATGTGTGTGTGTATATATACACACACACGCACACATATATCCACGAGGAAATGAACTTTGAAATTTCAGACACAAAAACAAAACAAAAATGTTTATTCTGGTGCATCAAACCTTTATTATTGCTATTTGACTTTTCCTCAGAGTGGCATATATACCAATTCTAAAAAACTTGAATGCAGATGTACTTTTTAATTGAAAAGAACCAAAATTAACTTTATTGTCAGAATATTACAATGCTTGTTTGCAACCTCCAATGAATCCCTACAGGTGAGGAAAACGGAAATTAAGAGTTCTGTCCTCAAAGGATTAAGAATGCAACAGTTTTGTGACCAGAGCTGTTCTTTGCTGTCATTGGGGCCCCTGGGGTGGGTGAAGCATTTGTGTGAGGACATGGTGCCTGTGGAGAGCCATGCACAACACACTCAGATCACCTTCCTAGCTCATTGAATCTGTTTTCACTTATTGGGAAAAAACCCCTACCCCCAGTACCATACCTTTGGGGAGGCAAGTTGACCAAGAGGTGCCATCTTGTTTCCAGCTTTCCTGTCTCCAGAGAGAACTAGGTATTCAGGAAGGAGAGCGAGAGAATTTGTTCCAGGCCTCAGATGCAGTGTTTTGTAAAAGTACTGTGAGATACCATCAGCTACTGTCAGGGGTCAAATAGAGGATGGTCTTGTAGACCCACTCAAGTGAAGGACATTAGGAGAAGGAGGTGGGAAGAGGAAACTCGTGACTTCTTTTGGGAAGTTTAGGGCTTCTGACTTTAAAGAGAGAAGCTTCCGTTAGCTTCTGAGGTTTTCTAGTTATAAAATCCAAGACTTTTTTAGTTGTAAAATCCATGTGCATTTAACATAGAAGAGGAGAAGGCTGAAAGGAAAAGCAACAAAGTCTTCAAATGCCCAAGAAAATAATTTCTTGCTAAACACAGACCATTCAGTGGAGCAATGGTGAAGTCTGAGATTTTCCAAATGGATGACTCTGTTCCTGTTCTACTTTTGAGACCTTAAATTGGAAGTTGTATTATTGAAAGTTGGCACGGAAAGGTGGAAAGGTATTGCTTTCAGGTGGAGAGTTATTTTTAATTTTTCCAAGGCATTTCCTTTCTTAAAGAATGACACGGAATCAAGGTGTGTCCGTTGAACGTGCTCTCAGCTGCATTCTGATGTGAACTGGGCAGTCCCCGAGGCTTCTGTGCACTTGCCCTGCAAGGATGAGTGAGCAGGTCCTGCCCATTGCTCTGTCCCTTGCATCTGGTTAAAGTCGCCAGTGACTTCTCCAGGGAGCTGTGACTCTGTGTCTTTTTTCTTTGGGATGGCAGGTGATACCCAAACTTTTCTTCCAGGGAATATTTTTGGGTACCACACTAGATATCAGGACCACCATTTGGCTTCTGAGTTAATTCCAAAGATTCCACATTTGTGGTTCTTGGGGCCCGTTTTCCTCTCCTGCCAGCTGCCCCTCAGCAGCTCTCTTTCCTCCTCTGGGACATCAGAGTAGTCCACGCTGCCCAGTGTCTGGATTTTCTTCCACCTGAGAATGACTCACCCTTCTTTCTTCCTGCTGGGAAAACGCTGGTCATGTTTGCTTGGTGCCCTCGCTCACCCCAGTCTCCTATCACGCTCATTCTTTAAGGCTGTCTTTGATTCTTGGGAATCCCACGTCTGCCACGGAGAACCGGAGAAAAGCCCCTGGGCCATATTTCAAAAGACCCATCAGGAAATTCTGAACGTGTTTTGAAACTCCTACTAATTCTATGGGATTACGGAGGTTTATAAACCACATTCCACATTTTTCCCTTGGTATTCTCACATACTTCTGAAATGTCAAAGGGACTAGATTTCTCTTTATTCAGATTTTAAACATGTATGGAAACTCTCGGGGAGAAGAATTAAGATGCTCACTGTGGTTTCCCTTTTAAAATCTCCTAGCTAGGACTGTATGACTATTAATGGAGGTTTCCATTATTATTTGGTAATAGAGTACAAATATAATTGCATCTTTTCTCCTATTATTTTTAAAAAAGTTTTTTGATGAAACAATAGGTCACTTTCATAAAGCGCTTAATGTATGCCCAGGACAGCATTTGGCTCTTTCTGTGGCCTAGTTCATGTGAGCCTCTTCCAACCTGAGAGGTAGGTAACATTATTATCCACATTGTACAGATGAGAGACCCTAGGATGAAAGAGGTAGGTCTTCTTCTTCAAGGATTTGTGACTGCTTTTGTTGATGGTAAACTCCTCCAAGAGACATGAAATTCTAGAGTCCGTCTGCAAAGCCATCAGTCAGAGTCACTATCAAAGCCCCCTGCTCAGTCCTGGTCAGACCCGGCATGTGGAGTTCACTGGAGTTGTCCATAAGACAAGCATCTGTTAATTTTGTCTGTGGTCCCAGCCAGATAATGGAGAGAGGGAAAGGCCAATGTGATAGGAAGTGACTTGAGGAGATTTTGGTCATCTTTTGAAGCTAGGCAGTGACAGGAGGCAAGCAGTTTAGTGTCTCAAGTTCTCCTTGAAGAAAGAAACTTTGGCAAAGGGTTTGGAGTTGGTCCTCTGGCCTCCTACACTTCCCAAACCTCTTTAGTTGGTTGGGTTCCTTTCCCGTTACCATGACATCCTACCTTTCAGAGGCGTTCTGTGCTGTAAGATGCACCCCACCTGTGGCAGGAAGCTGTGTGTCCCTTAAAGGTAGAAGGAAATATAAAAGGTCATCATAGGGCAGTATTCTGCAGTCTTGAGGATGGTATGCTGCCCTTTTAAAGGAAGAACATTCTTGATAACTCTGTATGCTGACTCGAGGTATTTTTATTTAAATGTTACTTACAATGCACGAGCCCAAAATTAAACTCACTTTATTTATGGCCAACTAAAAAACCAAAACTCATTTACAAGTTAAATATAACTGAGACTAAAAGAACCCCAAAATATTCAAATTAGCAACATTAATTTAATGCAGCGGCTGATGTTTTGTGGGAAGCGAATTGCTGTGTGCAGTGTGAGTTACTTCTCACTGCTGGGCGCAGGTTCTTTGAGCTTATCAGGCCCATTTTGTGCTGACTCAACACACACACACACTTTTCACTTTTCCAGTGGCTTTCAAACTTGAGTGTGCATCAGAAGCACGTGGGGGGCTTGCAAAAGCACCCCCAGAGTTTCTGACTCAGTAGGTCTGCAGTGGCACACAAGAACATGCATTGTCAACAAGTTCTTAGGTGGTGTTAATGCTGCTGGTCTGAGAACCATACTTTGGGAACTGCCCACTATCCCACTTTTCCAATCATCAGGAAACTTTTTTTCCCTGCAGAGGTAAGCACAGATGCGTCACTGACAAATTTACGCCTGCTCCTTTCTCATTAGGCTGTGACAATAAAAGTGATTTTTTTTTTTGCAGAAATTATCCATTGGTAAACAAATGCAAAAGCAGGAACTGAAACAGAGTGTGTGTATGGTAGAAGGAGTTCTTGGTTATATGGTGGGCATCTGATGCCCCTGGCTGTGCTTTGTCAAATGTTTTAGTGTATCACCAAAAAGAAAATCAAAATTAGAACTGCCAACCCCCTGAGCATGTGTCCGTGCACCTCAATTTGAGAAACACTACATGAGTTGGGCATAATAAAACACTTATCTGCAGGAAAAATGTTATTGTGTAAGTACTAGGCTCTTCAGCTTTACGTACAACTGTTAGAGCCAAGATTAGGCACACAGAGGCGGTGAGCAGGGACAGAGTTTTTTTTTCTCCCTTTAGCTCAATTCACTCCAACTCTGTTGAAATATTAGGTCTTTGCTACAGAGCATGAAAACTTTAAAACTTATTAACTGCATGAACGCGCTGGTGTGTATTCAGGGCTGAGAGCTGGATTGTTGAGGGGACTCCAAACGGTGTCATATGAAGCACAGGCAAAGGGCCTGAGGTCCTTGGCCTGGAGAAGGAAGACCCACAAGGGTAGGAAGGTCCTGGTTCCAGTTTTTAAATACGTGCAGTGCGAATCACGGAAGAGCAACTGGTCTTGCTCCCCAAGCAGTGGGTAGAAGATGTAGACTTCGGCTTAGTGTTGGGAAGCGTTCCTCATGCACAGTCGCCTAAGTGGAATGGATTGGCTCAGGAGTGTTGGAACAGCCTGTCTTGGAGGCTGTTCAGCGTTCCCCAAAAACAACTTTGTGGGATGTCCCAGAGGGTTTCCATCCATAAAAGCCATGTGTTCAAGGCCTCTTTGTATGCAGAAATTCTATAATTTGGGGACCATTTTAGCTTCCCCTCTTTTCAGTCTCCAAGAATTCTCCAAAGCAAGGACCTGTAGCTCTACCTCAAACATGCCCCAAATGCAGCATTGCACGGTAGGTTCTCAAAGGTGTCGCCAGCCCTAATACTCCTTCCCTCCACACCCAGCTGTCGTTCCTCCCTACTACCTCAGTCCTGCCCCTGTTACCACCGTCGGTCCAGCTTCCCAAGTTTGCCATCGGGCACGTGCCCCCCACAAAGGTCCCCATTTTGTCTTCCACTCTGCCTTTCTGTCGCGTGCCACCACTCCCATTCCGACTTTAACAGCAACCTGCGGGGTTTACTGCTGTAGTTTGCTGCTTTCCATTGTGAACCTCTTTAATCCACTTGTACAAAATGACCGCTCCCCAGATTATTTGACCATAGAGCTTTTATTCACCTAACATCTCCCCCTCCCCTGGGGATGTGTTCCGCCGTGCGTGCAGGGAAATGCTGCTCGAGACAGCTGTGCGTGTGCCCTGTTCATTCCTGTCTCTGTTTCTTCCTCTCCCCGTAGCCGGCCCACCAGCCAAAGGCACATGAGCTCACGCACAGACTCACCACCTGAGAGATCTCCCTTCTTGTAATTTATACATCCTTTCTCTCCCTTAATCGAACCCTTTTGTGTTCAGAAGCCACACAGCTCAGCACTTTCTTCCTCCCTTTGCACTCACACCACTCGAAAGGATCGTGCTCATTTATTTGTTTACGTGTTGACAGCCCATCTCCTTCCCCGCTCTAAAGCCAGGAGGGCAGGTCCTCCCCGGGCTGCCCAGTACCTGGCACCTATAACCCTGCCTGGGGCAGAGAGCCGTCCGGCAAGTATTTGCGGAATGAATGTTTATGTGTCTGTCTCCTTTACTCGACTGTGCGTTCAGAGCGGGAACCGGTCTTAGCGTATGTCTGAAATTTGAGAATGGTCTCTGCCTAGGCCCCGGTACCTGTCATTATCTGGAATGCCATAATTCAGACGTGCCTCTGCGGCATTGGGCCTCAAGGGTCTTAATTTCAGTCCCACTGGATTTGTTTTGACTGGAAATCTTACTGCCTGTTTTTAAAGCATGTTCCCTTGGGCGCTTTTGAACACTGGAGACCTCTTGGTAGGCAGGCATTTCATCCCCATCAGGAAATCTCATCAAAATGATATTAGGTTTGCACATCAGGAAAATAAAAATCTTCTGAGAAGAGGTTGCTGTTCTCTAGATTGGCTTTGGATATAAGCAGTTAAGCCCACTCAGAAGGTATTTCAACCACATTTGAGATACTGGGGTCAGGGCTGATGGCAGAGTCTCACAGTAAACAATAAAATTAAAAAATAAAGAGGGAAAGGAAACCTCCACAGGAGTTTCTGTAGTTGCAAGTCAAAGCAAAATTTAAGAGTAGAGCAAAACACTGGGGTTTGGTATGAGGCTTCGTTTCAGAGGATACGAAGTGGTACCCCGGCTCGCTAGCTAGGCTGTGACTGGTGCTCCCGGGCAGGGCCTTTCTCCACATTTTTTTTTTTTTTTTGAGACAGAGTCTCGCTCTGTTGCCCAGGCTAGAGTGAGTGCCGTGGCATCAGCCTAGCTCACAGCAACCTCAAACTCCTGGGCTCAAGCGATCCTCCTGCCTCAGCCTCCCGAGTAGCTGGGACTACAGGCATGTGCCACCATGCCCGGCTAATTTTTTCTATTTTTAATAGAGATGGGGTCTCACTCTTGCTCAGGCTGGTCTCAAATTCCTGAACTCAAGCCATCCTCCCGCCTTGGCCTCCCAGAGTGCTAGGATTACAGGCGTGAGCCACCGGGCCCAGCCTCTTTGCATTTTTTTGATCTGATCTGTTCCAAGTTCCACCTTGTAAGCCACCCTTGGAGAACCACATAAAGACAGGACTACTCTTGTCTGAGGTTCCTAACATCTCCCAGGTGTTACGTTCTTTAAACTGCTGTTTATCTCCATGGTCCCCTGTCTGAGATTTCACACTCAGTGCTCCCACCTGAGCCTTTATCGTGATGCTGAGCATTCTAGAAGGACGACTGTGCAGAGGGCTGAGGGCAGCATGAAAGCCGCAGCGTGGAAGCTTCGGCTAAGCCCGTGTGCTCTTTGTCTTGCCCTCCCTGGGGCCTGATTCTGGTGTCACTCGTCTCTGTCTCTCTTTCCAGAGGTGTGAACATGTATGCCATGCTGACTGGGACGCTGCCCTTCACGGTGGAGCCGTTCAGCCTTCGGGCTTTGTACCAGAAGATGGTGGACAAGGAAATGAACCCCCTCCCCACCCAGCTCTCCACAGGTAACGCACCTGCCGCTCCGGATTAGGGCTCAGGACTTTTGTTCTGCCCAGTTTGGGTCCATTTATGAAGCAGTGTTTGTTTTGCAGCGATGGTGTTATGACTACTCCATGACTGAGTTTCTTCCTAGTGTTAAAACTAAATCTCAAGAGGTGGTTGGGTTTCCCGTCTCCAAGCAGCCACTCCCTGTATCTCACCTGTACCCTTTCCTGTTCTGTTCTAATTCCAAACCCCTAACTTCCTTCTTCCTCCTTCTGCGCAAAACACACAGATCAAAAGGATCTGATAGTCTGCATTTGAAAAATAATCGCGGGCTTGATTGTCTTAAAACTCGCCATATAATGTTGACTTGGAAAAGAGGGTTTGTAATCACATTTCTATTGTGTCTCCGTTAGTCAATTCACTGTAAAGAAATATTGATTTCATTCAACTTGGGTCTGTGATTTGTTCTGTTAGTTGAGTTTCTGAGCCTGTTCAAAAGCTTTTAGATATACGTAGCTTCAGTTACTTCGTTAGACAGAATCATCAGGTGTGTTTGAAAAATATTCTCAAACTTTACCTGGTTTGAATTTCAGTAAACAGTTTGCGTTGAGGTTTGGTTTCAAATCCAGTAAATTAGTACGATTTGTTTTTTTGTTTGGTTCACAGTTCAAGTTTCTGGCCTCAGCGTGGCTTTGATGATCATTTAATTGACTCTAGAATAACCTCAGCTTTACTGAGATGAGTCTTTTGACCTAAAAAAAAAAAAAAGTAATTATTTAACTTCAACTTATGATACATGGTTAAAATATAGTATTTTATTTCACTGCTTTTATGTATTTTTCTCTTGAATTTATACAGCATGTGTGAAGCTGAGCTTGAGTTTATCCATGCCAAATGCAATCCAAGCTGAAATGCATTCTCGGGTGTAATTATCTAATTCGGCCCATACTTTTCACCTTTAGGGAGGGTAGAGTCTCTGGAGGCTGAAAGCAAAGGAGGCTTTATGTCCTTGGGAAGATAAGTTACAGTTCCGTCATTACAAAAGAAATATTTCTGCACTGAGAGCCATAATTCTTGGAGTTAGGAAATGTGCAAAATATCGAACGGATTGTTATATTTTGGTTTTAGAGCTTCCAGAAAAGTAAGTGCTGCAGAGCTCCGTGAGGAGTGCTCATTTATTCATTCACCCACTGATTCCATATTTCATCTTTATTAGCTTGTTCCATGGATATATACTGTGTGCCAGTCGGGTGTGTTCCAGGGTGAGGAGGACAGAGAACAAACCAGACGGTCTCTCTACTCTCATAAAGCTTATATATCAGTGGGACAGGCAGAAAATTAATGGATAAACAAACGTGTGATCTTTGGTAGTGTAAGTGCTCTAAATAAAATAAAATAAATCAGGATAAGGGGATAGTTTTTTTTGACACTTAAGATTATTTTAAAGACTTTGTATTGAGGCATAATTGTAGATTCACGTGCAGTTGTAAGAAATAACACAAAGAGATCCGTGTACCCTTCACTCAGTTTCCCCCAATGGTAATATCGTGTATAATGTCACCACCAGGAGATTAGCACTGATAAAATCCATTGAGCTTGTTCAGATTTCACAAGTGTTACTTGCACTGAGGTGTGTGTTGTTGTGTTTTTAGTTCTATGCAGTTTTATCACATGTGTAATTCGTGTGACAGCCACCACAGCCAAGGTACAGTGCAGTCCCATCGCAAGGATCCCTCTGCTACTCCTCTTCCTCCCCTCTGCCTACGCCCCATCAACTACCCTGTCCCTATCGCTATAATTTTGTCATTTTAAAATGTTTTTGGTACAAGTTTTATATATAAGTAGTTTTTTTAAGAATAATTCCCTTGAGGTCCATCCAAGTAGTTGCATGCATCAGGACTTCCTTTCTTTTTATTGGTGAGTGGTATTCCCTCGTGTGGATATACTACAGTTTGTTTAACCATTTACCCACTGAAGGACCACTGGGGTGTTTCCAGTTTGGGGCTATTATGAATAAAGCTGCTATGAATATTCACGTATAAATTTTTTGTGTGACTGTGGATTCACTTCTCTGGGACAAATGCCTGAGAGTGAAATTGCCGGGCAGGATAGTGAGCACATATTTAGTCTTTAAGGAACTGTCCACCTCTTGTTAAGAGTGGCCATACCATTTTGCATTCCCACTAGCAATTTTCTAGCAATCTCTGCATCCTTGCCAACATTTGATGCTATCACTATTTTTTAGTCATTCCGGTAGGGGTCTAACTATGTCTCATTGTGGGAACAAGATCTGATATTTACTAATAAATGCGGTCTTTCAAAGGAGTCTCTTTAAGAGGTGTATGGTCACGAATATTGCCATCTCTGAGAGTGATTCTGAAGTTCTGATGGCTCAGAGCCTATTTTGTCCTAAGTGACCCTTAACGAAGGATGATAGGAAGATATTTGTACCCCCCAAGCTTGGGAAGGGCAGACAGTGTCACTTTGAATTTCACTGAGACCCTGAGGAGCTGGAGAACTGCTGATCTGCTGCCTTCTCGTTGTACTAGTTAGGACAGGTCAGGTTGTGCTGCGGTAATAATCAGCCCCCAAATCTCAGTGGCTTAAGACAACAGAAGCTTATTCTCACTCATGCTACATACATATCTATTGAGAGTTGTCTCAAGCATTGAAGGGTTCTGCCCAACCTAGGGCCCCAGACTGAGGGTGCAGCCACCATTTCCAACATTCTTGGTTCATGCAGAGGGAAAGAGGGAAAGAGAAGAAGGTCTCTCACCAGCAATGAAATCACCCACCAACATGTCACTTGCACTCATAACTCGTAGCTTTCTAAAACATGGCACATGGCTTCACCAGCTGAAGGGAATGGGCAGTACAACCTGACCACGGGTACTGAAAGTGCAGAGCCAGAAATATTAGTTGAACAGCATCAGTGTGAGGCACACGCAGGCTGTGGGAGGAGGAGTAGGCAATCCAGCCTGCGTTCATCAAGGGATGGGCTGGGCAGCCAGGCAAGGACAGGTAGGTTAATAACACAAGAAAATCAGTCTCATGCCAGGTGCAGTGGCTGATGTCTGTAATCTCAGCAGTTTGGGAGGCCAAGGCAGGAGGATTGCCTAGGTCCAGGAGTTTGAAACCAGCTTGGACAACATAGGGAGACCCCATTTCTACAAAAATTTTTAAAAATTAGCTGGTGTGGTGGCACATGCCTGTGGTCCTAGCTACTCCAGAGACTGAGGCAGGAGGATCACTGGAGCCCAGAAGCTGGAGGTTATAATGAGCTGCAATTTCACCATTGCGTTCCAGTCTGGGTGACAGAGCAAGACTCTGTCTCAAAAAAAAACAAAAAAAATCTGTCTTATAACTTCAGGACCATACCTTTTTTTACTCCCAATAATATTATACAGTCTTAGTAGGCTGGACTCTAAGTGGTTTTTGATTGTGAAAATTAAATTTACCCTTAAAGAAGTAAAAGTTGCACTCCTGAAGATGTTACAAAAGTCCAAAGGTAATTCCGAAGGAAAAATATTAAAAATGTTCCAGGCAGTTTCAGCATCGCTGTAGTTGGTGTCCGACCTCACATACATATAATAGCTCCTGCTCTGAGCAGAGGGTTTTTACTTTGGCCTTAAGCTCTGTGTGTGCTTGTTAAAGATCTTCACATTCCTGCAGGACTTTGTTGTCTTGACTTGTCAAGCATGAATTGCATTTCTGTATCTGATTTTCCAACTTAGGAATATGGTAGCAACTCCCTCCCACCCATTTTTTTTTTCTGATGGGATATACAAATATGTCTCCTCAACTAGGGGGTTGATCCTTTGTGCCAGATGTCAAGCGCAGTGTTTGCACATGATAGAGGCTCAGGGAATCGAAGTTGCTGACTCTGGTGTTAAAGTGCACGTGTGACCTGGAAAGGTGGCCCGTACATTCTTCTGACGACTCAGAGCTGGGAGTTGGCCTGGTAGCTGCTGAGGTAGCCCAGGGCATCTTACCTTGTTTAAAGAGTGAATGACTTTGGGTTTGGGCATCAGCTGCTATCCTTCTGACAGCCCCCTGTTTTTCTAACCCTTTGCACCCCTCTAAGTGTATCTCCTCTCCCTTCCAACGAGCCTGGCCCACCTTTACTGATGATACCATATGATACCATCTGCTTACATCCCAAAATATCAGTACTGGTTTACCAGTAACAAGAGTAGCTGCCATTTTATTGAACAATCATGTGCTTTTCATGTGATCTTGTTTTTACACAACTCTGCAAGGCAAGGACTGTTATTCCCCATTTACCAAGGAGGAAAGTGAGTCTCAGAGAGATTAAGTCCTGCTTGACTGAAAACCTGGATTTTTCTACTCTCCTGTGCTGCTTCTCTCCCTTTTCTGGCTTTATTTAATGTAAGATGGGCCCTCCCCAAGGTTCGAGGGTATTGTCTGCTCCATGTCTTTATGTTTCGAGTAACGTCAATCCAAACTGAAAATATGCCAGTTTTATTAAGTGTCTCGCTAATACACATCTTTATTAATTGGATGATTCTGTTACTCCTGTTTGTGATGGTCTCATCTGTTTTATTCCACTGCCCTTTTTTTAGATTAAGTTGGAAGAATTTTTACCAAATTGGAGTTGGAGACAGTGTTACTGCCCTTGCAAATCCGTGGAGTGCGCTTCCAAACACCCGCCCTCGTCGCTGTCATGTGAATAGTTGGAACACTGAAGCTTGGGGCGCCTTTCCGATTGTCTCCCCCTGACAGCTTCTCTCTGCTTGTTGGCACTTGTATGTCACAGAGCAGGGAGTGCCTTTTGTGACTTAGAAACTTTTCAGACAGCTGCTTACCTTTCCATCGCCACACCTCACCCGTAGCATTGATAATACATTCCAACAGTCACTGCAGATCAAGAGGGTTTTGTGGCTCGAATTCACCCAAGTCGAGCTGAAGGAGCAGTGTAAGCTTTTGTGAGGGTTGAGCCAGTGCTAATGGAGGTGTCCTAGAAGGTGTGACTATCAGACTGTCAAATAATTCTTTAGCTTGGGAGGTGATGAAGGGAGAGCTAGGGTGGGGATGGGATTCTACTTGCATACAGCAGGCTACCCTAACGTGAAAAGTCCGATGGCTTTGTCTGTCACCTGTGGCCCTTCCTTCGGCATAGCCTCCAGGTGCTCACACAAGCCAGTCCCGACTTTGGAGAAAGTGAGTTTTGCGCTGGAGGAGCCTGTGCCGTGTGTTTTGTTGAGCAGGGTGATGGAGCACCCACGTGGTTCACCCCACCTATCCAGGCCTGATTGGAGAACCCACATTGTGTTAGCTCCGAAGGGTGAAGGGTGACGCATGGCTTTCTAGGACTGTGGGGACGTGAGGCCATGCCTGGCATGGCTTTCTAGGACAGTGGTAAATATTTTAATCTCTTTTGCCCATGAGACACAGGAATTTACAAGACCTTTAACACAAACTTCAAAAGAGCTCTAAGGGTGTTCTTAAAGTCCTTTTTGGAGAGCAATGCAATGTTTGCAATGTCCAAAGAAACAAAATTCGTCAGTAGAGATTTGAACTAAAATTACTTGTGCTCATCAGCAATTTGTGATGATGCGGAGTGCTTGGTTATGAAAATAGAACAGAAACACGCATCCAGTTTGTCCTTAGCATTTCTGGTTAGTCACACTCTGAAAAAGTCCGGCAGCAGCCCGGGTTGTTGTCCAGGTCCCCTGAGGGTAAGCGACAGCGATGTCTCAGAAAGTGTCACTAACTCCACAGCCTCTCGATTCCATTCCTTAAGCTCACATCTTTTTTTTCCTTGACCAATAGATGCCCCTAGTTAAGATCCAAATAACTCTTGCAATGTAGAAGTATTTGGAGAAGGGAGATGGAGATTCTGAAAAGAGGAACCTCTTTTTTTTTTTGGAGATCTGTTTGCTTTTCAGACCATGGAAGAACATTTTAGGAAAGTTTTATATGGACACCCAACTATAAAACTTACAGTGTGAAATGTACCTTGTGACTGTAACGGCATCCACATACATATTTTTACCCACTCAGTCTTAAGAGGAGATGACCTTCTGGTGACCTCAACAGTGCAATATGGGAACCCACCCTGGAGGGGTCACCTGGCAGCATGACCCAGCGAAGGTTTTTTCTCTTGAGTTGAGTCAGGCATCACAACTGGCCCCTTTGTGATGGCGTTGTTTTCACCCTGCACAAAATGGGTTGACAGAAGTCCCATCTTATCTTTTAAGAACAGCATTAAAATGACAACTTTAAGCCTATGAAAGAGTGAGAATTTTTGTGACTTTTCCTCGCAAAACTAGACTATCTTAGGAAACAGAAAAATAACTTTGAAGAGAGGGATAGAAAAATTGGGGGACTGAGCAAATTAAGACTAATTTCAAGGATTTATTGTTTGGTATATTGGAAATCATGTACAAAGCTACATAAAAGAATATTTTTATATTGCAAAGACATTATAACCATGTTCCATAAAATAGGGAATATAGATAAAGAAAATATCACAGTCCCACAACTCAAGCGAGACAGTCTTCATTTTGAAGTCATTGCTGATACTCTTGCACATATGTGGATATGCTGTATATCTGCTGAGCAATTTTGTAGCCTGTGCCCTTCACGTGCATTATAAACATTTTTATGTGTTGTGTAGTTGTCTCCATTCTTGTAATCTTAAAGGTTGCAAATGTTCCGCTTAGAGACAAACTAGCTTCCTACCTCTAGTGCTTAGATGGACAGTAGGCACTCTGTGCATGTTCGTTGAATGAAAGGAAACCCAAGGCATTTTTAAAAATCAGTTTTGCCTGGGATGGAAGGAAACAGGGTTGTTGGGATTTTATAGTCTGTCAACGGTTTCTCGTATCCTTCCCTTACATACCACGCTCAGCATGACTGATATGACTGCAGCGAACTTCGGGAGGCTAAAAAATAAGGCAAACTTTACTGGCATCCAGTCTGCCCAAGCAGCCTCTTCCTCTCCAGGGACGGCACAAAAGGAGGGTCCCAGAAGGTGGACGTGGTTCACAATGTGGTGCTTGCTGGAACTTTGTACTCGAACTAGGATTTTTTTTTATATTAGTATATTACGGGGATACAAACATTTTGGTTACATGAATTGCTTTTGTGCCATTTGAGTCAAAGTTGTAAGTGTGCCCATCACCAAGATAGCGTGCATTGTACCCGTCAGGTGTGAGTTTACCTGTCCCCTCCCACCTACTTAGTTTCTGCTGAGTTTTACTACCGTATGTGCACATGAACTAGGACTTTAAAACTTGAGTCACTCTCGTGCAGAGTTAACGCTTGACACTTTAACAAAACGGGTGGCTCTCTGGTGTCTCGACAGCTGATTGGCTGGGCTGGGTGGGCACGGGCTCCGTCCAGTCTGGGCAATGCGTCATCTGTTCACAGAGTGTGGAGAAGAAGTGGACGGCCACGGAGAATGGCTTTAAAAGAAAGCAGGACCTCACGGGCCTCTTGAGACACTGAGTGTCCCTTGGTTCCTAATTAGAGGGTCTAACTTAGAATGTCTTTACCCTTCTGGCTTCTTCCTGAGTGCTCAGAAACCTACCTTGAGAGCAGGTACTTTGTTTACTTTCGTCCTTCCAGCCTGTAAATAGAACATCTCTTCCGCTCACCTCTAAGCAGCAAGACCACAGGTAGTGTTGGGAAGTACAGGGCGTGGGGAAACCCAAACTGGTTGCTTTAGCATGTACCAGTTGCATCCCTTGGACAGGTATCTTAAATTCTTTGGATATGTGGCATCTCTTTTATAAAGAGAGAAGGAAATAGGATTTAAAACACACCACCTGGCCGGGCGCGGTGGCTCACGCCTGTAATCCTAACACTCTGGGAGGCCGAGGCGGGCAGATTGTTTGAACTCAGGAGTTCGAGACCAGCCTGAGCAAGAGTGAGACCCCGTCTCTACTAAAAATAGAAAGAAATTATATGGACAACTAAAAATATATACAGAAAAAATTAACTGGGCATGATGGCGCATGCCTGTAGTCCCAGCTACTTGGGAGGCTGAGGCAATAGGATCGCTTAAGCCCGGGAGTTTGAGGTTGCTGTGAGCTAGGCTGACGCCACGGCACTCTAGCCCGGGCAACAGAGTAAGACTCCGTCTCAAAGAAAAAAAAAAAAAAAAATAAAACACACCACCTGTCTGAAAGGAGATGGGGTTGAGCCCAAGCTCTGCGAATCATTGGATCAAAATCCTGCCCAGAGACTCAGAGAATAGATCACCCCAGCGGTGGCTGGGGAGTGGCAGGTGAGGTGGGGGCCGCCTGCGGTGGTGGTTGTCAGCGGTGTCTGCGTTCAGCCTATAACGTGGGTGTGTTCTCTCCTGCATGTCTTCCAGGAGCCATCAATTTCCTGCGCTCTCTCCTGGAACCAGACCCCGTGAAGAGGCCAAATATTCAGCAAGCACTGGCGAATCGCTGGCTTAATGAGAATTACACAGGCAAAGTGCCCTGTAATGTCACTTATCCCAACAGGTAATTTCGTGCGCACAGAGGGACTCCTCCTCGGGCAAGATGGGGCCTGTCCTACGAGCCCTGAATAGTTGTGAATAGGTGATTCAAGGAAAAGCTGCGTTCTCTGTTGGCCATCCTCCCTGCCTCTGCACCCCTCTTACGTACAGACAAGCCCATCTCAGCACAAAGAGAAGGCATAGTTACAACCATCCCGTGCGGTTGTGCAGTGCGCCCCGTGGGGGCACGGGCTGCCCGAGGTGTCGTCTTCCCCAAGAGGCACCTCTTTCTAGTTCACACGAAGGGACCATTTAGACTAGCTGTGGCCCGAGTGTGTGTCTGTGTGCGTATCTGTGTTTACGCATATGAGTGTGTGCATGTGTGGATGTTTGTGTGTGTGTGTGATCCAGCCGTGACCTCACCTGCCAACATCAGGCGGATCCCATGGCATTTCCCCCTCCTCTTTCAACTCACCCTTAGTTTCCTCTTCTCCTTTGTTCTAGGTGTTTATTTCAGCCCTAAGCACTTGCCACCGTAAAGTGTGGAGGGTGGGAAGAAAAGGGACAGGAGTCATTAGTGTCAGGCTGGGTCCCCGTGGGCTTGCTGTGAAGGGTCACCGTGTCAGTTTCCAGAGCAGGTCTCGTGACAAAAGTCCCGCAGACAGGAGCCCCAGCGTAGGAGCTCTGACGGGCACCTTGTGTGGCCCGGGCTTCTGTATGTGGGATACTGACTACAGATTTGAAAGCAAGTACAAGAAAACTTGTTCTTACGTTGCTCCTGCTCGTTTGATACATTGCTAACTAACCTGAACGGGAAGTGTGGGCTCTCACTTTGGCTACGTCGGAGAAAACATGGAGACCACGTGGATCCAACACCATCCTTCTGCCTTCAGACCCAGGGTGGCCCATGCATCTGGCCAAGCTTGGATGAGGATGAGAGAACCCTGACCAAGGGGGACAGATGGGGCTGAAAGGACAGGGAAAGGGATGTCCTCCATGGTCATATTTTCAATGCCCAGGAAGGTCTGGAAACATCCAACAAGCCGTGTGAAAGCTGAAGTGCTGAGTTCTCCAGACAAGATGGGCAGGTGGTTCCTGGAAGTTCCTGAGGATCTTAAGGGGCGTGGGGGTCTGCGTCCACACTACCGGGCCAAATTTACACTCACTGTGACCATAGGGGAGGTGGTTTCACTCAGACGCCATCTAGAATTCTAGCATTTGGCTCATGGTAAGTAATTTAAGCAAAGTCTAGGTTACTTAGGTTACCAAGGGAACCTGGAAATAGATTGCTGTTTTCCAATACCGGCTCGATTTGGGCCAGTTTCTGAAACAACCACCAGAAATATTACCCCAAAGTGAGGCAGACCTCATTACCGATGCTCACGTGGATAGCAGCACGCAGGTGTCCTTTCTGTTAAAGGAGGGGGCATTGGTGGCAGCCTAATGAGTCATTAAGCTAATGTAATCACTGTCTAAACGAGCAGGGTCCATCCGCTCAGCGTAGCAGCTGTTGAAGAAGTGAAGCTGGTATTAGACAGGTGCTTCCCCTCCTTGCTGGCTATATCTTCATTCACACAGCATTAGGATGCAGCGTCTCATTTTGTAGCTTTTCCACAGGCTGTAGACAGGCTTTGGTAGATTAAAACCGAAATTCAAGCGCCTATACTGGTGTTGCCAGATTAGAAATTTTTGCATTTGGACTTGGTCAGAAGCATAAGGCTGCATGTGCAACTAGTTAGGTGGATTGTGAAAAAAATGGTTTAGATCTTGTGTATTAAAGAAAACAACAGCTTGCTGTCTTCTGTTTATGTTCGCCCATTACTCATTTTATACTGGAGGCAAATTAGTGTTCAGTTTTTAAGTAATGGAACCAGAATTCTAAACTGTTGGGGGAGGGACATGTTATTTACAGTTTTATTTTGAAAAATGTTTATCTTTAAGGCAAAAAATGTATTTTTTGTAATTACTTTTCTGGTTTTACCAGCACATGGATAAAGGGAGTAAGAACATGGGACTAGAGAAAAGAATATCTGCTTTAAAAGTATGTTTTATAGCCCCAGATGTAATTATTTTAAATGTTGTCAATGTTTTCCTTTCGGGAAAGTAAAGAAAATAAAGGTTTCATGTTTTCCACCACTCATCTGTAAGGCCTTCTCCTATGAAGTCATTTGGGCCTCCAAGTTGATCTCCAATAGTCAAGAGGGAAATGTCTTTAAAAGTAAATTTTTTTATAATAAGTGTTCATGCCAATCAGTCAGCAGATGTTTGCTGGCTGCCTGTCTCCCCTCTCTGATCCGGGTGCAGACATTTTTACAGCACCAACCTTGCTGCCTCCTCCTGTCCCCCAGCAGGGGCCTGAATAGTCTCTGCCCCTCTCTGCTCCTCTCTGCTCTGGAGATGGAGCGAGGGAAGGAGGTCATGGGTAATACAGGACAGAATTAGACCAAATTGGATCTGTGGTTTAAAAATGGATTTCATGCGAATTTGCCTAGTTCAAATTATATCTAGTGTTCTGGAACATTTTACCATTCTCTGTATGACCCAAACATGCAACAATAATACAAATTCAATAGCTGATGTTAGAGAGCACCAAATATGTACATTGTTTATTGGAAAAGGTTTAAAATATTATTCTTAATCAAGAGTCAGTGAGTCTACATTTTGGCAGAACTCCTGGGTTTTGTTGTTGTTTATGCTGTATTTTTGGTTTGTTGTTGATGTTTTGTTTTGAGATGGAGTCTTTCTCTCTCTGTCACTGAGGCTGGAGTGCAGTGGCATCATCATAGCTCACAGCAACCTCAAACTCCTGAACTGAAGTGATCCTCCTGCCTCAGCCTCCCAAGTAGCTGGGACTCTCTTGCTCAGGCTAGTGTTAAATGCCTGGCCTCAAGCAATCCTCCCACCTCGGCCTCCCAAAGTGCTAAGATTACAGACAGGAGCCACAGCGCCTGGCCAGAGCTCCTGTTTTTGAAGACAACAGATACAAAGGGCAGAGATGGTGTGTCTGTCCCTGCGCACCTCCCTCCTCTCACCGCATGCCCTCCCTGGCACCCGCGGGGGTGTGCCATCTTGCCAGGAGTAGGGGCCACCAGCATGATCTGATTGGCCAGGGGCAGGGTCACACCCACACTGGAGTTCCCAGGTATTTTCAAAACTGCACCCTCTGTGTTAAGTGTTCTGGCAAACCTCAAGTAGTGTATTTTTTTAAACAAACATGCTATTAATGTTTTTTACCACTAGTCATTCCAATCTCCCTCCCACCCATTATCTAGAATTTGTAATCTTGTGGCACACAGGAGTGAGGAAGGCTGGTTTCATTGTTCTTCTGGCATGGTTTTTTGTTTTTTTTGGGGGGACATCACTTAGTCAATTCTAGGGGAAGGAGAGCTGGTGTAGGTTCCACCGACCACTGGAGGACGGTGGTCAGGAGACCTAGTCTGCTCTTGGCACCTCTACCAACTCAGGGTGCACACTAGGCAATTTGGTTTCCTCTTCTTCACAATGATGGGGTTACCCTGTGGGGTTTCTCTGGTGTTATGGTTCTGAGGTTCTATCAAAAATATTTTCAGACCCTTTGGCAGAAGCCACAAGCTCTGCAGTCAAATGAGGTTGCTTTCTGCTCAGAGCGTCCTATTTGCACCTCTCTAAGGGATTTAGAATGTTCTTTTGGCACATCCCCACTACCAGCACGCACGCTCCTGATAACTCCCGCTTGACTTCTTGTTCTCTGCAGCCGTTGCCCGTGTCTGTTTATCTGAGAGGCAGTGAATGTGCAGGGTTGGCATCTGGACTCTGGCCAGGCTGCCTGGGGGTGATTTTGTGGCTGCTGTTTCCTGCCTGCGAGACCCTGGGCAAGTTACTGTATTGCTGTGAGCTTCAGTTTCTTCATCTGTAAAGTGGGGACAATGACAGCTCCTACTCATAGGACTGTCAGGGGGACGAAGTGAGTTTATACTCTCTCTTCCCCACTGGAATGTAAGGTCCATGGATTTGGCAGGTGAATGAATGAATGAGTGAATAAGTGAGTGCCTGGTATTTCTTTGGCATTTTATCCTGAAGAGTTTAGCTTCACAATGCCCCTATAAAGTAGCTTCAACCTGCCTTCCTCTGAGAGTACCCACACGTTACAGCTGAGCTCCCCGAGTGTGAACTTGGGAGCTCTTCCTCTTCCTCTAAACATGGTCTGGCTGCTTCCCGAATACCTTCCTTTCTCAACCCAAAACCCAGATTAAGTGTGGCCTCTATCCATGGCAACAAATACATTGTAAGGAAAGAATGTATAAGTGGAAAGAAATTTAGGGGCCAAGTGGGGACTTTGAATATTATCTGGTTAGTAGATGATATAAAGGGATTATTGAAATTTTACTGGGTGTGTTGATGGTATTGTGGTTCTGCCAGAGAAGTCTTCGGTTTTGAAGATGCACGTGGAAATACTAAGGAACGAAATGTCATGGTGTCTGTAATTTAAAATACCTTAGCAAAAAAAAAATAGGTGAAGCAAGTATGGCAAAGTGTTAATTGGTACATCCAGGTGATGGTATGCGTAGGTAATATGCTATTCCCTCCACTCCTCTGAGTACATGACATTTTTCCTAATGAAGTGAATGAATGAATGAGTGAATGAATGCCCTGATTGTGCACAGGGGGCCTGTGTGGGCCGACTCTGCTGCCATGGGTGAGCCTCTCCGGGAAGGTGGAGGGGTGACCGGGTCTCTCTCTCCGCCCGGCAGGATTTCCCTGGAAGACCTGAGCCCGAGCGTGGTGCTGCACATGACAGAGAAGCTGGGCTACAAGAACAGCGACGTGATCAATACTGTGCTCTCCAACCGCGCCTGCCACATCCTCGCCATCTACTTCCTCCTCAACAAGAAACTCGAGCGCTATTTGTCAGGGGTAAGTGGGACCCGACAGGCGGTTTTCTCTGCTCTCTGTGGAAAAAAGAGCTCTTCTACCCAAAGTGTTTCCCAGCTGCTGACACTCGATCCAAGCTGCTAATTTTACCTAATGTGAGGCTGAGTTTCCTGAATGTGGAATAAAGTAGAAGCCAAACCTGCTTCTCAGGTAGCACTTTTTGTCTGGGATGTTTTGCAAATATTCTCCCACAGAGTTAAGCCCTGGGCAGAATTGCCAGGAGGTTCAAGCCTCTTTTTCCTTCAGCTTCTCTGTTGCCTTTTTTGTTCTGATACCCCTTTGCTCTTTCGGTTCCTCACATTAGAGGTTTTGGGGGCTCCTCTGGCCATGAAAGTTAGAGAACAGTGTGTCTGGCATTCATCTCTAAAGTATGGTATGGGAGTAAGCTGCTATTTACTTTTACTTCTCCAGAAAATAGAAACGAAGTTGAGCTTCACTAACTTGACCCTGACACCTTCACTCAGTCTGGGTGTCAGAAAGTCCAAGTGTCCCATGTTACATATGAGTGACAGTTGGGGATCCTGCAGGATGGGGTGGACAGTGGTACCCTGACCCCTTGGTCCTCTGCATCATTTCTGGGTGAGGGAATGTACATGCTTTGGTATCTAGTTATGAATAAATCATCTCTCTCCGAATGGGCAATGGCTTCAAAAGAATTCTGCAAGGAAAACTGGATCCAAGACAATATGGATGCTACTACATACAACTCCTGCTTCTACTCACAGTGGTAGGTACTGACGAGATCTAACAGGAAGTCAGCCAGAGAAGCTCAGAATTGTGAGGAAGCCCATCTGAAATTGACTGAGTATCCACTTGTGTGAAGGGCGACCTCACCCTGTGTATATTGCATCCCGAGGTGTACTCGTGTGGGGTTGTCACCTTTAGGAAGACATTTAGAATCCAGAACGTGAGGACAAACTTCTAGAGTTTTTTCAGTGCTATTTAAAGTCACCTGCTAGCCCAGTGTGTCACAAAAGTCCGCCAAACAATGGGCTTAAAAACCTTTTTGAGTTTTCTGTATTAGAGCAAAAGATGAAAGTCCACCTGCATTTGGGGCAATGATCTCCCTGCGGTGGCAAAAAGAACCAAAGTAATGCCCAGAAGGTAAGATGGTCAGAGTGCGTCTCTTGTTAGCACGTAGATTTGGGAGATGTGGAGAACACTGCTGAACCTATCAAGAACTCCATGGGAGGTTTGTTAAACAGCTGGATGAAAGTCCAGATGTTTCCACGCCGATTCAGCTTAGGATATGTGCTAGATTTTGCTTCAGCAGGAAATTATCTCTAGAACTACTTTCTTTTTCTTTTTGGGTGAACCACCAAAGGAAAGATGTACACGAGAAGAAAGATTCTCAATAGTAAAAGGCTTTTAAAAATATGAACAACGTTTTATGGGGAAAAAGAAAGTGCTCCATGTAAGCAGGGTTGGGGTGGCACTTCTGATGGGGACGGAGTCGTAGTTTGAGGCTGGAGTTCAGAGATGGTGCCGCTGTGGCTGCATCGCTCGGGGGAAAGCTCCTGTGGGAGAGATGTCAAACCTAGGAAGACAGGACTTTCAATGCACAGTATATAATTTATATTATTTTATTATGTGATAAGGAGAGATGAAGAAAATCTCTTGTATCACACAGCAGTTCTCTGTTCTGTCATCATAAGGAACTTAGAGGACATATAGGACTTGAAGCACTTTCTCTTTTCTCTTTTATAAGAAAACAATATGTCCCGAATTTCTTTCTTATCCCTTTTAATTGCTATTTTATTATATATTTCATTATTTACATGACATATTAGTACAAAAGTACATGCTTATAACTTATTAATAAATATGCATGTGTTGTAGGTGCCTGCGTACAACTTTTTCACCCCTAAAAGCTCAAGGTCATGCCATTTGGAGACCATACTGTGCTATAAAGAATAAAAGTTAAAAATTTAAATGGTTCTCAAATAAAAGGAAGAGAAGAAGGTTAACACACTGACTTTCTGTTTCAAATGATGAATGCTGTTTAAAAATTTGTTACTAAAATATGTTTTCATGAAACTACATTATAAAGTTCATGATTTCATGTATTAAAGAATGACACTGCAGGCCGGGCACGGTGGCTCACACCTGTAATCCTAGCACTCTGGGAGGCCGAGGCGGGAGGATTGCTCGAGGTCAGGAGTTTGAGACCAGCCTGAGCAAGAGCGAGACCCTGTCTCTACTAAAAAAATAGAAAGAAATTAGCCAAAACAACTAAATATATATAGAAAAAATTAGCCGAGCATGGTGGCACATGCCTGTAGTTCCAGCTACTCTGGAGGCTGAGGCAGGAGGATCGCTTGAGCCCAGGAGTTTGAGGTTGCCGTGAGCTAGGCTGACGCCATGGCACTCTAGCCTGGGCAACAGAGTGAGACTCTGTCTCAAAAAAAAAAAAAAAGAAGAATGACATTGCTACCTTCCTAAGTAAGTTAGCGGGTTCCAACACTCTTCTTTTGGCAGAACTAGTTCTTTGGGTGCTGACCGAGTAAGTTGGAGGGGTCTTAGTTTTTTAAAAAGTTTCCTTTGGCTGCTTCCCCATGTGCAGAGACAAACTTAGGTCATTCAGTCTCTTCTTAAACAATCCCATAGCTCATCTCAAGCCAGAGAGCCATTTTGTCAGAGCTCCTGGGCTGTGTTTTCGTTCTGTCCAGGGGTCTTGCCATCTGCTGCCTTTCCACTTCCCCACTTTGCGCAGCATCAGGGTTGTCAGTGTTGCAAAGCTTAGGCTGGCTTCGTCTACCTGGAACATTCTCTGGAAACTCAGCTGATATTGTTCTAACTGGAAAAAGGTTATTTTTAAAAAATTAATTTTTTAATTAACAAAAAAATTGTATTAATATATGTTATCATGTCAACACGATGTTTTGAAATATATGTACATTGTGGAATGACTAAACAACATATATAAAAACTATATGTACTTATTATCATTTTTTTGTGGTGAGGACACTTAAAATCTATTCTTAGTGATTTTCGGGAATATAATACTTTGGTATTAACTATAGTCACCATGTTCTACAATAGATTGCCTGAACTTATTCCTGCTGTCTGATGTAAGGTGATGTCTCATTGTGGTTTTAATTTACATCTCCCTGATGATTAATGATGTTGAGCACCTTTTTATATACTTGTTGGCCATTTGTATATCTTTTGAGAAATGTCTTCAGGTCCTTTGCCCATTTTTAATTGGGTTATATGGATTTTTGCTATTGAGTTGTTTGAATTGCTTGAATATTCTGGATATTAACCCCGTATCAGATATATTTTTTGCTATTATTTTCTGCTATTCCGTAGGTTGTCTCTTCACTCTGTTGATTATTTTCTTTGCTGTGCAGAAGCTTTTTAGTTTAATGGAATTCATTTGTCTACTTTTGTTTTTGTTGCCTGTGCTGTTCAGACCACTAGCATGGAGCTGTCCCCCATGTTTTCTTCTAGTAGTTTTACAGTTTCAGGATGTACATTTAAGTCTTTAATCCATTTTGAGTTGTTTTTTGTATGTAGTATGAGATATGAGTCTAATTTCATTTTTCAGCATGTGGATATCCAGTTTTCCCAATGCTATTTATAGACTGTCCTTTCCTCATTGTGTGCTCTGGGGGCCTTTGTCAAAAATCTATTAACCACAAATACATGGATTTACTTCTGGGCTCTCTATTCTGTCCTGTTAATCTATGTATGTTTTTATGCCAGTAACATGCTGTTTCGGTGATTATAGCTTTGGACTATATTTTGAAGTCAGGTAGTGTGATGCCTCCAGCGTTGTTCTTTTGGCTCAAGATTGCTTTGGTTATTTGGGGTCTTTTGTGGTTCCATATGAATTTTAGGATTGTTTTCTCTCTTTCTGTGGAAAATGTCATTGGAATTTTTATAGGGATTGCATTGAATCTGTAGATTACTTTGGGTAGTATGGACATTTTAACAATATTAATTCTTCCATTCCATGAACATAGGATCTTTCTATTTATTTGTCTTCTTTTTCTTTCATCAATGTTTTATAGTTTACAGTGTACAGGCCTTTCACTTCCTTGGTTAAATTTATTTCCAGGCATTTTTTTTGTAGCTATTGTAAATGATATTGTTTTCTTGATCTCACTTTTGAATAGTTCATCATTAGTATATGGAAACACTACTGATTTTTGCATGTTTATTTTGTATCCTGCAACTTTACTGAATTTGTTTATTCTAACAGTTTTTTTTTTTTTTTTCGGTGGTGTCTTTAGAGTTTTCTATGTATATTATTAGGGTCTTACCTATGATAAAAATAGTCACTTGCCTAGAGTATGGATTTTCAGACCAGGTATGTCTTATGATATAAGGGTTAAATGTGAAACAGACACAATAAAACTCACAACTGTCCTGAGAATCCATACTTAGGCAACTGGCTGTTTAAAGTGAATTAATCCCTATAGACAACTGTAGCTAGTCTGCTCAGTAATTTCCACACATAGCTAATTTAATTGTACTATATTCACTGTCCCAGTTATTAATCTTATCAACCAATTACTAACACCCTGTGTATAATTTTGAAGCCCAATCTAGTGAACTAAAAAGTAAAACGTTATACCTTAATTGTCATTTCTTTCCTTATCTCTTGGTTTCCTCTTTTTAAAACCAAAAAGCATATATTTTAAGTTGAAAGCCTGTAAGGACATTCGTTAACTATTCGTTGATTGATAAATTAATCAGTCATTTAATTTCACCTGTTTCCAGACAGGATTGCACCTACATCATCTCAAATGCAGTTGTCTGTCTTCTTCTTTGAGCTATAATGTGAATTGTTGTGGCTTTCATTTCGGTGGGATATGTTTTAAAATAAAGCAAACAAGCAAGATCTATAGCCTGTTTCAAGGTTTGATAAAAACAAGTTATTCTACCCAGCTCCCCTATTTGGTTTCTGCTTTCACATCTTGGAGTAGTTTTTATTGTAAAAATGAAAGAACTGAAGCCCAGCAAGGTGCAGTGACCTGCTCACGGTCACCTGGCCCTTTGCTAGCATCTCATTTGCTAGCAGAGCCAGTAACAGAAGTAGGTTGCTTGACTGTGGGCCCAGGGCTCTCCCCACGCTGCATCCTGCTTGCTGGCCATCCTGGGATGAGACTTTGCATTGCAGTTTTCCGGCCTGCCAACATTTGCAGCACTCTCTCAGCCAAGGACTGGTTTAAACATTAATGACTGCTTAAAGGACATTTCTATTTCTGAGAGTTAAGCCATACTTTTTCTTTTCTCCTCTGGCAGAAATCTGACATCCAGGACAGTGTCTGCTACAAGACCCAGCTCTACCAGATAGAAAAATGCAGGGCCACCAAGGAGCCCTATGAGGTGGGTGACCCCCCGAGGAGAAACGTGGGGTCTCTTAGGAGGTGTGGATTTCCATTTTGCAGGGAGAGTAATTACCACCAGTACTACCTACCAGTTACTGTAAGACACTGAAGTGACAAAAGACAAATACTCTCGTAACTGAGCCCTTGAGAAATGGTTTACAGTGGAGCCACCATCACTGTCTCTAAACCCTGGTTCTCTTTGGTGTCTACGTGTGAGTCACTGGGAACATTTAAACCTCTGGACGCCCAGACTCTCCTCTGACCAGTTATGTCGAATCTCAGGAGGTGGGACTTAAGTATCAGTATTTTTTAAAGCTCTCTGAATCATTCCAGTGAGCAGTGCAGGTTGGAAACCACTGTTAGATCTCCAAAGGGTAAAAATGAGATGCTCAATGTTCTCACTCATATGTGGGAGCTAAAAAAAAGAAGAGATTGAGCTCATAGAGCTAGAAAATAGAATTTTGGTTAATAGAGGCTGGGAAGAGTCGGGGGAGAGACAAAGTGGTTAACGGATCCAAACTTATAGCCAGAGAAGAGGAATAAGTTCTAGTGTTCTGTGGCACAGTAGGGTAACTATAGTTAATAAGAATTTATTGTGTATGTTCAAAAAGCTAGAAGAAAAGATTTTGAATGTTCCCAACACAAAGACATGATAGATGTGTGAGGTGACAGATATGCTAATTACCCTGATTTGATCATTGCACACTGTATACATGTATCAAAACATCACTCTGTGCCCCATAAATATGTGCAATTATTATGTGTCAGCTAAAAATACAAGGAAAAAATGCAAACGCTAAAAAAAAATGAGATTATAAAAAATATAGCTGAATCTAACCTTTGGCGCCAGGAGAAGTAAGTAAGAGGGGGTGGGGAGTTTCGGATAAGGTGAACTTTCCTAGTCAGCCATCACTGGTGACCTGATGTCACCTGGAAAAATACCATAGTTCTTTGATTTGGAATAAACTAGTACCCTATGGCAGAACGTCACAAATTTGGATGTCAAATACTTGTTTGTAAGGAGATTGTGAATTCCAGATCCAAGGCCAGGCACGTGGGGTGAGGTGTTGCCTCAGAGCCCCTCAGGCACCTTTTGTCAGGTGGGCTCTTCCCCTCGGGAGCCTCTGCCATGTCCTCCAGGTGTCCCTGCTGTGGGAACCCCTCCTGGGACACCCAAGAATCACTTTGTTTGAGAAGAGATCAAAAAGGGAACCTCCCTCCATGCCCTGGGGGAGGCCACAGGCCTGGCCTCTTCCCTCTTTCCTTTTCCAACATAAAGTTTTCAACCCCATCCCACCTGCCACACGTGTCATTCTGAGCTCACAGGTGCAGTGAAGCACTGGTGATTACCGAGCCCAGCACTGGGCCCCAGGGACATTGAGGACCAAGAGTGCCCAGCCACTGGGCACCACGTGTGACTGTGACGGGAACACAGGAAAGGGACCATCTCTGAATGCCAGGGCCGGGGAGAGTGTCCATTCCAGACAGAGCCCGGGCGCAGAGGGAGAGGAGAGAGTAGCAGAGGCCATGGTGAAGGGTGGCCAGGGAGGGGGCAGGGGAGACCACAGGAATGGGAAAGGTCACGTGTGAAATGGCCTGCAGTGTTGGCTGAGAGTTAGTTGTCCTGAGTTTGCTAGGGAGGACGGCTGCATGGCAGTGGAGAAAGCAGAGGGGAGGTTGCACGCATTGGGGGCGGTGGAAGACGGGAAGCGAAGACAGTGAACTCCACCTCTCTGTCAACGATGCTGTGATGGAAGGAGAGGCTGCCTTGCCTGGGCTGGGTGCCTCCTTCCTCCGAGACAGGCTGTGGGGCCAGGGCGATAAGGATGGAGATGAGCCGTGGTGGGCAGGCGTGAGCCACAAGCCTGGGCGAGGCATTCAGGCTGAAAGCAGGAGAGCAGGGTGGTGTCAACGCCCAGATGCCCCCTGAGCTCCAGACCCCTCTGGTCAGTTGCCTACTAAATGTTAACCTCCTGTCGCGGGAGTGAAGGCGTCTCAAATCTAGCATGCTCGGAACCAAACTCTCCCTCCCCACCCCGTAGCAGCCCAGGTCCTGCTTGCTTCTCTGCCTCAGCTCCCAGCCCCAATCCCCTCTCCCCCCAGCCCTGCTTCTTACTCCTTGCTTTGTGCACAGTTCCCCACCCCCACCCCATTGCCCACCTTTGGACTTGCTGTGCACATGCTGTTCCTTCTTCCAGAATGTTCTCCCCACCCCTCTTTGCTGAGTTCGTCTTGCATCTTCAGATCCCAAGGCAAGGTCAGCTCCTCATGGCCCCTGCTGTTCCCTGACCTCCGCCATCGGGTCCCATCCCTCCAGCAAGGGCTTTCCCACCACAGTTTCCATCCTGCAGCCTGTCCCGTGTGCAGCTTTTCATTTGTTTGGGGGTTATTTGTTTAACAGCTCTCTCCCTCTGGGCTGTGAGAGCCATAAGAGCAGGGACTGAGTCCCTCTGGCTCCTCTCAGTATCCCAGAGTCTACACAATGCCTGGCATATAGTAGGTGCTCAGTAAATATTTGCTTAATGAACAAATGCAAGAATCAAGTGAGCCTTGACCTGAGTCTCAGAAAGTGGAGAGGACTGGGACAGGCCACCAGAGAAGGTAGAACATTCCAGGTGGGACCTGTAGCTGGATGCAAGTCGGGGGGACACCTGCAGCATAGCACACAAGTGGCATCATCACCACCAGATGGCCTTGCCTTAAGGCAGGAGGGGACTCTGTGGTCACCTGGACTCGCTGAGGTCTCCCCAGCTGGAGCCAGGGCGTGAAGATTTCAGGGTTAGGCTCCTTGGTCTCTTGGTTTGCATTTGATTCTTTAGGGCCTCAAAAAATGATGCAGATTTAGATGCACCTATAGCCCCATGGGGGTGTCCAAGTGACCCATAAGCCACCTTGCTAACTCTCTTGTCCACATTGACCTTGCCCTTGCCCCACTACGATTGTGTTTGAAGGCACCAGAACTGCGATGGGAAGAGAAGGCCCTTCTTCCGTCCAGATTCTTTTTCTCTGTTATTTCATTTGGCCTGAAAACACATGGTGAGCGTTTTAAACATTTGTTGAAATATTTAATGGTTAGGATTTAAATAGGAACACTAATGGGCAAACAGTATTTCAATTTTCTATGATCCATTTGTTTTCTCCAAACTGCGCTGCTACTTCTGCTAATTAAATCACAGCTATTAACCAGATTATCCAACTTTTCTCTGTCGGAACCTAGCAAGTGGAATGGAGCTAGTTCGCAGAAGCATTAAGAAGGTCTGGAAGGGCCCAGACTTCATAGGTCAAGGCCGCTCAGAGCTGCTGGGTTTCCTTCCAGTCGCCCTTGGTGAGCCCAGGAGGAGAGGCTGGGGCGTGGGGAGAGGGAGTGGTGGGCAGAAGTTTCAGGTTGTATGAAAATTGTGGTGGGGCTCAGGGTCTGAGCCCCCGGGACATCAAAAAGTTGTGTCCTGTGCACTGAGTGCAAGCAGTGGCCTCTTTGTTTCTCTTGATCCTGGTTCTTTTTGTCCTGGGAGACAAAGGAGCTGAATTAAGTTGAAAAAACTTCCCCATTGGGATTACAGTGCTGTGATTTTATGGACTCTGCCATTTTCTCCACTTCTCTTTCCTGTAACAGGCTGAGAATATATCTGTAAAAGTGGGACACGTTTCTCCTCTGAGAACACCGATACACGTGTGGCCCGAGGGACTCCTCTTCCTAAAAAAGAGACCCTCTGGGGCCATGGGGGTTGAGGCGGGGTGGGCATCATTTTTAAACTGACTTATTTATGAAAGCCATATGGAAGCCAAAGCCAGTTGTGTTAAAGTCTTTTAAAAGATAATATTAATTTGTAAAAATATATATATATATAAACTATAACTAGGAGATCTTCTCTGCAGTGACAAAGTAATATTGGAGTTTTGGGAGAAAAGGCATGCGGACAGTGGCAGTGGGACTGGATTTGTCTGCCAGGGCTGCCGTAACAGGTACCACAAACCGGGCAGAAGTTGATCTCCCTGCAGTCTGGAGGCCAGGAGTCCAAGATCAAGGTGTTGGCAGGCTGACTCCCCCCAAGGGCTGTGCGGAGAATCTGTTCCAGGCCTCTCCCCTGGCTGCTGGGGGTTGGGGCAGTCTTTGATGTTCCTTGGCTGGAAGACACATCACCATGATCACTGCCTTCATCTTCACGTGGCATTCTCCTTGTGTGCCTGTCTGGGTCCAAATCTCCATTTTATAAAGACACCAGTCACGTTGCATTAGGACCCACCCTAATAACCTCATTTTAACTTGATTACCTCTGTAAAGACCCTCTCTCTACATAAGGTCCAATTCTGAGCTCCTAGGAGTTAGGACTTCAGCCTATGGATTTTGGGAGGGTACAATTCTACCCACAACAGGAACTATAAGTTTATAGGCAAATATTAAAATGTTCACTTTGTGTCTTATTTCAAAACCTATACAACTTGCTAAAATAAAGTTGAGAATCGGATCAGACAATTTGTGCTGTTAGAAATGAGAATGTTACTTTTGGGGGACAGAGTGACTAGGAGAGGACACGGGCGCACAGGGGGCGGGAAGCTTCCGGGTGCTGGCTGGGCTCTGTGTCTCTGTCGGGGTGCCGTTTCCGTGGGTGCTGTTGCTGTTTCAAGAAAACACATCAAGCTGCTTACTTATCACTAGAGCAGTCCCAGTTCTGCATCTAAGATCTTAATAAAAAGTTTACCTGGAAAATCTATTCAGCACGTGAATTAGGACATCTGCTGCCAACTTCCACTACGATTTCAGAGTTCGTTGTTGTCGTCGTTTTGTCTATAAACATTGACACGAATGGGTCTCAGCCAGAACTGCAGGGAAGCAGTAGGGGGAGAGTTTGGGGAATAAGGAGCAGGTGCAGTTTTTTGAATTGTTAAAAATGCTGCTTTTCACAGGCCTCCCTGGACACCTGGACCAGAGACCTTGAATTCCATGCTGTGCAGGTAAGAAGTGGGGGGTTTATGATATATTAATCTAGGTTCACCAGAGAAACAGGCCCAATGTACAAACACACACACACACACACACACACACACACAATTGGAGAGAGAGAGAAAAAGAGAGATCGAAACTGAGATTTATTTTAAGAAATTGGCTGACATGATTGTGCAGGCTGCAAGTCCAAACTCTGCAGGGCAGGCCAGCAGGCTGGAGACTTGGGCAAGAGTTAATGTTGCAGTTTCAACCCCAAAGGCTACCCAGAGGCAGAATTTCTTTTGCCAGAAGACCTCATTCTTTTTTTCTTAAGGCCTTTGATTGGATGAGACCCACCCACATTATGGAGGGTAATCTACTTTACTTAAAGTCTACTGATTTAAATGTTAATCACATCTTAAAAATACCTTCACAGCAACATCTAGACTGGTGTTTGAGCAAACAGCTGGGTACCATGGCCTGGCCAAGCTGACACGTGATATTAACCATCACTTGTGATCCTAAGGGTTGGCCCTTCTCTGCCCGCGGCACCAGAGTCTGTATGCCCTGTCTTTATCCTGAGTTAAAACTTACAGAATCCTATTGTGAGTGAGTTAAACAGAATCCCCCAGAACAGATCGGTGCTTTCTAAGTGGAGTTGACTTTTTATTATTGTCCTACTGTAACTACGCACCTGGCTGTGCATCCTGCTTCTACCTGTTTGAGACGTGGGGTTTGCAATGGTCTAGACGAGCTTCCTGGCTTGGGGGCCTAATTTATGCACCAAGCTCTTTTTTTTTTTTCATCAATTCACTCATGGCTTTTTCTGCAGCAAAATCAGGCTTTCCCTTATGTGACCTTATGTGACCTTATGTGATGGGCAATAAGGAACCAAAACCAACCAACCAGCCAGCAACACCCAGGTCCCTGGGCCATCCCAGATGGTAGCAGGGCACCTGGTTCTGACGTGCCAAGTGACTAGGTGAGGCTCGCTATCCATCAGAGGGACAGCAAGCTCCAGAAAAGCCTAGGACAAGCTGAACTTGCTAGAGTTACTCAAAGAAAACTCAGCTCCCAGGGCTCCTCTGCTGCAGGAGGGGAGAGGCATCCTTCCCAGGCACGGCCTGGGCTGACAGGGACGCAGAGCAGTGTCCGTCCCTGTTAAATCAATGCATTTGCTGTTCAGACAATGAAGCAGGTGCCAGGTTCATTTTTATCCTCCCAGAGCTGGGACAGACCCACACTTTTGGTGACAGATGGGCAAGTGACTTGCCCAGTGTCACCCAGCAAGTTCTGGAGAGAGCCAAGAATAGATCTCAGATGTCCAGACTGCCAAGCCACAACCACAGCTGGTGTCATTGGGTGCAACACCCATGGGAGCAAAGCTGAGAAGGAAGGGGGAGGGTGCAGGTTTTTGGAACGTAGAAGCCTGTGGCCATTCTTCAGTGGCCATGATAGCCCCAGTGGCACAGCCATCGGGGAGAGTCCGAGGGGGCCAGCTCTCTGCAGCTCAGTCCTCAGAGGCCGAAGATGGGGCTTCCTCCCAGCACTGGCTGCTGGAGCCTGCAGAGATCACCCTCCAGAAGCCCCGTGGGTCACCTCCGGGCTTCTCCCTCTCCTCCATGGAACAATGCACAGCATCAGTGGTCTTGGGTAGAGGATCCTTTATGGCGCCACATTTTCACAAGGTCCCATTTTGTAAACATCCATGCACGTCTGTACTGGGTGGAAATGGTTGATGGAAAACAAGAAGCTGTTGGTGTGGCTTGCAGCCAGGGCCTCATGTGGTCCCCTCTCTGATCTGCCTTGTGGGGTTGGGACTGTGCCGTGAGGGTGCAAAGAGGGCGTGCTCAGAACTGGGAGCTTGAATTGCATCACCCACCACGCAGTTCCAAGTCCACTGGGGTGCTGGGAGCACTGCCCGGGGAGCATCGGAGGGAAGCCAGGAGTCCCTGCAGGCCGCAGCATGGCAGAGTGAGGAGCGAGAACATGTGTGGGGGGTGTGATTAGTCCCTCTGAAGATCTGTTTCTGTTATGTAAGGCAATTTAGCATCCTGCTCCCTAGGAAATTTCTTTCGGAGAAAATAGGCCATGCAAGTGAAAAGGTATAATCGGGTGATCGGTTACATTAGGTAACACGTGCTTGGGGGGCAGTGAGAAGGGCTGGTTGTAAACAAACACGTTTCCTCTGGGCTGTTGACTCTTTACATGGACTGACCCTGAGTTTGTCCCCTGCAGGGAGCCGTCGGGGTGAATTCTTGATTTCCCCCTAGAAAGCAGTTACTCTGAGATCCCCGATTCTTTTAGGCTGGAGAAGGAGGTTCTGGGGATTTGGGGAGGACGTGCCAGGATGATTGGGACTAAGTTTAACAAAGGTGGTCTTAGAGGGTTTCCCACAAGTTTCTGTCTAGTGCTACATTTTCCCTTCTTCTGCCCCCATAGTGGGCCTTCTGCTCATTGCCAATGGCCCTTTGTCAGTTACAGGAGAAATTTAATCCTACAGGCCAACCTTGGTCTCTTTCCACAACAGACACTCACACATCGTACACTTCTTGGTGCAAATGAGCTGCATCTGAGTGGCAGTACTCACCAGAAGTTTTGCGTCTTGATCATTAGGCTTTTTGAGGACCCAAAAGGGTTGGAAAATAACTGAAATGAACCCAGGAAGCCGCCAGCAGCTCCCTAAACATGGGGGTCCCAGAGCAGCCTGAAGAAAGGTTTGGTGATAGGTTTAAAAAGCAATCCTAAAAAGGAAGGAACTGCAATTTTGTCTTTTCTTCCAAATGTTGTTTTAAAATGTATAACGAAGGTATGTTTGATTATTTCTTCCTGTTCAAGGTGTTAATAGGTAGAACTGATGACTTCTGCACAAAAATAGAGATAGAACCGAGCAAAAGAAAGAGATTCTGCCAGACTTTTCAGGAAGGGCCCCTTTGATGCTAGATGGGGGTGTGTGTGTTTGTGTGTGTGTATGTGTGTGTGTGTGTGTGTGTGTGTGTAAAAGCTCCTTCTCCTGCACCTTCAAGAAGGTGGCCTGTGAGTGTGTCATGGAAACAGAGAGACAGAAGCGGTGCAAGATTGTCATTGTTGTCTGCTGGCTTGGCCAAGGTGACCTGGAGCACATGGTCCCCTTTGTAGCATCCCAGAGAACAGCCTGGGGCATGTAGCCTCCGTGGTGGCATTCAGATGGTGTTGGAGGAGCCGTGGGTCTGCAGCGAGCTCCTGCCTCCACGCCAGCAGCTGTGTCTGGTCTGTCCACTGCTGGGGTCATCTGCCCCTGCCCCTGGCTTTGAGAGCACGCTGCCAAGTCGAGGGTTGACAACACTGACTTCAGGGCTGGGAACATCTGAGTTTCCATTGGGGTCACGGCTGGATTATTTAACCACTTCAGGCTGTTTCCTCATGAGTAAAGGAGGTCACAGAATTTGCCTCCTGGTGGGTCACGCTCTTAGTGCAGTGTCTGGCACCCTATGTGTTCTCAAAAAAGGCTGGTGGCAGCTGCCAAGGTGCTGAGGAGGCAGTGTGCGGAAGTTCATCTCTCCTGTCTTCCCACCTCCCTGCTCTGTTGGGGACAAGCCGCGTCAGCTAAGGGCCAGGTCCCCAGGGAGCTGCAGGCCCTGGCAGCGGCACGCCAGGCTCAGCATCCCCTTCCTGTTCCTCCCCACTGTTCTTTCCCACTCAAGAACTGGACACCACAAACTCGAATCTGCAGAGGTTTTGAGCATCCTTGTTAGAAAGGGCTATAAAAGTGCAAAGAGATGTTTCCTTGAGAAGCTTTTCAACAACATACATGAAAAATAGATGAGCTCTTGATTTGCAAAAGCTTTAGGTGAAGGCAAAAATGTGAAAATATATCTTTTTTTTGCCTCATCCGGGTGAGGTCAGATGCAGTTGCCTCTGTTTAACAGTAAACATCAAGCACAGTCTTTAAGGTCAGAAAAAAAGAACTTCTGTGGCTGCTTCTTAGTGACATCACCACCCTTCCCAGAAGCTTGAATTCAATTTATTTTAATTCAGTTCAGTTTCCACCGGCCTTTTTTTTTTTTTTTAACATTTCAATAACTGTTAAGCTCTCTCTCTAAGCGTCTGGCTTTATGCCAGAGGCCGTGGGCTTGAAGATATATAAAATAGTCAAATTCACTCCCATTAGAGGGATTATAATCCAGCTCAACAAAGGCAAGACTTACAGCAAAAAAGGCTACATGCAAGCGAGTTTTAAGTACACAAGTAAGTGCTCGCATGACTAGAGGGTACAAAGGACCAGGGCCGCCCAGGGCTCCCAGGATTTGTTTTGTCCACGTTGCGTTGGACACCTCCTTGGCTCGGCTGCACAGACGGTAACTCGGTTTAAGGCGGAAGCAGTTACGTTTCAAGTTGCCTTTGCAGAGCTGTTACCGTGGGCACAATCTTTGGGCACCACTTTAAATGCAGACGGTAGATGCAGAAGTCCTGATCTGTTTCACCTTAGTTTGTTCAGCTTGTTCCAGAGTGATTGACTTCCTAGAGGTGGCCTTGCCCTTGCTGGAACACCTGGAAACGGCACAGTGCGAGGGAGCTAGAGACCGCCGAAGCCCCCTTGTCGCCCGGGCGGAGGGAAGGAGGCTGGGACTTCCACTGGGCCCTGGCTCTCCCCTCGCTCAACACAGCTGGGAGCGTCGAGACTTGAAAGGCTGGCATTTCTCTGATCCACGTGGGCGCTGGATGTTCCTGTGTGTGTCTGAGCATGTGTGTTTGCTTCTGATTTGAAGGATAAAAAGCCCAAAGAACAAGAAAAAAGAGGAGATTTTCTTCATCGACCGTTCTCCAAGAAGTTGGACAAGAACCTGCCCTCACACAAGCAGCCCTCGTCCTCGCTCGTCACGCAGCTGCAGAACACCACAGCCCTGCTGAAGGACCGCAAGGCCTCCAAGTCCGTCTTCCCTGACAAAGGTGGGTCGGCCCCGCCGCCCCTCTCAGGCCACTCATGTCGAGCTGCGTGTTGGCTGTGTACCCCGCCCAGGGCATGGCCGCGGGTGCCCCGGGCCAGACGTGATTCTTGGGCCCATGAGAAAGTGGAGTTACAGACCTCAGGTAGCCCGGGAACAATCGGGGGCTGAACAGGGTGGTGTAGGCCACTTGTGCAGGAAGGAGTTGAGAGCACAGAGATGGGGTGCACGAGAGTATGGCAACAGAGATGGGGGTGCATGATAGTGTTAAAGTGCACAGTACTGCAGGAGCAGAGATTAGGGTATGGCATTGTGAGACCAAAGATTGGGGTACATGTTACTGGGAGAGCAGATATTGGGCTGTATGGTACTGTGGAACCAGAGATTGGGGTACATGTTACTGTGGGAGCAGATATCAGGGTGTATGGTACTATGGGAGCAGAGATTGGGGTATGTTACTGTGGGAGCAGAGGTTGGGGTATGTGGTACTGTGGGAGTAGATATTGGGGTATATGGTACTGTGAGAGGAGGGGTTGGGGTATGTTACCGGGGGAGCAGGTATTGGGGTATATGGTACTGTGGGAGCAGAGGTTGGGGTACATGTTACTGTGGAAGCAGGTATCAGGGTATATGGTACTGAAGGAGCAGAGGTTGGGGTATATGTTACTGGGGGAGCAGGTATCAGGGTATATGGTACTGTGGGAGCAGAGGTTTGGGTATATGGTACTGTGGGAGATGAGATTGGGGTACATGTTATTGTGGGAGCAGGTATCAGGGTATATGGTACTGTGGGAGCAGAGGTTGGGGTACATGGATTGTGGGAACAGAGTCGAGTGTGTAAGGTGTTGCGGGAGTGGAGATTGGGTTTCCCCACGGTGGTATCGTGGGCAACGTCCCCAGACAGCGGGCCCTGTGTGACACTGGCATGTGCTGAGTCTGGGCTCTGTGGTGGGGGAGGGTGCTCGGACCCGAGTTCCAACCCCAGCGCTGCTGCCTGTGGAGGCCCAGCTTCCTTCTCCGCTGACGATCTGCACTGGGTCCCTGACTCGTAGTGGCTCCTGCCTGTCGGAGCTACTGGCTGTATGGAACGAGTCGCGTATGTCGGCTGTTTGGGCTGATTCAGAATCCAGCACATCACAGATAGCTGACAAATGTGTCTCTCTCCTCTGGGACGAGTGGCAGAGCTCACTGGGCACGGGCTCAACACGCAGGGTAGAAACACTGAGAGGGGACGCGGGAGTAGGAGGGTCCTGAGGCAGAGCCGTGAGGTAGAGGAGAGGTTCTTCTTACTGAGGGGGATGGGTGAGGTCACGGAGTTCGGTCCCTTTGTTGCAAACATGAGGACACTGAGGCTCAGAGAGGGCCGTGACCGTCTGCGATCAGCTCAGGCGTGCCAGGCCGCCAGTCCCTGAGCGGGACTCAAACCCACCTCCTAGCCTCCTCCCCACCACGCTGCCCCCGACAGAAGCTACTGTCCCCACACGGCCCGCGGCAGCCTTGGAGCAGAGCCCATGGCGGACCTCGGAGTGGGGCTGGTGCTCGCATGCCAGCTGGAGCTGGAGACGTCGGCTGTTGATGAAGTTCTGCTTCTTGCTGCTGGTGGATCTCAGGCGTCTGTGCCAGCCTGTTTTATTTTGGTGTCTCCGTCCTTACTCACATAAGGCGAGGTGGCCTCCCGGTCCCCTCTGCGGCTCCCGACATCGCTCCCAGCGGGTGGCAGCTTGCTCCTGCCTCAGGGCCTCGCCAGGGCCTGTAAAATGTTATGGGAGAAGAAAGAAGCGAACGCACAGCTTATTCCTCATGAACTTGGCTTTATTCCTCTCAGCTCCAAATCTGTAGGGGGTTTTCCCTTTCTTTTCTGACACAGTTTGCAAACTGGATTCTAGTCTGTGCCAGCTTGAGATGGGAACCGTGGGGATTGGCCGGTTGCCCTAACTGTATGGATGAAGCGTGTTCTGCCCTGCTCGGAGTCGGAGGAGGCTCCGCAGAGATCAGAAATCGTGCAGAGCCTTAAAAGGGAGGGAAATCCTGACACGTGCTCCCGCGTGGATGAACCTGGAGGACATTAAGCAGAGGGCATTGCGCCAGCCGCAAAAGGCAGATACTGTATGATTCCGCTTACACGAGACCCTAGAGCAGTCAGGTTCACGGAGACAGTTGAGGGGTGCTTGGCAGGGAGTCCGGGGAGTGGGGAACGGGGTGTTATTGTTTAATGGGCAGAGAGTGTTAGATTTGCAACAGGAAAAGAGTTCTGGAGACTAATTCTACAACAATGGACCTCACACTTAAAAATGGTTAAGATGATAAAAATTCTGTTATATGCTTCCATATGGGCTGTCCAGGACCAGACTGGCAGGAGCTGGGTGTGCTTCCGAGAGTTTTATGGATGTTGTGTCGAGCGCAGGCACCTTTTTTATTCCCAGGCACTTTGGCAGGGTCCAGAATTTTAAGCAGCCAAAAGGGGGGCAGATGTTAAGCTGGGGCGGTGAGGCAGACTGGGATCCAGGAGACCTCCTGTCTCCAGCCTCCTGTCCCCTCCTTCCTAGAAGGACTCCGGGCCTCCATGGGGAGAGTCGGACGCTGCTGGCGGAGTAGCCAAGGCCGTGTGCTAGTTGGTTCCTCCCAGCCTGGGCGGGTAACTGTCTCAGTCCAGCTGGGGGTCAGAGCAGGCAGGAGGGGGGCCGTGCGTGCTGTCTGGGTGGCTGTCTTCATGATTCTGTGTGTGCTTTCTTGGTGTGCAGATTCCTTTGGCTGCCGCAATCTCTTCCGCAAAACCTCCGATTCCAATTGCGTGGCTTCTTCTTCCATGGAGTTCATCCCTGTCCCACCGCCCAGGACCCCCAGGATCATAAAGAAACTGGAGCCCCACCAGCAAGGGCCCGGGAACACAGGCATCTCCCCCAAGGAAGACCCCCTGATGCTGGACATGGTGCGCTCCTTCGAGTCTGTTGACCGCGACGACCACATAGAACTGCTGTCCCCCTCTCATCACTATAGGATTCTGAACTCCCCCGTGAGCTTGGCTCGCAGAAATTCCGGTGAGAGGACACTGTCCCCGGGACTGCCATCTGGAAGCACGTCACCTCTCCAAACTCCTTTGCATCCCACTCTGGTCTCCTTTGCTCATGAAGATAAGAACAGCCCCCCCAAAGAGGAAGGCGTGTGCTCCCCACCTCCAGTTCCCAGCAGCGGCCCCACGCAGCCTCTGGGGAGCCCGAACTGCGTGAAAAGCCGAGGCAGGTTCCCCATGATGGGCGTCGGGCAGATGTTGAGGAAGCGGCATCAGAGCCTGCAGCCATCTGTGGACAGGCCCCTGGAGGCCGGCGTGCCCTCGCTGCAGCCGGCAGCCCCCACGAGCCTGTCCTTTGACGTGGCCGATGGGCTCAAGGGCCAGTGCTGACCTGGGCCGGCGGGATTCTGGGTGTCTCTAGAGAAAAGCGACAGAACAGCGCTGCACATGTCTGTCAGGGTGTGAACAGTCAAAGACCTCGAGGGGAGCACCCTTTATGGCCTCATCTATTCCTGCCCTGCAATCCTGCCTGTAGCCGAAACCCACAGACCCGAAGCCTGCACAGTCCAGCCTCGCCTGGGGACCCTGGAGATGCTGGGAATGCAGAGGAGTGTCGGCTCTGGGGGCAGCCGCTTCCAGCCGTCTGGGTTCCCTCTCCTCCCTCCCGTGGCCTCCCGTCCCACCCGTGGCCATCGCCGGGCTTGCTGGGGAAACCGTGCTCCAGCTGCCCAGATTACAGACTGTTACCAGACCTTTCTTCACTCTCTGCGTCACGTGTGCCTCTCAGAGGGTTGTTCTCTTTTCAGCCGTCGGCCACGATCACGTGGGGACCAACAGCGTCACAAAGTCACTCATCCAGGGCACGGTGTCCTCCGCAGAGGGAATCGGCCCTCCCTTTTGTAGCAGCGATTCCCCGCAGGCCGGCAGGAGCTGGTGACAGGGAGTGGGGGGCCCAGGAACGTCCGGGAAGACAGCGAGGAGCCTCAGGCAGAGACTTGAACCAAACGGTGGGACCCTGTGGAAAGGTACAGACGGAAGGAAACTCACCTCCCAAGCAAGGTTTTGACCGGTGTTTTTCTTTTATTGAAACTTGCTAAATGGTTGAATGATCTTCTCCAAAGAGATTTTTGTTTATGTGATGTCGGTAAGTTGAAGTAGCATAGATTTTAAAAACCTGGATGGAGAGACGAGAGGCGATTCCATCAAACTCACGTTTGTGCGAGAGAATGCAGCGTGGAGAGCCAAATCACTCGCCCGGGTGACGCGTTTAGTGGCGGTGGCCGGCGGGCGGGGCAGGATCCCAGTTGTCCTGTGTTCATCCCATTGTATCAACAGAGCCCTGATCCTTCCGGAAGGCGTAGAACATAGTTGGTTTTTAGAAAGAGGGAAAAGATGGTCAAGGCAGGATTCAGATGGCAAGAAGACGTCATTACCTCTGCAGTGCGGTTTTCCAGCTGCCCGGAAAACAAGTGCAGTTCAGAGCACAGTTTGCTGCGAGCGGTGACAGGTTTGCCTGGCGGGAACCTGCTCAAATACAGGCCGGTTTCTTCTTCGAGGAGAGCAGCATTCCCCACACAGGGTTCAGTCCATACTGTGTTTTCACACCTTTCACCAAGGATCGAACCAAAGATGCGTCTCCGGTTTTGTGTCTGTTCCATCCCTGTGTGTGCGTTTTGTGGACCCCCGTGTTGTTTGACTGTGTCCAGCTGGAATCTGATGGTGGCTGTTCCCATGTGGGGCCTCGGCCCTGGCATTTGGCAGGGAGCACCTGGTCACGAACAGAATCAGAAGAAGAATCCGGAGCACAGGTTGGACAGTGGTTGGTTTTGGAGACTGGAATCTTCAACTTTTGACTAGTGCAGGTGTGACTAGAGACCACCACTGTGGTCCCCTGGGGTAGTCATCTCATCCATTGATTCCAAGACGGGCCAAGGCCCTTGAGAATTGCAGAGCCAGCCTTCATTTCCCTGGCAGCCAGCCCTTGCCAGAGGGCAGGGAGGTGGTTCTTGATCATTTTCTCATTCACCGGTGGTGACTTCCTTCAGCCCCTCACGTCTCTGACTAAGCGGGAAGAACACTGTTTGGCTGACCGCGGAAACCCCTTCAGTGCCCCAGTCTTGGCTGACCTTGGCAAGACCTGGAGCTGCTTCCTCCCTCCCAAGGGGACAAACCCAGCTCCAGGGCGTGTCAGGAGGAGGTCAGACTGTTGGCATTGTGCCTGCGTATAGCTTCAGACCAGGTTCCAGAACTTACCATCGAGAGAGAAGAAAAGAAATCATCTTTTCAAAGAAATGACCCACTCTCCATCTGACAAGAAGAGTTTAATTTTTGGTTGGTGAAGGAAACTTTCCTAAAGGTGACTTCCAGCTGCATCTGTCCCACTCTGCAAGTTCACGGGGTGTGCACTTGTGCATTGTGAGCTTTCTGGAGCCCCTGATGTCTGTTTCTTGCATTGTACTTTCCTCAAGAGCAGGAGCGTTTCGGCCTGGCTGTGAGCCCGTGGGGAATGTGTTTGCCATTCCTCGCGTGCTTCAAGAACAGCTGCAGATACCGTGCCACTGACTGATCGCGTCGCCATCGGTGACTTGGACTCTGAACTCAGGTTTATTCTGAACACAGTGAGAGGTGAAGGGGGTGAGGCAGGGGGGGAAAACTGTATTTTTTTTGTGTGTGTGAGCACCTGACAAATCTATGAAACCAAGTGAAAGGAAAATGTTAAATTCTTTATTATTTTATTATATTTATATGGAAAACTTGACTATCCCTTTGGTAAGTACAAGGTGTGTTGTCTGTCTGACCCATGGCTGTCTTCCTTAGTCTGTGCCTGTGATTCCAGTCGGCCTGGATTCCAGTTGTAGTTACTGACGGGAAGGACTGAACTGTCATCGTGTGACATCCAGGAGGAAAAGTCTGTTTTAATTGTATGATTTGGTCATAAGTAAGGACTGTGTTTGTGTCACCACCATTATATATGTGTACTTTTCTAATGACTGTGAAATACACTTTTCGCTCACTATGACTGCTTCTTTATTTGCTGATAAATCTTAAAACATCGAGTACATTGCAAATAGAAATACGGGTACCATCTTGTACGGAAAGTTCTTGGCCCAGCAACTAACTGGATACAAGTGGGAATTCTGTTGTGGGGCATTTGGGGGCATTTTCTGCTCCAGTTTTCCTGCCTCACTGTACCTGCAACAGGTGTGTCTGCAAAGTCTGTATGACCTGCTGCAGATGGCAGTTCAAGGTGAATCAGCATTTTTTGTTTTGGGGGCGCTCAGGATCTCCCACGGAGCCTCTGAAAATGGCACATGAAGAATGATGTCAGTGAATGTCATTAGGCCTTGGTCAGGGACAGGGGAGGAGGGATGATGGGATGGAAAGGGGAGGTGTCTAGATTACCTGTTTGGATTGTTCCAGTTACCGCTTTATTCATAACTGTGCACAAACATTTTTCACCACCTTGCTTAAACCTTTGTGTCCCCTGGTACAGTGAGGGGACAAAGGCTCAGAGGGTCACGTGGCTAGGGAGTGGAGAGGCTCGCTGTTCCCACTGCACAAAGCTCTCTCTAAAGTTCTGGGGGAAAAGAATGTATCTAGTTTTGGTATTACTAGTTTTGGCATATCTAGTTTTGGCAAAACTAGTATCTAGTTTTGATGACAATGTTGTTGTGTAGTAACCACAACATTTTAGAACAGAAAGGGATCTGAGACTCTGGGGTTCATCCCCAGTCTTTTTTTTGTTGTTGTTTGTTTTTGTTTTGAGGCAGAGTCCCACTCTGTCACCCTGGCTAGAGTGCTGTGGCGTCAGCCTAGCTCACAGCAACCTCAAATTCTTGGGCTCAAGCAATCCTTCCACCTCAGCCTCCCGAGTAGCTGGGACTATAGGCGTGTGCCACCATGCCCGGCTAATTTTTTCTATATATTTTTAGTTGTCCAGCTAATTTCTTTCTATTTTTTGGTAGAGATGGGATCTCGCTCTTGCTCAGGCTGGTTTTGAACTCCTGAGCTCAAACAATCCGTCCGCCTCAGCCTCCCAGAGTGCTAGGATATAGGCGTGAGCCACCGCGCCTGGCCAGCCCCAGTCTTTTTGAAGAAGGGAAAAGTAAGGACTTAAATTGTTTAAGGACACGCCAGAGTCCCCAAATGAGCTGCCACCAAAGCGGGTTTAGAGCACAGGATTCCTCTCTCTAAGAACACAGAGAAATCAGAGAGTGGCTGTGTGGTCACAGGGCAGCGTCAACAGCAGATCGAGCTGTTTTTACGACAGGTATTTGTGAGGTTCCTGCATGGCCCAGGTCTTGCATTTTTCAATCATTTTCAAAATTGTGCCACTTCTTGAGATGCTGAGCACCAAGCTCTTGCCGCCATCCAATCTCAAAGCTGGAAAGAGACAGCTTTCCTTGGGGTCTCTATCTTTCTCAATAGATCGCCTACATAAGCAGCAACCCCCAGACGGCCTGGTTATCCCGGTTAAAAGGCTATTGGGTTTTACTAGATTAAATCAATAAAACATTTTCTATAGAGTCGTATCACAAAGTGAGACAAATCCAGAAAGAATGCAAAACTGATACATATTTAGGGGGGTCTGGAGGCCTCTTGGTTATTGCATTTGTTTTCTTTGTAGGATCCTCTATGTGCTACAGGCATAGTAAGAATAATTCAGAGCAGTACTGGGAGCCGGTTCAATTTCATGTCATCACTTTTCAATGAAAGGAGTGTATTTCCTGAGTAGTAAATGAGTGTATTATTTGTGGCAGCTTTTCTGTCAAGGGAGCTTTTCAGACATCTGGTTCCAAAGACAAATGGGGTATATATTTGTACTTCTTCTCTGTGGACATGTTTTCACAACACACAGTTACCTCTAAGACTTGATGTCTGTGTGCGCTAAGGGACTGGGGGAGGGGGCTTTGGGAGAGAAGACGAGGAACATTGCAGGCTCTGCCACCCCTTCCGCAGGTATTCACATCTGAGTTGGTGTTCAGATAATGAGGCATTTGGAGGAACCAATTCTGGAAGCATAGAAGAGCTTGATGTGTAGCAAATTTGAGGATCAATTCAAGCTGAATGGTTTAAAACTTAAAGGTGGCACATTGCAGAGAGGATAATGCCAGGAAAGTGTGTTATTTACAGGTGAAAAAATAAATGGCTGTGCCTTAAGGACCTGAGCTACTTGTGTTTCCTCCTTGGAAGATGGGCCTTAAGGCTTTGGCTTATGTTTAAACTCTATATTATAACAAAAGTATCTTTCTAGGCTTCTTACCACAGCCAGCTGGAAGAGGGCAAATTGCAAGCCTGTATTGGGAACAAGGCTTCTTGTCCAAAATGGGGCAGTAAATTCATGGCAGGTCTGAGATTAGAATTCCACCCCCGACCCGTCCATCAGTGTTCAGTGCTCACCTCCTCTGGCAACCAGTGTGTTAGATGGATTAGGCTTTGCTATGATAACAAATTCAACCCCAAACCTCTGTGACTTGCCCAGTAAAGGTTCATATCATACATAAATTTTTGTGAGGCTTGGCTGACTCCAAAGTGGTTGTTTTCCATCTGGTGACTCAGAGATCCAGGGCTCCATCCACTCAAAATGAAATTTCTTTGGCTGTTACAGCAGAGGAAGGGTGAGCTGGAGAGTTTTCCGCCAGCCAGTAAGTGCTCTGCAAGGAGGCTCTTCACCGCTCACTGCCTATTGGCTGGAGCTGGTCGTGTGGCCTTGCAGTGAGCAAGAGGCTGGGAAATGTTGGGGAGAACATGGCTCTTTGGGGTGCAGCTCATGTTTCTGCCACCTTAGGGAAGGTACAGATGCCTGCTATCTAAAGATCCCCTAAAACTGTACTGCCTTTTCCCTATTGTTACACATTTATAGCACCTCTTAGTGGGTAAGGGTTATTTTTTCTAAATAAAAGGATTAGCATTGGTAAATATTAATATTTCATGTAATTTAAGAGGAGTATTTTAGGCTGAGTTTTTTCCACCCCAAATTCATATACTGGAGCCCTAACTCCCAGTACCTCAAAATCTTTCTATGTGTATTTGGAAAAAGGGTCTTTAACGAGGTGAATAAGCTAAAATGAGGCCATTAGGGTGGAACCTAATCCAATCTGACTAGTGCCCTTATAAGAAGGTGGGTGAGATTTAGACACACAGAGGGACACTAGACAGAGGAAGGACCATGTAAGGACACAGAGAGAAGGCGGCTCTCTGCCAGCCAAGGAGAGAGGCCTCAGGAGGAACCAAACCTGCCGAGACTGTGATCTTGAACTTCCAGCCTCCAGAACTGTGAGAAGATAAATGTCTGTTGTTGAAGCCACCCAGTCTTGGTATTTTGTTATGGCAGCCCACGCAGACTAGCATGGGGGGAAGGCCACATAGGAACATTTACATATTCTCTCCATCTTACAGGTTTTGCCCCATATGCTAAATTCCATTTACCCTTCCCTGACTAAAGTACTCCCAGAAAATTCCCCTTTTTTGAAGTTTCCACTCCACCTTTTCTAAGTGTTCCCTGTGTGCTAAGCTCAGTGTGCCAGTTATTTTCACGTTTATTTCTTCCTTTAATCCAGAGGTCTGCACACTTTTTCTGTCCAGGACAAGATAATAAACATTTTAGGTTTAGCAGATTGTCATGCGGTCTGTTGTGTATTCTTCATTTGTTAGTTTAGTTTTTTTGTTTGTTTTACAACTATTTAGAAGTGTGAAAACCCTTCTTATCTGGGGGACTTACAAAAACAAGCCACAGCAGATTTTGGCCCCCAGGCCATAGCTTGCTGACTCCTGCTTTAAGAACCCTGTGAAGTGTCATATTTTCTCTATTTTACAGATAAGTGTAGGTGACTCGCCTGGTTCACACAACCAGGACTTCTGCAGTCACACACCACGAATGTTCACTTCGGGATCTCACCACTTGAAAAGAGGAGTGCGCTCCTTTTGTGACATCTGGGCCAGTAGATTCTCACAAGGGTCTGTTGATAACAGTAATGAACTGATTAAGAGTTTGGCAAAATGATTTAACCTAAGAGAACTTGGAGGTGGGGAGAGACCCTGGCTTTTGTCTTTGCCACTCCTTCCTGCGTTGCTTTCGGTAGATTTCCAGGGCCGGTTGCCATCTGCAAGCCCGAAGATGCTTCAGGAGAGCCATCCCAGTCTCGAGTCTGCTCTTGCCCTCTGGTCCCCACACTCAGATTCGTCCTCACCTTCATCGGGTGCAGAACACAGCATGGCCCCAGTCCCCACGTTGTTTTCTATTCAAGCTGTTTCCCTTTTGTGTGAATGGCCTCTCAAAAATGGGCTCTTGCTTGCTTATAAAAAGGGAGCGCTTACTCAAGTCTCAGGGAGAAGTCTAAATCGAGAGCAGATGTGAAGCTGAATGATGCTCACGGACGAATCATTGCCGTTACTCACAGCTGCATGACGTGGGGCCATGGGTTGGACAAATGTCCCTGCCACTGAAAGATGAATCATGTCATCTGAGTCAGAGAACTGCAAAGAGCCATTCAGAGTCCTTGCCACCCACGGTCCCTTCAATTACTTGAGCCATTCTCACTTTCAGTGCATTCAGGCCGAGTCAGAGAATCACAAGGACAGTGGAGGTCACCCAGCCCTGGGCTTTGATCCCCAGGACTTTGAAGGAGACACCGAGAAACATACGGATTCTCAGGATGAACACGATGCGACTTCTTGAAGCATAGTTTTTATAACTCACTGCTACTTTAAAAACAAAATATATTTACTTAAAATAAACATGTCATGTATCGCAGATACAAAATCAGTGTGAATTTTATGAGTATGACCCTCTCTGTCCTCTCTGTTTTGGGACATTTCAGGGAATCATCTCAAGAAGCAGAGGCCAGGCCCAACCTCCCTCATTCACAGCTGATGCATTTAAGGCCAGAATGGAGAAGTGACGCACTGAAGAACTCACAGCTTGTCAGGGGCAACATCTGCCTTCAAGCTCAGTTCTCCTCCCACTAACCTGGACAAAGAGCCCAGAATTAAAAGAAGGCCTGGGCATGCTTTGGAGGGTCATGATGTCTGGGGTCTACTCAGTCCTTTTCGTAAAATTTTGGGCCACAGAGAGGGTGGACATGGTGCTGGCCATAATAGAAAGAAGGAAATTGATCTGAGGGGAGTGTTTAAAGGAAGATTGTTCCCAAGCATGGTTTGTCATGCCGTTCCCCCAGTAGTCACTGGTATGTATGCTGCCACACTGGGTCCTGAGTGCATTATATGATAATCTGTAATTTACATGACTGTGTTTCCCAGGGCTCTGGGATGCCATCTCACTCATCTTTGTATCTACACACAGTGATCCAAATACATGGATGGGTGGATGGGTAGATGATGAATGGATGAATAGCTGGGTGGGCAGATGGGTGGATGGATGGATGGTGGATGGGTTGATATGATGAGTGAATGGGTGGATGGATGGATGGATGGATGGATGGGTGAGTGGGTGGATGGATGGATGGATGGTGAATGGGTTGATGTGATGAATGGGTGGATGGATGGATGGATGGGTGGGTGGATGAATGGATGTTGGATGGGTTGATATGATGAATAAATGGATGGCTGGATGGATGGATGGATGGACTGATGAATGAATCAAATTGAGAATAAGTATTAAGAGGAGTTAGATGACTTAGATTAGTGAATTCCTAAGGAAACAGTCAAGGCAAAGGAAAATATTTCCTTAATCCAGAGTGTAAACTCCCAAATATGTGATTTAAAAAATGGAGGGCTTGAACAATAAATAAGGCTCTAACTTTGGATATAAACATCCTTTACAGCACTGCCTCCTCCTATCATAGGGCCATTCACCACCCTGGGAACAAGGAAGCATGGGCCTCAGTTGTGTGGTGAAACCATTGTCCCTGTCATCAAATGCATGTGTGTCCATTTGGTTGTTTTCCTTTGGTGACCTTATAGGGATTTGGTAAGGAGATGAGGTGACTATCAGATAAACTGAGACAGGTACCTTGCAACTCCCTCCACCCACACAGATGTTTATGAGGCCCAGATTCCTCTGCAAAGTCTGAGTAAATACTGACTCTGTTGTACTGTGTGAGCTCATTCTCGTGTCTTGTCAGCCCAAGCTTCTAGCTGTGTTGTGCACAAACCATCTAAAAGCCACAATCAGTTAGATGAAGCAGTTTCACAAGGAGATATGTAACTAATCAAGACGGCATTCACACAACTGCCTCACCCCAGATGACATGGCTGCTTACCCACTGTTACAGGCTTAAGTATGTCCCCTAAAATTCATGTCAAAGCCCTAATCTCCAGTACTTCAGAATGTGACTGCAATTGGAGACAGGGCCTTTAAAGGGGTTATTTAAGTTAAAATGAGGCTGTTAGGGTGGGCCCTAACCCAGTCTGACTGGTGTCCTTGTAAAAAGAGGAAATTGAGACACACCAGGGATTTGTCCACACAGAGGAAAGACCATGTGAGGACACAGTGACAAGGCAGCCATCTGCCAGCCCAGGAGAGAGGCCTCAGGAGAAACTAAATCTGCCAACACCTTAATCTTGAACTTCTAGTCTCTGAACTGTAGGAAAATAAAATTGCTGTTGCGTAAGCCACTCAGTCTGTGGCATTTTGTTATGGCAGCCCTAGCAAACTGATACTCCCATAACTCCCAGGTGTGGAAATGATGGAGACCATCCGTGAAGAGCAAGCAGCCTGTTTATTCAGAGCTTGCCATAGAAAGGGAGTCAGCCACCATCACCTGCACTTGGCAGAGATTCAAGAGCAGGCAGAGGGGGGGGCGGAAAGGGAAGGCTTCAGGTGTGCTCTGATTGGAGGGTGTTGGCATGGGGGACCTGGAGGTGGCCTAACTAGAAGTAGGACATCGTTTGTGATTGGTTTGGAGGGGCATGTTTGCCTTTTTTCTCATTGGTTCTGAGTTGGAAGTGAGGGAAAAACCAGGGAAGTTGGCAGTCATTGACCGAGTCCCAACCACTCTGGGCCAATGGCTGTGGGGGTTTGGCTTTGTGGGCTGGGTACTGTGGAGGTGGAGGGCCAGAGTTCTGTTGTCACATGTGATCAGTCCGTTGTCTGTATCTTCAGAATCTCACAGGAGCAGGAAGATGTCGTCTCACTCATGTTTGTCTGGCAGTGTTAGTTTCCTAATTTGCCCTAACAAACTACCACAGACTTGATGGCTTAAAACAGAAATTTATTCTGCCACAATTCTGGAGACAAGAAGTCTGAAATCAAGGACTCAGCAGCGCCACACTCTCTCTGAAGGTTCTAGGAGAGGATCATTCCTTGCTTTTCCTGCTTCTGGTGGTTCCCAGCAATCCTTGGCATTCTGTGGCTATAGTAGCATCATGCATTCTCTGCCTCCATGGCATTCTTCCCTGTGTGTGTCATCACATGACCTTCTTATAAGGACACCAGTCATTGGATTTAGGCCCTACCCTAATCAGGTATGACCTTGTCTTAACTAATTATATCTACAATGACCCTATTTCCAAATAAGGTCACACTCTGGGGTCCCAGTAGACATGGATTTTGGAGGAGATGCTGTTCAATCCACTACACTGGTTAAGCGCCGTCTTCTGCTGTCAGCAAGGCTGAAGGCCTGGCCAGTCTGGACCTGACACAGTGTCCTGGGCACAATGGGGCTTCAACTCTGTGAAGTCTTGAGATGTCCAGAGTAAAGGAAGTTAGAAAGTGGCCATTTGGGGAGAAACTTTGGGACACTTACAAAAGGGAGGCAAGGAACCCATATTTGACCATGGGGAGTGATTGGTAGCCAACTGGGGGCCAGGCCGATGGTTCGGTGGCCCCCTAACATAGACTTTCACAAAGGAATCAGAGAGATAACTGGGACAACTGGAGAGTGGGATGGGGGCTCTTAATTGTGGGAATGTTGTGCCGAGGGCTTATGAAGTCCTGATGTGACCTGTGATTACCCCCAAAGCACATAGATTGTCAACATGTTATTGACCACAAGACTGTATCTCCAGAGCAGAATGTTCTCTGGAGCATCAGGCATGTTTTGAAAACTCCAGAGGAGGTCCATATTCAATTCAGTGTGGCCAAAACCAATGACCTCATTCCCCTGGACCAGTTCCCCTGTGCCCTCTTGCAGTGAAAGGCATCACAGCCTCCACCTTGCCAAAACCCCAACCTGGGCGTCATCCTGGACCACACTCTCCTCTGGCCTCCCGCATCTAGTCCATTCACAAATCCCATCGGTTCTACCTCCCATCTGCTTCTTACTCCAAAGGGGAAGAAACAGTGAAGATCACCTGCATCCACTCCAGATGGGAGGATGAAGCCCACTGTCCTTCCCCTCGACGTTTAGCATGGTGCATTGTAAGACACCTCAAATCAGGAACTGTCTGCAAAATAGGTATTTAAGGTAATAATGTTTGAGGTAATAGGCTATGGTTTGAATGGTTATCCCCTCTGAAACTCATGTTGAAACTTAATCCCCAATGTGGCAGTATTGGGAGGTGGAGCCTTTAACAGGTGATTGGGTCATGAAGGCTCTGCCTTCATGAACAGATTAATTCATTCATGGGTTAATGGGTTAATGAGTTACCACTGGAGTGGGTTAGTTATAAAAAACGAAGTTGGCTGTCTCTCATGAGCTTCCTTGCCATGCCCTGCGCCACCTCAGGACTCAGCAGAGAGTTCCTCCCAGCACAAAGGCCCTCACAAGATGTGGTTCCTCGACCTTGGACTTCCCAGCCTCCAGAACCACAAAAATAAATTTCTTTCCTTTGTAAATGACCCAGTCTCAGGTATTTAGTTATAGCAACAGAAAAGGGACTAAGACATTGGGTAAATGTGAGAATTAAATAGTTAATATACACAAGACAGAACAGTCTGGTATGAAGTGCATGCTACAGAAGCATTAGCCATTGCATGGTGGCTATGTTGTTATACTGCTGTATAGAACAAGGGGCCTGAGTTTTCAACCTTGATCTGCATTAGAGAGCTATGGACATATTGCCTCCCTCTTCACATTTCTCACTGAAAAAAATGCCAAAAACAATAGGACAAAAAAAAAAAAAACAACCAGAGTTGAGTTCAGCCCCTTGAGACACTGAACTCATGTTCTTGTGTTGCTGCCATTTTTCAAAATGTTTTTGTGGAATTCTGTTTTGCCTTTGGAATTCATCTTTTTTTTTTTTTAAACAAAAATTAACTTTTCATTTTGGAATAATTTTAGATTTACAGAAAAGTCTTAAAGATAGTACAGAGAGTTTCCAAATATCACTTGCCCAGTTTACTCCATTTTTAACATCTTACATAACCACACACATTTGTCAAAACTAAGAAGCTGACATTGGGGTGTTACTATTAACTAAATTCCAGACTTCATTTGGATGTCACTAGTTTGTTCCTTAATGTCTTCTTTATGTTCCAGGATCTACTCCAGAGTACCCGTTGTGTTTAGTTGTCATGTTGTACCTGTCTTCTGGTCTGAGACAGTTGGTCAGTCTTTTGTTGTTTTCCATGACCCTGAGAGTCTTGGGGAGAACTGGCCCCATATCCTATTAAATGTTCCCCAGTCTAGGTTTGTCTGTTGTTTTCATCATGATTAGATTGGGGCTATGGGTTTTTGTAAAGAATGTCACAGGGGTGAAGTGCCCTTCTTATGACATCATATCAGGGAGTATATGATAGCCATATGATATCACTCATTAATCCACATCCCTTGGTTAAGGCAGGGTTTGCCAGGTTTCTCCAATGTAAAACTCCTGGTTTTCCCTTTCTCTGCTCTGATCTTTGGAAGTAAGTTGCCAAGTCTAGTCCACCCTGAAGGTGCATCTGAGAGGTGTGGGGATTAAGTACTACTTCCTAGAGGAGAAGGTATTTACATATATTACTTGAAATTCTTCTGTAAGGAAGATGCGTTCCTTTACTCTTTCCAGCGTTGGCCATTGGGAGCTCTCTCAGGCTGGTTCCTGTGTCCCCCTTTTTTTTGAGACAGTCTCACTCTGTCACCCAGGTTAGAGTGCTGTGGCATCATCTTAGCTCACACCAACCTCAAACTCCTGGGTTCAAGCAATCCTCCTGCCTCAGCCTCCCAAGTAGCTGGGACTACAGGTGTACTCTACCACCTCAGGCTAATTTTTTCTATTTTTAATAGAGATAGGGTCTCTCTCTTGCTCAGGCTGGTCTGGAACTCCTGACCTCAAGTGATCCTCCCACCTCGGCCTCCCAGAGTGCCAGGATTACAGGCGTGAGCCACCGTGCCCAGCTGTCCTGTGTCCCTTTGACAAGCTTCCTTCCTTTGGTTCTGTGAGCACTTCCTTACCACCTGGCACCACAAGATGCTTCCGGCTCATCTCGTGTTTTCCCTGCACCAGCCCTAGAAACCGCCATTTTTCCAAGGAGTCCTAGTTTATCACATTCTTTGGAATGTCACCAATGGTGGCAAATCCAATTTCTTTGCGGGTGGATTTAAAAAAATACATTAACAACCAAACGTCATTTGTAATCACATCTGGTGAAACAGATTGGTAACAGAGTGCATCACATCACATCTTTAATCGAAAACTGCGTGACGGGAAGTAGCAGCAAGCCAACGCACTGTCGTGCTTGAGAAGCAAATCGAAGCCAGAGTGGCTTTAAAAAAAAGTATTTCATGTTTCCCAGTCACTGTAGTATTGGGGCATAAAATAATCTGATCAGCTCCCTGCTTTTGTGGGATGAACTGAACACAAACAATGTCACTGAAACCAAAGAAACAAATTAGCATTCTCTTCACTTTCCAGATGGGTATTTTTCCTAAGTCTTGGGGATGTTGAGCCTTTTTCTACTGCAAACGTTGATCCTTTGCTTCCCGATCATAATGGAAACACCACGTGCCATGTTCAGTTACTATTTTTTTTCAAAAACATGTGTGCTTATTTTTTTAAATCTCCTTTGAAAATATCAGAGCAAATGCCCAGGGTTTTTAGTTTAAGTTCATCATTCAAAATCCTGGTGTTCAAGTTCTCTTCCATCTGAATGTAACACTCCAGCCACTGCACTCACAACCAACTGTCCAGCACACTGAGCTTTTCAGCATTTCCACTCTCTTGTGAGTGACAAGGGAGCGCCTTTGTGCTCCACGGTGGAGCCAACTCCTTCCTTCCTCAAACCTTCCATGACAATCCATGATGACTCTTGTCTTTGCCATCTGTTCTTGGCTATTTCTCCAAATGCTCCTTTTTAATATGTCAAATGTCTTGCTGGTCCATTGTTTTACTTTATGCAAAATTTGCGACTCTTTGCAACTGCAACCACTGGGACTCAGGCAGGACGCCATGTGCACTTCCTTCGCCCTCTGGCCCAGGTCTGCCTGCAGCAAAGACAGGCTGCAGCAAGTCCCTGTTCAGATCAGTCTTGGATTTCCACAAGCCTCACAGGACACCCCCTTGGGTACACAGAAATCCACTTCGGTGGATGGACAAATATCCACAGTGCAGAGTTAGAAAGGTCTGTCCTGTTCTTAGAAGGATGACATGTCACTCAGCTAGGAGGTACCCCCAGAAATTCCCCAGTAAGCTCTATTCTTAGAGCCCCTATCAACGACAGTAAGTCACTTCAGTACTCCCCATTCCAGCCTGAATCTGTTCTCTCTCCTCCCCTTCTCATCCCAACTTATCCAAACATATCGAAAATGTTCACATCCAAACTAATCGAAATTGAAATTGCTGCCTCCATTTCTTAACACTATTCCATTCATCTTGCACCATGGCGTTCTGGATTCTTCTCCCACTGCTTCACTGAAATTGCTCTCGGCCACCACCAGGAACTTCCTCGTGGCAAAACGTAATGGACGTTTATCTCGCTGAGCTCTCCCTGTTATGGACTGAGTGGTGCCTCCCACCCCAATTTGTATGTCGAAGCTCTAACCTCCCATGTGACGATATTTGGAGATAGAGTCTAATGAGATAATGAAGGTTAAGTGAGGTCATAAGGCTGAGGCTGTCATTCAGTAGGATTGGTGTCCTTATAAGGGGTGGGGAGAGGGAGAGTGCGAGGGAAAGGCAGCAGGGACGCAGGCACAGAGGAAAGACCATGTGAGGACACAGCGAGAAGGCGGCCATCTGGAAGCCAAGGAGAGCAGCCCCAGGAGAAACCAAACCTGTCAATTCCTCGATCTCGGACTTCCAGCCTCCAGAACTGTGAGGAAATCAGTCTGTTGTTGAAGCCATCCAGCCTTGCATGTGTTACGGCAGCCGGAGCAGACTAGCGCCTGTCCTAGAAACACCTGGGTCCCCCTCGCCCCCAGCATTCGGGTGTTGCTGCCCCCACCTCCCCTCCCCAGCCGTCTCCCTCAGCGTGTCGACTCCCACCCACCAGCCAGAGTCGTGGGCATCTACGTCCCCTTGAACTTCAAGCGTGGGTGTCTGATTTCTGGTTGGAAATCTCTCAGATATCTCGCCGGCACCTCATAGCCAACAGGTGGCAAGATAAGCTTACCTGTCCCCTCTAAATCTAATCTCACACCTGCATCCTCTGTCCACCCCTCCTGGAGGCCCCCACCCCGAATCTTGGCCATGGTGCTCAATCTTCTTCTCCCCCAGCGCCCACATGCGGCCAGCCTCAGGGCCTTGCTCTGTTCCCTCCCTCACTGGGGCCGCCCCCCTCAACAGCCAATGCACAGGACTTTGTCATCTCTGGTCAGGTCTGTCGCAACAGCCGTCTGATGGGTCCCCTGAATCCATCCTCCATCCGACCCCTGGGCACTCTTGCTAATACTGAACTCCGACACGTCACTCCTCTGCTTAACGTCTTTCACTGGCTCCGTAGTAACCATCGCTGCTGTCCTCACTCCTTAGCAAGAATGCAGGGCCCTGCGCCACCTGGGCCTGCCACCTTCCGAGCTCAACTTTCACCGTTTCTTGTCTGCAACGTTGTGCTGTAGCCATGGTCAGCGTGCATTTCCCATGCACATCTGCTGTGTTTCTGCTGGGCCTCTCGCCCATGCTTCCTGCCCGTTTTGCAAGCTCTCTGAGACTCCAGGAGCTTCCTTTGCCACTGGCTTCCTTTATGGCTGTATTAGTTTTCTGTTGCTGCTGAAACAAGTTACCACAAACTTAACGGCTTAAAGCAACACAAGTTTGTTCTCTTACATTTTTGGAGACCAGAAGTCCAAAATGAGTCTTATGCGACTAAAATCAAAGTTTTGTCAGGGCTGGTGTCTATTGCCTTTTTCAGCTTGCGGAGGCTGCCTGTATCCCTTGGCTTGTGGCCGCATCACAGCGCATCACTCTATCTCTGTATGGTACCTTCTTTTCTTGACTCTGGTCCTCCTCCCTCACTCCTCCCCTCTTCTAAGGATGCTCATGATTAGATTGGGCCTCCCCGATAATCGAGGATCATCTACCCATCACAAGATCCTTACTAACCACATTGGCAAAGTCCCTTTTGCTATGTAAGGTGACAAATCCACAGGTTCCAGGATTAAGGTCTGGGTATCTTTGGGGGGCCATTATTCAACCTGCCCCTCTCTGATTCTCCCATAACTGTGTGTATGTCCTGATCATTCCACTCACTGCATTATGTTACAATGATCTATTTCTGCATCTTCCTTATCCCTTCTGACCCAAATGTATGCTCTTCAAGCACAGGAATGATATCTTCCTCATCTTGTATTCCCAGTTTAGCTGTGCCTGGGATATAATTTTAATAGATGTTCAGCAAATGTTTGTTGAATGATGAAATGAATAATGATCTGCTCCTGGTTTTAAGATCTGACCTTTGGCCAGACTCGTGGGCTGAGATTGCCAAAGAATTTGGCTAGTTCGGAGAGGAAAGGGCACAGTAAGTTGTTTTTTTGCAGAACCAGGGCAGGGAAGCCGAGAGTCCTTTGTCCCCTGTGAGGGGGAGGTTTGAAGTTTGAAGATGTTAGTATTCCAGATTTCTCCTGTTGCTAAAGGACAGAGAGTCAGCGCTTGTGATCCCATTGGACCCACCAGCCACCTTCCCTATTGTGTCGTATATGGGCTGTGGATTTCCTTGACTCTGGACCAAGCCACAAACCGTGGGTTTGGGGCCACTATCCATGCCTAGCAGGGTGGGACCTGGAGGCCAGCTGCCCTGACCTGGGGCCACGCAAGGCCGTGTAACCAGCTGTTGGGAAAGGTCCCCCCAGGGCCACTTGCCTTCTGCTCTGCAGGTGCCCAGTGTGGCTGGCACCCTGGGGCCCAAACATCATCAGGTCCCACGGCCCGTGCTGCAGGCTGCAGTGAGGTCGCAATGGGGAGGGCTATTGTAGTGAGGAGCCAGGTGGTTTTGATAAGCAGCCCACCAGGCTGGAAAATAGGACGGCAGAGGCCTGGAGGGGCACAGATGATAAGCTTATGTCTTAGAGGTACAAATGGAAAAACGGCCATTGCAGATTTGGGTTTGCAAAGGAGACTTTAAACATCGAACTTACCCTTCAACAGCCTGCGATGAATTTGTCAGGAAAGCCGCTGGCTTGGCAGGTGCAGGCCAGTTTGCTGGGGCTGCAGCTTGAAAGTAGCAGACACTGGGTGACTTAGACAATAGAAATTCACTGTCTCAGTTCTGGAGGCTGGAAGTCCAAAATCAAGGTGTCACATGGTGGTTGGTTTCTTCTGAGGGCTGCGAGGGAAAATCTGTTCCAGGCATCTCTCCAAGATTCTGGTAGCCTCGCATGCTCCTGGGCTTGCAGATGGCCACTGTGTCACATCACCTTCCCTCTGTGCATGTCTGTCTGTCTCTGTGTCCAGGTTTCTGCTTTTATAAGGACACTAGTCATATTGGATTAGAGCCCACCAGGTTAATGACTCATCTTACCCTGATTATCTCTATAAAGATCTTGTCTCGTTCTGCTTGGGCTGTCACCACAAAATATGGTAGTCTGGATGGCTTAAATGACAGACCTGTATTTCTCACAGTTCTGGAGGTTGGGAAATCCAAGGTCATGGTGCTGGCGTGGCTGAGTTCTGCTGAGGCTCCTCCTCTGATAGCTGCCTTCTCACTGTGTGCTCACATGGCAGACTAAGAGGGAGATCTGACGACTCTTCCTTTTCTAATCGGGGCTCTAATCCTGTCACGGGGCCTCCACCCTCATGACAAAAGGTAATCCTAATTACCTCCCATGGGTTCCACCTCCTAATACCATCACCATGGGGCTAGGGGAAATATGTAAATTTTGGGGGGACATAATCATTTAGGCTATAACAGATCCCATCTCCAAAAATGATCTCGTTCTGACTCCAGCAGATCTTTTTGGGGGAGGCACAACCCAACCCATGACAGCCGGCTAGCCGAGTGACGAGAATTTTCGTTCAAACTTTCCCAGAGTGACTTATCCTCTAGAGAAAACCTTTCTCTGGGGTTTGTGGAGTGGGCTAAGTTGGGGGTCATGGGAAAGGATGGAGGGGTCTGATGGAAGACAGCAGAGCCCCAACGTTGTGATGGAACTTTATAGAAAAGCTTCCCGATTGCCAGTGAAAAGGCCACTATTCTCTTGGTGGCAATGACATTCTTTCCTGTCCAGGATGTAGCATCGGCTGCGACCAATGCCTTTTGTTTTCTTTACCCACAGTTGCTCTGTCTGGTTTCCATCTCACCACTGATTATAATGGGGATGATGATTATAATTTCTTCTACAAAGATTTAATTGCATCTATAATATGCTGGGCATTGTATAGGCTATTGGAAATCTTAAGATAACATTTTGTTTTGATCCTTGAATGTCACAAAGAGAACCACATTTCTATTTGTTCCTGGGAAAGTAGCAGGGGACTTTTTACAAGTAAGTTTTTCCTCCTAGTGGTGATAAGACGGTTGCATTTGAGCAAAACCAAAAGAGTAGAAAAAAGGAAAAGAATGCTACCCCCAAATCCCATGACCTAAAACATTTGGTGTATCCTCATAATTTTTTCCTATGCATTTACAAATGCATTCACTACCTCTTTATAAGGTTTGTACATTTTTAAAAAACATTTCAATCTGAAATAATTTAGACTCACATATAAGTTGCAAAAGTACAAAAAATTCTCGTGTACCCATCCCCCGTGTCCCCAGTAATAACGTCTTTATAATTTTTTATTTGTTTTTTATTGTTTAAATTGTGGTACAATATGCATCAAATAAAATTTACCACTTTACCATTTTTAAGTGTACAGTTGAGTGGCATTAAGTATATTCACACTGTTTGTGCCGTGATCACCATCATCCATCTCCAGGACTGTTTTCATCCTCTAAAACTAAAACTCTGTACCCATGAAACAACCCTCCATTCGCTCTCCCCCAAGGCCCTGCCACCCCATTCTATTTCCTGTCTCTGTGAACTTGACCACTCTAGATACCTTGTGGATGGGGAGTCACACAGTATTTGTCCTTTTGCGACTGGCTTATTACATTTAACATAATGCTTTCAAGGTTCATCCATGTCATGGTATATGCCACACTTTTCTTTCTTTTATAGTGGGATAATATCCCATTGTCTGGTCATACCACATTTTGCTTGTCCTTTCATCCTTTGATGCACATGGGTTGCTTCCACCTTTTGGTTATTGTGAATAATGCTGCTCTGAACTTTGGTGTTTGAGTCCCTGCTTTCATTTCTCTTGTGTGCATACCTAGGAGCGAAAGTGCTGGATCATGTAGTAATTCTACGTCATGTTTTTAGGAACCACCATAGTGTTTTCCACGGCAGCTGCTCCACTCTACATTCCCACCAGCAGCCTACAGGTTTCTAACTTACCCACATCCTCACCCACACTTATTTTCTCTTTTTTTAATAATAGCCATCAAATGGGTGTGCCCAGTGATAACATTTTATGTAACTACAGTACAATTATCAAGAATATATATATTTTGAAGTCTTTCTTTTCCATCTTTTTAATTGCATATGCAATCTTTGTTGCCACTAGATTAATTAACTTAACAAAATACAAATACGTAATGAAAGCATTTGGCCCTGTCACTAAAACTTCTCCAAGATACCATTTCGTTTGACAGCCTCATACTCCTGCGAGGGGCCATGGCTTCCCTGCCATGAGTGGACTCACAGGAGCAGCGAGGAGTTCCCAAGGCGGCCTGGCGGCACTCCCTGTCCCTGGGCTGCAAGCCCAGAAGGTCACTGGGTTTCCTGTGTCCGGGGTGACTCCCCGAGCCTGGCGACCTGGAGTGGGGATGCCGAGTGGCAGCACAGAGACTTCTGGTGTGTGCTTGGCCTTCTGAGTCTCCTCTAGCCGGCTGGGGCAATAAGCCACCAGAGTTGGAAATACACGGTAGGAGGCTGATAGGGAGCACTGATTTCCAGTGCATATTCTTGAAGCTCGACAGGGAAAACAGCCATTTGGGTTTTGGTTAAAGAATGAGGTTCAAGCGAACAATGGCTGATTGGAGAGGTGCTCCAGCAGTGTATCTGACCTTGACGTTCAGGGCACCACGGCAGCTGGACCTCAAGATCTCACCCGCTGCCCTTGCTGTCCCTGCTCACTGAAACACCCTTCACTGCCCAGGCCTGTCACAACCACCCCTCCAAGTCCGTCATCACAGAGCCCTCCTGTCTTAGTTTCTTTCCTGTGGCTGCTGTAACAAAGCACCACAAACAGGGTGGCCTGACACAGATTTATTCTCTCATAGTTCTGGAGGTCAGAAGTTGAGAATCAAGGTGTCCAAAACCAAAGCTCTTTAATGTTGGGCAAGTTACTTAATTTCCCTGTACATTGCTCGTCTGTAAAATGGGATGATGATAACCCCTCAGGACACTCCTGGTGCTCTGTCCAGACCTCCGGGGATCGCTTTTACCCGTTCTGTGTGCACCCCCAGCCTCTGTGTGCTTTCCTTCTGCCTGCTCGCTCCTGTGGCCGTTCAGACACCTGGACCTGCTTGGGCTGCAAGGGCGTAGTCCAAAGTGCCTGGGCTGACTGCTGCTCCTGGGAGGTAATGCAAAGGGCACTGCTCTTCCCATGGGGGAACAGGGGCTGGCAGCATTTCCACCTGGGGCTTTATAGGAGGGGTGATGGAGGGCGTGGGGACTTTTAGGTAGGGTGCCCACCTTGTCTGGGTTTGCCTGGGCCATTCCCGGGTTTAGCACTGAGAGTCCCCAAGATGTCTGGTCACAGAAGCAAGACCCAGGAGCCTAGAAGGCAGCCTTCCTGGGCACTAGTCCTGCGTCTGGCGTCAGGTGAGTGCCTCTGTGCTTA
>CM052436.1:9849278-9882311 GCA_028533085.1 Varecia variegata | reverse complement strand
CTCTTTAAATAGTGGTGAACCGAAGTTCTCGACATGAAGTCCAGTAAATCAATATTTTCCACTGTGGTTACTGTTTTGTTTGTCCTGTTTAAGAAATCTTTGCTTATTCCTAGGTCAGAAAGACCTTCCCCTATTGTATTTCTAGAATTGTTATTTATTTGGCATTCACATTTAGATCTACAATCTACTTGCAGCTGATCTCGGTATGGGGTGAGGTGGCTGGCAAGAGAAATATTTTTTCTTACGGAGAGCCGGCTGACTCAGAACGATTTATGGAAAAAACCCATTTCTCCTCTGTTCTGCAGTGTGAAGCTTTTGTTAAAAATCAAAACCAAGTGATCACATATGTGTGGTTCAGTTCCTGGGTCTCTGTTCGGTTTCATTGGTCTGTCACTGGGCCAATAGCGCACTACCTTAATTACTGTGGCTGTACCGTGTCTCGATTGACAGGAGGTGTGCCCCGTATCTTTGTTCTTGTTCTTCAGGATCGTCTTGGCTATTACTGAACTTTTGAACTTCCATCTACATTTTAGAATCAGCGTATCAATTTTCACAAATATCTACCTAGATTTTGATTGTGGCTGCATTTCATCTACATTGTGATTGCATTGGGGGAATGGATAGTGTTCCACTATTGAACCTTCCAATCCATACACATAATCTATACCTTCCTTGATTTAGAACCTCTTAATTTTTCTTAATAATATTTTATGTTTCTCTGTGTAGAGGTCTTGCATTAATATATATTTTGTAATATTTATTCCTATGTATTTAATATATTTGTCCTGTTATCAATGGTATAGTTAAAAATTTTTATTTTTTGATTATTTAATACTGGTGTATATAAATACTATTGATTATTTTTAAACGTTGATCTTTTATTCAGTAAAATCCAAGTTCACATCCAAAAATATTTTGGGCATCTGTATTAGTTTCCTAGGCTGCCACAACAAATTACCACAAACCTGGTGGCTTAAAACAGCACAAATTTATTCTGTCACAATCCTAGAGATCAGAGCCAAAAACAAGATACTGGCAGAGCCTGTGCTCCCTCTGAAGGCTCTAGAGGAAAATCCTTATTTGCATCTTCCGGCTTCCGGTCGCCCCAGGAGTTCCTTGGCTTGGGAAAGCATCACTCCAACCTCTGCCTCTGTTTCCACATGGCCTTCTTCTATGCATCTCTGCGTCTCAAATCTCCCTCCCATTTCTCTTACAAGGACACTCACCATTGGGATTAGGATCCCCCTAAATCCAGGATGAGCTTTAGATCCACAACTTGCTTACATCTGCAAAGACCCTATTTCCAAATTAGGTCCCATTTGCAGGTACTGGGAGGTTAGGACTTGGACATATCTTTCTGTGGGACACAATTCAACACACGACAGCATCCAAGTAAATGCATATATTAACCCTATTTTTCACCCACGCTGCCACTGTTTCATACCTTGCTTTTGTTTACTTAGCAATGTATCTTGAAGATTTTTCCACGTCAGCCCTTCAAGAGTCCCTGCCTCCTCTCAAAGGCAGCGGAGTATCGCCCTGTGGGGGAAACACCACGTTTTATGGACCCAACTCTGTTGCTGGACGTTTGGGAGAGAGCAGAGCTTTAGAACCCATCCAGTCATATTCAGGCAAGTGACCCTCCCTGGCCAGGTTGTTTCAGTCCTGGTCTCAGGCCCTTTGTAAAATGAGTGGTCAGGGACATGGTCACAGCCTGCTTTCCAGCTGCCAGGTGTAGGGGTCTCCTACTCCCAGTCCCTCCTCTTGTGTGCTTTAAGTGGGGGTCTAAGGGAGGAGAGGGCAGCCCTGACCCTCTGCTCCCCGCCTGGGACACACACTGATGGAAGTTTGCCCATGTGGGAGGAGGCGGAGGGTCCCGACTCATTTGATGAAAGCCAGAGAAGGCGGCTGAGGAAGCTTCTTGAATGAGGTCCAGACAGCTGAATGCTCATGCACTATCAGATGTGTCAAAACCAGGGGTTTGGGGTATTGGGTGGGGTAAGGTTGCCAGACACCCTTTGCGTCCCCTGAGAAGCAAAGCAGGACTGTTCTGAGCCTTCAGAAGGTCCAGCTGGCTTTTCAACTTTTTACCTTTGCTTTTACAATCCTCTCGGCAGCCCCATGCCTTATTAAGGTTTCTGAAATAAAAACCAGATGCTTGATGTCTCAGTCCTGGGAGCTGCTGAATCTCAGGTAGTCTGTGGCTGCCACAGCAGCATGGCTGCTGGTGGCTTGGAGGTGCTCAAAAACCCTGCTGCAAAAATCAAGTGTCCTCATAGTATTCTCTAGCATGGGTTAATTACAGTAATTTTTCTCTGCTGGGGCAGCTAGAAAATCCTGTGGCACGCAACGATCCAGGTTGCTGGGATCTGGTGCATCTTTCACTTATTGCCTTCCCACTGGCCTTGGTTTACTTGGCCTCCAGGGAGAGGCAGCTGTCTTTATCCTTAAGGTCACCATGCACTAGGCCTATGCAGAGGGCTGTCATCGCACTGTGAGCCAGTCTGCCCTCACCCACGGGCACAGCTAGCAAATTCTGGAGCTCTGATAGGGAGGGGATTGATGAGCATAGGATACACGTCCCAAATGTCTTCCCCAGCTTGTCCTTCTCACCTGGAAATGGTTCCTTTTCATTTGTAAGAGCAAAATTTGCAGACACCAAAACCGTCAGCTGAGGCTTAGGGGGTACACATGGCAAGGTGAGGGTAGAGGGTCTGGGGCCAGGAGACTTACCTTCTGACTCTGGCTCTGGCATGAGAGTTCTTGATCTGGAGTTCCACCACCACAGACACTGACTTCCTGAGACTCAGTTTACCTATTTATTTATTCAACTAAATGCTGAGGCTCCAGAGGGGAATCGGGCACAGCGCAAGCTCTCAAGGGGCTGACAACCTAAGTAAGACAGGAGATGTGATGAACTCAGGGGTTCGAAGTCATTTTAGGTGCTGTGGCAGAAGCATGTAGGGGCGAACACAAGAGCACAATGCAGGAAAAGCTCGATTCTCCCTGCACAGGAGAGACACACAGGACAGGGATGCACTGAGCATTGAACAGGGAGTGGGCATTTACCCAGCAGACAGGAGGGAGGAGTGCTCCTGGAGGGAACGCATGAGCAAAGACACAGAAGTGTGAAGAGCCTGGTTGGCCCAGGAAACTGCAGGCGGCTTCGCAGGGCTGGAACATGGGGCACCCAAGAGGTGCGGTTGGGAAGAAAGGCAGGGCTGGGGCAGGGGGCCCTGGTGTGCCATGCCAGGGACCTGGGACTCTACTCCGAGCACAGAGACCCTCAACCAGGGTCATTTTGGCACATTTGAAGACGCCATGTTTGATGGTCACCACCATCGAGGTAGGGATGCTGCTGGCATCTGATGGGTGGAGGCCTGGGATGCTGCTAAATGCACAGGACAGCCCCCCTCAACAAAGCCCCAAATATCAGCTTGAGAACCTTACTCTCAGGGTGATGGGGACTGTTGGGGGCTTTAAGCTGGTGAGTGGAGCCCCGGCTTCTTTCTTAGGAAGATATCACTGTGGTAGCACCATGGCAGATGATCTGAGGGGAAAATCCTAGAAGAAGGAAGATGTTTCAGGCAAGAGATGTGAAGATTTAAGGTAGGAGCTGCCCAAGGATGACCCATGGCCCAAATTTGGCTCAACATCTGTTTTTGTAGGCTTGCAAGCTAAGAATGTATTTTACATTGTTAAAGTGGTTGAAAAAAAAAAACAAAAGAAGAATACTATGCCATGACATGTAAAGATTATGTAAAATTCAAATTTCAACATCCATCAGTAACTCTATGGGGGCACAGCCATACTTATTTATTTACAAAATATTTAAGACTGTTTTGCACTACAATAGTAGAGTTGAGTAATTGAAACAGAGACCATATGGCCCCCAAAGCCTAAAATGTTTACTCTTTGGCCCCTTATAACGTTTGTCAGTCCCTGACTTAAACCAACACAATAGAGGTGGAGATGGAAGAAAGATATAGGCCCAGGAATGATGTGAGAGGGGTAGAATTAATGGACTTGGCCACTGATTGAATGTGGGGTGAGGAAAGGAGATCATTTCAGCTGAGAGCTTTGGTAAGAGAGAAAAGAGAGCCAGGTTTTCAGGTTTAAAGACTTAGGGTTTAGACATATTGAGTTGGAAGTATCTGGGAGATGTCTAGGCTGGACACACAGGACTAGACGTATGGGCTGGGGATGAAGATGCACAAACCTTCTGCCTGTGGAGGGTAGATGAAGCCAAAACAGCAGGTGACATGGCGGAGGCAACGGGGGTGTCACCTTGTATGGGTAACAGCATCCTTGGGGAATCTTTCAAAAGCTTTGGCCTTCTCCCCAGAACACTAACACACTCAAAAATCTTCATGTGGTCTCTGGTTCTAGAGTCATGGGTGTCACGAAGTCGTGGATGCAAGATTAAGAACCTCTGGGTTGGAATCCATTTGTGAGTTGGGGCACATCAGCATTCAAGGCACGGGCAGAGGGAAGGGGCCTGCACGGGAGGTGGAGAGGGGCTGGGCAGAGAGAGAGGAAGAGAAGGGTGCCGAGGAGAAGCCTGTGCCAAGGAGAAAGGACAGAAGGGCCAACAGTGCTCTGGACTGCAGAAAAGTTAAGCCACATGGGTTCATGACTGTCTACTGGGGAATTGGGGTGGTGGTCGTGGGGGAGCTTTGCTGGGACCTCCCTGGGAAGGGGGAGGTGGGGACAGACGGAGTAGGCTGAAAACTGAGTGGGAGCTGAGGAGGAAGAGACCATGGTCGGGCGCGGTGGCTCAAGCCTGTAATCCTAGCACTTTGGGAGGCTGAGACAGGAGGATTGCTTGAGGCCAGGAGTTCAAGACCAGCCTGGGCAGCATAATGGGACCTTGTCTCTACCAGAAAAAGAAAAAAGAGAGAGACCATGAGTGCAGGCTCTTCTTCCAGGGGCTTGGGTGTGAGGGCGGAGGAAAACTACTGCAGTAGTCATGGAATGGGTACACGAGCTGAGAGACAGCTAGGGTGTCTTGCTCATATTATTTTAATCCCAGAGAAACTCGAGTTTTATAACATTTTGGCAGTTACCAGCAGACAGAGAGAGGCTGCAAATACAGAAGAGAGCAGAGAGAACTGAGGAACAAGATTCTGGTCCTCTGGGTGATGGTGCCAGCTGGTGCGGGTGTGGGGAGGAGAGCAGAGAGGTTGAGAGATTACTCTGCTGCCCTCCCACAGGTTTCCACACACCCCTGTCCCCACCAGCAACATGCCACCCACCCTCCCTAGCCAGAGTGACTCCAGCTGAATGTCTCTGGGCTCCTCAGTCCTTCCTGCTAATCTGGGATAGACACGGATCTGGTTGGGAGAGCTTTTTGAACTTGTATCTAAAATACTTCATCTAATTTGAATCTCACCAGAGAAGTTTGCCTCCAAAGCAATATTTAAACTCAAATTTATTGATGCTATTATCTGCTTTTAAGGGAATGATAAGTAGATGTTGATATTCTAATGCCAGTTATCTTGCTGAGTGGCATATATAAAAATAGTCATTTTAAGATGTTTGCATAGATCAACCATACATTGTATCAAATGAGAGGTGCAGATTAGCAGCAAAATATATAACGAGCTGTCCTTTTATAGGTATTGCCAAATTTGAGAAATCCAATACAGAGAAATATAAATTTCAGTGATGGATATGTTGGTAGTCGATCAGTCTACATTTCCAGAGAATTTGCTAAAATATTCTTGTAAATGCTGAGTGTGGGAAAATGTTATTTTAGTGGCTCCCAAAGAACCACATCAGGTATTTGCTCCCTTTGAATCTGGGATGGCCTGGGGCCTGCGTTAATGAACCACGTGTGGCAGAAGTGATACTAGACCAATTCTGGATCTACGTCCTTCAAAGACAGTGTGTGCTTTTATGCTCTGGTGGAAGCCAGCTGCCAGGTAAAAAAAGTCCAACTACCCTGAGATGATCGTGCCCAAGCTAACCATGTGACGAGGCCACAAGGAGGAGAATCAACACCCCTCACAACAGTGACAGCCAAGGCCCCAGCTATGGCCATAGTTGAGCCACTCCACCCATCCCTTGCTGCTCAAGCTACCCAAGTCGACACCACGTGGAGCAGGACAAGCTCTCCTCACCCAATTCTAACCAAATCACAACATCTGGAGCAAATAATAAAATAGTGGCTGTTTTAAGCCACTGAATGTCAAGTATATTGTTTCGCAGCAATAGGTAACAGAAACACAAAGCTTTGTGATACATCTGAAATATGCAGAATGGGAGAGAGGCATGCTCGTTGAGTGGTAGGGAAGGATTGGTCAGTGGAGCTGGACCAATTGGTTAGCCTTGGGTGGAGAGGGGGAGGGATCAAATTAGATCCTTCACTTCAAATAATATTTGTACAACATTTCTGTACAATGCTGTAAGACATGTCAGTAAAACTATATTTTCATCAACTTTTGGCCTACTTTTTGGGGGGTGTGGGAATGGAAAATGAGTGGGAGCACAAATAATCCATGTCCATTGAATGAAAGTCCAAAAGTCCAGACAAGCAAAAAAGGAGAAAAGGAAAATTATCCCCAATCTCATCACATAGAGATAACCCCTGTTAACACTTTTGTTTTTATTCTTCTAAGGGTTTCTCTATACATGCTAATAATCATAAAAAATGGCTCATATTGTATAATTGTTGTAACCTATTTTGATTTTCTTGACACTGTATCATGAACATCTTTGCATGTCTATCAATAACGCATGTATTATGGATGCATAATATTACACCAAATGAAAGTGCCATAATTTGTTCAACAAATTCATTATTGCTAAATGTTAAGGCTGGTTTCAATTTCTTAACTCCACAGTGAATGCCTCAGTGAATATCTTTGTAGCTAAATTTTCATGCATATATATAATTATTTCCTTAGACTAAATTCCCAAAAGTGGAATTGAAATAAGTTTGCATATAGTGAAGGTTTTTCTATATAAAATCTCAAATTGCTCTTAAAAGAGGGACTATAAGCGATCACCTTCCCCAGCAGGAGAACAAAAAAACTTTCCGTGCTTACACGTTCTCCCTAACAGTAGGTATATATTACTTTTTTTGGTTTTTAAAAAAGGTGTTATTGTCTGGAAATTAAGAGTGTTTGATTAAGGTACATACATGTTTCAACTACAAACAACCAAACACCAAGTTGGACAGGTCAGGGGAAGGGTCCAGCTAGTAAATATTTTAGGCTTTGTGGTCCAAGAGACACAATTGAGAATATCACGGAGATACTTCTATAACCACGTAAAAATGTAAAAGCCATTCTTACTTCATGGCTATACAAAAGCAGGCGGTGGGCTGATTTGGCCCATAGGTCATAGCTTGCTGACTGCTGCTCCAAACTTGCTCCTCCAGCTTGAGACACCTCATTGGATTCCATTAATTTCTAGAAGTCAGGGTGGCAAGTCCGCATTGGGTAGCTCTCAGGGTGGAACTTTCCACAAAAGTCCCCTGTGGCAGAATTTACTAGAATCCTAGGTTGCCATGATTTTGCACTTTATTTTGCATGGCCTATTAAGAAAACCCCAGCCAAGGCCTGGGTACATGGGTGGGCCGTGTGCAGGAATGTTCATACAAATACGCACTCAGAGCTACACAGCATCCTGCTGACAGGGAACCTGTGCTTGTAACTTGCTGTTATGAGATAGGGGCTCATTCTCACTATAACATATTGTGTATTTTGCAATAGGAAGGTTGTTTTTTTCCTTCTCATAGAAGTATTACATACTTACAAAAAAGTACAAAAAAAGTGTTAATACACTCACCCTGGTGAGATAACCTCTATTAACATTTTGATTAATTTCCTTCTGGGGGATTTAAGTGTGTGTGTGAGAGAGAGAGACAGATGAAGAGAGAGACAGAGGCAGAGAGAAGGGAAGAAAAGGAGAGAGAGAGAGAAAGGGAGATGCACTCCAAAACAGGAACCAAATTTGTATGTAGTGTTGCATAATGTTACTCACTTATCATTAGTTATGATTATCATTAGTTAGTTGATACCCCATCACAAGGAAGTGCCTTTTTCAAGTGAATTCCCAGCTAATGGACATTTGGGCCTTTACTAAGTTTCCAGGGTTATAAATAATGCTACAGGAAATACCTTTAAATGTAAGTCTTCATCCATGTCTTTGTATCTTTATCATTTCCTCGGATTGGATTCCAAAAGTGGGAATTGCTGTTCCAAGAGTAGGAGTGTACTGGTATCTTTTATACTTATTTCTACTTTGTTTTGCTCTTCCAGAAAATTTGCACTAATTTATGGCAGTATACTAGTGTGATTGTAATTGCATCCTCAGGATAACAGAATTTTCAAAATATTTGCTAATTTTGATAGATAAAATGGTATTTTATTATTGGTTTAAATAAAATTTATTTATTTTTAAGCTGTTTTTGCTATTTTCATATGTGTTTTATCCATTTGTATTTCTTTTGTGAAATACTTATTGAGATTCCTTACTCATTTTGTTATTTTTTCCTTATTTTCTGATTGTTTTGTGAGAATTCTTTAAATATTAATAATATTAACTCTATTATATGTGTACCTATTGTGAATCACATTTTGTGATTTGCCTTTTAATTGTGCTTAACATGTCTTTCTGGAATGCAGAAGTTTTGTATTTTTATGTACTCAAATCTAGCAAGCTTTTTCTTTGGACTTCTTCTCTCGCTTTTATGTTTGGGAAGTTCATCTGTGGGATCATCCCCTAACCCGTAGCACCTTTGAAGTTTCTTTTTTAATGGTTTTAGGTTTTATATTTAATTCTTTAAGCCATCTGGAATTAATTTTGGTCTAGGTTGAAGTGAAGGATCTAACTTTATCCCCCCAACTCCTCCAAAGCTGACCATCTGATCTGGCTCTATTGACTAATCCCTTCCAAACTCCTGATGTGCACTGCTTTCTCCCACTCTGCAGGATTGGAATGGGGGAGGGGAGAAGGGGAGGGTGAAGGAGGAGGAGGAAGAAAGGGAGAGATTCTCCTGGCAGTAGGTGCTGCAGAGACTTTTGTCCCCAGTGACGTGATTCCCATATGTGACCCCCAGTGATGCGCTGAAAATCTCCAGGCACACTGCTGACCCCGGAACTGTGATCCTGAATGGACACAGAGAAATTGGCCAAGGGAGTTTCTGGCCCCACCTCTGAGGCCTCTGACACAACTCGAGCTTAACCTGAATTATCAACCTCAGCTGGGGGGAGGTGGCAAGTGTCTTTGTCCCTCAGGCATTCACGTGGGTTCCAGCATATTTTGTTGTGTTTTTGCTCCAGCTCGCTCTCTCATACGTGTGTCAAAAGATGCCTGTTGCCCAGGAATTCTCAGAGATATGTGTCTCATCATCTGTCTTCTGGAGACCAGACCCTCGGCTGCCACATTGGCTCACTGTGAGATCCTCTTGCTAGTTTCCACTCCACCATGTCATTCATTTAAATATTAATATTTATATGTGGACCATGTGAGATCTCAACCGGGGCACCTCCCTGCCCTCTAGGAACTCACTGTCTAAAGCAGATGTTTTACTCCTGCCCTACCTAGGCCAGAGGGCGACCCACAGTGGGCTCTCTGCTTGGGACTGCAACCCTGAGCCCACCTGCTACACCTACGAGATTTACTCAACCAGCATTTCCTAAGTGCCTATGACGTACGTGGGGAGAAAGGAGTGCAGATACTTTGTACATATATGTACTTATAAATATGATTATAATTGTACTCGTTTCTATTTTGTGTATAGGTGAACAGAATAACGTACAAAGTCTTTCCTGGCTAGGTTTCTAATCGCATTGCTGGGTTAAGCGGGCACCTGCTCACGATCGCTCCAAGGCACAGCAGCCCTGGGAGTCGAACCAAGGCGACCTGCTCTCTCAGGCTCATGGTCCTGCACGAGGAAGGGGCAGCGCACCTGACCCACGGTCTTTTCTCCTTTCACCCCATCCACCAAGTGTCCATCCGCGCACCATGCAGTGGCCTTCGAGTGTCCTGACTCTAAAGACACCACTCCAGTGTCTTCTCTTTCCTTCCGGGTCTCTTGCTGCTGCCTCCCTCAGCCAGCGCGTCTGCCTGCCCCGGAAGAGCTCTTCCTCTTACGTTTACTTTTGCACAGTGATGACATGGGCGTAAGACGCCTGTTGCCCTCAGCCCAGAGGAGTCCGGCCATATCACATATACAATTGGGTGGGCGGTTACTTACCTTCAGCCTGGATGATGTGTCTAGATAACATACCAGGGTAGAAAGGTCACATGCGCAAAGATTTGCACATTAGAATTATAATAAGCTTTGAGGGACTTTGCTTCTATTTCTCCTCCATACCCCCAGTATGATTATTATTGACATTCTGAGTAAATTGTTATTAGTATTATTTGCCAATGAAAGACCCTTGTCAATCCTAGCACTCTGGGAGGCCGAGGCGGGTGGATCGCTCGAGGTCAGGAGTTCGAGACCAGCCTGAGCAAGAGCGAGACCCCGTTTCTACTAAAAATAGAAAGAAATTATCTGGCCAACTAAAATATATATATACAAAAAATTAGCCGGGCATGGTGGCACACGCCTGTAGTCCCAGCTACTCGGGAGGCTGAGGCAGGAGGATCGCTTAAGCCCAGGAGTTTGAGGTTGCTGTGAGCTAGGCTGAGGCCATGGCACTCACTCTAGCCCGGGCAACAGAGCGAGACTCTGTCTCAAAAAAAAAGAAAGACCCTTGTCTTTTGCAGGCAGTATTCCTGCAAGAACATCCAAGGAAAGTTCCAGTGTTTCTCTTGCCTAGAGGTATGTCTGATTGTCAAGGACACATGGAAGGTTGTTTGCAGACTTGTTCGTGCTGCCCCCAAAGTGTGGGCAGAGGGAAACAGACATAAGATATTTTTAAGAGCATTTTCTTTTCACTGGGCCCAGCTCCCATTGGTTCAAGGAGTATCAATTTGCCTACCTCTCTGCTCCTCTTCCCCTTCTGATGTGCCCAGGTGAGCTCAGCCCTGAGAACCACATAAAAGGAATAATATTGACAATAATAACACTGTGACAGCAGCTGCCATTCAGTTTCCCAGGTGCCAGGCCCTGTGCTGGGTGCTTAGTGGGTCATCTCAGCCACCTTCCCAACAGCTGACTGAGGCAGGAGCTCCCTTCATCATACCCATGTCACAGACAGCCAACAGAGGAGCAGGGAAATTAAGGAACTGGCACAAAGTCACACAGCTAGTAATAGGTACAGCTGGGGCTCGAACCAGGCTCGCTGGCTCTAGAGTCCCCACTCCTCACCTTGGAGCTGTCCTTGCCTCTAAGGTTGAAGCTTAGTTTATGGGGTTGTTACAGAGTGTCTAGCTTGACACCTATTAGGTGCTCCCAAATTTAACAGTGGCAGTTTTTCTTGCTGGAATTTCTTACTTATGATACAGCTGTCCCTAGGCTGTGTCCTAACAGGGTCCTGGTCCCTCCATGGCACCTCTTTCTAGCAGTTGGAGCCACTTCATGTCCACATGTGGGGCAACCCCCGTTTTCACGAGCAATGCTGAGCGGAGAGCAGTGGATAATTAAGCCCCTCCAGATGGATGGAGACTCTATTTCTTTGACTTAATCGACTTTTGACAAGGACTCTATCCTCCCTCTTCCCACTTGCCTCCATCCTTCCAGCCGGGGCCCAACTTGGTTCCATTTCTCAACCTTCCACCTTTCCCGGACATGGGGCCACACTCTCGCCAGCGGGGGGCTGAGGTGCTGTTACCTGTGGATGTGGCTGCCTGCTGCAGGCTCTTCTGGAGATCACCTTTGGGACTGGGTCTGGCTCTGGCTGGAAGCGTCACCTGCCTATAGGCTGCCATAAACCAGAACTGAGAGGCCATAAAGCATCTGGGACAATTTGGAATCTAAATGCCCACTGGGGGCACTGTAATTTTGGCAGAAAGGAAAGAATTTTAGTAAAAAGCCAAAGGGAGAGAAACCAGGGCCAGAGAGAGGAGTTGGGGAGCAGAGGGTGGGAGAAGGCACCTGGAGACGGGTGTTCCTGCAGCCATGGGTGGGAGCTGCAGCCCCAGGTGGCTCTCCTGCGGCCTTGGGCAGGGCCAGGAGGGGACCACCTCTATGCTCTGCATCCTTGTTGGGTGCTGCACTCATCCTCTTGGTTCCCAGGAGACAGGAGTTGCCAGGAGACATTCGGACTACATCCTGCCATGGACCAGCTCTACAGGGAGGTCCCGTCAAGGCCAGGGCGTGGCTCTCTCCTGCTCACAACTGGCTGTGCCCAGCAGGCTCACCACAGGGCCCCAGCATCAGGGATCAGGAGCACACTGGGTATTTCTGTGCGTCATGAGTGGTGCTTTACATAACAGGGCCCCTATGCTATGAACAGGCAAGTTCAATTTAGTTCGGTGTTGACACAGTGTCGTTAAATAACACTTGCAAATGGAATCTCCAGGAAGGCTTGTTAAAATGCAAATTCCTGGATCTGCCCCACGTACCCTCCAAGCCTGGTGAAATCTAAAGCTCTCTGTGTCAAGTACTGCTTTATGCACTTTATGTGTGTTAACTCACTTAGACCTCACGACCCTATGAGATGAGTGCTACTATCTTTGTTCCCATTTTGCAGATGAGGAAACTGCACAGGGAGAGTTGGGACTCATCCTGGTCATACAACTGACAAATGGCAGAGCTGGGATCTGAACCCAGGTTGAGCAGCTGTAGAACCACGGAACAGAGTGAACTGTCTCAGACGGAGGAGCCTGCCCACTGTTAGGAATAACTTTTCAACCCACTGGGCTAATTAATGCTCAGTTACATGTCATGAGCTTAAAGAAAATACTGTTCATCTGTAAAATTCATATTACAGTGGTTCTTGGCTGATCGGCCACCTTGCTGCCCTGTAAATGAGGTAATTATGTGCTATCATCTTCCCAAACTCAACAAGGTTTTTAACCTGTTGGGGAGTCAGCGACCCCCCTGAAAATCTGATGAAAGTATGGATTCTGGTCACATAACAAAAGAGACCTATACACATTCTGTACGTAAGAGCGGGGATTCCCAGGAAATCTGTGGATACTGTGTTGAGAACCCCAACCTGCAGGAATACATTAATCTGCCCTAAACCAAGCTTTCCCCTCCCCTCTTCTCCTTGTCTCTTAAAATTCTCAGTAAGAAGGAAAGCATAGCTAGCAAAATTATTCGATTGGAATGAAAGTAATTAAGGCACAACTTTACTTTTCTTTGGTACTTATAAACATTCATCTTAATTAAAGTGCTTACGATGAGGCCAGAGCTCAGGGTTGCCAGGAGGCAGGATAAGACCGAAAACCCTTTGAGATTATGAAAGGTCATTGCTTATTGAACTCAAGATTCTCATTACTGGAGTGACCCTCTGCCTTGGGTAGCTTAAGAAAGATTCTCTCTGGCAGCAGATGTGGGTTTTTTTTTTCTTCTTTTTCTTTGAAGCCACCTTTTGCCATAAACTGTAGAGTTACCTTACCGTGTGTTATTCAACAAACGTCCTTTCCCTAAAATTCTACCTTGGGTAAATAGGTTAACCAATATCCTGTGATTTTTAGTTCCATGTGTCATTTTGGCTGGGCTATATACTACCCAGGTATTTAATCAAGCACTAATATAGGTGTTGCTGTGAAAGTATTTCATAGTTGTGGCTAACTTCTACAATCAGTAGACTTTAACCAAAGGAAATTAACTTCACCATGTGGCTGGCCTTCTTCCAGTCAGTTGAAGGCCTTAAGAGCAAAGACTGAGGTTTCCCAAAGAAAAAGAAATTCTGCTGCAAGACAGTAGCATCAAACTCTCACCTGAGTTTCCAGCCTGCTGGCCTGACCTACAGACTTTGGACTTGACAGTCTCCACAATGGCATAAACCTAGTCCTTAAAATAAATCTCTTTAGGTAGATGATAGACAGATATATCTATTTCTGTTTTTGTCTCTGCCTCTTTCTATCTTCTATCTATGTGTGTCTCTTGTTGGTTCTGTTTCTCTGGACAGTCTTGACTGATATCCTTCCCGAAGAGTCCAGCCATCTATGTGGATGCCAACTGATCCGTAATAAATGAAAGAGCTGTATGTTGTCAAATGTCACCTGCTTATCCACACCCCATGCTCAGAGCTCCTGCCCCTGGGAGGAGGGACATGAAGTCAGAATGAGCTGGGAGGCCGCTGGTCAGTTTGGTCCTTCTCAGCCGTGCTCTGTATCAGTGTCACTATCGGGGAGGCATGGGAGGTGTGCGGGAGGCAGAGTCAGTTAAAAGTGCAACTTCTCCGAGTCCCACCTTCCAAAGTTCTGAATTTATGGGTCTGGGCCCAGAAGTCTGCATTTTAACAATCCCGCAGAGCCATTCTGCTGCAGGTGGCCTTCGGGAAATACACTTCCGGGAAGGCCTCCGAGCCTCCGGATCAGACCCAAGTCCATTCTCATCCCCAGAACTTTCCCATCAGGTCCCACAAGTCCCCAAGCTGGGATGAGGGGCTCCAGTTTTTGCCCTCTGGGTCTCTTGACAAGTTTAGTGCCCTGGCCTGGCTGTGTCTGTTGAAGTCCAAGCACTAATGCCAGGGAAGGCATGTGCTAGCTTTACAGCTCCCATGGGTAGCCCCAGCTAAGCTCATGGGCTCTTAGACCAGACTGTGTAGGGTTCAAATCCCAGCCTGGCCTTTTATTGACTCTTCTTACAGCTGCAGGTCACCCTATTTCTTTCCTCCTGCAATTGTGGTACCGTCTCCTGACGTGACATAGAGTGGACTTGCTTCAATTACCAACCCAACAGCAGATTTGATTTCACTTCCTCCTACAATTCCAAATTTAAACAGTAAAATATCAATGTCTTGGTTTTAATGCCCCGGTGGCCTCACAGTCTGATACAGATCTGCAGCCTCATGTAACAGTACAAATCCCACCAGGTAAGTGGGACAGGAAGGAACCCAAGACTCACCCAACTCACCGGCCCTACAACAACCACTGGCTTCAGGCCTTCCTTCCCTCCTGAGTAGCCTCCCTGGGTGCACACAGAGTAGCCTTGTCCCTCCTCCAGCACAGGGAGTTGGCCCAGCCCTGCCCAACCTCAGGGTGTGTGTTCCCATTAGACAGTGTGAACATCGCTCGCCTGTGTTTGAGGATGAAGAATGAGGCTGACCTAACATTTGACTGGAGCTTTATTGAAGTCTTTAGGGAGGTTACTGGGGGCAGAGCAAGGAGGACAGCAGGGTGGTCGTGGTCTTGACACATGAAGATAAGGCAGCAGAGCCCTCTGTGTGCGGTGTTTGTTCAGTTGACGGAGACCCTCCACCCCCATAGCGTTCCCGCAACTCGATCTGCCTTACCTTCCGGCACCTGCCTCCCTGCCCCCGTCTCTTACCTCTCCTAGATGTGGACCTGGAAAACATCTGAAAAAACAGTGCTGGGCTGTCCAGAGGCCTCGCAGAGTCTGTTTAGTTTCTGAGTTCTGATTTTATCTTATTTATAAAATCCATATGGAGAGAGAAGGAAAAGGAGAGTGTGGGGGGAAGTCACTTCAGGCTGCCGCAAGAGTGGGTTTGTTCCTGGCAGATGTGGCATCTCTTCTGGGCCTGGGACTTGGGTTTGCCGATTCCATTGCTCACAGCATCCCCTCGGGTCAGCCCAGCTGCTTATTTGAGCATCTAGAAGGAGAGGAAATTAAAACTCAGACTCCAGTATTGAGATTGCCACTGACTTGATCATCTGAGCTTGTCCTCTCCCATCGACCAAAGAGAGCATGGCTGTATCTATTAACAATACGGACTAGGGCTCTGAAGACCTGATCCAGGTCTCTGCCACCTGCTGGCCGTGTGACCTTGGGTGAGCTCAAGGCCAACCTCTCTAAGTCTCAGTTTTCTCATCTGGAAGGGAGAGGTGAGGCCTCAGGGAAGGTTTGTGAGCACCTGGCACACAGTGAGAGTTCAAAAGATGGTAGCTATTTGGACTTACTCTGCGTCTCTGAACAAATGACTTCATCTTGTAAGTGCCACATTTCCTTTCCTGGCATTGCCCTCCCGACCTTATAGGGTTGCTGGGGAGTTAATTGCAGCAAGGGCTGTGAACACATCTTGCAAATGTGATTCAATCTCCACACTAATGCAAGGATCATTATAATTATCTGCCAAACCCACATCTTGCTTTTGTTCATCTTTGCCTCTCCATCTGGAATACCCTCCAGAATTTCCTCCCATTTTCTGTTAAAAAATTTCTGCTTAAGATCCAATTAAATGTCACTCCCTCCAAGAAGCCCTCTCCAGCCTCCACAGGCCTTGGGTTATTTCCGTTACTGAATGCATGGAGTTGTAGTCACAGGTTTCCATCCTGACTCCACCCTTTGAATCCAAGCTCTTCCAAGGTCAGGAGCTATGTCCTGCTCTTCCACAAATCTTGGGTCTAGGAGAATTACTTTGTACAGAGTAAGGTCCCAGTGAATCAATGGATGGATGGATAGATGAATACGTGGTTGAATGAATGGGAAATTTTGTAGACAGATCTCAAGAACCATCAACAGTTGATATCCATTCTCTCAGTGTCTCTAAACGCCATGCTAAAATGATTCCCTTATCATCAGTTGACATTTATCAGTGATTGGTACAATAAGCATAAAAGGATGGACAGACATTTAGCAAAAGGTTAATTCACTCAACTTCACACCTAAAGTGTGGTCTTGGGAGATTTCAGCCTGTATCTGGTCTTCTTTAGGGGGAATCTGCCTGCAGCCTGTTGGAAGTCACATGGTGTTGGTCTCACTTTTCCAACTCTTATGGAAGAACTGCCATGGCGAACCCAACTGAATATGCCACCGCTTTGGTGTTCCGAGACAGTTGCTCATCATACTTTATGAATCTCTCAGGCTGTGGAAGAAAATGACTCCCTCTTGTTAAGGTGGAACATGGTGTTTAACAAAGATAGCTGGGTTGGAAACCAGGACATCTGCTCTTAGCCTGATTCTGCCACTAATTTGCTCTGGGATTTGGGGCCAGCCGCTTTACCTCCCTAGACCTGAGCCTCTTTGTGAGAAAAATGGGGACTGTACGATGTCAAGGCCCCATTCGGCTCCACAAGGTGTGATTTTACCTTGTGCAGGGCCAGCAGGCTCCAGGCCCTCGACTTGGCTCCACACCACTCAGAGACCTCCTCTACCATCCTCCTCTGTCCCCCTGTCTGCCCAAGGACTTCCCACAGGGAGGAGAACGCAGCTCAGGTGGGAGCTGTGTAGCACGGTGGTCACCAGCACAGAGCTTGGTTCTGTCATCCACCAGCTCTGTGGCCTTGGGCAAGTTCCTTAACCCCTCTGTGCCTCAGTTTCCTTGTGCATAAGATGGGATAACAAAGGGACCCACCTGCTAGGGCAATTAGAGAATGAAAGGACACAATGCACAGTGCAGAGGAAATGCCGGGGAGATGTGAATTACCATCATGGCATTCATGAGCAACTCTGATGGCAGAAGTCACAGCTTCTGGCTGTTCCTCCTTTGAGATCTGCCTGTGAGCTGCCTCGACACCAGGACTCTTAGCTCCATAGGCATGCTCTGAAAGGCACGTTCAGCCTCCATGCTCTTGGCGTGTGCCTGGGCCAAGGATGAGTCGCCGTGGTGGCTTGAATTAAGCCACTGTGTGGATAAAGGGGGAACCTGTTCTAAAAGCCGGTCACGAGCAGGCTGTGGAGCAGAGGCCTGTCACTGCTTTCTGGCCCGCCCCACTGCCTCTTCCTCTATTTCTTCCCTTTGTCCTTGTAGCCCTGTGGATGCTTTTATCCGAGCAGAGGGGCTCTGACCGCTGACAGGGAAAAGGCTGCACTCCTCCTGCGTGGCAATAATTGAAAACTGCATCAGAGCCAGAGCTCTGGGCCCAGGAAGGCTGCTTGGGCACGAGGGGGCTTGGAGGAGGCGGTCGCTCCCCGTGGGAACATTTTAAAAATGGCTTTGTCTCCAACAAGCAACCCTTTGGCTGCTGGACTCCCGCGTGCCTTTGAGCAAAGTGGTCCCTCTGCCCACAGGGGAAGAAAACACAGTCGTCCCACTGATGGCAAGAAAAGGAGCTCTCAGATGGCATTTCACTCTGCCAGGGCCGCCGTGACAAAGCCCCACACACTGGGGGCTTAGCAGAAATTACTGTCTCTGTTCAGGAGGGCGGAAGTCCCAGAGCAAGGTGGTGGCGGGTGGCTCCTGCTCAGGGCTGTGAGGGACACTCTGCGCCGGGCCCCTTCCCTGGCTCCTGGGGCTGCTGGCGATCTGTGGCATTCCTTGGCTTGCACAGGCATCACCAGGATCTCTGCCTTTGTCTTCATAATTCTGCCAGGGTGAGTGTGCCCACATTTCCCGCTTTTATAAGGACACCAGTCTTATTGGAGCAGGGCCCATCCTACTCCAGTGTGAACTCAGCTTAATTACAATGACCTTATTCCCAAAAAAGCTCACATTCTGAGGTGCTGAGGGTTAGGATTTCACCATATGAATTTGGGAGGGGGAGGTGGGGGCAAATTTTAACCCACAGGAGTTGGTTTGCCATAAGCAGGCGCTGTATTGAGTCCACCTGTGCCTGTGTCCAAAGCTCACGGGACACGGCCACCAGGTGTTTCCTCGGTCTCTGGGTAGAAAGGAGTCTGGAGGACAAGCGTATCCATCCTCTGCTGGTTGGCTGCCTCTCGGGCACCCACGCTGGTGACCTTCCATCCCGAGTTTGAATATCTCTACCAAGAGCAAACTTACTACTGCCGTTCCCCTCTTTGGGCAGCTCTTTAATGGACTGAAATCTTTCATAGCAGCTCCATCCAGCGCGCCATTGTTTCATTCCATTCCATTCCAGTGGGCGAAGGTCCTTCTCCACACACTTGCGGGGTTGGCTCCCTGCCACCATAAACCCGCTACAGAATGAGGAGTGGGCAGGAAGAGGTCAAAGGTCACAGACAGAGAGAGGAAAGGAAGGCGAGGTCTCCTGTTCTCTCCCCACCCCGACTTCTCCCAGGGTGAGCCTCCTCGCCCAGGTCACCGTGTCCGCCATGCTTTGTCCTGTGTCTCCACACGCTCCAAGCTCAGAGGCCCTCACAATAAAGGTCCCTCCATTTTTCCCATCCTCCCCCCAACCCCCTCCCACAGGGCAACTTCCTCCCAACAGCTGCCCCCGGTGTCCCCAGCCCTGAATGGCCTTCTATGGAACACTTTGCTTTCTCACTTGAGGTCTCTACAGCAGGACAGAGATGGGCAAAAAAAAAAAAGTCAATGTTAGCTTTGCAGCCATCTTATTACACTAAATTTATTTTAAACTAAGATATTAGTTTACAAAGTCCCTCCAGAAATGACATACTATTTATCCTTCTCAGGAAGGCAAGCAGTTTGAAAGGGTTTTTTTTTAAAGCAAGGATTAAAGGATAATCTAATGTGCCAGAATAAAAAGCTAAACAAAATTTTTTTCCTAGAAAAACAAAAGATACCCATCTATTTATAGTGTATAGCTAATGGATATAAAAAAAAAATCTTTCCAGGAAATTAATGATGATGTGAAGAGCCAGGCCTCTGCCTGAGAGCTGGGCGGGCTCTATGTGGGGAGGCAGGGGGGCTCTCACGCCGTGGCTCGCAGAGGGCCGAGCTGGCAGGGACCACCGAAGCCACCCTAGCAACCCAGTTTTCCGATGAAGAGACTGTGGGCTAAGTGGTAACTGACGTTTATTGAGAGCCTCTACCTTCCAGGTCTTGCGTGTGAATTAACTCATTTGGTTCTGTAACAGCTCTGCACAGAGGTTTTAGTAGCCCCACTTCAGCGAGGCGGAAGCTGAGACTCTGGGAACAGCTTAGGTGCTGTGGGTGGCCTTGCCGGCCTCTCCCCATGCTCCAGGCGGCTTGAGCTAAACCCGCCTCGGTTCTGGAAGGCCTTAGGGTGAGCCCCACGGCAGGACATATGGGAGGGGGCACAGAAGGGCAGATATGAGGCTGGGGTCAGCCTCGGGGCGCCCTGACTGCGCGGACTGTGATCACGGGCCACCAGGAGGGAGGCTTGGGGACGATCCTCATGAAACCTCCCCGAGGGGCCGGTGAGGCTCCAGGACCACGTTGGGGTTTCATGGTCCAAAAAGGCACGAGGGTCCTGCTGGATCTCCAGGTTCCCAGCTCTGGTGTGTGTGGCCTGCTCACTTCCATCGCCCCATGTCACCCTGTCTGGGAAGCTCTCAGCTCCCCAAGGCGCACGGTCACTCCCCAAGGGCTGCGTCCAGGAGTCAAATTCTCTCCCCACGACACCGCGGGCTCCTGCGGGCAGGGGCGCCTTCTCCAGGCGCTGAGGATCCCCCCACCCCGCCCACCCCCGTAAGGCAGTGAAGGAGGCAGGGGAAGGCCTGAAGCCCTGAGGTCAAAGGAGGCCCCGGGGGCAGAGCACGGACTGGCAGCAGGACTCGTCCCTGGCAGCCACTAGGGCCGTGGTGGGCAGGGGGCACAGCCGGGGGCCGGGCCGCGCACACTGCCGTTCCTCGTGGCTTCGCCTCTCTGGGACTCTCCTCTTTAACAGGGTGCAGCAGTCCTCAGGCACCTGCAGGGCAGCTAGGAAAGCCGAGGGGACAGACGCCTGAGGAGCAGATGAGTCACAGAATCTCTGACCTTCTAACGAGCGCACGGCGCGTCCACAGCGCCTGGCTACTCGGAGACAGGATCCGGGCGCTGGAGCCCACTGCTCTATTTTTCTTTTAATTAAATAATTAATTTGTACTCTTCCTTGTTCTAGAAATTATTACTACTAGGTGGCTAAAATTCCCATTAAATATCTTTTCTTCATTACAAAGTAATTCCTTTTCATGGTAGAAAATTTAGAGAATACAGATTTTTTTTTTTCTTAAACCAACCCATCCATCCCTGCGCAGCTAAACATCGTGCACATTGTGGTGTTTACTCTTGTAGGCTTCCCTTCTGTGCATAAATACATGTTAAAATATTTACTTAACAAATACAGCATCTTAATTCTTGTTTTTTAACTTTATTCTTTACCCGATTAAATGATGAATATCTTCCAATATCAATCAACATAAATATAAATACAAATTTGCAGTTATAATTTTTAGTAGCTCCTGGTATTCTAACTGTGCCATACATTTTAAATGAATCATTTATTATTTCATGTTTTGGGTTTTTCTAATTTTTCATTACTATAAGTAAATAGTAGGTTGCACATCCTCATACAGAGTGTGGCTTGAGACCTGAACATAACGGTGAAAATACCATCATTTCTAAGTCTTCCCATTCATTCCCTTATCTAATTCAAATTTAAAAATAGCAATAGTAAACCATAAAGTTCAACAAAACTCTAGTTTGTCTAGGAGGACTACTCCCATCCTTTTTTGAAATATTGGAAATATTCTTTTAAAAAATTGGTTCCCTTGCTTTGCAGATGCCTAAACCTACGCTCCATCCTACCTCTTTGTGCTTTTATGCCATTATTTCTTAGAATGTCACCCACGAAAGGAGACTGCTGAGTCCTTTGGGATATGCATCTTTGTAAGATTTTAAGACAAATGCCAAATTGTCTTCCAGAAATGACGTGTACGTTTATGTTTCTTGGAGAGAAACTGATTTCTCCTTCCCATCTTGCCAATCTGTTGGGCAAAAGTGTATCCTCTTTGTTTCATATGCATTTTATTGACTAATGATACTGAATACTTTTTTTCATACATTAATTGGCTATTTGCACTTACTGTAAGAATAGTTGGTTTTTATTCTATCTCATTTACTTCATACAGGATTATCTGTCTTTTTCTTATTGTCTGTCAGATTTCTTTATATTTTAAGGATATTAAACCCCATGTTTGTAATATGTGTCATAGCTATTTTCCTAGATGTAATTGACCCTTCATTTTTTTTAAATTTATGAGTAAAATATTTTTTATAATCCTATTTCCAAATATATTACTTTATTGATTTTTCCTTTGGTGTTATGCTTAAAAAGTCTTTCCTGCTGCAAGTTTACATAAAATTTTACCTCTTTTTCCTTCTGACACTTCTATGTTTTCTAAAAATATATAAACCACATACAAGTTATTACCAGGATGTTATGATGAGGCAATCTAGCTTTACTTTTTGCAAATAGTCCGTTATTCCAAAATCATGTACTAAGTAGTTCATTATTCCCCATTTAATTAGAACACCATCTGTAGCATATCCTAATTACATACATGTAATTAGAGATGTATCTATACTTTTTGTTCAGTTCCTTATCTATTTGTACCTAAGAGAGTATCATTCTGTTTATATATTTGTTCTCTTAAACATGTGTTTTAATATCTGGAAAAACAAATACCCTTCCTTCTCCTTTTTGTGAAAACTGACCAAATTCACACATTCTGCCAAATCAACTTTAAAATAATTGTCAAGTTCCAAAAATAATTTATTGGGATAGAGACTGAAATTATAATGAATATATATAGTTAGTTTTGGATAAAGAAACATGTTTACGATGTTAGACTTTCCCAACTCTGTTCTATTTTATGAAGTGAGGTTTTAAAAACTGTTATTCAGTAAAGTTTGTAGAGTTCTGGTTCTAGATCCGGCACACTTTTTTTTTTTTCCTCAGTATTTTATATTCTTGTGGGCAGGATCTTTTTTTTTCCTTTATGTTTTCTTAACAACCACACAAATCTTACTAGTCTATTGTATTTCTCCTCCGTGAGGTCAAGGGCTCTGGGCATGTAGGTCATGTAAGATCAGCTTTTTTCCCTTTAATGTCAAAGCTAAGAGTTCTGGTGGAAAGTTTTTTATAGACTCAAATTTGTCTGAAGCTTCTGGGAATTTGGAGAAAACTCTTTCAGCATCTCTCAATACCCCTAGATGTGATAAAACAAAAAATAGCCATCGTGAACATCCTGTACTCATGACCCTGTATATGCAGTCGGTATTCACTCTTCACTTTGGCTCCTCCTTAAAGGCAGACAGAACCCCTGACCTCACTGTAGGATGTTCAGATTGGAAAGCTCCTTGCTGCTCTATTTCCCACTGCTGTGCATGCATTGTGGCTAGCACAGCAATGGTGACAGAGTTAGGACTGATCAAATAAATACCTGATCTGGACCACCCGGAGACTGGACTCTATTCAGTGGTTCTCATCCCCGGCTACATAACAGAATCATCTGGGGAGTCTTAAGCACTGCCGATGCCTGGGCCATAGCCTTGGAGATGCTGGTTCAACCTGCCTGGAATCAGGCATCAGTATATTTTCATCCCCACCCTCCACTCTCCTGGAAGGTGATTGTAATTATTGCAGCTAGGGCTTTAAATGAAGCCTAACTTAATCATCAAATTCTTATTTATGAGTAACAAAAACAAACTATAGATTATTTAAGCAGTAAGGGAATTTATTTAAACGATATTTTTAAAAATATCTTTGGCCTTTGGGAGGGCCAAAGAACCAGGCTTGAAGTCTACACGCCAGTGTCAATGCCTCACCTCATACCATAGAGCTGATCCAGCGGTGGTGACACTACCACCCACGGCTAGGCACATACCCCCCAGGGACAGATCCAGGTTTCAAGGGGCCATTCTAAAGAAAAAAATACAAAATCATAAACATGAAACTAGGCACAAAAGTAAATATTTAGAATGGGGGGGGATCACAGCGATTTAAATATTTTAAATTTAAACATTGAATACCATAAACATCACAACATTTAGAAATATTACCTAATCTTTTAATTATTTGCCTGATACAGTTTTACAATGTATTTTTCCATTGCATTTTTGGCTGTGTCTTAGTCATCTTGGGCTGCTATAACAAAATATAACAGACTAGGTGGCTAACACAACAGACATCCATTTGTCACAGTTCTGGAGGCTGGAAGTTGGGATTAGGCTTTTGTGAGCGCTCTCTTCCTGGCTTGCAGACGGCTGCCTTCTTGCTGTGTTCAAGAGAAAGAGAGAGCTCTGGTCTCTTCCTCTTTTTATAAGGATACTAATCCCATTATGGGGTCCCCACCCTCCTGACCTCATCTAAATTAAATTACTTCCTAAATACCCCACTTCCAAAGAGAGTCACATCAGGGGTTAGGGCCTTGATGTATGAATTTGGGGGGAAAATAAACATTCAGTCCACAATAGGCTGTTTAAGAATATTGGTATAAAATGTGATTTTACTATATTTTCTAAGGAGCGAATAGATGATTTGGTCTTTCTTTTAGCATAGTTGATCCAAATTTCTTTTTTAAATAACCTTTTTAATATAGAATGGTTTTATATTTACAGAAAAGTTGTATCGATAGTAGAGTTTCTGTATACTCCAGTTTCCTCTGTGGTGTATTTGTTATAACTAATGAGCCAGTATTGATAAATCATGATTCACTAAACTTCATACTTTATTTGAATTTCCTTAGATGTTTTCTAATCTCCTTTTTCTGTTCCAGGATTTCTTCCAGGATAACATGTTACATTTAGTCATCCTGTATCCTTAGCCTCTTCTGGGCTGTGACAGTTTTGCAGACTTTCCTTGATTTTGATGACCTTGACAGTTTTGAGGAGTACTGGTCAAGTATTTTGTGGAATGTCCCTTCATTTGGGTTTGTCTGATGTTTTTCTCATGGTTAGGCTGGAATTATGGGCTGGGGGAGGAAAACCACAGAGGTGAATTGTCATATCAAGGGCCGTCACTGATGATGTTGACCTTCACCATCTGGTGAGATCCAAATTTGTTTTTTATATTATTTATAATTTAGAAAAGTGTGTTTCAACTTCATACCCACTCTTGGCAATGTCACACAAAGTTGTAGGATTGTTGCTAAATTTGGGAGAACCTCTATCATGTTTCATTTGTGATCTGAAGATCTAAGATTTCCCGTAGACTAGCTTCTAGCTCCATGCATTTTAGATCTTGTTTCTCCTCCACTCCCCACGTAATTCCAGGGCCTGGTACTCAGGACGTTTTCATATTGCCATGCAATTTCTGTCCCAGCACCTTCATGTCACAAGGTTTGGTGACTTAGCACAGTAGGCAGGAGAAATGTTCCTGGCAGCCATTCCGTCCCCAGGATGGCTAGCAAAGACTGTGGAAGCAATTAGAAACCACATAAATATGTCACAGTGAACCCAAACTATTAATAAATGTATAACTCAGCTTCCCTATAGCTTGTTTCCCAAAAGGCTGCAGCCACTCCAACACCACATGGCACAAAAGGAAGTGTGACAAATGGTAAGTTGGAGTGGAAGGCGACAACTGTTAGTCTTAACCAATTGCAGTTCAAATATCTTGCTTTTGCAGCTTGTATAAAAACGTGAACACGTTGCTGGAACCCGCTCCCGGTCCTTGGGAGAGGCTTGTTATATTGAGGCACCCTGAAGTTTAGAAGTCATTGCATTCACTATCAATCAGGCTCTGCAAATGCCTTAGCGTGTACCTCAGACCCCCTCAGCCCTGGACCCAAGACACTGCAGCTTGAATCACTAGTGCCACCATCTCTGGAAATGACATGTAGCTGCTGCTATGCTAGAAAAGATTCTTCTCTGTGTTTGCTCCCATATGTCACCACTTTTCAATTCAAAGTCTGGGGAGGGTGGTTTTGATTGGCTGAGCCTGGATCATATGCCTTTGCCCTCGCTGTGGGAGAGGCTGGGCATGTATCTGGTAATTTGAGCTTGTAGAGTGAACACAAGTTCTGCCTTCTAGTGTGGCAGCCCTCAAGCCAAAGAAGGTTTATTGTTTGTAGTTGCATTAAAACAAAAACACCCATGAAACGATACAAAAGGAAGCAATAAAAGTGGTTACCTGTGGGAACGGATGATGGGAGGAGATTAGGAGCCAGATTTCATAATGTGAATATTTTCCTATCAGTTCAAGTATTAAAACATGTGCATGTATCATCTAGTCGAAAATAAAAAAAAATTAAGGGTAATATAATCCTGTTACCAAATGTCACAAATCTAGATGACTTCTTTCTTTAATCAACATTCTCAGCAAGGATTAAAAACATCGCACTACCAAGTGCACTCCTGAGTTTAAATCTGTGTTATTTAATGCCACCAAATCCATCAGGCCAGTTTGCTTTCCTCTTTTCCTTGCCTATTTTGGCATCCTCCCAAATGATTCATTCTCACAACAGCACCTTGGGTTGGCAGTGATCAGCCTCGCTAGGGAGGGGAGAAAAGGTATGGATTTCCCATACAGTGCAATATAATATAACTTGGTTTCTTGTTGGGAGATTTCAGAACAGTTTCTCACACACAAAGAAGCCTTTTCAGAACCAAACACCACATTGGGGCCCGAGGTAAAATGAAGCCAGTGGAATGGTTCTGAAGATTTTCTCACTTCCCAGAGCTGAATCTTTAGAGTTTGTGAAGTTCTAGGGGGCTGGGAGGACAATCGCCACCCACAGAGAGGGGTGGAAGATTCCATAGGTTTCATCAAATGCCCTCTGGCACAATCCTTGTGCATCAGGAAGAACAAGGATTCTTCTTTGGTGGAGAAGACAAGGAAAGGGCCCTGCTAAGGATAATATTCAAAATATTTAACAACTTGTATGGGGTGGACCTGACCAATCAAGACAGACTCCAGCCATTACCTTAGTATCAGGTGTGCTGTTCATTTCTCAGCCCTGTTCCTGGTGACCTTCTTTTGGTCACCAGGGATTCCAGAGCTTCTCCAGAACTCTGAGACCCATGGAGGTCCAAGAAAAGAAGGTAGAGAGACAACTGGATCCTAACTTCTACTTTTCTTGGCACAGCTAGATGCCACCATCACATAATCTGTATAGACCTCGGATAAAAGAGAGAATGTGAACTTTGTACTTAGTGGGTGTTCAATAAATGCTATGGTCTGAATGTTTGTGTGTCCCCCCAAAATTCATACAATGAAATACTGAAGTCCAAGTGATGGTACTAGGAAATCGGACCTTTGGAAGTGTTTTTTAAAAGATTAATTCCCTTATAAAAGAGACTCCAGAAAGACCTCCACCCCTTCCGCCATGTCAGGTTGCAGCAGAAAGATGGCAGTCCAGGAAGCAGGTCCTCACCAGACACTGAATCTACTAGAGCCTCGACCTTGCATTTCCCAGCCTTCAGAACTGTGAGATATAAATTTCTATTGTTTATAAGCTACCCCATTTATGGTATTTTTGTTATAGTAGCCCAGTGGACAATGAATATGCTTTAGTTGGGGTGGAACATAAACTCCCTAAGAGTAAGCTTTATGGAGCTATCCCTGGAACTTAGTCCACTGCCAGGTACATAGAAGGTGTTCAATAAATACTAAATATAGGTTGATTAAATGCATATGCTGGCTATAGGCTCTGCCAAAGTCTTTATATGACCAAAGGTGAATCTAAGATTCCTCAAAAAGATGATTTACAAGTTCATGCACAGCAAGGTCTGCTTCCATGCCTGCCATGTTAAGAGAAGTGTCCAACCCAGAACCAAGGTCTTCCTCCATTCCTCAGAAGAAATCCCTGGGGATGCTCCTAGTTGACAGGTCTCTTCTCAGCCACCCCAGCCTGAGTTTAGAACAGTCTGACCTTCTATTAAGTAGTTGTCATTTGCATGCTTCCCTGCCTCATGCCCAAGCCAGGTTAAACCTCCCACTTCCTTTTTATCCTCCTGTCGGAAAGTCTCCCTTTTCTGTCTCATTACCTTCTCTTACCAGGCACATACTCCAGGCTCATCCCTATCCAAGTAAGAGTCTGCTTCTGACAATGCATTCCTGAATCATCAGAACCCACCACCCTGTCTGGGCTAACATTTCCATGTCATACCAGTCCACTGAGAGTAAGTTCCAATATACGGACACAAGGAGATCCAGTTAAAAGAACACAGAAAATTCACTATCACAGAACTACAAGTGGAGGTCTTGATATAAATGCAGAAAGGCAGGAGGCCCCTGCATTGCACAGAAAGAAGTGACGTGAGAATTGGAGAGGACAGTTTACAGCTTTCCTAAGATAAATCCATCAAACGCAGAGAGAAAATTGGATTTCCTATTGCTTTTTCAATGGTGATCCAATTAATACGTGAGCTAAATACCATCTACAACAGTATCATGTTTCTTTAAATCCCAGATTAATGTTGGGGAAGTGCCATAAAAGCACAGTAATTTGGATCAGTTGGTAAATATGTGTTAGTGAAATTTAGAATTGCAGGATATAGTGAAAAAAACTCAACAAAATTATTTCCAAATACTTACATAGATTTTAAAAAAAACCGGTAACCAAGTGGAAGTCTTATGGGTGAATTGTAATAAATAGAAAATTTTCATGTGCTCTTACACAGTATTTAATCCAAATTGGTGCTACTCAAGTGCTTTAATAATGTGGAAAATAGTCTTCATTCTTAATCAGATTACATAGCTTAGCTTCCAAGACAGCTAAGATTGTTTAGTAAATTTGTTAAATAGTAATTCTGATCCCTCATGAAGACAAAATTTGAAGGAGGAGGAGGGAAGGGGGGGCCTACATTAATAAGGAATTACTTAATAGAGAGATGGCTGTCTCTTGATCTCAATAAAAGTAGATACATACTAAGAAATGTATGGTCCATGGAAGTACTATTAATTCTTCACTTATCATTTATTTGTTCATTCAACAAACAACAATTTCTTTAAGATTTAGCTCATTTCAGTCCTCATAGTTGGTTTTGGTCATTCAAAGATATGTCAAAACACTGTATCTTCCCTCGAGGATTTGCAATCCACTGGGGGGTTTCAAATGACAATTCAGTGTGATAAATGGCCTTCTGGTGTGTTCTCAGAGAGCACAGACTGAAGGACACTCCCCCTCTTACAGGGCATAGAGTTAGATATTTCCCAGCCTCCTTTGAGGTCACATGACTCACTTCTCCCAGTGGCATGTAGACAGGAGTCATGTCTGCCTCTGCTGGGTGTAGGCTTAGGAGATGGGCATGCCTCCTGTCTCTTTGCCTTGGAATTGGACAGAGTGGTCCAAGTTTGGCCATAGATGAGGAAAGAGCCCTAGATTCTAGAGAATGATGGAGCCAAGACTTGACAACCTGGAAGAAATTGAGTCTTTGCCCACAAGCCTGGCACCCCTGAATGAGCAGATGGGACAAAACTGCCCACAAATCTGCCCACTCACTGTGGAACTGAACTGTTAATTGAAGGAGAGGGGAAACAACTATAATTTTTAAAACCACTTTATGATGGGGTATTTTATTCATTTTTATTATTTTCACACATACAACAAAGCTAAAAGAATCATATGGCAGACATTCACATGTCTGCAGCCTGAATCCTACCATTAACATTTTACTATACTTTTCTTTTTAAAATTACAAACCTATACATCCTTCTACCCATCTATCCACCCATCAGTCCTTCTTACTTTTGGACACAATTCAAAGTATATTGCAGACATCTCTACATTTCATTTTAAATGCTTTACATGCATATTATTAACTAGGCTTTTTCTTTCCATGAAACAGTTAAATGCAATGAAATGCACAAATCCTAAGTGTGTATTTGTTGAGTTTTGACAAATAATTACAGCCACACAACCCAAACCCCTATCAAGATAAAGATCATTCCATTTCCCCAGAAGTTTTATTAGGATATTTCTATTATAGAAGCTTAGCTTTAGCTCATACACAGAGTAATAATTCTAACAGTAGCTCCAGGAGCTGAACATCTTCCATGTGTCAGTGTTATGGTCTGAGGCATGAGAAATGACCACCTAAAGACCAAATTGAGCCAAATTAGGAGTCCTTATTAGCTGGCCACCGACTACTCTCTGCACCACCAAAGGCGGTGGCACAGAGAGCAGCATTGAGCCTTTGAAGCAGAAAGCTTTTATCATGAGTGAAAAATCATTGGGGCAGAGCAAGCAGGATTACAGGGGCAAAAAGCAGCATTACATCATTCTGATGTCCTGGTGCAACAGGATCTGGGCAGTTTAGGGCTTGATCATGTAGAACATGGGTGTTGTATTCCCACACTTGGGGCACTGTCTTTAGCAAGCAGTTTTACAGAAGCGAGATAGCAGGTTAATGATTTTTCGGCATGAAGCTCATACTGTGACATTATAGAAATAGCTTTGACAATGTTAAAATTTCAGTCTTTAACATTATATGGCCAAAAGGTATAACAGTCAGTAGTCTTGAAGCTTTTGGACCTTAACAGTCAGGAATTATATATACATATCTTATTTAATTTTCACAAAAATGTTATGATGTAGGTATGATTAGCTTTGTCCTATAGATAAGAAAAATGAGGTTTGAGATATCATCCAGGTTTCTTAAGTAAGTGGCAGAGGTGAATGGGTTCTGCATCCAGATCCTTCTGATTTCAAGGTCTGGCAACTTTCAACTACTCTCTGTGACTGACCCCCCAGGTTCAAAGGCGCTTAGCTGCACAAAGGAAGGACATTTGAGCTACATCTCGAGCCTTAGCCCTTGAAGACTGAGCTGAATCCACTCACCAGAAGGATAAGGCAAGGAAGTCCTTCCACGAAGAAGAAATATCACACCCAAAGCAAAGAAATGTGAGATTGTAGCATTTGGACAATTGCTAATGTCACCATCTGCCTAGAGCTTGGGTAATAATGTAGGGGCAGCAGAAGATGAGAGTTAAAAGTTGACCAAGATTCTAGCACTTTGTTAAGTAGATTGGACTTGATCCTGTCGGCAGTGAAGAGCCATCAGAGGGGTTTAAGCAGGGAAGTAATAGAATCAGAGTTGAATTTTAGAATGCTGTTGTTGATGTGGAAGATGATAGGGGAAAGAGACAGGGGCTAAGGAGACCAATTATGAAACAGGTAAAATAGTCCTGTGGCTTTAGGACCCAAACTAGAGCAGTCAGTGTGGACACACTGAGCACAAGCTGGAAGACAGATCAGAGAGTCCTCATCCTGGTTAATCTCACTTCCTGGACAAATTTCCAACTTTTCTGCATGTGTTCTGGTTAAGAATGTTTTCTTTATTTATTTTGTGGTGGGACTGCTATTGTCTCCTGTGATATCCTACACTCCCTCCCATAGCAATAGAAGACTCAGAGTGGTCAATCCAAGCCAGACTGTGCTACCCAGACTCCCTTGAGGCTCAATACAACCAACTGTATGACCAGGTCAAGTCCACTAGGATACAAACAGTGTGGGCAACTCCTGGGGTGCTCTCATAAAAGGAAAGGGTGTGTGCTCCCTTCCTTTTCCCCTGCCCATGGGCTGGAATGCGCAGGTGGTGGAACCATCTTTGACCATTTGTGCAAGGAGAAGATGCTACAGATGGTAAAGCAATGAGATGGAAAGAGCTGGGTCCACATACAGTTGAGCTGTGACCCTGGACCACCTGCCTGGACTGTTTCCTGAGCTAGAAAGAAATCTTTATCTTTAAGCTGCTGTATTTTGGGAAATCTTGTTATGGGAGTCCAGGATGTAATGATGAAATCATCCAAAGTAGCAAATAGAACAGAGCCTTCCGTGTAAGTTCTGATCTAGTTGGCTCCTTATGTGCAAAATGTGGTTAGGAGAATTTGTGACAAGAATGTCATCCTTGGAGTTATTAATAGAAAAATGGGGTTTGAACACAAGCATACCATTCCCCTGGTGGCCTCAAACAAACTATTTGTCCTCTCTGGACCTGTAGTTTTGTTGTTGCTGTTTCTTTGTTTCCTGGTGTAGAATGGGGGAAGTGCTGGTGTTACTGTGGAGAGTGGAGATGGTATTTGTAAAAGTCTGTGCTCAGTACCTGGCATGTGGTGGGCCTCTTAGATGGTAGCCATTGCCATTATGAATGACACTCGGTGAAGAAGGCAGGGGCAATGCCTAGAGAGAGGCATCCTGGGGACTGGAGTCAGCTGATGCACTTCTTTCTCCAGTCTGCATCATACTTGCTCTTGGATTTCTCAACACTTTTATTTCCTCTTTTTGCCATCTTCATAAGAGAGTAGGGTTTATACAATGAGCCTGAGTCCCATGTCTTAACTGAAGACCTGCTGCTAGCAAGATGGGCACTCTTGGACAAGGCTTGTGGTGATCTGAACATTCAGGGCTTCTGTAAGACCAACAGCCCTGGTTTGGAGTTAGGTGTACAGGGTAACCTTGGTTTCCAAACTGAAGAACAAGCTGTAGCTGCTTCCTCTGCCAGGTTGATTGCGCATGTATGGAGGAGCAATTGCCTCCATGGAATTGCCAGAGCCAGCTTCCTTTCCCTCCACTAGTGTGCTTCAAACCGATCGACTGAAACCAATACTGCAGCCCTGTCTACCCAGGGAAGAACTTTTGACTGGCAAGCTACAAGGAATAAAAAGGCAAGCAAAATATGTGTCTGAGGAGGCCAATGGATGAATGCCTTTTCCTTTTGGGAAGGGTTTGCTCTGTATTCCTGCTCTAGAAAGAATCCTTGTTGGGTAAGAGTTCTTCCTCTCTTTAACTTTCTGTCTACAGACTGTGGACCAGTGGTTGTCACCCTCACAGTGGATCAGAGCCACCTGGGAGCTGTTAGAAAATTCAGATCTCTGCACCCTGTTGCTCAAGGAATTCAGAACAACTGATCTGTAAAGGGGCTCAGGAATTGGTATTTTGAGAAAGGGACTCAAGAGTTTTTGTAGAGAATAATCTAGATATAGTGCATTGATATAGTACATTGATATAGTGCATCTAGATATAGAGACTTGATCCTTGGTTAATATTTTGTAGTGATTAGCACTCAAATAACATTTCTGATGGAGAGAGAATAGTAACCCCATGCTTTGCCCTGGCATCTGGAGAGCTCAGAGTCCCTGCTCCTCAGTGCCACCACGGCACCCCCAGGTCCACCCCCACCCCCAGTTCACTTGCCCTGAGAGATTTTCAAGCTATTTTAGAAGCGGAGGCTTATTAATGTGAAGGCCACGGCATAGCCCTGAAGTCAGAGTTTCCATCCAGATGAACTTCTAAGAGTTTTTCAACCTGGGATCATTTTCCTAACCACAAGGAAAAGGGAGACATAATTGTCACAGCTGACTTGAGAGAAGAGCCCACCTGCCACCTCCCCCGCTCCTCTTTCCAAACTGATCTTTCTTTTGGTGTCATTTGGCTCTTGGTGGGGGAGGAAACTCTTCCTCAGGCTGGAGTACAAGCACCCCTTCTCCTGCAAGGGGCAAATGTGTTTC
>CM052436.1:9797110-9848778 GCA_028533085.1 Varecia variegata | reverse complement strand
GTTTGAGGTTGCTGTGAGCTAGGCTGATGCCACGGCACTCTAGCCCGGGCAACAGAGTGAGACTCTGTCTCAAAAAAAAAAAAAAAAAAAGAAAACCAATCATGTTGGATTAGGAGACCACCCTACTCCAGTATGACCTCATCTTAACCAATGCAACTGCAGTGACCCTATTACCAAATAAGATCACATTCTGAGATCCTGGAGGTTAGTATTTCTACATATCTTTTTTTGGAGGGAGGGGGGACAAAATTTAACCCAGAATACTCAGGATGAGGAGGAATTTAAACAGGAAATGCTCAAGCCCTCTAAAGTGAGCTAACAAGACAATCTTCTATACCTTCTTTCTTTCCTTCCTTCCTTCCTTCCTTCCCTCCCTCCTCCTTCTCCCCTCCCTCTCATACCTTCCCTCCCTCCCTCTCTCTCTCCTGTTCTCTCTCTTCCTTCTTTCCATTGCTCCTGCCCCCACATCCTCCTCCCCTCCATCTGTCCATCTGTCCACCTCCTTAGGATGCCCCCAGTGAGATGCACAGGGCAGGAACGCCAGGCTGCCCAGGAGGCACCAGTGGGCGGCTGCTCACAGACCACTCCACAGGCCCTAGGGAAGGGGAGGAGGCTGGCCTCCTCCATCCGAATGTCCTTCTGCTGTGCGAGCCTTGTCTCTGCTGCCATTTTTAGCAGCAGCTTAACTTGCAGGGACAATGCTCCGGCCCTCAGCTGCCAGCCCAGACCTACCTTGGCTCTCCCTCCCTGCTGTCACGGGACACTCACCACCCGCTGACAGCCAGCCTGCTTCTCTGACATTGTGAGGCATCTGCCTGGACAGTTGAGGGCAATGCTGCAGTTTCCGTGGAAACCTGAGTGCCTATGAGGACTCAATGGGGACTCTGATCCACCACCAGACAGGCCTTGGGCGAGATGTCAAGGGGTTAGGATAAGAGTTTTTCCAATTTTCTTCTAGAATTCTTATGGTTCCATGCCTTAGGTTTAAGTCTGTTATTCATCGTGACTTGATTTTTGTGAGAGGTGAGAGGTTCGGATCCTGTTTCAATCTTCTACATGTGGCTATCCAATTTTCCCAGCACCATTTATTGAATAGGGATTCTTTTCCCCAGTGTATATTGCTGTCTACTTTGTTAAAAATCAGATGGCTATATGAGGATGGTTTTATATCTGAGTTCTCAGTCCTATTCCATTGATGTATGTCTCTGTTCTTGTGTCAGTAGTACCATGCCGTTTTTGTTACTGTAGACATCTGCCTAGGCAAAGAATTTTTGAAGAAGACCCCAAAAGCAATCACATCAACAACAAAAATAAATAAATGGAACCTGATCAAATTAAAAAGCTTCTGTACAGCCAAGGAAACCATCATTAGAGTGAATAGACAGCCTACACAATGGAAGAAAATATTTGCATGCTACACATCTGATAAAGGTCTGATAACTAGAATCTATATAGAACTCAGAAAAATCAACAAAATAAAAATAAAACCCCCATTAAAACATGGGCAAAGGACATGAAAAGAAATTTTTCAAAAGAAGATAGACTAAGGGCCAAGAAACATATGAAAAAATGCTCAACATCTCTAATCATCAGGAATATGCAGATAAAAACCACAATGAGATATCATTTAACTCCAGTGAGAATGACTTTTATCAAAAAGTCCCAGAACAACAAATGTTGGCGTGGATGTGGAGAGATAGGAACACTCAAACACTGCTGGTGGGACTGCAAACTAGTACAACCTCTGTGGAAAGTAGTGTGGAGATACTTCAAAGAACTAAAAGTAGAACTACCATTTGATCCAGCAATCCTACTACTGGGCATCTACCCAGAGGGAAAAAAGACATTCTATGAAAAAGACATCTGCACTCAAATGTTTACAGAAGCACAATTCACAACTGCAAAGATGTGGAAACAACCCAAGCACCCATCAATACTTGAGCGGATTAATAAAATATGGTATATGTATACCATGGAGTACTACTCAGCCATAAAAAAAATAGTGAACTAGCACCTCTTGTCTTATCCTGGGTGGAGCTAGAGCCCATTCTTCTAAGTGAAGTATCATAAGAATGGAAAAACAAGCACCACATGTACTCACCATAAAATTGGTACTAATTGGTCAAAACTTACGTGCACATATGGAAGTAATATTCATCGGGTGTCAGGCAGGTGGAAGTGGGGAGGTGGGGGTAGGTAAACTCACACCTAACTGGTGAGGTGCACACTGTCTAGGGGAGTGTGCACCTCTAGGGGTGCACACTCCTAGAGGGTGCACTCTAGGGGAGTGTGCTTGAAGCTCTGACTCAAGTGGTGCAAAGGCAATTTATGTAACCAAAGTATTTGTACCCCTGCAATACTCTGAAATTTAAAAAAAAAGATGTTAGAATAGTGGTCCACCTCCTTAGTTAGTTCTAGTCGGTGACCTGAGGGACATCACTCACTCACACTCTCCAGGCCTCAGCTCATCTCTCTGGTGAGGAATTACCAAGCCTGGCTACCTGCCTGAAAGGAGGAAAAGGGGAGAAAGGAGAAGCACCAACAGAAACTAACATTTAAATGGATTATCTTGGCAATTGCATGGGCTTCTCTCTTGCTGTCCATGGGGCTAGCTGTAGGGGAAGAGGGATAGAGGGATAGGGGAGAGAATAAGCCTGATTCCTCTGCAGAGAGAGAGGTCCAGGAAGCAGCAGAAGGCTTGGCTTTGATGAGAGGCATTGAGACTTGGCTACTGGGGGCCAAGATGGTGCAACAGGGGAGGGGGCCGATCTCAAACCCCCTCCTCCCTGCAATTCTCCCCTGGGTCATGGTGTAGCTCAGGACCTCTGAAGGCTTCAGCTGCTCTCAGTGGAGGACTTGGGACCAGGCAGCATGTGGCTGATGGGCAGATTCACAAAGGGCACCTCCCTTCTCACCTTGCTAGGTGAGTGAGTGGTTATGAAGCCCTTAGAGGTAGGTGCCATGGAGAGGCCCCAGGGCTGAAGACTGTGCATGAATTCTTTGAACTTTGAAACATACTCACCATTGCAGTTAATAGCTACAGCATCCTATTTAGAGACTTTTACAACATACAATTTTTGTTTACTGATTCATAGAAATGTGTATAATTTACTGTTTGCTGAGCATGGTTCCCCACTCTCCACACTCCCTTCCTCCTGGCAGTTACAGAACCGCCCAGCTGGAGACTACATCTCCCAGCTCCCCCTGCACCCCGCCATGGCCACGTGACTGCGTTCCAGCAAAGGGGATGCTGTGGACATGATGTGTATAGCTGCTATGGTCCTACCTGTCAGGGAAGCTGCTTGCCTTCCACATCTCTTACCAGAGCTGGACGGTAGACCTGGGAGTAGTGAACCAGTTCTAGTGAGGATGAACCACAGGGAACAGTGGAGCAGTGAGATGAAAGGAACCTGGATCCCTGCATGACCTTGTGGATCAGGATGGCTGCCCTCTATTCCCTCTCCCAAAACTGCCCTGGACAGCTCAAACTTTAAAGGAGAGAAAAATAAACTTCTCATCTTGTTTAAGTCACTCTTATTTTTATCTCTGTTAAAGCAGCAGGACCAATATCTACTACTTGGATCAATGAGCAATTTGCACTGTGACTTTGCTTTTTATCATGCATGCATATTGGTCTCCAAAAACATGAGCATTAAACTTTTCTCATCAGAAGTTTGCTCACATGTTAACCTATTTTTTCCTGCTAACTCACACCATCCACCAGTTTCTCACAAAGGGTTCCTTAGAGCCAGGAAGTTGGCCCAGAACACTCTAAAAATATTCAAATGCTCACACAGCTAATGGAAAGGTCAATTGAGAGTAATTCACCTCCAGAGAGGGACCCTCAGAGAGAACCTTGGTTTGGGGAGTTATAAGAAGCCCTGGGGGCTCTGTGACCTTATATCTCAGATTTTGAGGACAATTGTAATTTAAAATATTCTGGCCCATTTCCCATAAATGCATTTGTAAGTGTGCATGCCACAGTTTTTTTGATGAGAAATGTGGTCACAGTTCCTAGGACCTCTCAGCTGGTTGTCATCCCTTTATGTTATTTTGCCCTTTGGTCCTGTGACTGCCAACTCAGGAAGGTCAAAACTCAGGGGACTGGGGACCGCTCCCTCTGAGCCGCTGCCTCTGGCCTGCTCTCTGACTAGTTTCTACTATTTTCTATTCTGAGACTTGAACTGAACTGCACTCATCTGCAGAGAAGCTTTTTTTAATTATTATTTTGGAGAAGTTAAGCTTCTTTAGAGATTAAAGTTTGGTTCCTCTAGCTTCCTTACAAACTCACAGTGTTAGAACTGGGTCAGAGAGACATAGTCGTTCTATTTTCTAACCAGACAATAGCTTCAGGCGGTGCCAACCTTTTCCTCTCTGCCCTGCTTCTGGGGCCCCAGAAGCCGCAGAGCGAGTCCCTCCTGCTGGGAGTGGACAGATCTCCTCTTCACCTCCCCTCCTCCCTGGGCCAAGGGCACTTGCCCTTGTCACTCACCAGCTTAAGCTGTACAGTCCCTTCTGCTTTCATCACTAATTTATGCTACTGTCCTCCAGGGGGATCCTATCTGCTCCCACTTCCCTCCACCCCTCCCGCCTCCCCCTAGGATGGGTTCTGATTAAGGGCAAGGACATTTTGCTGGGTCATGGTGCTAGGGGTGGAACTTTTCATCTGTCCTCAAGGGCTTAATGCTTTGAGACTGTCACAGATGGTATTACTATTCAAAAATACTTGCTGGCCTTTCTTGGAGAAGGGGATACTCTCTTACCCCATTCCTTCCACTGACCTCAGATCTGATCTGTGACTTGCTCTTACCAACAATTGCAAGAAAAAGTTATAGGACATGTGTCACTTTCAGGTGAGAGCTTTAAGAGCCAACACATGGTTTGCTGTGTCTTTTCCCTCTTCCACAAGATGGACAATGGTCCAGGCAGGGGCTGCTTCATCAGCCTGGATCCCAAAGAGGATGGCATGAAGCATGGACATAGTTGATGCATGATGGACCGGTAACTTGAACAAGAAATAAACCTCCATGGCTTACAGTCTTTGCGGGTTGGGTGTTGTCGTTACTGCAGCATAACCTAGCCTGTCCTGACTGTTCCAGAGCAGATGCAGAAATGGCCTCAGACTCTTTCTCTATGAAACTATGGTGAATTGGGCTTGGTTTGTGCATGCAAGGAGACTATTGCATCAGGAGAAGATGGTGTGGACAGATTAGTCTACCTCTGCTTTAGGCCTTACGAAGAATCCCTCCATCTTCCCCCTGCGCCACTCCCCTTTCTAGCCTTGGAGTGATCTTGATGTCATGGGTTTCCACGTGTGCCTGTTTTCATTCCTGGTCCACCTTACAGCTGGAGGCAGTTTCTCTTCCCAGGCTCCAGAAAGAGGCCATTACATCAAAAGAACCAATGAGCAATATGGTTTTACCAAAGATTTCACAGAGAAGATAAAATGTTTCTATCACATCCCCAATGTCAACTGCCCATTCACGTCTTCAGCAGTTCTGCATATGGCATGCTGTGTAGCCAAAACAAGGGTTCAAATCCCAGCTCTACTACTTAACATGTGATCTCAAGCAACTCAATTAAATTCTGTATCTGAGTTTTCTCTTCTGTAAATTGAAGACACTAACACTTCTAATCTACTAGGGTTGTTATTCTTGTGACCCAAGCCAGAAGAATCAGAGTCAACCCAGAAACCTTTGCTGGAATTATTTAGAAAGAATCTTCTTTCCATTAAAATTGGTAACCTTGGAGGATATAAGTCTGTGGGGGTGTTGAGAACCATCACATGAAGAGAACCTGCCTGAGAATTAAGTCAAATAGAGAAGCTAACAGAGAAACAGGATGGGTAGCTACTAAGTTTCCATGACATCATTTGACACCCTAATCTAAATGTGCTTGAAAATAGAACCTCACTTAGATTCTTCAATAACAGAAGCCAATAATTCCTCCATTTTTGCCCTTAACTTTTTGAAATTTATGTCTATGTCATTTTTTCATCTCCTCTCCCCCTAATATATGTATTTAAGGCTATAAATGTGCCTCCAAGTGTGGCTTTAGCTCCCACAAGCTCCAATAGATCACAACTTCATTAGCCTTTAGTTCAAAATATTTTCTAATATCCATTTCTTATGATTTCTTATTAGATTCATAGATTATTTAGAAATGTATTGCTTAATTTTCAAGCATTTGGGGCTTTTCTAGATATCCTTTTATTATTATTTCCAGGTCTCACCAGTCTATAAATGGGTCTCATTTCTTGTAAGGTCTTCCTCAACAAGTATTTTGGGGACTCCACATGAATGTCTCCCTTATGAGTCATGAATAAGTCCATCCCCTTCAGTGCCACCCTGGTTCTACCATATCCTACGGCAAATTTCACAATCTGCTGATTGTCTCCCATAGAAGCACAGGCTCTGGAGCTCTCTGAATGTAAATCTGTGCCACATTTAGGAATGCGGGGGGAAAGAATGTCCTGTGGTAGATATATTTAGTTTGTCCAGCTAGCATCTCTTCCTTGGAGGAACAATGCTTCTTCTCTTCCACATAGTTCTAGTGGTGTTGTCAATCATTGTAAATCCCCTCCCCCCAACACACATACTTCCTGCTGCAGAAATGGACATGTGACTCAGGATGGCAAATCAGAGTTTTCCTTGGGAATTTTCTATAGAGTTATTAAAGAAACTGTCTTTTTCAACTGCAAGGTTACAAAGTTTCTAGGGGCCATCTTCACAGCTCCATAAGAAAGGGATGCAGAAGAAACAAAGTCAAACTAAGACAAGTAGAGCTGAGAAACAGAATAAAATATAGAAAAGGCCCTGCTAATATCATTTGAGCCCTTAGATCTATTTGAAACTTGAACCTTCCCTATACTTTCCATTTTCATGAACCCACAAATTTCCCTTTGGCTTATTTTAATTTGAGTCTGTCACATAAAACCAAGAGAACCCCATATTGCGTACAATGGGTTGAATGTTGCCTCCTGATTTTTATGTCCACATCCTAACCTCTGCCAGAAGCTCTAAATGTGTCCTTATTTGGAAAAAAGGTATTTGCAAATGGAATTAAGTTAAGGATCTCAAGATGAGATCATCCTGAATTACCTGGGTGGCCCTAAGTCCAGTGGCAAGTATCTGTATAAGAAACACACAGAAGAGAGAGGAGAGATGACCATGTGAAGATGGAGGCAGAGATTGGAGTTAAGTAGCCACAAGCCCAGGAATGCTGGCAACTGTCAAAAGCTAGAAGAAGCAAAGAACAGAATCTCCCCTAGAGCCTCCGGAGGGAGTGCAGCTCTGCCAACACCCTGACTTCCTGCCTCCAGAACTGTGACAGAATAAATTTCTGATTGTATGCTGCCCCCGGATTTGTGGTGATTTGTTATAGCAGCTTCAGGGGACTCATACATCGTTACATTTTTTTATCAACTGAGAGGTAACCAAGCAGTATAATTTGGGACCTGATGTCTTATAATGCTTCAGACAATAGGGACAGAGCCAGGAGACACCATGGTATATTCCAGATTGCCTGTCTCTCCTGACAACCAAAGTTCTCTGGCTTAATATGAGCATGGCTGCTTCATTCTTCACTCAGAATGAGTTATCTTCCATGAGACATCTGAATCCCCCTTACAAATAGGTCCCTTGCTGAGCTTGTGTGCACACACATGCACACGTGCACACACACACATTCTTTGCCGTAGGGTAATGTTAATAGCTCAAGCATTAGAGTCAGCTAGACCAAGATTTGAATTCTACATCTGCTAATTCCTGTGAGACCGTGGATAAATTGCTCTACAGTTCCAAGCCCCAACTTTCTCAACTGCAAAGTGGGGATTTCTAACTCACAGGGTATTATAAAGGTTAGATAATACACACAAAGCACATAGCAGGGCCCTGGTCCACAGTCCATTTACTTAGCAAATATAAACTATTTGGTATTTGCTAGGTATCTTTAAAACCTGGCTTTGGATTTGTTCAGGTACTGAGCAGCAGTATGTTCAGGGAAGGTGTACCCAGCCTCATGGGGGTGAATGGTGATTCATGAAGGATGGTTTAGGAGTAGGCATAGGATCCAGTTTGGGGCAGTGAGATGAGAGGGGAAATCTGCCAGGGTTTTCTGGGAAAGAAAACCTGATTGAAAAAATAGGCACAAAAAGAGACATGCACACATAGCTTGTGCTTTTAGGTGCTGTGATGTAAGATACAATACATAGAGTTCTGGCAGCCATCTTGTGACCATGAGGCAAAAGCCCAGAAAATCTCAGTGAGCAGGTGTAGCACCTTGATATCAACAAGCTGCTGAATTCACCAACTCTGCAAATGCCGACCTCCAAATCTCTTGATGTGTGAGGTAATAAACTGCAAATGTCTATGCCACTTTTGCAGCTGAAAGACTCCTTAAATGTTACTCGAGGACTTTGTGTGTTGTATAATTGTTCTTGTTAGTGATGCACTATTTTTAGGCTTAATGAGCAATACCTTAAAGTGATTTTGCAACAGCTATTACTATTTGTGACTCTCTCCTCAGTGCAGAAACCAAATAAAGCTTCATCCTTAGGGCTCTATCTTCTATTGCAACATTTTCATATCACTTGGGAAAAAAATCCTTTTTCTACAGAGTTTATTCTCCCCATAAATCTCAACACATGGGTGATCAATTTCTGCAGTAGAAATATTTTTCACATTAAAATCCAAGCACAGCATATGCTCCATCTGGGGACTGAGCAAGTAGGAGAGCAAGTTTATAAAATGATGTGCCAAGAGAGACGCAGGATCTTTGATATCTGGATGCTGAATCCTGTTCATCTCTGATGCTGAGCTTTGTCTCATCTGTTTTCACTCTCCCCTACATTAGTTCTCTTGAATGGAGGCCAGATTCTCCCTTCGTCCTCTCCACAATGGGCAGCTCTCCCTGAAAGGGGCACCAGATTCCACGCTGCAGGGTGACTAATGGTCACTAATTTAAAGGTGGTGGAGGGAAGCCACTTCCTCTTTGGTGCATAAATTCTCTCCATTCTGCCTAATGCAGTCGCTACAGAGTCACTGTCCCTGAATTCCAGGAAAGCACAAGGAATATGTTCTAATAGAGTAAGAGTTAACCCTTAGCAGTCTTAACAGTCCTAGTTGAGTATTAAGAGGGTTTAGACTAAACTCTTCCTTACCTGTCTCTTCTCACCCTCACCTTCTCACCTTCCCCTGTGCCCATCCTTAGTCCTGAGACTATTGCAATGGCCTTCCCACTGGTGTCCATATTTCTACTCTTGTAGAAGGCAGAGAGTATCTTTAAAACCAGAAATTATCCAAAATAATCCTGTCACTCCCTTGCTCAAAGTGTTCTAGTGCTTCTTCTCTTGCTTGGAATAAAATACAAAGTCCTCACCACAGCGCACAGGGCTCCCCTCAGCTCTCCAACCCATCCCCCTCGCCCTCCCCGTCATGGACAGCACAGCCCTGGCCCACTCGAGGTGTCTCCAAATCCACAGCTCACGTACTTTTCACCTGCCCTTGCCAGGTAGTCACATAGCTGTTGTAAAAATGTCAGCTTTTCAGAGGGACCTTTCCTTGGTTGCCTAATTTAAAATAGAACTTAAGTCATATCTATTGAGTAGTAAATTAGATACAGTAATAGTCACCCTTTTATTCTCTGAGTGTTGACCAACTTTTACAGTTGTGGAACCACCACTGCAATCCACATGGAGAATGTTTCCAGTATACCTGTAAGTTCCCTTGCACCCTTTTGTAGGGAATCCTCTCCTCCATTTAAAGTCCTTGGAAACCAAAGACCTGATGTTGGTCCCTCTACTTTTGCCTCTTCCAAAACATCATATAAAAGGAATCATGGAATCACAGGGTATGTAGCCTTTCGTGAATCACTCTTTCACTTAGCATAATTCTTTTGAGAGTCATTGTGTCGTGTGCATCCACAATTCATTGATATGGAGGTATCATAGCTTATTTAAACATTCACCCATTGAATGGCATTTTGGTCGTTTTCAATTTTTTATTTTGTTTCCAAATAAAACCGCTATGAACAATCATGCATAGGTTTTTGTGATCACACATTTCTATTACTTTAGGAGAAATGCCCAAGAGTACAATTGCTGAGTCATTGGGTAAATGTTTGTTTAGTGTTTTAAAAACTGCCAAACTGTATTTCAGAATGGCTGTTTTATATGTTACATTTTATATGTTAATTTTGATAAAGGCCAGTTTGTTAATAATTTATTTTATGGATCATGCTTTTGAAGTCATGTCCAAGAGCCCTACTTAAGCCCAGGTCACAAAGATTTTTGCTCACGTTTTCATCTAAAAGTTTTATGATGTATGTTTTACACTTAGACCTACAATCCATTTTGAGTTAATTTTTTTGTATAAGATGTGATGTTGAGGTCAAGGTGCAATTTTTTTTTCCTATGGATGTCCAACTGTTGCATCACCATTTGTTCTCTTTTCCTCATTGAATTGCCTGTGCATCTTTGTCAAAAATCGATTGGCTATCCAAGCAAGTTATTTTGTGGATATCGAGAGACTGATTCTAAAATTTACAGAGAGAGGTGAAAGACCCAGAATATCCAACACAATATTGAAGGACAAAAACAAAATTGGAGGACTGATACTACCTGACGTTAAGACTTACTATAAATCTACAATAACCAAGGCGGTGTGGTATTGGTGAAAGAATAGCCAAGCAGATCAATGGAACATAATAGAGAGCCCAGAAATAGAGCCACATCAATATAGTCAACTGATCTTTGACAAAGGAACAAAGGCAATACAATGAAGCAAAGATAGTCTTTTCAACAGGTGGTGCTGGAACAGCTGGACATCTGTGTGCAAAAAAAATTTAATCTAGACACACACCTTACGCCCTTCACAAAAATAAACTCAAAATGGATTGCAGATCTAAATGTAAAGTGCAAAACTATAAAACTCCTAGAAGATAACATAGGAGAAAATCTAGATGATCTTGGGTTTGGCTATGCTTTCTAGATACAATACCAATTGCTCAAGCCATGAAAGAGAGAATTGGTAAGCTGAACTTCATTAAAATAAATCATTTCTGCTCTGCAAAAGATATTGTCAAGAGAATAAAAAGACAAGCCACAGACTAAGAGAAAATACTTGCAAAAGACATATCTAATAAAGATCTGTTAGCTGAAATATACAAAGAACTTCTAAAATTCATCAAAAAGGAAACAACCTGATTTAAAAAGATATACAGGTGGCACATAAGCATATGAAAAGATGCTCTGCATCATAGCCATCAGGAAAATGCAAATTGAGACAATAATGAGACACTGGTACCTGCCCATCAGAATCACCGAAACACAGAACACTGACAATACCAAATATAGGCAAGGACATGGAACAACAGGAGCTCTCATTCATTGCTGGTGAGAAAACAAAATGGCAAGGCCACTTTGGAAGGCAGTTAGGCAGTTCTTACAAAAGGAAACATATTCTTGCCATATGATCCAGCAATTGTACAGCAAGTGTACAGGGAGTGCTTCTTGTCTTTTGAAAGGACATGTTTGAAGTGACACTGTCTTTCGAATGGACGTGTTGAAAACTTATATCCCAAACATCACCTGTTCTCACTCATGTGGGAGCTAAAAAAAAAAGTTGATCTCATGGAGGTGGCAAGTAGAATGACAGACACCAGAGGCTGGGGAGGGTTTTAGGGGTAGGGAGATGAAGGGACATTGGTTAATGGGTACAAACATACAGTTAGATAGAAGGAGTAAGCTCTAATGCTCGATAGCAGAGTAGGGTGACTATAGTTAACAACAATGTATTGCTTGAAGAGAGGACTTGAAATGTTCCTAACACATAGAAATGACAAATACTCAAGGTGATGGATAACCTCAATACCCTGACTTGATCATTACATAGTCTAGTCTATGCATGTAGCAAAATATCACATGTACCCCATAAATATGTACATATATCATGTTTTACTTTAAAAAACTTACGTCCATGCAAAAACCTGCACATGGATGCTTATAGCAGCTTTATTCATAATTGCCAAAACTTGGAAGCAACCAAGACATCCTTCAGTAGGTGAATGGATAAATAAACTGTGGTACATTCAGACAACAGACTATTATTCAGCACTAAAAAGAACTGAGCTATCAAACTATGAAAAAACACGAAGGAATCTTAGATGCATATTATTAACTGAAAGAAGCCAATCTGAAAATGCTACATATTGTATAATTCCCACTATATGACATTCTGGAAAAAGCAAAACTAGGGGAGGCAGTAAAAAGATCGGTGATTGCCAGGGGTCATGGGGGAGGAAGAGGTGAATAGGTGGAGGAAAGAGGATTTTTAGGGCAATAAAACTACTTTGTATGACACTGTACTGGTGGATACATGTCACTATACATGTGTCCAAACCTATAGAATATACAACACTAATAGTGAACCCTACTGAAAACTGTGGACTGTTAGGGATTATGATGTGTCAATGTAGGTGAGTTAACTGTAAAAAATGCACCACTCTGGTGGGGGATGTTGATAATGAGAGTGGATATGCATGTGTTGGGAGAGAAGGGTATGGGAAATCTCTGTGCCTTCTGCTCAATATTGCTGTGAATCTAAAACTGCTCTAAAAAATAAAGTCTATTTTAAAAATCACTATATTTGCATGGACCTATTTCTGGACTCTCTATTCTATTCCATTGCTCTATGTACATATATCTTCACCAATACCATATTCTCTTGGTTACTATACCTTTGTAGTAAGTCTTAAAGTCAGGTAGCATGATTTCTCCAAATTTATTTTTAATTGTTTTTGCTATCCTAGCTCCTTTTTCTTGCCATATAAATTTTAGAATCAGATTGTCTGTATCTACCAAAAAAAAAAAAAAAAAACCCTCCTGTGATTTTGATGGGAATTGTGTTAACTCTATAGATGAATTTGAAGAGAATTGACATCTTTGCTATGTTGAGTCTTCTTTCCAATCCATGAACATGGTATATCTCCATTTATTTGGGTCTTCTTAATTTTTGTTATCAGGGCTGTTTTTGTCTTTGTATTTTCAACATAAAAATTTTGTGCAACCTTTGTTAGATTTCTGCCATGATATTTCCTTCTGTGGAGGAGAAGCTATTATAAATTGTCTTCATTTTAAAATTTCAATTTCCAATTGTACATTGCTAGTATATAGAAATATGGTTGATTTTTTAATGTGTTGACCTTGTATCCTGAAACCTTGCTAAACTCAGGGTTTTTTTTTTATAGCTTATTTAATCCCATAGTTGGGATTTTCAATGTAGCTAATCATGTTGTCTGTTAATAATGATTTATTTCTTCCTTAATAATAATTTGTTTCTTCCTTTCCAATCTGGATGTCTATTATTTCTCTTTCTTGCCTATCTGCACTGACTAGAGCCCCCAGTACAATGTTGAATAAGAGTGATGGGGGGGCAACCTTGTTCTCAGTCTTAGGGGAAAAAGCATCCTCTTTCACCATTAAGTATGATGTTAGCTGTAGGTTTTCCATAAATACCATTTACCAGATTGAAGAAGGATTCTTCTTTATCTAGTTTACTGAGCTTTTTAAAAAGTCAAGAATGTATTTTGAATAGTAACAATTGATTTTTCTACATAAATAGATCTGATCATGTGGCTTTTTTTCTTTAGATTGTTAATATGGTAGAGTCTTTTGATAGATTTTCTAATATTGAACCAGCTTTGACTTCCCAGGATAAACCCACTTGGTTATGGTATATCATTCATTTAAATATTGGTGTATTCAGTTTATTAATATTTAAAAATAATTTTTGCATCTATTTTCAAGGAGATTGGTTTTTAGCTCCTATTTGTGCAATATTTTTGTCTGGATTTGGTGTCAGGGTAATGCTGGGAAGTCTGCTCTCTTCTTGTTTTATTTTTCTTCAGAACAGTTATATATAAGAATGTATATAGAATATAAGTTCCATGAGGATGGGAGTCTCATCTCTTTTGTTCATTGTTCCAGCCTAAGTGCCCAGAACAGTGCATGATACATAGTAGGCAATCAATAATATTTGTTTCTGAATAAATGAATGTGCTCTTCCTGAGTCAGTCAAGAAAAATGGAAACTAAAAGTGAAAGAGCCAGGAGAACCTACAGAGAAGACTTCAGCTTGAATTGAACTTGCACATGAGAGGATGTAAAAATGATATTGAGCCTTCAGCATCATCAATGTGCTTCAGAAGTGGAAAGGGAAAGGCTGCTTTGGAGTCAGACTGCCTGGGTTTGGATCCTGCCTCTGCCCCTTCCCAGCCATGTGTCCTTGGACAAATTGATTAGCCTCTGAGTTTGCAGCTCCTCTTCTGCAGAGTGGGGATGGTGATAATGCCTCACTAACAGGGTTGAGATGGGTGATGACGTGTGTGGGGCCCCTGGCAGTGAGCCAGCACTCAGTAAGGGGACAATATAGCAGCAATAACAGTAGGTTCTTTATGGAATGGCTGCTAGTAATTTCTTCTACAGCCAGAGATGCATCTGAGCACACTGGAGGGAACTCTACCTAGCTGCTTCAGAACTGCTGGAGATTGAAGGACGATTTCTTAGATTCTTCTTCCATTGTGCAAAGGCAATATATGCAACCAAAGCTTTTGTATCCCCGTCATATTCTGAAATAAAAAAAAATAATAAAAAATAAAATAATTCTTCTTCCATTGACCCCAGGTAAGACAGCAAAAGTATCTAGGAAAACCTGAGCTGACTTAGGCATTGACAACCACATCTTCTCCCAGAACCGATCTCTGCCTATGGACCATATTATAACACCCTGAACTTCACTCAGACCCACATCTGCAGTACAGTGTCAGGCAACTGGCAGAGCAGACTGCTGCCTTCTTGCAGGAGGGAGCTGAAGACAAAAGAGGGAGAAAATGCAAATTCCCAGGCTCAGAGGCCCTCAGGAGGAATGCCTGGGTTTCTCAGGTGAAACTGCAGAAGGGTTGGGGAACTAGGAAATGGGAGCCAAATATGTGGTCATACTGAGAGTTATCCTCTGGCTCCTGCCAGAAGTAAAATGCCTAAGAGAGAAGACCTGAAACAAGACCAAGACAAGAACATTCTTCTACCCTGGGATCTGAAATGGATGTGATTGAAGGAAGATGGGTGCTCTAGAAGGAGAATGCAGGAGACAGTGAATCCAAACACCCACCTGTGTGAAACACTGAGCATGGCTCCACCTTGCCACTGTTCATGGAACCCCAGAGGTCAGACTGAGCTCCATAAGCACGCTGTGCTGCTGCCAGCTCTCACAGGGGCCCCCTCCTGGCCCCCTTCCTCCCTGGATCCTCCTCCCAGTCTTTGGCATCAACCCCTGTGCCAGACACACACTTATTTGCCATTTTCCCAACCAGCACAAGCAACACTGACTAGAGAGCAGAACATCAGGTGGTCAGCACACCTTTTGGTTGGGCAGAAACACCAAGACTTCTGACTTCTCTGAATCAATCTGGCCCTGATATAACTAACTACTATTTCCCGTGAGCAAAAGTACAACTAAAAGTCAACATCACACCAGGCCTTTTGAATTTCAGAAGGCGTTTATTTTCCCTCCGAGGCCAAGCAATAGCTTTTTATTTTGTTTAATTACATACACATGAGGGAAAATAAGAAACTAGAGGTCACTTGAGGTTTCTGTGAGAAACAGGGCCTTCTCCTGTCTAAGGTGTGGATTGCATTCCTGGCCTGACATTTATGCTCTTCAGGTGTGAAATGAGAACTTTGGGAAATTATTGTCCATTTGATAAAACCCAGACGTCCAAGGTTTGCAAGGATTTGCTGGGTCCGCAGGAATGGGCAGACTCACCGTTCATGGTCTGGGAAACAGGGATGACACTGGAGTTGACCCTGCCTGCTGGTTTGGGGGCATAAATCACCATGTGCCCTAACTCAGTCTCTCTTCTGATGCATGAATGTCAGACCAGGCTCCTGGGTCCTAGCACAACTCCCAAGCAAGAAGAGTTTCACCTTGTGTCATGCACGCATTTCCCTCCTCAATAAGTTCTGACTGCATACAGGGCTTTTTGACTCTGATTCTTACAAAGGAGACTATGTCAATAAGGGTGTTGGCAACAAATATTTTGGAGGATTGTATGTGATTTTGTCATTTTTTCCCCGTATGTTTTAACTTTATATTGCATTTGATCACATCTAAGACTATAACCTCAAATGATTTCCCATTACCCTCAGCAATGATTTTTGGATTTTTTTTAAAGCAATGGAACTTGTTTTCCTCAAGTGAAATTTTACACAGATCCCCAATATATAAAACAGACAGAAGTGGAGCTTAAACTGAACTCTTCACAAGCCACAGAGGAGAGACTGGGACCTTGACCGATTCAAACTTAGCTTAACCTCTGCTAGAGCAAGAGCTAAACAAATGTTAAGATGGGAACCTTTCACTGAGGCTCGTTGCTACCATGTTTAAATGATTAGAAGGCTGGAGAGCAAGGAGGAAAGCAGGCTGGGAGAAAGACCAGTGCATTTCTAGCCAAAAAGCCCCCTCCTCCACCCTGCCCTGGAGGAAGGCAGGCACCCAACTGCAGAAGATTCTTCATGAAGCCACATCCCTGCTTCCAGGGTTTGGTCACCCCGCGGAGAGGTGGAGGGGCCCAGACACATTTGCACATCTGGTTCTGATGACTGAAAACCCATCCGAGCTGAGTGAGTTGAGTTTCCCAGAACAGCTGCTGCCCTCCTTCCCTCCCAAGGAATCCTGCTCCACCTCCCGTGAAGAAGGAACGCAGAAATGTGCTCTCAATAATGTTTGCCCATCAAATGAAAACACCACTATCCCCTTGTTCAAGAGAATGAGAACCACTCACAGTGACGTTGAGATGCTGTTAAAACAAAGTACTTCCTTCCCCACTTGGCTGGAGCAAACAATCGTCATGGAACCTGTTACGCTCTCTAAGAAAGGCAAGACGTCTCACTCAAAGCAAGGGTTTCGCCGCAAGCTCGTGGTGGGATCTCCACAGTCAGTTTTCCTCTCTGTGTCCGAGTCCTCTCACCTGTAAAACTGGCGATACAGTTGGGCTCAAACACTCCAGAATTTCCAGTAACAGAATGCAAGGCTCAGGCTGCAAACCCCATTCCCCATAAAGCATTTAGCGTTAAGATGATCAGAGAATGAGCTCACCTTCAAGGAACTGCAGAACTGAAATGAACTGTGGCTCTTCCCAGTCCAAATCCCTCCCTGTTCAGCTTGCTGGTGAGTCTTACATGTCCACGTGGCTAGGCTATAGCATCCAGTGATTCACTCAAACACTGACCTAGGTGTTGCTGGGAAGGTACCCTGTAGATAGGGGTAACATCCACAATCAGTTGACTTAAAGTAGACGACCCTTGATAAAATGGGGGGGCTCGTCTAATTCATTAACAGCCTTAAGAGCAAAAACTGAGGTTTTTCCAGAGAAGAAATTCTACGTAAAGGCTATAACATAGAGACCCTGCCTGAATCTCCAGCCTGCCGGCCCACCCTACAAATTTCAGACTTGCTATCCATAACTGCATGAGCCAATTCCTGAAAATAAAACTTTTTGTATCTATGTGTGTATAAATGTGTGTGTGTATATGTATGTTGTCTATCTAGTTATCTGTTATCTACCCTCCTGGTTCTGTTTCACTGGAGAACCTCGACTGATACACCAGGACTTTTCAAGGTCAGTGCTCTGAGAGCATTTGATGCCTAAGAAACAGAGACAAGCCCCGAGTCCAACTCTCCTTTGACTCACACGTCATTCTGGGTTCTTTCCACCAGGACACACAGCCCTTCAATTACTCTGCTATAATCTAAAAAAGTATCTTAAAAAGAACTGCACCTTCTGAAAGAATTTAGACATTGTTCCCGCTGAGCTCCATTTTTCACCATGACTCATAGGCATGACCACATTTCAGGTTGCAGCTCAATACGTACATATGCAAGAGACACGTTTAGCATGTTAAAGAAATAAAAATCTGAAGTAATACTTTTCAGATATAATACATTTGATAATTTCTATGTTATTCTATTTTTACCACATTTTTTAAAAAATGCTAGTCATAGCCATTAAGTTGCTTGTGTAAGCCAAAATTGCCCATGGTGGCAGGTGCCTCCCATGCCCATGCCCAATCCCTGAGCCACCTCTGAGTTCAGGCACGGTGTTCTGGAACATTCCACTTGAGCCCAGACTCGCTTCACTCACAGCATCCCCACCCCCACCTGAGCACACTGTGCACAGCTTTCTGCTTTGAGCCTGGATCTTGCGGTAGCCTGGAGTGTGTGAGAGTTAACACCCCTGGGGCATCCTCATCCCAGGGGGAGAACAGTTAGCAAGTAGGTGGCCCAGCCTCCCACCCTCCCAGCAGACCATCTGGGGAGGTGTTCTGTGCGCTTCTCAGAAGACCTGGAGAGTTCAGCTCCACACCCATGGCGATGACCTTGACAATGCCCCTGCTCCCTCAATGCTAGTTCCTGGGATCACTTCCCAAATCAGCCACCTTCCCCAAGTCTATGCCTCAGGCTCTACTTTCAAGAAAATCCAAACCAAGACTCAGCCTCCTTGTCACTGCAGAACTTTCTACAAGCCCCCTCCAGATGGCCACCCAGGATTTGCTGGACTCCCCAGGGATGATGTGGGTTCTCATTGCCTCAGCTAACCCTTCCCATTGCTGGAAAAGACAGGGTCAGAAAAGGGAGCCAGTAGGTATCCAACACTATACTAATGTGTTCTTTCACTCTCAGTGTTAAAAAGTAATTTTCCTTTTTTAAAAGTTAAGAACAGGCAAATTATTTTTATAACAACTTTATTGAGATACTTACATACCATACAATTCACCCATGTAGTGTTCAATTCCATTTTTTATATCTTCAAAGAGTTGTGAAGCCATCACCCCAATTTTAGAATATTTTCTTCACACCAAAAAAAAAAAAAAAACCCATACACCTTAACAGTCGCTCCCCATTTCTCTCCACAGCCCCAGCTCCTGGCAACCACTAATCTACTTTCTGTCTCTCTGGATTTTTCTATTCTGGATATTGCATATAAATGGAATCGTACAATTTGTGGCCTTCTGTGATTGGCTTCTTTCACTTAGCATAACATGTTCGAGGTCCATCCATGCTACAGTATGTATCAGTACTGCAATTCATTCCTTTTCACTGCTAAATAATATTCCACTGTATGGATATAACACATTTTGTTTACCACTTATTACTCGATAGACATTTTAGTTGTTTCAAAAAGCAGTTTCTTACTTTGAACTAAAATCTGCCTTAGAATTCTAACTTAGCTTTGGTGACAAATCCGTGACAAACCTCCCTTTTCATGTGACAGCCCCTCTGATATGTGGAAGTTCTTCTCCGCCCCGACCAGCTGGTCCATGCCCTCCTTGGCATACTGATCGTATTCCTCTGACATCTGCAGTTCACCACAATCACCCCAAAGTGGGATGGTCAAGGTAGAATATCATAGTGAGTACTATCTTTTTAATTATAAATTTATGTATTTATTAATAATAAAATGATAATTACCCTGAATGGAAATTATACTATAAGACTGTGTCCAAAAGAGGGCATATTCAATGAACATTTTTAGTATTAATAGTTAGTATTTAGTATTAATATGTTCTGAAAAAACAAGTCAAAGCCCGTTTATCACAGTGACATTCCCCTGGGTGAGTGGGAGGCCTGGCTGTAATAATAATACCAATTACTCAGAAAGCCCTTGTGAAGTGGCTCCATAGTGTTCTTTCTCCACTAGCTGTTTAAATGTGACCGCATGATTATTTAGGAAGAAGTTTGTCAGGGATAGACTTGATACACAGGTGTTCTAGAAAATGAAAGGGACAGAGAGGGAGGGAAAGGCTAAGAGGGCTGCATGACACTCTTGTGCTTCTCAGCTCTGATCATTCTCATTGTGTTATCTTTGCTTTGTGAGTCTGTCTTCCCAGCTCAAATAAGGGCTTCTCTAGGACAAGGGCCCATCTTCAGCAAGTCCCCTAAATCCCACCCAGGGCCTGCCACCACCCCTGCAAAAAAAGTATGTGCTCAATAAATACTTTTGAAGAATAGATGGAATGGTGAGTGGATGGGAGGATGGATGGATGGATGGGTGAGTGAGTAGATTTCTAGATGGGTGGCTGGATGGGTGGGTGGATAGATGGATGAATGGGTAAAGCGAGGCAGATAGGAGGAGAGATGAAAACTCTTAACTACAAACAGAATCATCTTCTCAGGGATTAATCAATAGCCTGTACAGATATATCCTGGAGAAATTGCAGACCACTGCAGTAAAGTGAATACTGCAATAAAGCAACTCACAAATTTTTTGGTTTCCAAGTACACATCAAAATTATGTTTATATTATACTGTAATCTATTAAGTGTGCAATAATTTATGTCTAAGAAAACAATGTATATACCTAAGATATATATACAATGTGTATATGTATATATACAATGTATATACTTAATAGATTTTTTTTTCTTTGAGACAGAGTCTCACTCTGTTGCCCAGGCTAGAGTGAGTGCCGTGGCGTCAGCCTAGCTCACAGCAACCTCAAACTCCTGGGCTCAAGCGATCCTACTGCCTCAGCCTCCCGAGTAGCCGGGACTACAGGCATGCACCACCATGCCCGGCTAATTTTTTCTCTATATATTTTTAGTTGTCCAGCTAATTTCTTTCTATTTTTTTAGTAGAAATGGGGTCTCGCTCTTGCTCAGGCTGGTCTTGAACTCCTGAGCTCAAACAATCCACCCTCCTCGGCCTCCCAGAGTGCTAGGATTACAGGCATGAGCCACCATACAAAATACTTTATTGCTAAAAAATGCTAACAATCATCTGGACCTTCAGCGAATCATAATCTTTTTACTGGTGGAGGGTCTTGCCTCGATGTTGATGGCTGCTTACTCATTAGCGTGGTGGTTGCCGAAGGCTGGGGTAGCTGTGGCAATTTCTTAAAATAAGGCAACAATGAAGTTTGCTGCATTGATTGACTCTTCCTTTCACAAAAGATTTCTCTGTGGCTTACAATACTGTCTGATAGCATTTTATCCACAGCAGAACTTCTCTCAAAATTGGAGTCAATCTTCTCAAACTCTGCCACTGCTTTGTCAACTAAGTTTGTGTGGTATTCTAAATCCTTTGTTATTATTTCATCAATGTTCACAACATCTTCACCAGGAGTAGATTCTATCTAAAAAGAAAAACCCACTTTTTCGTTCATCAATACAAAATAACTCCTCATCCGTTAGAGTGTTATCATGAGATTGCAGCAATTCAGTCACATCTTCAGGCTCCACTTCTAATTCTAGTTCTCTTGTGGTTTCCATCACATCTGCAGTTCTTTCCTTTACTGAAGACTTTCTCCATGTCAACAATAAGGCTGTTTCACTTTCTTATCATTCCTTTGTTCACTGGAGTAGCACTTTTAATTTCCTTCAAGAACTTTTTCTTTGCATTCACAACTTGGCTAACTGTTTGGCATAAGAGGCCTAGCTTTTGGCCTATCTTGGCTTCCAGCATGCCTTCCTCACTAGCTTAATCATTTCCAGCTTTTTGACTCTTCCTTTCACTTGAACATTTAGAGGCCATTGAAAGATTATTAACTGGCCTAATTTCAATGTCATTGTGTCTCAGGGAATGGGGAGGCCTGCGGAGAGGGGGAGAGGGACAGGGGAACTGCTGGCTGGTGGAGCAGTCAGAGCACACACAACATTGATCAATCAAGTTTGAGGTCTTTTGTGGGTGTGGTTTGTAGTGCCCCCCAAACTACCATAGAAATATCAAATATCACTGATTACAGATCACCATGCCAGATATAATAATAATGAAAACATTAGAAATATTGAGATCATTATGAAACTGCAACACAGAGACAGGAACTGAGCACATCCTATTGGAAAAATAGCACTAAGAGAGTTGCTCAATTCAGCGTTGCAACAAATCTTCAATATGAAAAAAACACAACATCTGCAAAGTGCAATAAAGTGAAGTGCCATTAACAAAATATGCCTGTACCTAGAAGCAGTTGGTCTAGTCTTGAGTGTGGCCAGCTTTGGGGGCTCACCCTGCTTCTTCCAGTTGGTCAGGGAATGTATCCTTTCTAAATACTCACATTCGTGTCAGGTGTCCCAGCAGCTTGGGGAAAACAGGGTTGCTTATTTTAATAATTAAGATAAAGTGTCTTGGTCTGCTTGGGCTGCTATACCAGAATACAATGAACTGAGTGGCTTATAAACAAGAGGAATTTATTTCTCACAGTTCTGGAGGCCGGGAAGTGCAAGTTCAAGGCACTGGCAGGCCAGATTTGGTGTCTGGTGAGGGCCAGCCTCCTGGTTCATAGACAGCTATGTTCCTCTGTGTCCTCGCATGGTGGAGGGGCCAAGGCAGCTCCCTGTGGTCTCTTTTATAAGGTCACTGATCCCATTCATGAAGGCTCTGACCAAATGTCCTCATCACTTCTCAAAACTCTAACCTCCAATTACCATCGCCCTGGGGTTAGGATTTCAGCATATGGATTTGGGGGGAATATAATCATTCAGTCTACATCATAATGTGTTTGGGAGACTCTAACTATAAGTTCCCCTCTCCTTTTTTTTGAGACAGGGTGTCATTCTGTCACCCCAGCTAGAGTGCAGTAGCTTCATCATAGCTCATGGCAACCTGAAACTCCTGGGCTCAAGTGATCCTCCTGCCTCAGCCTCCGAGTAGCTGGGACTACAGGCACATGCCACCATGCCCTGCTAATTTTTTTTATTTTTTGTAGAGATGGGATCTCGCTCTTGCCCAGGCTGGTCTTGAACTCCTGACCTCAAACAATCCTCCCACCTCAGCCTCCCAGAGTGCTAGGATGACAGGCATGAGCCACTGCGCCCAGCTTATAAATCCCCGTTGTGATGCAACTTTTGTGTGGCTGTGGTACTACTCTATCCCTAATGTGTTTGTGTAAGAGGAGCCAGCTGGTATTCCCTGTCCATTAGCAGTAGGATTAAACATGTTAGACAGTTATAGGGTGCTTAAAAAGTGGGATCACCTGACCCAACTACCTTTGTACAGATGAGGAAACTAAAGACAGGAGAGGAGAGGTGACTTCTTCACGGTCACATGAGTAGTTAGTAACTGATAGAGAATTAGGACCCGGGTCCTACAATTCCTACTTTCTTCCTCTATAACATCCTTACAGGATCATTTCTTAAAGATCAGTAATCATCTCGAACACACTGCCATTGACCTTCAATGACAGCTTCCTGGCAGCTCAGAGGAGCATAGCTGAGCCCTACAAATTCTCTTTTGTTTCTTTTTTGGGGTGTGTTGACTTAATGACAGGAGCTCTTGGTTCCTTTTAAATGCTATTCTTCCAGAGGGTCCTTTCGCTCCTGTTTTGGCCCAGTGGCTAATGAGTTTGAGATCTGCTGATGAGAGCCTTGGAGAGCCTCTGAGAAGCAAGTGATGTTTCTGATGACGCACGACCTCATCACAGTGCTTGGTGGGCTTAAAAAAGCTCTTTCAAATCACTCAGATTATTTCCCCTGGTATAGATATGGCCCAAAATATCCAACAGACCATTCCCAGAGCACTTTTCAAAGCTGAGATGCTGCTAAGATGGTGATCTTAGGAAACACAGCCACTACTATGTAATAAGGATTGGCACCATCCTGCTTTGGCAGATAAAACCCCCTGTTTATTGGGGTTGGGAATTCATCAAAATTATTTTCCTACTCAGTCCCAACATTAACACTTTTTGCCCCAATAATTCTTAAAAGTAGAGATGTATCTCATTCCTGCACCAGGAGGAAGGAAAGCACATGGGTTTAGGAGTCAGAAGACCTGGATGGTGGGAAAACCTGGCCAGTTCCCAGGTGTGTGATGTTGGGTGCGTCGCCTAACTGAGCTTTAGTTACTCATTCAGGAAACAGCAATCATAATAAAAACAGCCATGTCATAGGCTGATAATACAAGTGGCAAAGAAGTAGAAAATACAGATACTGACCAAGCACAATGGCTCATGCCTATAATCCCAGCACTTCGGAAGGCCTAGGCAGGAGGATCACTTGAGCCTAGGAGATCGAGACCAGCCTGGGCTAGAGAGACCCTCTTTTTTTGTAGAAACCCTGTCTCTACAAAAAATAACAATATAGCTGGGCGTAGTGGCGTGCACCTGTAGCCCTTGATACTTGGGAGGCTGAGACAGGAGGATCACTTGAACCCAGGAATTTGAGGCTACAGGGAGCTATGATGACGCCACTGCACTCTAGCCTGGGCGACAGAACAAGACCCTGTCTTTAAATTTTAAAAAAGCCACAAATATTAAACGTCTTCCAACTTGGTTGTTGGGAAAGGTTGACAGCAAAACGTGAGCAAATGGCAAATGGAGAAAACAAGGCAGCAAGACCTTTAGGAACCAGCCCAACAACTGACTTTCCAGCCATACCACCTTGTCTCCGGGTGATCTGTATATACTGCAAAATACTTCTTCCTTAGACCTCGGATGCCATAAAAATTCATCTCAGACTTTATTTTATGCCTTCAGATTTTGCACAAGAGGAAATAGTAGTTCAGAATTGCAGAGCAGATCAGCTGGGGAGCACATGTGTCTCCACCGGCCTCAGGCAGCTTGCTCACCTGAACCGCAGGGTCTTGGGCGGCCAGGTGATCGTCCCCATAGACCCCAACTGGATCACCATTTCTTCCCTGGGCACAGGGTTTTGTGTCACTTTTGACAGGCACTCCAGGGTCCTTTTGAGTGCAAAATGTTTAAAAATACACTTCTTTTAAAAAGCAAGCTCACGAGCCCAATCACTTATCAGGGATGGTGAAAAGCTGACTCGATTTAACATATCAAAAGAAACAGAGCTCCCCCTTTCCCCATTCAGGCCATTTAAAATATATCAGACCAAAACCACAAAGGTTTTTCTAGAATACCACAGAGGAACAATGCAATTTCACTTTATGAGCTTCTTTCTCACCATCTGTCCTCCCCAAGCCCTTCCTGGTGAAAACAGACATGTAGGATTTAAGACTTCAGCCCAAGGAGAAAAAACAGAGAGGCAAGCAAAAATGGGCTGAGAGGAAATTAGATTTTCAGAGAAGAAATGAGCAGACCGGGGCTGCCCACATAGAGCAGGCTGTCAGCTCTCACAGGCTTGTTAAGCGACCCTGGGCACAGCAGGGGATGGTGTCCTGCAGGTCGGGCCAGAAGTCAGCACCTGGAACCTCCTCTGGGCAGCCCGCACAGCCTCACTCTTGGCTGCAGTTAGACCTTTCAACCTGGAAGATAAACATCGGGAGCCAAAGATGGATTCAGGGGTCCCACGGCAGGCAGGGGCGGCTGCATGGGAAGGGCATCACGTGGGGGAGCTCTGTGGCCTCCTGCTGCCCCCTAGGCTGGGGGGTGGGGGCGCAGAGGTGTTGGGGAAGGGGACAGAGAGATGGGATGGGGGCTTTGTGAAGAGAGGGGAGAGAGATGAGGCAGACAGGGACATAAAGAGAAAAGAGAAATGATGGATGGGGGAGGGAGGAGAAAGGAATCACTTGAGAATCACAAGTAAAAGAGAAGTTTCAAGAGCTCTGAAATCAAAACCACACAAACTTGCTTCCAATTCTTAGTTTCTATAATTAACAGCAGAGCTTCAGAAGTAGCCTAGATTCTGAGCACAGCTTTAAAAGGATCTGCATTCTTTTAATGTCTGAAGGGGACCCGCGGAACTGTCTCTTCCTCTGCACCGCAGACCCCCTCATCCCTTTTGCCCCACTCTTGTCCCCACCATAGTTGTTCCTGTTTGCAAAATAGGCTGCCTTTTCTATCCCTTTAGAATATTAATAATTGTCTTGCTGCATTGGTTTGTTTTGGCTTTTCTAAAGCGCGGGCGAGCATTGTCGTGGGAGTTCTGCTGATACTCTAGTTTCAACTGCAATTTGGAATGTTAGTGTGAAGCCAGGGACAGCCAGAAGCTGAGTCCAGGAAGGAGAAGGGTCACTGAGTAGAAGAGTATAAAGGTGAACTCCTATCCATCCTTTATGCATGCAAATTTAAAGTATATCAATTTCAGTCAACAGTCTAAACTCTAGTCACCCGTTCTATTCAATAGTTCTATCCCTCAGGGATTATCTTGTGTTTCAAGTATTCGCTTACTTTTGTGTGCTTTATACCTTTGGCTGAAAATGTTGCTCTAAAGGTGTGGGCGGATTAAATGACCACATGAGGTTTCAAAGGGGCTCCCAGTAATTCTCCACTCCGAAAGAGGCCGACACCTGATCTTAGGCTTCTACCCAAGCATTGGGTTTGAGGAGCAGAAAGGGTATCTGCCTTCAAACCCACCATTTTACAGATCAGGAAATATGTATAAATCAGGAACACAGAGAGATTCCACAACATAGTCACACCCCGCCAGTTAGTGCCCTAGTGAAGGCCAGATGCTAAGATTCTTCCTGACTTCAGTCCTCAGTTCTGTGTTCATGCATCTCACCACACTGCCCTTCTTTGGGGGACGGTGCTTCAGTGGCAACCTCCACAGGAACATCTTCAGCCAAAAAGATGGCATCTTGGTATGTGAAAGAAACAATGCAAAGCTGGTCAGCAGAGTGACAAGAGCTAAGTGTCTGGGGGTAGGAACAGGAGCTGAGTATCAGGAAGGAAGTAGAAATTTGGAAAGTCTCAAGGTTTGGAGGTTCAAGAACCCAGAACAGCAGGGATGTGGGTGGAACTAAAAACAGGAGCAGCACAAAGAAGAGCTCTATCTCCCCAGATCTGTGCACTGAGGAGACTCTGTCCCTCCCTACCCTGGACCTCCCAGATCTATGCAGTGGATAGAATCCATCCCTTCCTACCCTGGACCTCCCAGATCTATGCAGTGGATAGACTCCATCCCTTCCTACCCTGGACCTCCCAGATCTATGCAGTGGATAGACCCCATCCCTTCCTACCCTGGACCTCCCAGATCTGTGCAGTGGATAGACTCCATCTCTTCCTACCCTGGACCTCCCAGATCTGTGCAGTGGATAGACTCTATCCATTCCTACCCTGGACCTCCCAGATCTGTGCAGTGGATAGACTCCATCCCTTCCTACCCTGGACCTCCCAGATCTATGCACTGAGGAGACGATCCCTCCCTATCCCGGTAGCAAACTGCCGCAGAGTTTACTTTCTGATGAGGTTTAATCCAAGTGCTTTTGACCTCAGAGATATCAGAAGTATCCAGAGTGGGGTGAGAAGCAATACCAAGAGCAGGCAGAGTTGGTGAAAGTCAGCATGGTCTTTGCCACTTCTGGAGCTCACAAACACTGGGGTCCAGACTTTGCCCCAGCAAAGTTGGGAAAGTGGAACATCCATCACCGAGGAAACTGAACTGTCTAGTGGGAAAGGCCTGCAGATACTGACACTTGGCTATCTATAGTGAAATGACAAGGTTCCTACCAATGCCCCTGCAACCAGGTCTACTAGTAACAGGTGCTACCCATGTACAGCAAGGATTCCAATCTCAATGCAGTTTTGTGTGTTGCTTTTTAGAAAAATTTTTTTATTGAGGTGAAATTCAAGTAACATAAAAGTAACCATGTTAAAGTGAAGAATCGGTGGTACTTAGTATTAATACATTTTCAATGTTGTGCAACCACCACTTCCATCTAGTTCCAAAACATTTTATTACTCTAAAAGGAAACCACTGGGCTTCACTTTTGACTGAAAATGGACAGCCAGGAATCCCCCCAGACCTCTGAGGAAAAACTTCTGGCATAAATGACAGACAGAAAAAGAAAACATACAAGAGGAAACTAAAGGAGACAGAGACAACATGAGCAGAAGAAAATTTTAAAAATAAAACTTTTGAAAGTTCTTCTCAGAAAGATGAGAAGTTGTTGCATATTTGAAACAAAAAGCTGATGCTAACAAGGAGGGAGGGCTATTTGTAAAATGTATAGAATGAGAAAGAGCTCTTGGAAATTCAAAGCATGAGAATGGAAATTTTTAAAATTTCATAAGAAATTGAAAAGATCACTCAGCAAGTAAAAAAAGGATGCATAATTGGAAAGAGAAGATAAGACAGTTAGAATCTGTGAGTCAAGAAGTGTCAACATTGAATAACAGGAATTCTGAAGAGAGAGAACAGAGAACAGAGAGACAGATGCTATGAGAACAAACACAAGAAAAACTTTCCAACCTGAAGGCATCAGTCTCCAGATTGAAAGGGCTACCTGAGTTTCCTGCACAAATAATAAAAAAGGGACTCACACCAAGGTAAATCATTGAAAGATTTAGAAAAGCTGTCATAGGAAAATATTCTAAAATTTCCAGGGAGGACAAAAAAACATAGGCCACATGTAGAGGATTTCGAATCAGAATGACATCAAACTTCTCAATAGTAATAATGGAATCTGGAAAGCAATGGAACGCTTCTGAAACTATGAATGAAAATGATTTGTAAACTAAAATTTTATACCCAGCCCATCTAACAATCAAGTGTGGAGGTAGAATAAAGTTATTTTCAGATATATATTAATATGCTACATTTATTAATATGCTCCTCCATGAAAGGACGTAAATTTTTAAAAGAAGATGATATGAAGTCAAAGAAATAAAAGATCAAACAAGGGAAAGAGTTAAAGGGAATTCCTAGGGTTTCTAAGGTAACAAGGAGAAATTCTAAGATGAGTAAAGAGAAGTCACGGAATTGCAATCTGGAGTCTTTCAGGAGGCAAGTCCAAAAATGGTTCAAGAGAGATGTATGGAAGATAAAAATGAAACTTGATGTGCTGGTATTCAAAGAAATTTTAAGCTCTGGTAGTGGCAATAAATTAATGTAAGTACACAGAAAATTAAGCAAATAAAAAAGGGAGAATTATTAATTCCAGGAAAACAAAAACTCTGTATGAGAAAGAAAAAGAAACCATGGTCAGCTATATGGTTCAGATGTAAATGGTATTTACATGGTCAAAATAATACAACCCCTGAATATTTGGACCAGGTCAAACATTGTTATATAACTATATTGGAAGGCTGAGAAGGGAAAAAAAAAAAAGTACGAGTGATTATTGGGGGAGGGAGTATGGTATAAAAGCATCCATACAAAGTCAAGAAATCAAGAAAATGGCAACATACATGTTATTTAGAAACACAGAGGTAAATACCACATCTAAAGTGACTTGGATGTGTTTTGCCTCAGTGGGGGAGGAATTAGAGGGGAGGAGTGGGTCAGGGGACTGCTATTTCAATACAAACCTTTTAATACTGTTTGGCTTTTTAAACTAGGTCCATGTATTTCTTTAATAGAAACATAGATTCTATTTTTTTTTTAAATTCCATTACTGTAACAACTCAGCCTGCCAACCAAGCTATAACAAACCAAGTCATACCCAGTGGCATGTGATGGTCCTCCTTTCTATCAGAGGTTCACAGGGAAGAAATGCTACTTGCTGTCAAGTCCCATTCCTGAAAGATGTGACCTCTTTTTCAACCCTGAGAAAATGCAGCCACTAAATACAAGTCAAATCTGGTTACCATCAGAATTCAAGTGATGTGTAACCAAAATATTTGTAACCCCCAGGTAATGGCCTAGTTATCCCAGGATAATTTGTTGTAACAGCATCTTTTAGTGTTGTAACACTAAAAAATTTATAGTAGCTGCTTCCACTCTGGGCTCCTATAGTATCCTACCACCCTTACCAAAGGGCAATCTATCTCACTTCACTGTATTTTCTTCTTCTTGGGATTTTTAAAGTGTTTGTTAAATGCTCTATCTTCATGAGGATGAAAAACATAGCTTATTAATTTTGTTTATCCCCTGTATCAAATACAGTGACCAATATATGGTAAGCATGAAGGAAATATTTGAATAAATGAAGAAATGGGGAAGGTTTGAATGAATGTAAAAGAAGTAACTAAAGCAGCCACCAGGATAAGTGATGCATACTGAAAGCTTAGAGTGAAGAGGACCCAAAACAGGGGCCTATTATTGGTGGCAAATACTGCAGAGCCTGAGTTATAACAAGAAAGGCCAACTCTTATGCAGTGTTTGCTATGTGCCAGGCATGGTTCTAGGAGTAGCATGCATGTTTGCTCAATCAATCTTTTCAATAACCCATGCAGCAAGTAATCACTATTCCCATTTTATAGGCAGGTACATAATTGGCCTCAAGTCACACATTCCGCAAGTGATGGAGGAACATGTTCAGAACCAAAGCCACTTGGCTCCAGAGTCTGTGATTATAAACAATCGTGTATCTGTGGCAAGGAATGAAGCCCTTTGAGGCAAAGCAATATGGCCCCAGGGAGCTGACCTGGCTGGGTCTATTCACCTAGTTTGTACTTGTTAAGAAAGCTCATGGGGAGAAGGGGTCTTCAGTAGAGAAAGAGAGCTTATAGGATGAAAGCTACCTGGAACGTTTAGATTCAGAGCTAAGTCTCACCTTCGGGGCCTCAACTGTCCAGGAGGAGGGCTAGCTGTGCCCTCCAAGATGTGGAACTGGGTAGGGGCAGAGCCAGTTGATGGGAGAGAGTACCAAGGCACACGTGGGTATGGACAAGAGGACAGAGCTATGTTGGGTGCTCTTGGGTGAAAACACTGATTGTCCAAGGTCCTGGTGCTCTCTGGACCTCAAGAGAGATAGGCAGGAGGGCTGAGTAAGTGAAAATTAAAAGCTAGTCCATGAGAATTTCTGCAGAAAACTGACAGGCCCCAAGGAAGCCCTGGTTGGAGAAATAACAGGACCAATGCTATGGACGGAATGTTTCTGTCCACCCCAAATTCCTATGTTGAAACCTAATGCCCAGTGTGATGGGATTAAGAGATGGGGTCTTTGGGAGGCAACTAGCTTATGAGGGCAGAGCCCTTATGAATGGCATTAGTGACCTTTAAAAGAGACCTTTTAGAGATCCCTCAACCCTTCCACCATGTGAGGACACAACGAGAAGATGGCTATCTATGAACCAGGAAGTGGATCCTCACCAGACACTGAATCTACCAGTGCCTTGATCTTGGACTTCCCAGCCTCTAGAGCTGTGAGAAATAAATTTGTGTTGTTTATAAGCCACTGAATTTATGGTATTATGTTATAGCCTCCCCAGCTGACTAAGACAACCAAGAAGGTACAATTCATAAGGAAACAGGTTTTCCACAGGGTGGTTGTGGCACTTGGCAGAACAGAATCTCTTGGGTCCTTCCATGACATCAGGGCACTGTGGCCTCCCTCAACCTGGGATAGAATGATTGAAAAAATGTTTGCAATTCTTCACTCTTCCTTGTATCCAGTTCTTTCAATGTTTCTTTGCAGCTCTGATCTCTAAACATATGGGAAAGCCCAGCCAAGGTCAGCAGAACCCCCTTCCTGACACTCAGCTGACCTCAGATGGATGGATGCATGCAGATGAGACTAGAGCAACCACCCAGCTTACCTGTAGACTCGTGAGCAAAAACAATGCTTGTTATTTTAATCCCACTGAGTCTTTGGGTGGTTTGTTATGTAGCTATCACTAACTGATACAAGAACCATGTAGGATACCAGGAAGATAAGAGTTGTGGGGCAACTCAGAGCTCCCCCTGTTCCTTCTCTTTGGGGAAGAGCTGTAGTAGGGCATCAGATGGGACATATAGCTAGTAGAAGCTATCAAATAAACAAGAAAAAGAAAAATAGTACTGTTTAATGAGCACCTACTATGTGCAAGGCAACTTTGTGAGGTGGGCATGGGTGGGGCCGCAGTCACTACAGGTTCCTATCCAGTACATATTCTCCATTTCTTATGTTTACTAACACAACCTTATTTGAGGGAGGAGCAATGTACTCAGCTTTAAAAATGACATTTCCTAAACTCCCTTGCAATTAGGGGTGGCCACGTGACACAGTTTTGGCTGGTGAGTATGAGTGGCCAGGGCTTCTGGGAAAGCTCTGTCACAGGGAGGTTGTCTCTGCTGGTGCATGCCTTGTGCTATTTGCTCTACTCGTTCCTGGTTCTTAGAAAGACATTCAAAGGACTGGAGTTATTGCAGACATCTTTCCACCAAGGAGGGAAAGCCAAGAGAATTGCAGGAACCTAGACCCTGACATTATTTAGCCACTGATCAAACACTACCCAAATGCCTACCCCAGATATCATGTTGTATGAGGGGGGAAAAAACCCTGCATTATTCCCACAATACTTTTTATGTGTGAATGAATCAAGCCTATTCCCAATTATTAATAATATAACAAAGATCATTCTCCCTATTTTATACTAATAGATGAGAAAACCAATGCTCAGAGAGTTTAAGAGGTTGGCCAGGGTCACCAATGCAGTTGATTGATATATTAATGGTCCCCAATGAATTCCAATATCTACTGTCAGTATTCACACCCTCTATAACCCATCCCCCATAGTAACTCAGCCTTGACCATGTGACTTGCCTTAGCCAAGGAGATATCAGCAAATGTAATGTAATCAAAGGCTTGATAAATGCTTGTGCATTGGGGCTTTCATTTTTGGAATGGTCCCTCCCTCTACTATGTGAAGGAACCTTGTCTTCACATGTCTTTCACATGAGAGACCAGGAGGAAAAAAGACCACAAGGAGAAAGAGGCCCACCTGTCCCAGTCATTTCAGAAATTCCTGCGGAGGCCCCAGACATATGAGTGAGGACAGCTGGAACAAGCCAGCCTTCACTGCAGCCACACAAGTGACCCCTTGCAAAGACCAGCGGAAGAGCCTCCCAACTGAGCCCCATCCAGACTGCAGAATCTCTGAATCTCATGATTGTTATTTCAAACCATGAAGTATTGGGTGGTTTGTTATACAGCAGTACATAACCGCTACACCTAACTAATCAATGGCAAAAGCAGAATTTAAATTTAGATCTGTTTGAGACCAAAGGCCAAATTTGTAACCACTAACCCCACCATCATACCTTTGTTTTACTTGTTTTACATACACACTTCTTCCAAGCCTAGAGAAAGACTTGCATTGTTTAGATTGTGTAAAACCACTTTTCCACGTTGGTGGCTTTTCCTCTGTACTCTGAGCTCTGGACTCCAAGTTGACAGAATCCCTGTCAAAAAATGAAGAGCATTTGATGCTGAATGAAACTCCAGACCCAACCTTGCTCTGGTCTCCATTCTCCTGGGCTCCAAAGTCTTCAACACTCAGTTTGCACATGTGAAAAACTGAGTCAAACTGGAATCACAGAGGTGGAGCTATTCACAGAGAACATTTCATTCACTCTAATAATAAAATGTGGGTGTCTGTCTTCACTCCCAGCCCCATCTGCAGTTTAAGTAAGTAGGATCATTTTGCACTCAGGGTGTGCCCTTCATGATTGAAGCCTTAAAATGCTTTGCAACCCTGGATTAACTCTTCTAATCCAGAGACCTGCCCCCACGTCACCCAACACTTCCTCAAGATGGCTTCAAGATACGTATGCTGAACTGAACACCTTTTCCAAAAGGAATCCCACTGAAAACATCTATTTATCTTACACATCCTATGGCACTAGGGGGTTGAGGCAGGGACACAGACCACTGTGAGTGCTGAGGGATTTAGCAGAGGCTTCAGCACAAGTCTGGCAGTTGGTGCTACTATTAATAGCTTCCGCTGGGGCTCCACAGTTCACCCCTGTGTGGCCTCCCACCGGCTAGTGGGTTATTGACTATTACTATTCTTATGCTGAAGAGTGGGACTGAGCTCTTTAAGAGGAACGCTGAGTCATCCACTCAGCTTCAGCCGGAGGCGAGTCACTAACAGCTGACAGGAGATATTGAGGTCAGCGCAGACGCACGTAGTTTAGGGGCAGTGCAAAAATCACAGGACAGGTCAGTTAAGAGAATGGCCAGAGGTGTAAGGGCTGCCCTGAAGAGACCCCTGGGAACTTTTTCCACAGGTGACAGTCACAGAAGGAAGTTGAGGCTGCTGGGAGGAGTGGGGGAGGGGAGGGGTTGGGCAGGTACCTGGCATCATGGGCCAGGTGCTTGACGTCCTCATAGCAAATCCTCACATAGTGCTCACCCCGTGCCTGGCCCTGTGCTAATCGCTTTACACATAGTAACTAGTCAGTATTAGCAACAACCCTGAGATCACACATTGTTTATCCCATTTCACAGATAAAACAAAACTAAGACTCAAAGAGGTTAGGTAACTATCCTAAGGTCACACAGCTAGTAGCCAATGGAGTTAAGTTCGATCATTATACAGAGAAGAAAACTGAGGCTCAGAGACATTAAATAACTTGCCAAAGGACACAGAATTAAACTGAGATTCATGCCTAAATCTGTCTGACTCCCAAAACTGGGCTCTTTCCCTGAATACACAGTTGCCTCCGTGAAGAATTTACTTCAAGGGGAAGATTATTCCAGACTCTTCCAGAAAGAGGAGACTGGCTGCTATGGAAGAGACATAACAAGGCACTCAGACCTTCTTAGTGAAGCAAAATTATCATGAAGCTAACAGTGGGCATTTGTTTAAAAACAGCTAAGAACAGACTGTGCAAGCTGAGCTCCTAATAATACAAGCGAAGTAAGAAAAGGTGGTGTGTGCCTGGTACTTAACATTTGTTTTCTTTTTCTATTTTGATGTTTCACTTCTTGTCGGTAAAGAGAATTAACTTCTTCCTGTCCTAAGCAAACGTGGACATCTTTACGGGCAGCTGTGTGTAAACACAGGTAGAGTTCTTCTGGGAGGTCATTTGCAGACAGATCCTCCTGTCACCTCCAAGTTCCCAGCTGGGGGGTCTCCTCTAAAAGCCCTTCCGACCCCCCTGAGGGCCCAGAACAGGGGAAGGGTGTACCCCAGACTCCCCCACGCAGGGTTGCCCCAATCCCCAGTCTAACTGTCTTCCTCAGGGAGAGTCTGAAGGTTCTAGAAAGAGAAGAGGGAGGGAGGAATCTAGCGGAAGGTGCCATTCTTGGGAAGGCAGCCCCGGCCCTCATCAGACCCAACATCTGCCTAAGGAGAAAGGAAGGAGAAACCGGCATGGAGCCCTTCCAGTCTGTGCCCAGAGAAACATCTCCTTAGCCTTTGTCAGTCTGCCTGTCATGTTCTAGAAAATTCCACATGATCCTGAGGGAAGGAGGCTTTCTGGGACAGAGTTGAAAAACACATGTGACTGTGGCGATGGTGGGGGAGGATGTCGTGGGTCAGAGGGTACGGAACCACCCGGCTCCCCGCTCTCAGACGGCTCCTTCCCCGTTCCAAAGATGGGAAACTTCAGCTGATAACCCTTTCCATGAAGCATCTTTAATTTTTAACTTTGTGGTGAGCTTGGGTTATAGTGAAGATTGGAATCAAGACCAGCGTGGACAGGAGCGGGCGCCAGTGAGGTTTCAGGGCTGTGTCAGAAAATACCCCGGAGTGCAAGGTCCCTTCCGAGCAGCAGCAGGTGCGGGGTTTGAGGCCCAGTGTCCCCATCAGCGTTTCCCCCAGACTCTCCCTTTCTGCCTCCCTCTGCATCCCCCAGTACACACGGGGCCCCACGGAGCAGTGGGTGGCAGCGGCAGGTCCTCCGGGCCCCTCCTGTCCCCCAGCTCCCACGCCTTCCCTCCCTGTCACTCCCCGAGCAGAGCAGGCCCTTCTTCAGCCCTGTCCCTGTGTGCACAGTCCCTGTGTGCACACATCGTTCCTCTTTTGTGAGCTGAATGTGGGGGAGCGAAGTTATCGCGTAAAAACAGAAAGAGGCTCTTGGCCTCCCCTCCTCACCCCATTGCCTCTCCCACCTCTTCAACCCTTTCTGTCCCCTCGTCCTCCAGTGCGTCGTCTGGGTGGGCTGTTGTTTTCATCTGGCTCTTCCCTTCCTGCAGGCACAACCCCCAAAGCCTCATAAATTTCAGGCCTCAGAGGGAGGGGACAGCTCGTGACACATCCCTCAGAGGCCTCCTCCGGCCTTTGGTTCTCCAGCTCTGTTCAGACCAACCTACTTTTTTTCTTTTTCCCGGTGTCCAGAGGTCCTGTCCCTCGCAAACACTCTCAGACTTCTACGACAGGTTGAAGCTTTGGCACCTCAGGGCTCCCCTGGGACCTCAAACACCCCAGAGTCACCGCCAGGGGACTGAATGGCTCTGAGCTCAAACTTGGAGGGTCCTGGAGGCATGAACGGGGTTCCAGCAGGTACTGAATCTGGTTCAGTCTAACTTCCCAGAATCGTTCCAACCCCCCAGAAAAGTCTTGGGGTCCCCAAAGTGTAACCCAGCTCTCCGGAGAGGAAGGGAGGGACCTTGGTGCATGTAATGGCCAACACGCCACTGCTGTCCTTGAACTTGGTGTTCATCAACCAGTTTGCTGCTAGGATTGTGATTTTCGAGGAGCTGGGAGTGACTCACTTCATTAGGAACAAAGACACACTATGCACAGCTCGTTCTGGTGTCTGCACAACCCCCACGTTTTTCCAGTACCCCTGGAGCACCTGGCACCTCAGGGGCGTCCAAAAACGTTTGTTGATTGAAAGAACAACCTCACCCTCCCACGAGGCTGCCGTCCTCCCACAGCCCACAGGAAAAGGATGGACGCTCCCCATGGAGAGGAAGTCGTGTGAGGGTCACCTTTTGGTCTGTTGTCCCTACATCCTCACAGTGGGTACCGACTGTGTTCGCTGTTCATATTTTACTGAGAAAAATATCCCTCAGCCCCCTCGCAGAAAATCAAGTGCTGCTTTACATGTTGGAGGGGCAGCAAAATCTAAAACTCCCCGCGGAGCGGAGCCAGGCACCGTGATTCGTACGCTCTGTTCAGAGGCGATATTGACAGATGCCGCGCACACGTGCCAGCGTCGACCAAGCGGCCCAGCTCGGTGCCGAGAGGGGCCCACTCAGAAGAACATTCCTTATTTTTACCCTTTGCCAAAAACAGAAACTCACACGGAGGCTTCCTCATAAATAGCACAGCCGGCAGGCCTTGCCATTTCGGAAGGCTGCTCAGAAGCACAAGATGCTCCGTCGAAGTTAGACCGCGGAAGCATGACTGGGTTTATGGAAACCGAATTAGAAACTCATTACCTAAGAATGAACGAGCTCAGCTGCTAAAAGTACGGTAGCCTCTATTTCTGGCCAGGCTTCTGTGTTTGTATACTTTTTATTTATTTATTTTTTTTTTTAGAAAGCTATGCCTTTTAAGAGACGCTCTGCAGCACTTGCCACAAAGGCCCAATTTCTGAGTGTGGTTTAAGACGGCTGGTGGGCTCTGGCGCAGTCAAAGGAAAAGTGGAAGGAGGAGGCCACCGACAGCTTCAGAGACACAGGTGCACGGCCATCGAGGGGTCTGGGCCTGGGTTTTTGTTGTTATTTTGGAAGATAGCTGGAGAGTTCACAGACTTAAGAACAGGTCTCAGTCCTTACAAGGAACTTACTTAGTAAATATAAGGATGCTTTCTATCAACACTATTGTCCTGAGACCCAGGAAAAATGAGAAGAAATGCATTCTAATTGCTCCCTTGGAAAGAAACTATGATGACGCATGTCCTTCTCTGGATTCATAATTGGGAAAACTGAGGCTGAGATGAAGCTTTTTACCCAACATTGCTCAGCACATGGGAGCCCTTGGTTCTGGCTCCTTTCTGCTGACTTTTCGGGCACATATCTCAGCAGTTCGGTGAGATCTTTCACCAGAGCCCTGTGCCAGGGGGAATGATCTTTGTGGGCAGACAAGGCAAGCGTAGGAAGGGGTCGACGATGGTGTCTGCTTTGACGCTGGTGGGAGGTGTCGTCACAGGACTCCCCCGTGACCCCCCATGGCTAACTGGGATCTGTTCTTATCCTGAGTTTCCCAAAACAGACTTTTCTCTTGTTGGACCAAGTCTAGTCTTGTGTTTATACAGTAAGGTGAAATGGCCCTGTGAGATTCATCCACATCCTAATCCCTGGAACTTGTGAATGTGGCCTTATTTGGGGAAAAGGTCTTTGCAGATGTAATTAAGTTAAGGATTTTGAGATGAAGTCATGATCCTGGATTATCTGGGTGGGCCCTAAATGTAGTCACAATGTCTTATGAGACACTTACACAGGGAGGGAGATTTGACAGGGAAGAAGAGGACAGGTGATGTGAAGTTGGAGGTAAGACTGGAGTGATGCAGCCACGAACCAAGGGAAGCCGGCAGCCTCACAAGCTGGGAGAGGCAGGGGACAGATTTTCCCTGGGGCCCCCATGGGCAGTGAAGCCTTGCCAATACCTTGGTTTCAAACTTCTGTCCTCCAGAACTGTGAGAGAATAAATTTCTGTTGTTTAAGCCACCTAGTGTGTGGTATAATTTGTTACAGCAGCCACAGGAAACTAATACAGTTCCCATCTTGTCTAGAGTTCTGTTCAGTTTGCCTAAGGGCTAAATTTCAGCCCTCCAAATCTGATGCAAGGGAGGCTTGCTTTTTCATTTTGTCATTTTTTCAACAGATATTCATTGAGCATCTGCTATGTGCTAACAATGAGCTAGGTGCTGAGATGATGATGAGATATGAACCCTGCCTTCATGGAGCTTACAGCAGGGAAGACAGGAAGCAAAGAAGGACACTAACAGTATTACGATCTGCAATAAGTGCTGTGAAGACAGGGCACAGGGTGCCATGACAGGTGATGGCGGGTAATGGCCTCATGTGGGGAGGGAGTGCGGAGGGAGGGAGGGAGTGGGGAGGGAGGGAGGGAGCTGGAGACAGAGAACTGAGTAGAGAGAACAGTCTGTAGGGAGACCCAGGAACAGGAATGGGCTGGAAGCTTTCAAGCACAGCCTCAAGGCAGAGAGGAAAGAGGGACCTCCGCATACAGGCTGAAGGCAGCCATGCAAGGCCTTACAGTCCACATTTAAGAACTGTAGTCTCTGTCCTAAGGACAGGGGGAAGTCAAATGTTTTATGCAGAGAGGTGGCCCAATCAGATTGGAGTTTCAAAGGGATCGGTCTGGCTGCTGCGAGGACAGAGGGCAGGGGCCCAGGTCAATGAGGAGGCTCTTGGGAAGCCCAAGGAAAGACATGGTGGTGGTTTGGACTGAGATGGGGAGACATGGATGGATTGGAGGTGGGTAGTAGAATGGATATGTCCCAGGTTTCTCATTTGTCTCACAAGCCAAAATGGTGGTGTCAGAGCCATTGGGAGCCCTTGAGAAGGACTCAGCTTTGGGGAAAGAGAACAATCAGTGTTTTCATTTGGAATGACCACAGATCTCAGTTTTCTTGGGACAATCCAAGTTATGCCTTTTATCCCAAAGTCTTGTCTGGTTTAGAATCTATTACTCTCAAAATTGTCCTGGTTTGGACCAATAAATTAAACAGTCACTCTAGGAAAAGCCTTGTATAATTTGAAAGGCCCTGGAGACATCTGAGAGGAGAGTTTGAGAATATAGAATGAGAAGAACAGGGGCCTGGGAGTGAAACTTCGTAAATTTCATATCCAAGGATTGGCAAAGGAAACCGAGCAGGCCGGGCCAACAACAGAGGAGAACAGCCAGGAGCATGTATGTCCTAGAGCAGCCGGAAATGTTACAGGAAATGCAGGCCCCTCTCCATTCTTTAGAGCAAGATTGGCAAACTTTTCCTGTAAAGGGCCAGAGGAATATTTTTCAGCTTTCCAGGTTGTATGGTTTTGGTCGCTGCTACCCAACTATGCCGTTGGGCGGGAGAGCAGACTTAGACAATGCAAACATGAGCGAGTGTGGCTGTGTTCCAATAATACTTCATTTACAAAAACAGGCATGAGCCAGATTTTGCCCACGGGGAGTAGTTGGCTGACCCTTGTTGTAGTATAACACTCCTAGCCTCCCCTTCCTTATTCCTCTGGAGGGGAGGCCTTGGGACTGATGGGATGTTCTACTGGAGAACACAGGTCATCTCCTCCCTGGGGGGCTCTGCCTTAGTACAGGAGGCTCCGTGGTGCCGGAAGTCATGGGGGGCAGGACTTGTAGGGGAGGCCTAAAGCTGTTCAGTACTGCCAGTAACAGATCTACCGTCAGCCTGATTGTGGTTGAGGTATCAGCAGGTCCCCTGGGCTATGAGCACTGACCATGGTCTGCAAACCTCATTTTATCAGAAGTGAAAGTGATGCTGTGACTCCATCTGCATGACACTTATATCCTATCTCATTGCTCCAAACTGGGGCAGGGAGGACCAGGTCCATCAGCTTCCTCCCTGGCCAACACCACAGTAAAGGAAGTGTCTATTTGTTAGTTCAGCAGTGGTTTTGGTTGGATTTCTTTGTGTTGGTAATTTACTGTCCTTCAGGCAACCTCAGAAATAGTGTAGCCATGGTAGAGTCCAGTAGCATCTATTATTCTCTCTCCTGCTGAAGGAAGACACATGGCGGCCTTGTTGCTAAGTAATACATGTAACACATGTTAATGTAAATGGTAGTTGGAGACATGACCTTGAAGCCTTTAGAGATTCTACGGGGTGGGGGTGGAGGCTGAGTTCCCTCTCACTCTGTCTCACTTTAGATGTCCACCCTCACTCACACACAGCACTGGGTTTGCACCCGTTACCCAAGTACTACATATTCTTTGTTATTATTATTATGAGAAAATACAGACAATCAAAGAAGGAGGAAATAAAAACCACCTCTAATCCTCACCCAGAGACAGGCATGTATTTCTCCAGATGCAAAAAATGAGATCATAGTGTCCATGTTGTTCTGTCCCCTACTTTTGGCATTTAAAACATAATAAATATCCTTCCATGTTCCAGAGCAGAATAGACACCATGATTTGTGTTAGCGACACGATTCGTTTACCAGTCCTCTGTTACTGGCCATTTAGCTTGTTTCCACGTTTTCCCAGTAAAAGCAATGCTACAGTGTACATCCTTATAGCTCGTTGTGGGAGCACATCCTGAATTAGTTACTTAAGCTAAATCCCAAAGAGACAAGCATGACTGCAGAAGACTTCATCCTTCTAAGGAGACCTTGACGTGAAGTCAGTGTCTCCACAGGGGAGGAACAGGTTTTGTCTATGCTTAGATGTCAGTGCCCGAGATCCCTCAGATAGCTGCTGTGGGCTGGGGAGGTGGGGCCTGAAACACCTCCCACCCGCTAGGAGATCACAGTAGGGGAAGTCTCTGCCTACGCCCTACTCTCCTGTCTCCCCTGGGAGGATGGACCCTGTCGGTACTCAATGGAGAAATCAGAGAAATGAAGAGATTGGAAGCCTGGATGAATCCCAGCCATTTGGAAGAAGATGAGCTGAGAACACCCCAAATATTCCCTCTCCCTGCATTGGGAGAAGTGGGAGACTATGAGGCTTTCTCCCCTTTCTTCCATATCTTAAACTCTGTCATCAGGGCTTGGAGAGGGTCCATTCAGGCCGGTAATGACTTCTTAAGGTGGGGATGCTCGGCTATTCAGAATTAATAGGAACAGGAGCCAGAGGAGAAGGGCAGGAACCTGGTTCTAGGCTTTGGAGAGGAAGGAGATAGACCCCGATATTTCTTGCTGGACTAATGGGCCCAACTCAGCAGGTCGGGAAAGAGGGAGACAGGGTAGAAGCCTGGGAAGGAATGAGGGACGTGCACTTTGCTTCCTTGTTATTCTTTCAGACTTGAGCAGAGGTGGCAAGTGGGCTGCAGCACCCACAGCAGAGTGGAGGGATCCCTGAAAAGGGGGCAGCTCTCCCAAAAACTCTGCATCATTTAAGAAGCTCCTACAGTGGTTCTGAGCCCCACTACACATCCACATCACAGTCGGCAGATTTGAGACACAGGTGTTTAGACCCCAGAGTTTGACTTAGGTAGGTCTTGGTAAGATTTTATAATAAAAGGGTGAAGACCACTGATAATTGCTTTGGATGGTGTAAAGGGAAGACTGGGCTCTGGAACCGACTGATCAATCCAGGGGGTGGGATAATCGAAGTAAAAATGGACAATAGCACGTACCTCTCAACGGTGGTGACCACACAGTAGATACTCAAATAATGGCAGCTCAACATGATGAAGATTAATTATTTGCATGGCTGCAAGAAGAAAATATAAATCGTAACAGAACAACAGGCAATGGGTGAATACGGAACAGTCACTACTGCTTGTCAAGATTGACCTAAGAGTCTTGGCATCAAAAAGAACTGAAACTGTTTTGCACCAAAAAAAAGGTAAGAGGCTAGTCTGAAATTTTGGCACTGGCGGCCAGAATTCTTATTTGCACCAGTGCACTGTGCAAATTATTTAAGGATTGAGTGGCCGTTTAGTTTTATCTTCCCTTCCTAGTCTGCTGTTAGATTGGAGTGCTGGGATCCACTTTATGTTAAGGATTATCTCCCTGGAGGGAACGTAATCTTCTATTATTATGTCTTGTAGGTGGAGGCCAACTGCCTTCCCACAGTCTAAATCTGAGTCCAGCTCTCCCTACTGTTCCATTTTGTAACAGCCATTGGCCAAGGGGAAGAATGAACGATTCCAAGAGAGGCTTAAAGCCTTGAGTTTAAATTGAATAGGTGTTTCCTCCTGCAGGTATAGGATGATCTCTGTCTAATTTACAAGGAGGCTGCTCCAATTCCAAGTAAGGTCTAAGTCAGGTCTTCGCATCATGGCTTTTACAGGCTCCTGAAAAGTTGAGTGCATACCAATGGGTCCATAGGAGCTCAAGCATTTTTCCTCCCTAAGACACTTTATACTTCAAGATTCTGCTCTCTTGACTTTTTAATTGATCTCCACTTGGCACTTCATGCTCCAAACACGTCAGCTGGAAGGTTCTTTGTCCCCTTCCTCAGGAATAAATGACGTGTGGGGAAACTTTTAGATGCACCAGAGGAGCCCCAGTGAAAAGAGGCCAGCTCTGAGACCTTCTGCAAAACAATCGCCCTTTGAGTACAGGGCTGCTCAGCCCGCCCAAATCTGGCTGCTTTGTAAGTTTGGGTTTCACGTGTTAGAGTCTCTTAAAATAGGACTCACTGCTGAACCTTCATCAGGCCCCGAGATAAAGCCTTGAGCTGGGTCTTCAGGGAGCAGTGAGAGCCAGTTAGCATGTGGTGGTGACGGTCACAGCCTCACGCAGGGCTCTAAATCACAGCTAAAACCCCAGAGCTAAAAGCATCACCCCTCTCTGGCACTTTCAATTTAAAAGCCATGCTATATTTTTGTTTCCAATTATAGAAGGAGAAAAATAAAAGCATCTGGAACTCATTACTGCCCCTTTATTCCACGCCATAACTTTAAGAAAGCAAAATAAGCTCTCTCTAAAATGCACAGGAAAAGAGAGGAAGCAATGACTCCAGAGCTAAGCCCTCACACCCCAGACCCCCTCCCATGAGTACTTCTGTGGCCATATTGCAGACACATGGAGCGTGGGGTTTATGACGGAAATCTTGACAGCTCGCCGGCTCCTGCAGTCAGGGAGCTCCAGGGACTCTGTAAGTCACCCGGCTGCTCAGGCCACTGGCTCCCTCTGTCTGGCCATTCCTAATGTGCAACGCTTGAGCCCAGCCCAAGAACCCAAGCCCAACGAGGTCAGGCCTCCTCCCAAAACATCTACGTAGATTGCAAGGATCCTGCTTCCAGGAATGCAAGATCCCAGTGGATGTTAGGAAGAATCCTGCTTGCAGAGAAGGCAGGCTGCTGTCACTTTTCATGCCACACAGAAGGAGATCAACGCGTGACCTCCTGTGGTCTCAGGACCCAAAGCGGAACTCCTAGGCATGCCACACAAGGCCCTTCCTGGTCTGCTCCTTGTCACTACTCTGGATTCGCTATTGTCATTCTCCCTGAGTACCCTATCCTCCACCAGAGGATCATTTATTTCTCTAAACACACCATGAACATTCATGTCTTTGGCCAAGCAGCACCCCCATCTTCAAAGCCCTTCCTCCACCCATGTCTGTGCTTCTCCCCAGTTCACGTGGTGCCTCCATTAAAATGCACTCAAAATAGTTACTGACCTCTAACTCCACACTCCCTGCCATGTCCGAGTTGGGGCTCAGAACACAACACCCCAAATACGGCACCTTGGAAGCTGAGAAAACAGCAGAAGCAGAAAGGTCATTCTGTGACCTTCTCCTGCCTTTCTGTGTGGGGGCTAGCCGTAAAAGAATTCTCTGACCTACCTCGCCTGAAAGCAGGTCATAAGACTCTCCTGTGACAGGTGTCCTGCCCTATGCCTGGGGAAAAGGAAAGCTGCACAGACAGGCCAAGAAGAAGCTGAACAAACAGGCCTTGCTAAGTTCCCGCCAGTTCATTACCATTAGGTCAGCCCTGCTTTGTTTAATCATACTTCTGCATGACTGCCTGTTCTTTGTTAAACCTGAGCATAAAAATACAGTTTTCTTTGGGTCTTTGGTTCTTCATTTCTGAAGGCTCTTGTGCCACATAAAACTCTGATTTAATAAATTCATTATGCTTTTCTGTTGTTAATCTGTCTTCTGTTATAGGGGTGTCAGCCAAGGACCTCGCAGTGAGTGAGGAAAAGATATTACCTTCTCTCCCCTGCAGTAGACACTAGGTCTGTGCAGAGAAAAAGATGAGGTCCCTGCCCTCGAGGAACTTAGAGGGGAGACCTCATTCAGTCTGGTTTATTTTTAGCCGGTGTCTATAATATATCTGGCACTGCAGGGGTTTACTGGTTCCCTATGGCTGCCTTAACACATTATCACAAACTTACTGGCTCAAAACAACACAAACTTATTATTTTAGTGTTCTGTAGTCCAGCATGGGTCTAGTTAGGCTAAAATCAAGATATCAGCAGGCTTTCCTGACTTCCTGGAGACGCTAGGAGAGAGTTGGTTTCCTAGCCTTTTCCAGCTTCCAGAAGCCATATGTTTTCCTGGTCTCGTGCCCCATCCTCCATCATTAAAGCCAGAACAGCAGTGGGGTCCTTCTCACACCACGTCACCCTGACTCTCGTCTGCCCCCCTCTCCTATAATACTTCTAAGAACCCAGTGATTACATGCGGCCCACCCGGATGATCCAGCACAATCTCTTTATCATAGTCCAGCTGATTAGCCACTTTAACTCCACCTGCAAACTTAATTCCTCTTTGCCATGTAGTGTAACATGTTCCAGAGACAGGACGTGGACATCCTTGTGGGCTGTGTTATTCCGCCCACCACAGAGGATATGACAGTAAAGGGGACACTGTCATTCCCCTCAAGGAGACATTTCTGCAAAGCCTTCCTTAGAAACACAAGCAGGATTAATAACTCCTCTTATATAGTCCCATTACGCATTTTGCATTTTATAAACGCCTCTTTTATAACATTTAACATGCTGCAAGCAGTGTTTGCCAGAGCGCCGGACATGGAATACTTGCTCTTTTGCATTTAGTCATTTTGCATTTTAATAATTATGTATTCATTTTAATGTGATTGAAAAGCATAAGTAGCATATCCAATCTGTGATAGAATCTTTCCTTTTAAATTAAATTGATTTAAGCTTTTGAAGAGTGAGACTTCAATAAAACATGAATTGGCAGTACATGTAGCATAGGCCAGGGCCAAAAAGCATGTGAAGGTGGCACTTGAATGACTGCAATATAGGAAAAACTCTCCCCAAGTTAGTGTTTCCCAGAGAAACTCTGAGTTCCACAAGGGCAAGGATCTGTCCATCTTCTCATTACTGTATCCCAGCAAAGTACCCAGCACAAAATAGGTGCTCAGTAAATATTTGTTGACTCTACAAATAAGGGATTCAATGCCTGACTTCTCTGTTGCCCTCACCCCTTGAGGGCAGGGACTGTGCTTATTAACCATGGTCTAACTAGAATAGACACTTACTCTGTATACGGATTCATCTTTCCTGCCTGCAATGCTTCTGCTAAAGCCATCATCTCTAGACTCACATGGCACCTTCCTTAGTGTGACGGTATTCCACGTAGCATTGCTGCTGCCAGGAGAGCTCATGTTATAGCATACAAAGTGCCCCAATGGGCTCATGCTCATGGAATGCCCCAGTCTAACAATCACCCTAACGCAGCGGGGCTGGTAGAATGATGGGATAGCCTTTTGAAGACTCAGTTGTAGTGCCAGCCAGGTGGCAGCATTTATGGAGCTTCAAAATGTGATACTTGCTCTAACTCAATATACGGCAACGTATCTCTCAGTGCCCAAATTTAGATGTCTGGGAATCAAGGGGTGGAAAGGGAATGGTTTCTCTTACTATTACCTTAATAATTCACAAGCAAAGTTTTTGCTTCTTGTCCCCATCATTTAAGGTTCTGCTAGTCTAGAGCTCTTTGCTTCTATCAGGGGACACCACAATGGTTCTATTAAGCCAGAAGCTGAGACTGCCACCGGGCTACTTTAGGCTCCTCATGCCAATGAACCAACGGGAAAAGAAGGAGGCCACTGCACCGGCTGGGGCGATTGATCCTGACGGCTACTACACGTGAAGGCCGGGGAGAGCCTCCGGGGCACCTCTTAGTACTCACATGTCCTCTGATAAAAGTCAACGGGAAACTACAATGATCAGTACACACAGGACTGCCAATGACACATGGCTTTCAGGAATGACGGTTTGGTCACCCCACCAGGCAGAGAAACATGACCACCTGAGGTGCTTGCTAAGAACAAAGAGAATACGGATTGGGCAGGGGAAGAAGTAAGTGATAAACACCAACTATAACCACATGGCCAGTTGAAGATGTGAGGACTGTTGGTATTATTAGTATTTCCAAAGGGGGACTCAGCAAGAAGAGAAACGAGCAAACATGGATGAGAGGAGACGTTGTGTATCCTCTTTTGGGGAGAGGATTACAGGTTTTTGGTTGTACAGAGATAGTTGTGCATCATATTAAATAGAAGCATTGTATTTCTATTGTTGTTATTTGGGGGTAATGGTTAAAAGAGGTGTGTTTGGATGCCGGGTTGATAAAGTGTCGACTGTGCTGGATGGTTCTGTTGACAACTAGGTTAAGTTGGAAATTTTATTTCCAGAATCTTCTTCCTTGTATGCTTCTGGGTTAAAATTGGCCAAAAGGGGAACTTGCAAAAGATTTGGAAGACAGAAGTGAAGCAGCAGCCCTGATTCTGAAGGGCATGGCGCTTAGATACAGAAGCAGTGACGTGGAGGTGCCAGTGGGCCCAGCTGGCCCTGCTCTCCCTGCTCCACATCCAGCGTGTCCTCCCTGTGGAGCCCACTGACCAGCGGGGCCCCAGGGCCACCACTGGACTCTTGGTGGCAGACTCACGGAGTGGCAGCTGTGCTCCGGCAGCAGCTTCCCATGGACACTTCTGCAAGCTCCATTTGATGGTCCCACTGTCGTGGCTGGATGTACCTGGTCTCTAAGAGTTTGCCAAAAAGCTCCAACTTGTCCACAGCACCAGTGTTTCAGGAAGACCGGTTAGTGACTTTAGCTCTGACCCTCTTCCTCTCCTGAGCAGGCCTTCACCACCCCAGTTCCTCCCACCATTGTGCAAGGCCTGATTCCTGACCTAAATCCATAACATTCGTAATTCCCAGTGGCTCCGCTTCCCTGGATGCACTTCAACTTATGTACCAGGAGGGGAAATGGCAGGTGTTGTATTCGGGTTCTCCAGAGAAACAGAACTACTATGATACATATATGTATGAGAGAGATTTATTTTTATATATGAGAGATATATATATAAGAGAGAGAGATTCATTATGGGAATTGGCTCCTGCAATTATGGAGGCTGAGAAGTCCCACAGTCTACCACATACAGCTGGAGAAACAGAAAAGCCAATGGCATAGTTCAGTCCAAGCCCAGAGGTCTGAGAACTGGGCCAGCGGCAGGGCCGGGGGAAGCCTGTAGTGTAAGTCCCAGAGTCCGAAGGCTGGAGAATCAGAAGCATCAAAGTCTGAGGGTAGGAGAAGATGGTGTCTCAGCTCGAGGAGAGAGAGAATTCTCCCTTCTTCTACCTCTTGGTTCCATTCAGGCCCTCAGTGGACTAAATAACGCCTGCCCACATGGGTGAGGGCGCACCTCCTTCACTCAGTCCACTGATGCAAATGTTTCTGATCTCTTTCAGAAACACCCTCCCAGACACACCCAGAAAGAATGTTTTACCAGCTATCCGGGCGTCCTCCCTTAGCTCAGTTGAATTGACACAAAGTTAACCATCACAGGTGGAGAATCTCACATTTGTGCTGGATACATTATTTCTGCTTAGCTTCCATTGGCTAAAGCAGATCCCATGGCCACACCTAACTTCAAATACGGCAGAGAAAGGCAATCCTAACACGTGCCTACAAGGAACTTGAACCAGAATGTTTGTGAACATGACTACCATATGTAAGATAATAACTAAATGATCAGTAGATATGTGGCAATGTAGATACATACATAGATGTGAGATTTGAAATATTTATGAAGGTCAGAAGAAATCAGTGAAGAGGAAAATAAACTGTTATTCATTAAGTCTCATGCACGAAACTTGTATTAAATCATTTACAAGCTACTCATTAGACCTCAAAACCTCCCTACAGAATCAGTTTTCTTATTCCCATTTTACACAATACAAACTCTGTGAGATCAGGACTGTGTCTTTTTTTTTTAATGGACTGTAATTTTTTAGAGTCGTTTTAGATGTACAGGATAATTAAGAAGACAGTAAAGAGAGTTGACATAAACACCCCATCACATACATACACACACACACACACATACACACAACTTCCTCTATTGTTGACATCTTACATTATTAGTATGGTACATTTGTTATAATTAATTAATTGATGCTGATACACTATTATCAAAGTTCATATTTTAGTTAGATTTCCTTGGTTTTTATCTACTGTCCTCTCTCTGATCAAGAAGCCCATCTGGGATATCAAATTATATTTAGTTGTCATATATTCTTAGGCTCCTCTTCGAGGCTGTTTCTCAGACTCTCCTGTTTTTGATGACCTTGACAGTGTTGAGGAGAACTGGTTTGGTGTTTTATAGAATGTTCCTCAGCTGAGATTTGACAGATGTTTTTCTAATATTAGACTGGAGTTATAGGTTTTGGGGGATAGGAAAGTATTTAGTTATGCAAAACAGGGCTGCACTCAGAAGTTTTTTAATAGACCGTTTTTTAGTAAATGAATGCTTACCAGTAAGAAAATGGGTTCAGAAAGTTTAAGAAATGTGTTTAAGATACGCTGCTAGTCAGAAGCAAAACTAGGATCAGAACCCAGGACTCTCTGACTCAGAAACTTTTCCACTTTCCAATACATTATATTAGCCTCACAATAATTACAATGACACATTCCAGATACTGCCCTAGGGACTTAATATACATTGTTCCTACTTCTCTTAACCACACTACAAGGAATGCACTATTTTCCTATTTTGCTGCTTGGAGGTATCTGGGGGCTTCTTCAAGGCTACACAGTGAAGAAGGAGCTTAGGGTTTAAACCAACTGCAGCTGCCTCTAGAGTTTCTGTCCGTCCCATTACCATTGCAGTGACTTTTCAAAGATGATCACGTGATTCTCCCTTCTTAAAACTCTCCAAAGCCTCTCCCAGCACTGCCGATGAGACTCAGTCTGCTCTATGCATCCCTACTTCCCACTTTCCTACCTGCACCTTGTGTTCCAGGCACAGTGAGCCCCTGGCAGTTCCTCTAATGGGCACTGCTTCATGTGTCTTTGTATATGCAGTCATCATACTATTTCACCCATCAGTTCCAACTCCTAACTCTACAAAACAAACCTTCTCTGATGCATCCAAGCAGACTTCATTCTCCCTACTCTGTGTTCATAGGACATGCCTCTACTATTGTGCTGATCATACCATAGTGACATGAATTTATAGCTTCGATTCTCTAGCCAGACATAGAACTCCTCTGGGCAAGGATCCTTTCTCATTCATCTTAATATCTGCCATACCTAGTACAGTGCCTGGCACATCACCAGGATTCAGTAATGAATGAATGAACAAATAAATGAAAAAATATGGAAGAGAATGTAATAATCTTCCACACAGGGACACAGAGCTCCTGAAAATGAACTGACTGCTGCCCCCACACTCCCTTCTCCAAGGCCAGGGGCATATGGCCAAGCTCTCCAGGAGTTTTCCATCTTGTTACTAAATGCATCCTGTTGGATCCATGGGTGAGTAACATCAGGGACCTGGGAGTGCAGAATTGGCTTCATCTCAGCATCTAAGTGAGTTAATGAGCCAGAAATCCAGCCGAGCCTCTTCTGTCATTTTGTAAAAAAAAAAAAAAAAAGGAAAGGAAAGAAAGAAATACCAGGAAAAGTCTCATCATAACCTACCTGAAAGGCCAAATATCTATTCCACAAAGACATTTTCATCAGCAATGTATAAAAGAATGAGATGCATGGTTTAACCCCCTTCCCCTTCCCTTTTGCTGTCCCTGTGCAATTCAAAGGGGGAGTGGAAACCTGGCAGTTAACCAATTAACTTGATTGAAATAAACAGCCAAATTAGATAATTAATGATCATGTTTGCCAAATTTCTTTTTCACTTTTTTGCTGGGTAGATACAGCCCTGTGGCTACAGATACACTTACAAGCAAATTGTCCAATTCTCCTGGTAAGACCGGCTATGTCTTGAACCTTACATCTTCCATTACCCATTCTAGTTCTTTTCTATCATTTTAGAAAACAATTAGAAAAAGAGGAATGTTCGCAGGGCTAGGAGACTAACCTCAGACCTGGTTCTAGAAGGAATCTGGGGGCCTCAAGTTTGGCAGGTCAACCCAGGCCAAGGTTAAGACATGGAATTTCCTTTCTATGCCAGCAACCAAACCGTGACTATTCTATTCACCCTTTGTCAGAGGAGCCAAGAGAAGAGGAGGTCCCCTTCTGCGAGTCACACACCAGATGTGACTTGTTGAAGAATTGAAACCCTTCCTCTCTGGATTGATCCCTCCTGCCATTTTGCATGACTGGGAAAAGCTACATCTATTGGTTTCCCAAGGTTCTTTTTGGGCACTACAGGATTCATAAAAAATTAAGTGGCTGAGCATTTCTAGATCAAAAAACATTGCTAGATTAAAAGTTAGAGTCTAAAGGAAGCAGTCTTTTGTAATGGAGGTAACACGGTGGTCAACAAGGTAAGGGGTATAAAGTGTCCCACACAGATTTTAATCAAGTGCTGGGTGGCTGGGAGATGGAGGACGGAGAGAATGCAGAGCTAGTATCGGTGTAGCCAGTCCACACTGTAGCAACACTCAATTACTGGTATACTGGAGTATTTAGGAATTCTCAAACCTTTCAAGAAACACTTTCAATGATCATATATCTACCATACAGTACATTGGGCCCTTATGGGACTTTATGCATTTAAAAAATATCTTTTTAGTGAGCACCTACTTTATGCTAAGTGCTATTCTACAGACACAATGGTGAACACAGCAAATAACTCACAATCTTGTTAACAGGCATCATTGCCTGCTTACTCGTGCAAAGCTGATATTAAAATCCCATCTCAGTCAGCCCTGCCCACTTCAAGGTCTGCAAAGCAGACAGAGATGCTAGGATTAGAACTAAATGCAGAAAACAGATCAGTGGTTGCCAAGGAGCAGAGAGCAGGGTGGGCAGCTACAAAAGAGATGCACAGGGCAATTTTTAGGTGGGTCCAGCATTCCGTATGGTACTGTGGTGGTGGGTACATGATTCTATGCACTTACCAAATGCCATAGAATTGTAGTTCACAAAGAGTGAGCTTGAATGTAGGCAAAATTTTTAAAAATCTAACACAGGAACACTCATACACTGTTGGTGGGACTGTAAACTAGTACAACCCCTGAGGAAAGCAATATGGAGATTCCTTAAACAGATTCAAGTAGACCTTCCATACGATCCAGCAATCCCATTATTGGGCATCTACCCAGAAGAACAAAAGTCATTCAATAATAAAGATACTTGCAC
>CM052436.1:9758111-9796610 GCA_028533085.1 Varecia variegata | reverse complement strand
CACTGCTGGTGGGACTGCAAACTAGTGCAACCTCTGTGGAAAGCAATATGGAGATTCCTCAAAGAGATACAAGTAGAACTACCATTTGATCCAGCAATCCCATTACTGGGCATCTACCCAAAAGAACAAAAGACATTTTATATAAAAGACATCTGTACTCAAATGTTTATAGCAGCACAATTCACAATTGCAAAGATGTGGAAACAACCCAAGTGCCCATCAATACATGAGTGGATTAATAAAATGTGGTATGTGTATACCATGGAGTACTATTCAGTTATAAGAAACAATGGTGATATAGCATCTCTCGTATTATCCTGGATAGAGCTGGAACCCATTCTACTAAGTGAAGTATCCCCAAGAATGGAAAAATAAGCACCACATGTGCTCACCATCAAATTGGTTTCACTGATCATCACCTAAGAGCACATTTAGGAATAACATCAATTGGGAGTCGGGCAGATGTGGTGGGGGGAGGGGATGGGTGTATACGTACATAAGGAGTATAATGCACACTATCTAGGGGATGGACACACTTGAAGCTCTGACTTGGGGGGGAGGGGGAGCAAGGGCAATATACGTAACCTAAACTTTTGTACCCCTATAATATGCTGCAATAAAAAAAAATAAAAATAAAAAAAATAAAATAAAATACAGCCCATCCTTTCAAGGCCAAAGTTGACAGGTCAGAAGATGAGACCCTCACATAATAAATCTCAATGATAAGATACGAACTCTCTGGAGAATAAGCATAAAGTGCTATGGGGTCAGAGATGAGGAGGTAATTCCTTCTTCCTTAGAGGAACTGAGGAAGAAGTTGTCCAGAACTGGAAAGTGCCTGACGTTTGACCCTATTTGCCAGCTAACAGGCTAGCCAGCATTATGGACTGAATGTTCGTGTCCCCCAAAGTTTGTGTATTGAAGCCCTAACCCTCAATGTGATGGTATTTGGAGGTGGGGCATTGGGAGGTAATTAGGTTTCAATGAGGTGGGGCGGGAGCCTTGATGGGATTAGTGTCCTTATTAAAAGTGACCAGAGAGTTTTCTCTGTTCTCTCTCTCTCTCTTTCTTCCTGCTTCTCTCTCTCTCTCTCTCTCTTTCTCTCTCTCCCTACGCACACACACACCATGTGAGGACACAGCAATAAGTTAGCCATCTGCAAGCCAGGAAGAGAGCTCTCACCAGAAACCCACCATGCTGGCACCTTGATCTTGGACTTCTAGACTCCAGAACTGTGACAAACAAATATCTGTTGTTTAAGCCACTCGGTATCTGGTATTTTGTTATAGCAGCCCAAGCTGAAGACAGCAGGCCACAGTTTTGTGGATGCTGGCAGAAGACACAAAACACCCAGCCAGAGACAAAGGACTTTATTACTCACAGCAACCAGAGTGTCAGCTTTTGTGCAGGTTCTCCAAGCTCAGTTCTCAGATACAATACCTGCACACACAGAAAGTTACATTGCAGGAGAGGAACCCTGCACTCAGGGAACCCAATTCTTTTCTAGTGGGCAGTAAACATGCCTGTGCTTTGTTCTGGAGAAAGACACTATCTTCCAAGGCAGTTCATTAGACAAACATCCTTGAAAAGAGAGTGTGGAGCAAGTCAGTGAGTGCCTCTGATCACAGATGTGCAAAAACACAGAAGATTCATGGAGAATTGTCTCTCAGCAGCAGCCACCAAACCAATGAATGTCAGTTTCCCATCAAAAGATTTTGTAAAGGCCAAGAAGCATTCAAAGATGGAAGCAGAAATCTTCTCAAGGTTGCATTTCTCTGTGGTTGGCTATATATAGGATCCCCTTAAAAAACAATCCACAGGGCCACTTCTGGATAAACTCCCCCAGCTGCATCCTCATGGAAGAGTAGAAGGAGCCATGGAAAAACAAGCTGTGTGCAGACAGCCACTGTGGCTGCATGTGCAGGAGCATCAGAAGTGAGACAGGAAGAGATACTCAAGGCCCTTCACAATCTGGTCCTTGCCCAACTCCCAGACTTGTGTCTGGAAACTCCTTGCCCTTTGCTTTATAATCTATCATGGTCTTGGTTCCACACCTTGCTCTTTCTCTCACTCCTTTGTTTTTTATCATGCAGTTCTCTGTCTTTCCCACCCCAAAACTCAGTTCACTTGACTCACCCCTCATCCTTTAAGACCTGGCTCAAATACTGTCACCTGCAGACAGCCCTCCTAGGTCATCCCAGGCTGGGTTTTGTGCCTTTCTTTGTGCTTCCTGCAACCTACTGTGTCCACTTCTGTCACTGCAATTCCACACCGTTCTCAGTTATCTGTATGTATTTTTCTCCCCACTGGACTCTTGGATCCCTGGAGCAATGTCTTTTCCTCTCTGTGTTCCCATCCCAGCCCCCAGCCCCGAGCAGTTACCCAGCAAATATTCACCAAACGAATGACCCTCACTTTCTCTTCCACCCTGCCCTGGACATCGTGAGTCTGAGTCTACAAAGGGCTAAAGATCCATTAGCAGATGTGAAAATTACAGGAGAACTCAACCACATGCCACAGAAAACACAGTTATTTGCAAATAACCCCCAAAGAGTCATGAGATAGTGAAATCTAGTTATTTTTATCCACTGTTATTCTTTTATTATTTCTGCTTTCGTCCTCTCCTGAAATGCAATTGGCAGATGTATATCATCTCTCTCTTTTTCTCTCTCTCTCAGAACAGTATTGCATAACCCCTCGGTAGCTTAAAAGTGCCACCCACCTCTGCTCTACAAAGAAAAATGAGAAATGGAAAATGCTCAATTATCAGATGGTTCCAAACCTTTGTTTTTGTTTTGAGAGCTGGTGATGAGCATTGCTGATAGACACCCCTAAAAATCTGATGAAATACACAGACCTAGACCTTCTCCCCCCAAAGTTTATATGCCCATCCACACACAGAATTTCGCAGACAATTGCAGGGAGTTGATAGGAACCCATGGTCCCCAGTTATAAAAAACAAATTTAAGAAAAACGCTAAACAAGGCACCCACATTATATCCCTTCACTTGAATTTTTCTAGGTCCTGAGCTTCCGTGGTGACGGAGCGCACTGTCTCAGAAAAGGCTCAGGTCCTGCAGCTCCTGTCAAGTGAGCCAGCCATGGGATGTGACAAAGGGAACCAAGGAGCAGATGGCGTGTGACTGTTTGATGACTTTGGCCTCACTGCGTGTGGGTGACAAATAGGCAGAGAAGCGATGAAAATAGTTTTCAGTAATCTTTAGATCGGGAAAGTCTGCATTCATTAATTCTACCTCCTCCAGCTCCCTGACAGTTCGATGTCCCTCTGCCACTGCCAGTTGTGTTGAACCTGCAGACTGGACTCAGGTGTGCCATAGGTACGTTCCCCACGTGTGCCCCCATCCTGTGAGGTCTGTATGTTTCCCTGAGAGCAAAACAGAAGATGTGTTGAAGAAGGAGCCAGGCGGGTTACATTTTGCATGTGTAATCAGAGTTCAGCCCATCAGGCTATATCCGCTCTTGAGAGCAGGAACCATTTGTTGTTCGTGGCTGCACTTCCAGCACCTGGCGTATAATAAGTGCTCCACAAGTAAGTGCCCAGTGAATAAATGCATGAATGGACCTTTATAACCTAAAGTTACACCATAAATTTCTGGTGCCCCCACAATATCTTTTCTTTACGAAGGTGCAGAAATTTCCTATAACCCACAGCTCAAAATCCACCTCAAATTTTCCGCATAAAATTCATGCTCCTGCCCTTCCTTCACCCATGCTCTTTCTCCCTCCATCTCAGGGGACACAAATGTTTGGAGACCAGAGCAGAAGGAAACCCATCAGAAGGAAGTGAGGCTACCGCACCAAATGCTGCTGCATCAATCTTAGTGCGGACAGGATCGAGGTTATATGCTGCTTTCTGGGTTCAGCGGACTCCTGTACCCAGCCCCACCTGACTCACTACCCCTGTGGAGTCCCCTCTGTTCCGATAGACAGCCCCAGGACAGGATGAGCAGCCTTGCACCTGCCCTGCAGGCACTTGGGCAGAGGCAGTCACAGTGACCGCACACCAAGCCCTGCAACCCGGCTGCAGGACAGCAGCCCCACCGCAACCCTGCCCTAAGGTCTCCCCTCTGCTCGGGAATAATTTCACTCAGGTCTCCCTCCTTCCCATCTGTCCCTCCCCACTCCAGGAGCTTGGCCAATTCTGCTGCGGGGCCCCCCAGGCCACCAAAGCTACACTGAAGTTGTGGGTGGGGAGGAGAAAGGCTGGACCCCTCTTCAACTCTGTAACCTGGTTGAGCAAAGTCATATGTGGTCTCACGTGGCATCATCTCCCTCCCCCTCTTGCCCTGGCCCCACCCCATAAGCAGAGTCCCACTGTCCCTTAGTGGGGCATGGGGGGTGTGGTGGGGATGTCAACACTCCCCCCAACTCAGGTGCCTCCAAACTCCTCCTTCCTCTTTTAGTCCAAATATGCAAGCTCTGCTGAATGACCCACTCACGGGAGCAGCCCCTTGCAAGGTGGAGCAGTCACCTACTGGGCCACCCAAGACACTCTGGAAGTCTTCAGAAGGGCTGCTCCTGGGGACTGGTGAGGAGCCACCAAGTAGACAACTGTGTCCCCAGCTTTAGGTTGACCTCTAGCCCCGTCTCCTGTGTGCCTGATTAAGTGAGATTAAAATCAACATCAAAGGCTGCCTCTGGGCACATCAGAAAATAAAAAGGATCAACACTTTCCTTTCTTGATAGTGAAAAATGAGGGAAGACAGCAAAGGTCCCATGCCCAGAATCTGTCTCGCACTTTTGTTTTGTTTCATTTTAACAGGAGCTGAAGCATTCCCCTCGCCACCTCTGCCCCAAGCCACCACCAGGGACAGTCAGCATAGTAGGAGGAAAGGGCATGACAGGGCCAGGCCCGGGGCTCCATGTGCTGTTTCCAAGTCCAGTCCCCAACAGTAAGGAGAAAAGGTCTCCCTGATCCTGAAGAGGTCATGGGCAAAGTTCCATGCTAGTGGGGACTTCCGGCCATGGCAGATTCGAATTAGAAACTCGCAACTAGATCCCAAGAAGTGAGAAACTCATGTGTTGTCCCAAAGAGAAATTGTCTTGTTCCATTTTACCAAAGTTCAAGCAACTTGTTCTTGACACGATAAACTGATCTTAGAAAATAAGTGGATGACAGATGACAATATTGATAAGTAGAGAGATATCCAATCAAGCTGGAACCATAACAAGCTCTGGAGTCACATGAATAGCTTCAAGAACGTAAATCTATAGAAAGAAACGCCCTCAGTCAGGAGCCACCCTCTTTCTCTAAGAAACGTGCATTATTTATGAGGGCCACGCTTTTAGCTGTAACCTGTTAAACTGTTCCTTTTGTTGAGGCAGCATATTTTTCACTGCTTTGGTTTTATTTTATTTTTCTGATAATTTAGCATGTGCCTCTGCAAATGGCCAAGAAACAAACTAAGAAAGATTCGGTGACAATTTTACTATAAAACTCTGAATGGCTTCTCAATGTTGGCTCTATAGATACTTGGGGTCTGCTAATGCTTTGTTGTAGGGGCTGTCCTGTGTGGTGTAGGATGTTTAGAATATCCTCACCTGTACCCGCTAGATGCCAGTAGCACCTCCTTGCCAGCTGTGACCACCAAAAATGTCTCCAAATGTTGCCTGGGGGCCAAATCGCCCCCAGTTGAGCACCACTGTTCTGAAATGATGAGGCTACGGTCACAGGGACTCTCAGTTGCCCAAACTAAAATTTGCACATAGGTATTTTTAAACTCTCCGGAATTTGGGGGAGCCACATCTGTGCCTCCTTGTGCAAGTCCCCGAACCTGTGTAGCAAATAGGAAAACGACAGACTGCCTTCATGAGTAAGTTCCTCTGTGAGGCCAGAGGAAAGGAATCAAGAAGAGGGAAGCTTCCAGGAAAATAAAAAATCAAAATGTATATACTTGTTCATCCAAAATGGTCAGTGAAGAACAAATCCCAACCTTGAGTCACTTAAGGTCTACAGGCTTCTGTTTTCTACCCTGTTTTCTATCCATCGTCTGTGCTATGTTGCTTCTCCTCCACCAAGACTCTAGGGACACATAAATGTCCTAAGGACAAATCCTACATTGAAAGTACTTGATTCATCTGCCCACAGCCAAAGTTTGAGAGAAGCAGTGAATATTGATTCAACAACTGTTGAGACTCACCTCTGGACAAGGTCCTGAGGTGGATATAAAATGGATTGTCTGTGAGGATAGGTAGGTACGAACCAATGCAGAAAGCTCAGGCCCTGGCAGCAGGTGCAGAGATCTCTCTTGTGTGCCCACCAGTCCTTCCGTGCAAGAATTGCGTTTATCTCCAACCCACAGACTCAGTCACTCTCTGGCCAAGTCTATGGACTCCTCCTCAGAAAACTGTATTAAAATCCAGAAATAAAACACAGAAGGTTATGACGAGAACCAACTATATTGAAATACAGTTATCTAAAAGATTTTAACCTGTGATACAGTTATATCCTTGTTTCTTTATTAATGCATTAAATAACAAAGTCTAGAGGCAAACCTCACAATTCCCATTCTTTTAAAAGCGGTGACGAGCACAGGTGATATTTTGCAATGTCTGCCTTAGCTGTCATGTGATATGAAATACGACCTGCATTTGTATTGGTTTCAAAGTCACAGGCACTATTAATACTACTGAAGTGTGTGGGCTGTATGCATTTTTAAAGAAAATGCTCAATTTCAGTTGGAGAATAGTTGAAATAAAAATGCAAGTTCTGTTGGACATGGTCACATGTGCCTGTAGTCCCAGCTACTTGGGAGGCTGAGGCAGGAGGATCATTTAGCCTAGGAGTTTGAGGTTGCAGTGAGCTATGATCATGTCACTGCACTCTAGCCAGGGTGATAGAGTGAGACCCTGTCTCTAAAAAAAAAACAAGTTCTCAAACCAAGTTCACTTGTTCACTCACCTCCTGAATTCTCAGGCCCTTGAATTCCAGAAGATTCCATGTCCCAATGCAGCAGCTCTGCCTCCCTCACCACAGGGACTGGCTGGTGCCCCAAGATGGCCATTTGGAAACCCCCTCCTTGAAGACCTAGTGAGTTTTTCAGAGACGGGCACTTGACCCAAACCAGACCAATTCAGGGTCCTTTCTGGAACTTCCTGACAAAGTTCTCAAGGTAGAGTCTCTCTTTATGCAGGGGATATTGTGAGTGCATTTGTTTATTTTTAATTATGGACTCCATGCTCCAAAGAAGCCTGGAGGGATGGAGGTGGGAAGTGGGGACCTCAAAATTCCAGTTCATCTGTGATGGTTCCTTTTGTGTGTCAACTTGACTGGGCCATGGGGTGCCCTGATATTTGGTCAGACATTGCTCTAGGTGTGTCAGTGCGGGTGTTTTTGGATGGGCTTAATGTTTGCATCAGTAAACTGAGGAAAGCTAGGGGGGCCTCAGCCAGTCCCTCAAAGGACTGCATGGAGAAAATGCTGAGTGACAGAGAATGCGCTCGCTCTGCCTGACTGCCTTCCAGCTGGGACATGGGTCTGCTCTTGTCCTCAGACTGGGACTCAGGCTGGAACTTACACCATCGGCTCTCCTGGTTCTCAGGCCTTTGGGCTCAGACCGAAACTCAGCTGTCCTGGTCTCCAGCCTGCTGACCGCAGATCTGGGGCTCCTCAGTCTCCGTAATTGAGTGAGCCAATGCCTTATGATAAATCTCCTTAGAGATGACAGATAGACAGACAGACAGAAAGACAGACATCCTATTGGTCCTGTTTCTCTGGGAACCCTGACTAATACACCATCTAATACTAAAGTCCATCATACATATGTGTTTGCATAAAATGTGGGGCACACGGTCAAAAACAGTTTGCAGTTTCTACTTCCTGTGCAGAGACCTATCATTAAGAGTCTCTTAACCCCAAGTTAGTAGGATTAAAAGAAAAAAGGCTCATTGAGAATAACTGAACTTACCCTGTGAAACGAACTATTACTGGTTTTCTATGTGGCCAATACATAGTCCCATAAACTGAGTGTAACGTACCAAGTGGTTCTGAGGTTAAGTTCCTATCCTTCAGGATAGCTTTTGGAAAGAAGAAATGTTGAAACCAAGCACCCTCTTCACAATGTCTGTCCTTACTAGTTCAAGAAGACATTATTTTTTTTAAAAAAAATTTTAAATAGAAAAAAAAAGACAAAATACCTTCTGAACCTATTTCCAAAAAAAAAAAAAAAACAATAGGAAAAAAAGACATTATTACCCTATGGTAGTTCCTATGTCACAGTATCAAGTTTATTCCCATAGCTGTAGCTCACTAAGGTTTTGCTGCCTATTTCCTGCCTACCCACAGGGGGTTGACAGACATCCGCTGTCCATCTACAGGTCTTGCATGATGCATGGATTTGAATCTCCACCTCTGTCCATCAGTTCCAGCCACTGCCAAACAGATAATAAGCCCAAGGACCCAAGAAGAAAGGTTTGAAAATGGATTTCATATTTCTGGTTCACTTGCAGCATCTGGGAAAAGGTCTCAGGATCCCTGAGGCTGAAACTGAATATTTTGAGCAACTTCACACTAATGAAATAATCAAATCAAAATTAGAAATATTTAGATCATTTCTATAGAGACCGTCTGCTTGCTCTCTGATTAAAGCCCTGCAGAGGGAAGGTTTCCTTGTAACTTCCCCCCTTTTCATCCTGAGGGTGGGGAACACATTTCAAAGACTCACTGGAGCTTTAAACCAAAGAGAGCAAAAGAATCCACACCTGAATTCGAGGAGGGCCGATGCCAGACACTGAGCTGTTTTCTTCACCAGCAGCTCATGGTTGGCCCAAGACAGGCTTTGGCTGTTTTTAGTCCCTTGTTGTGTTTCTATAATAATTCCAAAGAAATGGCTATTTTATGTGGCTTTTATCCTATTACTCATGCAGTACAGCATGTCTGTGCAGCCACACATCCAAGAAAGTGAAATATAAGCGATTAAAAACAGATCTGTCTAGTGAACAGGTGTCGAGCATTATCTAATAGCAAACTAAATATAAAAGGGAGACTAATTAGAGTTCTGGCATCTCTCCTGCTGTGGGCTTCACAGCTCTTTAACTCTTGAAGCTGCTTCTCAGATGGAAGACCAGGACTCATCAACTCGTGGAAAGGGATGCTGTGATGCCGCACTTCTGTATTCAGGTGTGTGTGTACATGCATGTCAGGGAAGGAAGAGGGTCCCAGAGGGGGGCAGTTTTGCTGGGCAATGCCAAACAGTGAGCGACACTGATAAGAAGTTAACATGTCCTGGTGAGATAAATCCAGTCTTCTAAAGCCTTGTTCCTCAAAGTGTGGTCCTCAAACCAGCTTGTTAGAAATAAAAACAGTGGCCCTGGCAGCTTGTGATTACAGAAATACAGTCTTGGGCCCCATCCCAGAGGTACTGAATCAAAACCTGTATTCTGGCCACCGACTGCCAGTTGACTCACATATGCATTAAAGTTTCCAGGAATTGGAGTGGGTGGATTGGAACCGGCAGTGGGTGAGGAGGGGAAGGACCGAAGGAGGTGTTTCCTGAACAGGCAGATTCGGGTGGGATACTTAGTGGTTGCCTAAAGCAGGGGTCAGCAAACTTTTCCTGTAGAGGTCCAGATGGTAAACATGTAAGTTTTGCAGGCCACACAGTCTCTGCCACAACTAGGCAACTGTATCACTGCAGCACAAAAGGAGCCACAGTAGGCATTGTGTAAACAAACGGGAGTGGCTGTATTGCAATAAAACTTTATTTACAACAGCAAGGCTGGGCCCAGTTGGGCTCATGGGCAGTAGTTTGCTGAACCCTGGCATAAAGGAACAAATATGTCTTCATACAGTGTGGAATATTCTAGAACAATTACAGGTTTGATTACACCTGATCCCAAGACTCAAGGTCTCCCTCACTTCTGAACCCAGCTCTCTTGATGGAGCCAAATGCTTTAAATCAGGGCTTTTCTTTGAAAATTAAGGACATGGGATCTGGCTCTATTCCCCAAGTATGCTCCTTATCCTGAAAAATGTTAAAAACTCAGGTTATTGCATACTTGGAACACTCCTAATTATTTATGGGTTGTGACACTGTGAGTTATCTTCTGACAACACCCAGTAGATAGCAGAACCAGAGGGTGGAGAAGTCAACCTACCCGTGGTAAAGCATACAAGCTCACCAGAGATTGTGAACGCTTGCATTTAGCTGTCAATAACAGTTGTGGGGTTGGCATCCTCTCTCCTTATTTTTTCATTTCATGCCCAGCCCTTTTGGCTGCCCTAACAACCCCCATCAGGTTGCCACCAACCTGAGCCTTGCACAGACACTGCTTTCTCAGCTGGAGGCAGGGGGTCTGGATCACAGAGAGTTGAGGAGAAGTAAGTGAATCACTGAAAAAAGATTGACACCAGCCTGTGTTAACAGGAACCACTGACTGAGATTGCATCACAAAGACTCACTCAGCACGTGCCAAGGGCACACAAATACATCTAGGACACTTTCGTGACCTCAAAGCAATGCTTGGTAAAATCTCTTTATTTGGTTTGGGTTCCCCCAGAAGCAGACCCTGACACAGGGACTCTAGTGCAGGTGGTTTATTTGGGAGATAATCCCTGAACCCTGGTAGGGTAGTGGGGACATGAGACAGAGAAGGGGAGGAAGCCAATAAAGTCCATGCCAGTTAGCCAGTTACTACTGTGGGCAGCTGGGGCCTCACCCTGCTGGGGAGCCCTGGGAACCAGTGTAGAACCTGCCCCAGAATTATCCCACCTGATGGCCAGGTGTGGCAGCTCATGCCTGTCATCCCAGCACTTTGGGAGGCTGAGGCAGGAGGATTGCTTGAGCCCAGGAGTTCAATACCAGCCTGGATGACATAGCAAGACCTTGTCTGTATAAAACATAAGAAAAAGTAGCCGGCCGCAGTGGCACATGCCTGTAGTCCCATGAGGCTGAGGCAGAAGGATTGTTTGAGCTCAGGAGTTTGAGGTTGTAGTGAGCTATGATCATGCCACTGTACTGAGAGACAGAGTGAGACCTTGTCTTAAAAGAAAAAAAAAAGACCTGAGGGGCAAGGGACCTGGGGTGTTTACACACCAACTCCATCAGTCATTGGTTGAATGATGCTCCCAGCTGGTGGGAGGGAGGGACATTAGCTCCCTAGAACTCCCTTCCGGCCTGTCCCATGTATAAATAGAACGGGCTCCAGTGGCCAAAGGATGCCCTCTGGCAAGGAGTCACAGGTGCCGACAGATGGAGATCAGGCTGGCGTCAGAGACATGGTGAGCACCAAGGGGTGATGGTGCCGTGTTATTCTGGGCAGAAGCCTCTACAACTGCAGCCTCTGAACATATAACTGAGCACAGATTCACAACAGAACAGAGGAAATGTGTCAGCGTGGGTTGCATTCAGTTGCAAGTAACTGAAAATGTGACTAAATAACTATTTAAATATATTTGAGGTGTTGTTTTCTCATGTAACATAAAACCCGGAGATAAGCAGACCAGGTCCAACATGGTGGCCCCACAATGCCGTGAGACCCCTGGCCTTCTTCTGCTCTACATCAGCCACCTTCACTGTGTGGCTTTGACCCGCATGCTGGTCAACTGACGGCTGCAGGATGGACACTCCAGCCCCAGCACCCTGTCCACCAGCTACACGAGAATAAGGGGAAGGGCAAAGGTCCAAGGACTCACACCAGCGGAGCAAGCCCCATTTAAAACAGCTTTCCCAGAAGCCCCAGCCAGAAACTTCAGCTTCCGTTTCGTTGGTCAGAACACTCTCACGGGCCTTGTCTGTAAAGGAGACTGGGAAATGGAAATCTAATTTTAAATTTGGTCGCATTGCTGCTGTAAACCAAATTGAGGTTCTGTTAGGGTGGAAACTTACTAGGTACTCAGTGGGTTGGAGAAAGAATTCTGACACAGAGTTTAGGATAGAAAGAAGTACAAAGTTTATGTATTTTCCTGAGAAAGAAAAAGAAAGAAAGAGAGAGAGAAGCAGGGAGTGGCCATGGCACACAGAGAAAGGAGTGAAAATGCCAGGCAGCTGAGGAAGAGCAGCTGGTGTTTTAAAGGGTAAAGATGACTTTTTTCCTCTGCTTTAGCAGACCGATAACAGGAGCAGCTGTGGAGTGGCAGTGTTTGCATTTTCTATTTTTTTTCTTTTCTACGAGCTTATCTGAGTCCTTGAAATGTGTTTCTTGCAAGAACTTAGGCAGAGAGTTGGAGCAGGGAGATCACACCCCTCCTGTCTGCTTAGGGCTCTTCGAGGCTGAGAAAACGAAGTCTTAGAGATAAAGGGTTAGACCACAGGTGTTTTAATTAAACAAAACAAAGGGCATAGTTGTAAATTTTTTTCCAAAGGGGCAATTATGTGCTGTGAGTTTATTTCTCTTACTTTCTGTTTGATAGTTTATTTTCCTCTGTTAGATAGGTTATTAGTAAGACCACCTTTCACGTTAGTAAAAAAGAAATAGAGGACAGGTGTTAAGTATGAAATTAACCATTTCTTCCACAAAATGCTTCCTCCACACACACTATGACACTGACATACTAACAACTTGAGCAAAACAAAGGGGAAAAATTATAGCTAACCATATCCTAGAAAACATTTGAAAACTATAGATGTTTTGGACTGAGAATAGGGAAGGGAACCTAATCAAAGCAAGACAAAATGTCTTTGGGGCTGATGGCTAGCCAGGGCAGGCTCTGTTACTGCACTGCCTGACATTTGTTGGTCAGTTAAATGGCTGTTTTTGCAAGTTTGAAGGTTGGCCTCCAACGAGGCCAGTCCTATGAAATGGGGTGTGATGAATCCAAGTTGATGAAATCAGAAATAAGAAGGACATTTCTCTAATCAGGTGGGTGGGCTTTTTAAGATATCAGTTTTGACTCCAAGTTAGACAGATTAAGCTTGCATATTTTTCTCCTTTCTGCCAAAACTCTGTAAAAATGACAGTGAAGGAAAATCTTAAATGTAAACCCACAAGCACAAAGCAAATGGGGTAGGAGCCAGAGAAGAGATGACAAAGTGACTGGAGAGGTGGTAAGTGAATAGTAGAGCAAAAGAAGCTCCTGGGGGGACACAGAGACATAAGTCAATCCCCATCCCAAGGAAAATCTGGGGAAATGGAGTCACCAAGCGCACAGAAAGTGAAAGTGAACCTCAAGGCTGAAAGAATAGGTTAAGTGCACACAGGACGGTTGAATCTCTATTTCCCAGCCCCAGCTCCTTGACCTGACACAGGAAATTTGTTCCCTAGAGAAACTGAATGAAAGAGGCTCTCAACTCAGGGAACTAAGCAAACAGGAGATAAATGAAGGAACGAGGTTGGAAAATGAGGATAAAATGAAAGTCTGTTTACAAAATGGTGGAATCCTTGTACTTGTCCTCCACTCATTCAGAACCTTGGAAGGTAATTTAATAAACTTTTCTCTTGAGATTCTGAAAAGCCCTCCAAAAGAGACCTCCAGATATTGACATTTTGGGATCCCCAATTGTCCCCCAATGCTACAGTGACATCTAACCATCAAGAAGTCCTTCCAAACACAATGAATTTCCCTTCAACTTTGCATTGCCTTTCTTAAATATGAATAGAAAGCTGAATATTACCTGATATTCTAGGAAAGCCCTCAACACTAAAGACAAATACTAAACTAACAAACTCAGGATAAAAAAAAAAACCTTAGAAATACTATTGGAAACAGAAGAATTTCTTTTTAACTTCAAAGGAAAAAAAAAAACATGCTTCAGAAAGATGAGAAGATTTTGATTCCTGAAACAAGCATAAGATGCTATGTAAAACAATCAGAAAATAGAAAAAGAGCTCTTGGAAATGTTTTAATTGTGATAGAATACACGTAACATAAAATGTACCATATTCTAAATCATTGCTTAAGTGTACAGTTCAGTGGTATTAAGTACATTCACGTTGTTGTACAACCATCACCACCTTCCATCTCCAGAATTCTTGTCATATTGCAAGACAGAAACTCTCTGCCCATTAAACAATAATTCCCCATTGCACCTACTCCCTGGCAACCACCACTGAACTTTCTGTGTCTGTGAATGTGACTACTCTGGAGACCTCACATAAGTGGAATCAGACAGCATTTGTCTTTTTGTGACTGGTTTATTCCACTTAGCCCAATGTCCTCAAGGTTCATCCATATTTTAGTGTCAGAATTTTCTTCCCTTTTAAGGCTGAATGATGTCCCCTTGTACATATACACCACGTTTTGCTTATTCATTCTTCCATTGATGGACACTTGGGTTGCTTCCTCCTTTTGATTATTGTCAATAATGCTGCTATGAACTTGGGTATACAGATATCTCTTCGAGGCCCTGCTTTCAATTCTTTTGGGTATTTATCCAGAAGTGGAATTGCTGCATAATACAATAATTCTATTATTAATTTTCTGAGAAACCACCATACTGTTTTCTTGGAATTTTTTTTATATAATTGAAAGTTTTAAAAGTACCCTCAAAATAAAGGTGGAAGAAAACATTAAGAAATTCTTCCAGAAACTAGAACAAAAAGATTAGAAATATAAAAGAGGAAAAAAATTTGAGGATCACTCCATAAGGTCAAAACTCCTACTAAGAGGAGCTCCAGAAAGAAGGAATACAGAAAGAAAAGAAGAAAAAAATATTTTAAAAAAAAACAGTGCAAGATATTTCCCCCAAAACTTAAAGAAATTCATTTCCAAATTGAAAGGGCTACTAAGAGCTTAGTACATGTCATCATGAAATTTCAGAACCTCAAAGATTAAAAAAAAAATTAAAGTTTTTATAGAGTGAGAGGGAATCAATTTACCTACTATGGGGTGAAACTTAGAACAGCAATTTACTTCCCAATATCATCCCTGGAAGCTAAAAAATGAGGTAGTGTTACCTTGAAAATTCTGCATAAAATTTCATTTCAACCTAGAAATCTATACATAGCTAAACTACCAATAAAGTATGAAGATGTAAAAAAAACATTTTTTTAAACGCAAGAACGGGAAAATTACCTTGCAGTAAACTTTGACGATGGGGTAAGCTATGAAATAGGAAGGTGTGGGCCCAATGCATGGGACCCACGGACTCAGTCCAGAGAGAGAGGCACAAGAAAGTCACAGGAAGCAAGTAAAGGGCAAGACAAGAACAACCAGTCCTGCTGAATGTGTGGAGAGGCCCTAGGCGGGAGATCAGCAGGGAAAGGATATAAATCAAATGCATTAAAGGATGTATTTGCACATTTGTAAAACAGAAAACTGCTGAGGAAGCAATTAGAGGGGTTCTTGGAAAATGAAGCAAATGAAAAAAATGCCAAGAAAAAATCAAACAACCCCATTAAAAAGTGGGCAAAGGACATGAACAGAAACTTTCCAAAAGAAGACAGAATAATGGCCAACACGCATATAAAAAAGTGCTCAATATCTCTAATCATCAGGGAAAGCAAATCAAAACCACATTGAGGTATCACTTAACTCCAATGAAAATGGCTTTTATCAAAAAGTCCCAAAACAACAAATGCTGGTGTGGATGCAGAGAGATAGGAACACTCTTACACTGCAAATTAGTACAACCTCTGTGGAAAATAATTTGGAGATATCTCAAAGAACTAGAAATAGAAATACCATTTGGTCTGGCAATCCCATCTACCCAAAGGAAAAAAAGTCATTTTATAATAAAGACATCTGCACTTGAATGTTTATGGCAGCACAATTCACAATTGCAAAGATGTGGAAACAACCCAAGTGCCCATCAATACATGAGTGGATTAATAAAATGTGGTACATGTATACCATGGAGTACTACTCAGCCATTAAAAACACCTCTTATATTACCCTGGGTAGAGTTAGAGCCCATCCTTCAAAGTGAAGTATCACAGGAATGGAAAAACAAGCACCACATGTACTCGCCATCAAATTGATACTAACTGATCAACTTTTAGGTGCTCACATGGAATATTCATCGGGTGCCAGGCAGGTGGGTGGGAGTGGAGGGGATGGGCAAATTCATAACTAATGGGCGTGAAGTGCACTGTCTGGGGAATGGGCACACTTGTAGCTCTGGCTTAGGTGATGCAAAGGCAATATATGTAACCAAAATGTTTGTACCCCCATGATATTCTGAAATTAAAAAAAAGAAAAGAAATAAATGTATAAAAAAAACAAAAAAAGAAAAAAAATGAAGCAATTATTAATTCCAGGGGGAGGAAACAAAAGTTGTACAAGAAAGGAAATAAAAACGTTTGCAGTTGCTACACTGTAATGCAAAACAAAAGCACAGTGAAGAAGTGGAGTTGATGGATAAATGACACAGCCCCCACTCCCTGGACGGCCAGTTCTGGAAAGCATCCTGCATCCTCCTCCAAAGTCCTGGCAACACTGAGCCACCCTCGCCCACCTCCGTGAACTTACTAACACACCCTACTAAGACCTCATGTCTTGTTGGTCTTGTTCTCCCTGCTCCCTCACTCCTGGTTTCTGGGATGACATTGAAAAGAGACTCCCTGCAATGAAAACAAACCCAACTCTTTTCTTCTCCCCACTCCCTACTCTAATCCACTTCTCAAAGGCCTGTCATTTGAATAAAATCTAGGGCACATCCAGTGAATTGCATGTGTGTGTGTCGGGGGCGGGGAGGGTCTTTATTAAATAATTAAAAAGCTCCCTGGTCATCTAAAATTAGAAAAAAGTCTCATTTCAGTGTTAAAATCTCCAGACCTATCTAATAGTATGAATTTTACTTAAATTTAGCGCTCTGCCCCTCTGACTGACTGTTCAGGTCTGTGGACAGTCCCTCTTCTTCTCTGCTCTCAGCTTGTTCAGCAAGGGCTCCCGCCCCCTCCAGGGTCAATTCTCTTGATACAGGCAAGAGAATTGCAGGTGAGAAGATCTTTCTCTAGGTGCCCACCTATTGTTCACCCTTTAGGTCCTGGGAATCCAGCAGTTTACCCCCAGATGGGGTCACCATGCCCTCCAGGCCATCCTCTTAGAATTAAGATGACCTGTCCTGTGTGGTTCCATGTGACTCAGAGTCTCATCTTTAGAGTGATTCAGGCACCACCCAGTAGGTCCCCCCAAGCTCCTGGAGACCTGCATCATGCTTCCAGAGGACCCGTTGAAACCCTTTCCCTGGGCTGGAGCCCATTTCTGTGTGTGTGTTAGGGTGTGTGCTGGGGGCAGGGGGGCTGGTGTTAAGATTCTCACACTCTGACAGCTCTCTCTGAAAGTACTCATCTCATCGCCAGCTCCCTAGGTGTCTACGTTCTCTTGTCACAGGCTGGAGCTGGGTGGTCAGCTAAAGGCAGACTCTGGTTATTGGATTCTCCATTGCAAGTCATTGCAAGTCCTGCTTGGTGGCCTCATTTCTCACTTTGAAACGCAGGAGTCATCAGCATCTCTTGTCTTAGAGCTTCAGCCTGAATTAAGGGGGAAAAAAGAGTCCTATTTTAACATCCTGTTACACATAATACACAGCTTGGCTCAGCACTAAACAACATTCACATGGTCTTAAAAATGTAAACACTGAAGAGCTATTTAACCAAAAACGATGACGGCACCATAGTTGGAGATGGGGAAAGGGTAAGCGGGTCCCAGCTTCATCTATCAAGGGCGAAAGTCAAGGCTCCAGGTTGCAAACAACAGACTCCATCCTAATTTAAGTCCACTGAAAGCAGGAAGTGAGTTTGTTCAAGGGTGGCTCTCCAGAATCGCAGGGAACAATGTCTAGCCAGCCTACAGGCTGCCCTGGCAAGAGCCCCGCCGTTTCTGGTGCCCAGCCCTCGCGCTGCAGCCCACACGTCACACGGCTGACACCTGGTGTTCCTCGCAACAGCTTCTCAAAAGCCAGACCAGACACCCCCGTAGCTACCAGAAGACACCTTCCCTGGCACGCCCCTTTCGTCACGTGCTCACTGTGGGACCAAACTCTCGAGCAGGGGCATCTGATTAATGAAGTCTGAATTCCATTCCTGCACCCCAGCTGTAAGGGAGACTGAGCATGCAACTTTTATGGCTTCTATCTTGGGAACGCAGGAAATCACCCGACTATGAGGCATGTTCAAAAAAAAAATGGAGCTTCTACAAGGAACAAATGTCTACTTCAGGAAGTCAACAGATAATGAGGAAAATGGATACATCCAAAAATTTCAGACAGTTATCTCATCTGCAAAGATGACGGTAAATATACAAAGAAACAGTTCAGGAGTCAAAAGCCCGGGAGAGAAGGATGGTGGGGGGAGCGGCCAGGCGAGGGGCAGCTGGTTTTCATGTAAGTTGTCGGGAAATGTTAATCTTTTTCTCACCGTGTGCCTGTGATACCCTGACAAATACGATACTGTTACAGGGGTCACGTTTCATACGCATCATGCTTTAAAGGTGACACAGCTCGGATGCCCCCGTGCAGCTGGCCGCATAGAGCTGCTTGCCAGGCTCTCTGGCATGTCGCCAGGCGGTGCGTTGTCTGCTGATCTGCCCGCAGCTGTCTGCTGTGGAAGGGGCTGGTGCCTCTCTTGCTCTTGGTTCAACACTGGCAGGAATAGGGAAGCAGATTGGATTTTGCTGGGTTTTTTTGTTTTCTTTCTTTCCGTTTTTTTTTTTTCTTATCCACCATAAATATGAAGATCATGCTGAAATGTAAAAGAAAAGTATAATCCCATGTTCACCAACCATTTATCAATGCAGAATATTACATCTTACAAGGATACACTTTCAAAAAAGAAAGACCAGAAGAGCCCACTGTGCCTCTTGGCTTCATGTGCCCAAGGTCAAGTTCATGAGCAGTGGCTCAGGGCCCTACGCCTAGAGGGGCCCTGAACTTGGTTTAATGCTCTGCTATTGTTGTCTCAAAGTTCTTAATAATGTTTGAACCAGGGGCCCTGCGTTTCCATTCGGCTCTGGGTCCTGTGAACTTTATAGCCAGTCCTGCGTGTGCCTAAACGTGCAGGAGCAAATTTAAAACATAAACATACGCATCCCATTAGTCAAAGATTTTAGTGTAGTTCTTTTCTCTTTACCCACCCCCTGGCCTGCCTTTCTCTCTCTCTCTCTCTTCCCTCTCTCTCTCTCTCTCTCTGGGATTCTTAATCTGGGACCTCTGAAATTGCAGACAAACTTTTCTGTGGACACGTGAACATGCATTTTTCTGGAGAGAAAAAATTCTCTTTAGCTTTTATCAGGTTTTCCAAAGTTCTGTGACCCCCCACCCACCCAAAAAGTTTGAGATCCACTGATGTACACTGAGCTTTGACCTTCTAGCTGCTCTGTACGCACTCAGCATAAACGTGTGCTTCATTCTGCAACACTTCCAAACCTTGCTGGTCGTAGGCAGCATGTAAATCATACCTACATCAAGTGTTCATTCCGTAGTCTGAGCCACGTGCTTGCATCTCTCGTCGCTAGATGTCCCTTCCAGCAGAAGAGACAGTGCCAAACCATGGGCAAACCTTGTTTAAAACAGCTGGATCAAAACATGTGGAAAAAGGCAAAAAAGATAAAAAAAAAAAAAGAAAAAAAAAAAACAGCTGGAAATGGCACAGCTTGTGCCGGGGCAGGTGCCTGAAAGCAAAGTCCCTGTGGTAGCTCTCCATCTAGAAGGAGGCATTTTATTTCTGTAGGGAAGCTCACCTAGAGGAAAATTCATTTATTATGTTGCAGCTTTAAGAGTTACTTACTTTTAATGGAATCCTCCAGATAATAATACATTCTGAAAAAATAGGATCATAGAGTGTTAAAACTGGACATGTTCCTAGAAACGGATGGAAACCACTCATGCAAGAGGCGTCACGTATGTTAAAGCATTTGAGGAACAATTTGCCAAAGTTTATTTAGTCTTGTGGTTTTGGACAGATTAAATGGACCCTTTGCAATCTTTCTTCTTCAAACACACAAGCTCACTTGCTTAATGAACAGAGTCCCAGAAAAGCAAGAGGCTGAACCTTGGCTCTAGCATCTTACCTGGGATCCTAGAGTTAGCAAAGAGCTTCCACACGCCCCAATTATTATGTTTACTCTTTTCCGTTCTCTGTGAAATAAGCAACATCATCCCCGTTGTTCAGGTAAAGAAGTCAAAGCTCAGAGAAGTTGTATGCCGTGCCCAAGGCCACGGATCCGGGCATGGTGGACACAGAGTTGTTGGACTCCAAATTAAGTGCTCCTTTCATGAGCCGAAGCAGTGATGCCTCCCCAAATGGGTTCTCTGCAAAGTCCCTGCTGCGTGGCTCCGTAGCCTCTGTTGGGGGAGGTTGGCACCCATTTCTTAGCTGTGTGAGATTAGGCAAGTCACTTAACCTCTCCCTGCCTGTTTCTTCACTCTTACAATGAGAATAATAATGATATCCATCTCACAGAATTATTGTGAGAATTAAAAGAGTTGTTATTTGTAAAACTGTTTTTTTAAGAAGTCCTAACTCATAGTAAGCACCATGGTGTTCACTTTTGTTATTATAATACCATTATTATCCTTATATCTCATCAATATTGGAAATTATTTGGCTTCCACAACTTAGGGGATGAAAATGAAACATCTTGGTGTTGTTCTGATTTGCACGTTTGGCTATGTAAAGAGTGTGAGCTCTTCATCATTATGAGCTGTTTGTGATTTGCCTCACGTGTCCTCTTGCATTTTTGACGGTCAAGAAGGGCTTCAGGATGACATCGCCCATTGGATGGAATCAATGTATTTCAACGTGCCTCGTCTCTTCCCATCTGCACATTGAACAGTGACGCTATGACACCATGAGCACAAATGTCCCTTGAAAATTAAAATTCACTGATCACTGGGAACAATGTGTGGGGAGCAGGGATGTTTGTGCTGACAACTCAGAGCATTAACAGTTTCATGATTGTTGGGGAGAAGACAAAAAATGTGCCCCACTCATTTTTAATAGAGACATTAGCAGGTAGATCAACTGTTATCCCTTTTAAACATGACTGTCAATTCATGTGCAGTATGCTTGCCTTTTTATCACATCACCATTCCTGCCTCCCTTAGGACCAAACCGTAAGCTTGGGAGTTATTCTCACCCCCTACTTGGCCAATTTTCTTCCCTTCCATTAATGAAATAAATTCTGAATGGGAAACAAAATTTTTTTGAGTCTGCCTCCCAAATAGCTCTCAGTTCATCTTGGTACCTCTTTGCCCAGCCAGCCAGCCAGAAGCCCACACAAGCCAAGCAGTGGGCCGGGCTTTTAGTTGGAGAAATGAGAGAAGAGGAAACAACGCACCCGTTCCACCAACTCACACATATCTCTTCTTTCTCTTTCTCAATTTCAATTGAGAAACAACGTGCGCCCCCTGCCACCTGTACACTTCAACAGACACCTCAGACACCCTCTCCTAGTGACAAGTTCTGTTTCTGGAGATGGCTGTCACCTCCCTATGACCCCGTTTGCAAGATGCCCAAGAGACAGATGAGCTCAGCACCGTCCCTCCCACCATTGAGTTATCACGAGGGAACCCAGCCATGATGGAGTCTTAGGGGAGGATTCGTTTTGGACTGGAGATTGGAAACTTCTCACAGCTGATTCCTAGCTCCTCTCACTGACCCTCAGGCCAGACATGTCTATGATGGACATCATAATAATGCAAGCTGCAACAGCAAGGAAAAGAAATGACCAGAATACTACGTACAGAGGGCATAGCCCAAACGATATGGCTTTGCTCCCATCTGCATTGAGAGAATCACTTTATATTTTTCAGAGACTAAGTATCTAAGACCCAAGACTGCATTTTCTCCTCTTCTAGGCCTTTCTACCTCAATAGCCACACAGAGACCCCCCCAAGCCCACACTCTATCTCTCCTCCTTGCACTCTGATTTCGGCATCATTAATGCATTTGAGGAATTATTTGGTAAATAAGAAGTCTTTGGTAAGACAGAAAGTCCAACATCAGTAATGCCTTTTAACCGGAGGGTGAGTGCGGGTGCACTGTGCTGTTTATGAAATGAACCTGCTGGAGAGAAGGTTGCAGAGGTAAGTCAAGTCAGAGAGGAAAGGCGCACACGGAGGCCACCTGGTGCTTTTTTGATTTAAATAACAAGATGATTTTGTCTTATATAAAGTTGTTATTCAGATTACCAGGAGAGGTTTGATGCTTGTCAAATGCAGAACAATCAGAAGGCATGACTTTAATGCATTCTGACAACGCAGTCATGCGTTTGTCCTCTCCTTCTCAGGGCAGGCAGGAACCTGCAGCAGCTCACTGCTGCCGTCCTGTCCCCGAATGCCCCAGACTTTGCCTTCCTAGCTGCAGGGGCCTACATTTCATCCAGCCAAAAAGGGTGTTGTCAAAGAAGGAGCTGGGGAAGTAGGACTCTCACACGCACACCGCCAAGAGGGCTGGGGGCCAAGTAGGGAAAGGTGGCTGCTGGTCTCAGGTGTGCAGCGGCCGAGGACACGGCACAGGAGGCCTTCCAGGATGGGACCGTGGTGACTGTTCCTCAGCCTCCACTCCCAGAGTTCATCAAGGTCTCCAAGTTTTCGTCCATCAACTTGGGAGAGAAGATCAAGTCAGATAACACACTGTGTGGCTTTCAAACATTGCTGCTGGAGTGTGAATTGGGACAGTCTCTGAAGTGGGCAACTCAGCCATCTCCGTCCAAATTAAAAAATGCACTTGCCCTTTGGCAGAGCCATCCTCCTTCTGGGGTTTTATCCTGTAGATACATAAAATGTAGTACTGCTAGGATATTAACTGAAGTATTGTTTGAACTAGAAAGAGCTTGGAAACAACTCAAATGTCCATCATTAAATGACTGGTTGTATGAATGATGACACGTTGATACAAAGAAAATCAATGCTGCTATTAAAAAGAAGAACTGTTATATTGTATATTGTGACACAGAATTAGCTCCATGATAATACGAAGTAAAAAAGAAAAGTGCAAAACACTATGTAAAATATGATACTCTGCACAAAGTGTGCATTCAGTACAGATACGCTTGTGTATGCACAGAGTATCTCTGGAAATTGCCACAAGAAACTTGTTCCTTCTAGGAAAGAGAAGAAGCCAGTGGCTGGGAGATGAGAAAGGAGAGTCTCTTTGCACTATATACCCTTTTCTACCTTTCAAAGTGTGGATTATATTCAAGTATTAATTTTTTTAAAAACCCAAAAAAGAAATTAGCTGTAAATAGCGTTATGGAGACTATTACTGGAACTCTTCTAATGTTCTCAAAGTGGGGAGTCCAAAATCAGTCTCGCTGGGCTAATGTCCAGGTGTCAGCAGGACTGGTTCTTTCTGAAATCTCTAGGGGAGAAAAGGTGACCTGCATGTGTTGGCTTATGGCCACATCCCTCTGACCTCTGCTTCTGTGGTCACGTCTCCTCCTTTCTGGCTCTGACCTCCCGACTCCCTCTCATCAGGATGCTGTGATTACACTGGGCCCACCTGGATGGTCCAGGAGGATTAACAGGTGCTGGGGACCCTGGGACATGGACATTGTCAGAGGGCCATTATTCAGTCTACCGCAGGGAGTATGGAAGGAAACACTTCTGTTCTCTCCTCATTGCTTTTTCCCCTGTCCCCTAGGACCAGCTGCGGCTCACCAGTGGGGGGATTGCTGTGTTAAAGGATGGGCTCCCTCGCTCCCCTGGGTGTCTGTGTCCTTGACCCAAGCTCCTCTTCTCCGGGGAGTGTAGTGATAAGTTCCACCTTGAAGCCCGGAAAGGCTCCGTCCCAAGATGGGGCACTATAGACTACACCACATTCCTCAGGAGGTTGGCTCAGAGCTCTACATCTTGGCAATTGGCGACACCTTGCCTAGAGAGTGCATCAGATCCAGAAAATTCTGACAAGGTCAGAATTTTGGCCAGAACCTTGGAGAGTCAGCGAGCCGGGATTCAGACAGCTTGGAAGGGTCTCAGTCAGGGAGGTTTAGCACTGCACTTCCCAATGTTTTGTTGTTGCTTTTTAAAAAAAAAAAAGAAAAAATGAAAGGTTGACCAGTGACCCCTATATTATTTTTCTTCCATGGGCTCTTGGATTTCAAAAGCTTTTTGGCTTTCAACCCATCTACATTTACTAAGTAGTAGTCTCCACATGTTCTAATCACAGATTAAGGCATAATTTCCACTAAGCATCTTTAATATTGAAAAGAAGCCCACAACCCCCATTACCATACTTAGGAATACGCTCTGGCAGTCCGGGGAGTCTCAGTTGGGAACACTGGATAGGGAAATAACGGCAGTGACAATAGCAGAATTAGTTACAGCACAATTAGCACTGGCCAGAGAGTGAGGGCTGGTCCTGGCCCCTGCCCTGCCTCTCACTAGCTGTGCCACACCAGGAAGTCACTCTCCTGTTCAGGGCTGAGGTCTCCTCCTCAGTGATCACAGCCCCTTCCCACCCCGGAGCCTCTGGTTTAATTGGCCCAGAGTGGGATTCAGGCTTTGGTTTTATTTAAAGTTCTCCAGATGATTCTAACGTGAGGCCAGGGTCAAGCCCTCCAGTTGGACAGGGCCTGGCTACTCCAGAGAACACTCCAGGCTGTGTCTGGCAGCTGAGTCCAGGGAGCCGAGAGGGCACACCTGGGACTCTGCGAGAGGGAAGGCGGTGGACAGGGGGACATAAGCAGGCCAGGCGGTGCCCAGGGCCAGCAAACACTGACTCCCCAGGGCTCAGGCCACCTGGTGAGGCCAAGCAGAAGAGCTCTTGGCAGCTCCGACACTGCTCATCAAGCCAGCGACAGGCAGAGCCTAATGTGATTTGAAAGCCTCCAAAAGAGACATTGCAAATCAGGGTCACAGCAAGGGCCAGTCAGCAGTTTGCGGGCCCAGGCTCACCCTCTGTCCCTCCCAGCCCTCCCTTCCCCCTGCTCTCACCTTGTCTCGGCAGAATTGTTTTTCCAGTAAAACTTACAGGGCAGCATTGTGGGACAGCACACAGGAGATATTAATATCTCTGGCCATGGCCTGGCTGTTAAAAACATCTCCACTAGCTGTTGTGAAACAGGAAAGACCGTGGCTTCCCAGCAAGGAGGATTTCCCAGATGACAGTCCCTGGTAGACCAAATGGCAAGAGCAGAGGTGCGAGGTGTGTGGCTGGCTCCGTGTGCCGACATGGGAACAGTTCAGGGCTTAAGGGAAGACAGGGAAGGGAAGGGCAGGACACGTCACTAGCTGAAATCCAATGACAAGCTGGTGTCCGTCTTGGAGGGAGCTCTAGAGGGCAATTAGAGGCAGGCTGAATCTAGGTGTCTTCCTTGCGTTGGGTCATAGAGTGCGTGACTGCCTTTCTTCTTTGCCCTCTTACTCACACTTTGCCTGGGGAGGGTCAGCAGGATCCTTCCTGGCTCACTCCGAGTAGCCATTAGTCACATATTTCTCCATTATGGAATGATTAGTTTCCATGATTAGAGTGACCTAGAGTATCTGAACCCAAAATTGAGAGGCATGGTTTACCATAAATTGGTTTTGGTGGGAGGTTTTTCCACTATCTGTAACTCTATGTAAACAAAAAGTTTGCAGGGTAGAATACAAAACTTCAGACCATGACAAAAAGGTCTAAGATTCTCTGACGAACTTTCAAGAGTCGTAGTGCCGCCACCATGAAAAGGCATTGTGAGGGTGTCAGCAAAAGTGATAGACTAAGGACCTCTGAAACACCTCTCCTCCATGAAATCAACAAAAACACTAGACAAAAAAAAAATGTCAAGGTCAAAATTTTCAGAAATTTAGAAATTAACCAAAGGCTTTCAGCAATCTCAAGTGCACTTATTCAAGAAAAATGGCTGAATCTTGGTGAGGACAGAGGGCTCGGTGGCATTTTAACACACCAACTCCCATCCCTCCCACGCCCAGATTTGCAGGACTCTTGAAAACCAACAGCCCATAATCGCTATGGAAACCAGCAGTCCGACAGCCACTGGAAGGGGCAGGACAACATGGGAGCTCCTTCAAAGCTCCACTCCCAGACAACTGCCATTATTTAACTTGTCTGTTGGTTCCCTGGAAGACCCCACTAACAAGGCTGTCTTTATTTGGTGTGACTCATTGCTCTTCCAGTGTAAACAACGTTTTCCTCAGAAGACATTTGTTGAAAACAATTGAGACAATTGTTTAACATCACAGCTGCCTGAGGCAGTGGATAATAGTTGGGACAAACAATAGGCCAACCAAAAAAAAAAAAAATCTGACAGGTGAGTGGTTCATAGGGAGTTTTGAAAACCCCTGACATATCTCTCATAACCTTGAAGCTCTGTTGAAGGGGCAAGTAAAGGATAAGGCAGAGTTGCTACCTGCTTGACTGAGTGTTGAAGGTGTGCCCCAATAAACACACACAACCCCTCGGTGAAATATAAAAAGAATGTATTTTAAAAAGTTAACGTCATCTTCAATGATGAAAGACAAGGCTGTCCCCTATGATAAAGAATAAGAGAAGGATGTCCATTCTCCCCACTTCTATGCAACATTTTATTGGGGGGGAAGGTTCTAGCTAGGGCAACTGGGCAAGAAAGAGAAATAAAAGACATCCATATTTGAAAGAAAAAGAAGTAAAGCTATCTCTATTGACAGATGACATGATTTTGTATATAGAAAATCCTAAGGAATTTATACATACACACACACACACACACACACACACACACACCAACAAACCTATTAGAGCTCATAAACAAGTCCAGCAAGATCACAGGATACAAGATAAATACACAGAAATTAATCATATTTTTATACACTACAATGAAAAATCTGAGAATGAAATTAAAAAGCAATTCCATTTATAATGGCATCAAAAAGAACAAAATATTTAGGAGTAAATTTAACAAAAGAAGTGCAAGACTTGTACAGTGAAAATTGCAAAACACTTGTTGAAAGAGATTAAAGACCTAAATAGATGAAAAGACATCATGTGTTCATGGCTTGGAAGACTTAACATTGTTAAGATGGCAATACTCCTCTATGCCAATATTATGAAAAACATATCACCTATGTACGTTTCTAGCACATTCATCATTTTCATTTTTAAGTATTTAAATCTTTTACTTTCCGGAGTTTATCACAGCATAAGCAATCTAGTTTTATTTTTTCCAAAAGGCTGCCAGTAATTCTAATGCTATGTATTAAATGATACCTCTTTCCCACTGATTTGAAATACCACTTTCTAAGTTCCCATAGTACTTCTTAATACTATTTCTCAGTCCTTTAGGATTCTTACAGACCCTATGTTAATTGGCCATATGTGAAAAAACAAAAGAGATGAACCACAGAATGGAAATATTCACCTAAGTGTGAGTCAGTAGGAAAGATTCTTCTAGGTCCTGGGGCTGTGCCTAAAGCTCAGTTAGGTGGTCCGTATCTCCAGCAGGTGCCAGGCACACAAGTGAGAGGGCAAGGATCTGGGGCGTCTGGGGTTTTGTGGCCCTCTTAATATAAAATCCTTCCCATTAGAGTTCTCAGATTTTATGAGAGCATGGTAGTTTTTAAATGAATGCATAGCTAAAGAAAGGCTTTGTACTTCAAAGCCTGTTGCTATTACACCTGCTGCATCAGTTAAGTTAGGGGATCAGTTGCAATGAGCACGTTGTGTCTCATTTTCGTGGCATCCCTCTGCAGCAAGACAGCCTCTCTGAAGGTGATTGCAGCCTGACGTGCATCTTTGTAGTATCCTCAACGCAGAATCAATTCAGGAACTTACAGACACTAGTTATCAGCTTGTGTTTATTCCCATCACAGAGAAGGGTTTAATTAACATAATGCATATTGGTCAATTCTTTTCTTTTAAACTTTGCCTTTTACCCATCAGCAGATCAATATGTATTTTAATCTCCTTCTGTTTTAGAGCTGGTTTTAAGACTCATGGCAAAGACACCTAGTTTTCACAACCATTAATTGCTATTATCAGTCCCTTTCATTTCCTAAACTTCAACAGTTTCTTGAAATTCTGCATTTATTCCTTTACTAAGTTATACCTTCTTGTTCACCATTTGGTTCTGTTGTGTTTTTCAACCAAGTACGGAGTTTACAGTTAGCCAATAATGGGAAGAAAAAGAATGCCCTAAAATTCTGCATTCATTAACCAGTCTGACTTCATCAACAGCTACACACAAAAATGTTGTCTGACCACTTCTTGATGGATACTATCAAATACTTCCAAAGTTCCAGGTGGGTCTGCCACAGAGTAGAGGACTCATATTCTTTTACTCTGTCTTTTAAATAAGTGCTGAATTATTGTATTTGGTACTTTGGTCAATTGTTCTATATATCATAGTATAACTTGTCTCTTCCTAAATTTTCAGTATTTTCTAGTATATCAAAAGTTGGAGACTCAGGAAAATCTGCCAATCTTACACTGTCTAATTCAGGCAAGTCCCTTAATCTCTCTGAGTCTTAATATCCTCATCTGTAAAATTGAATAACATTATAGCATTTTTGGAAAGTATGAGATAATCTGAATAACGTATTTTGCACACAGCCTAGCTACCAGAACAAACGAGAAACCCAAAGCTCCAATGAGGGACTGTCCTTCTTAACACTGTTGGTATCACTGTCATTTTGTAGACTAAAGAGTAGAACTGATGGGAGGAAGTAACCTGACTAAATGGTCAGTATTGTTCATACCTGCCTCACATTTACCCTCAACTGATTTTCAACAAGGGAACAAAAATAATTCAATGGGGAAAGAATATTCTTTTCAACAAATTATACTGGAATAACTGGATATCCGCATGCGAAAGAATGAAGTTCGACTCCTGTCTCACACCATATACAAAAATGAATTCAAAATGGATCAAAGACCTAGATGTAAAAACTAAAACTAACTCTTACAAGAAAACATAGGAGCAAGTCTTTTATGACTTTGAATTGGCAATGATTTCTTAGATATGACATCAAAAGCACAAATGACAGAAGTAAAAATACACAAATGTGACTTTATCAGAAGTAAGATATTTTGTGCTTCATGCCAGGCCTGGAGGCACACTGCTGTAGTCCCAGCTATTCAGGAGGCTGAGATGGGAAGTTTGCTTGAGCCCAGGAGTTCAAGGTTGCAGTGAGTTATGATGATGCCACTGTACTCCAGCTGGGACAACAAAGATCTCATCTCTAAAACAAAAAAAACAATAATTGTAAATGAAATAAAATATTTTGTGCTTCAAACGACACCATCAAGAGAATGAAAAGACAAAATGGGGGAAGATATTTGCAAATCATATATCTAATAAGGTCCTTGTATCCAGAACATATAAAGAATTCTTACAACTCAATAATAAAAAGACAAATAATCCAATTACAAATTGGGCAAAGGATCTGAACAAATACACCAAGAAGATATGCAAATGATTGATGAGCACATGAAAAGATGCCCAAGATCACTAGCTATCAGGGAAATGCAAATCAAAACCATGATGAGATACCACTTCACATCCACTGTGATGGCTAGAATCAAAAAGACAGAAAACAAGTGTTGGCAAGGATGTGGAGAAATTAGAACTCTCATATACTGCTGGCAGTAAGGGAAACTGGTGCAGCTGCTTTGGAAAACAGTCTGGCAGTTCCTCAAAATGACCCAGCAATCCCTCTTTTGGGTATATACCCAAAGGAAATGAAATCAGCACCTTGTAGAGATATTTGCACTTACATGTTCATTGCAGCATTGTTCACAATAGCCAAGCTATGGAAACAACCTGTGTCTATTGACAGATAAATGGATATACACAATGGAATATTATTCAGCCTTAAAAAAGAACTCCTTCTTTCAGCCATTTGAGACAACATGGTTGAACTGGGAGGACATTATGCTACGTGAAGTAAGCCAGACACATGCTTATGATATCACTTACATGTGGAATCTAAAAAAGAAAAAAAGTTGAACACATAGAAACAGAGAATGAAATGGTGGTTGCAGGAGTGAAGGTGAGAGGAAGGAAACAAGGAGATGTAGATCAAAGGGTACAAACGTGCAGATAGGTAGGACGAACAAATCTAGATAGCTAACATACAACATGAGGAAGGAGTATAACTGTAATATCGTATTATACACCAGAAATTTGCTAACAGAGTGGATTTTAGGTGCTCTTGCCACAAATGAAACAAGGGTAACTATGCAGGATAATGGATGTGTTAATTTGCTAGAGCATAGTAGCCATTTCAATGTGTATCCAAACATCACATTGTACACTTTAAACTATACAATTTTAAAAATCACATTCAAATAAAAAAGCATATGTTTACATAAAAACATGTACACAAATATTCCTGGCAGCATTCTTCATCATGGCCAAAAAGTGAAAAAACCCAAATGTCCATCAACTGATGACTAGATAAATAAAATGTGGTATATACATACCATGAACTAATATTTGGCAATAAAAAGGAATGAAGTACTGATATATGCTACGACCTGGATGAACTTTGAAAACATGCTAAGTAAATGAAGCCAGTCATAAAAGACCACATATTGTATATTTCCATTTATGGGAAATGTCCAGGATAGGTAAACCATACAGACAGAAAGTAGACTGATGGCTGCCTAGGACTGGGGGGTTGGAGGGAAATGAGGAGCGACTGGTAAAATGTACAGGATTATTTTTTGAACAAGTAACAAGAATGTTGTAAAATTGATTGTGGTGATCGTTTTACGAGTCTGTGAATGATGTCAAAATGATTGAGCTGTACACTTTAAATGGGTAAATTGTATGATATGTGAATTGTATCTCGAGAAAGCTGTTACCAAAAAAAAAAAAAAAAGAGAGAGAAAAAGAAATTGGTAGACTTAAAATTTTGCCTTTTCTCCCTCCTTCTCTATAGGATACTAGCCAGAGTGTGCAAGGAGGGGAAGAATCACTGGGAGCCTAAAAATGCTCATTTATCTGGTCCCGCTTTGACATATACAATAAAACTGTTTCCATCTGAAAACATGGTTTAGCTACAAAGAAGCAACAGTCTAAGTTTACGTAACCTTTATATCCTACGCAAACAAATAATTGTCTAATTAACAGAAGAGCAGCAGGTTTCTTTAAATAGGCCGGAGTTTAGCTTTCCTAGATGAATTCTTTGGTTTCTCAATACAGGCGCGAGTCACTGAGTTCAGTGAGTTCCACTCAGTTCAGTGAACACTACAGTCCTCTGCTATGAAAATGACCTGTTTTGAAATGAATCACATTTTTGAATTTTCCTCAGCAGTTGTTTTTAACCAAGGATCTTGCACATCAATTGTTTGTAATCCTCAGGGTTGGGGTGGGGAGAGAAACAAAAGAAATAGCAAATTAATTATATCTCGCAATCATAAGAAACTTAGTTTTAGGGTTTGCCATTTTGTTGATCGAAAAAAATTGCATTGTGCAATGAGTGATACTGTAATCAAAATGCCTAGCAATGGAGAAGGAACTTCTGGCATATGGGCTTGTTTGAAGCTTAGGCACAGAGAGTAAAGTATGTAGCCACCACATCTTTGATTTTGTAAATTACTCAGCTTTCTTCTCTATGTTTGCCTAACCTTGGCTGTCGGTTCTGAGTTGCTTCTTATTCTACCATTTGTGGTATCTGTAATCACACTCCTGGAAGTTGTAACTCAGGTCATCTAAGTTTTCACAGAGGGGACCATGATTTGATTACCAGGTTTGTAGGCACAAAATAGGGTGGCTGGGGCTCACAGTGCCCCCCATGGCTTTGTTCTGCCTGCCCCCCACCCCCAGCCATGGCCAATTGATTCAAGGAGGAAGACACTGGACTCAAACTGGGCCAAAATTAAAAGGGAACCCAAAATGAAAGACATTCTACAAAATCCCTTACCAGTACTCCTCACAACTGCCAAGGTCATCAAAAACAAGGAAAGTCTGAGAACACAGTGTAGAGAAGCCTACAGAGACATGATTACTAAAAGTAATGCAGTGCTTGGGGTAGGGGGGGAGGAGATCCTGGGACAGAAAAAAAAGCATTAAATTAAAACTAAGAAAATCTGAATATGTTCTGGCATTTAATTAATAATAACATGTCAACATCAGTTCATTTGTTGTGATAAATGCACCATAGCAGTGTTAACGATAAAGAAAACTGGGTACACGGACTCTTTCTAATTTTCTTACAATTTTTCAGTAAATCTGAAACTATCCTAAGATTTAAAAGTTGATTAAAAAGAGAGAGAGACAGAATCATAGAGACCAAAGTGGTCGGAGCTGAGGGGTATGGTGCTGCCCTAGAAAGCCGTCTGTATGATCCTCCACTGAGGGGTCCTGGAGAGGCCCCAATTCCTGCTCAGCCTTAGGATCTTTCTTTGATTCCATGAGCTCCCCCAATTTCCCTCCCATAGTCCTGATGTGCTGAAGGTACCCAGGGATGAATGCTGTTGCTTGCAACCAAAGGATCTTACCACCAAGTTCTGCCTCCGAGTTCTTAAGAAAAAGGTAGAGCCAGCTCTCAATCGATAAGGCAATGGTTGGGCTTGTTCTGTGGTTTTAACACTCTTCCTAAGCAAACTTTTTACTAGAGCTATTGACATGGAACAGTACCTGTCTCTACAGAGAGGGTGCCATGCCCATGGCAGACATCACTAACTGATCACAACACTCCTTCCCGGAGCATCAGTGCAGGGGAGTGGGTACTGTTGGGATCCCACCCAGATCCTCTTTATCAGCAAGGGCACCCATCTCCCGTGTGCCATGAGTGCTAACTGCTAGAGGCTCACAGCTGCCCTATCTCCACAGAATTGCCCTCCACAAAGTGGGAGGTGCCTCACCTAAGGCAGCCTACAATCAATAACTGATGACTCGGCCGGGCGCGGTGGCTCACACCTGTAATCCTAGCACTCTGGGAGGCCGAGGCGGGTGGATCACTCGAGGTCAGGAGTTTGAGACCAGCCTGAGCACGAGTGAGACCCCGTCTCTACTAAAAATAGAAAGAAATTATCTGGACAACTAAAATATATATATAGAAAAAATTAGCTGGGCATGGTGGCGCATGCCTGTAGTCCCAGCTACTCGGGAGGCTGAGACAGTAGGATCGCTTAAGCCCAGGAGTTTGAGGTTGCTGTGAGCTAGGCTGACGCCACGGCACTCACTCTAGCCCGGGCAACAAAGCGAGACTCTGTCTCAAAAAATAAATAAATAAATAACTGATGACTCAAGGGCTACAAAAGTCCAGCCCTCCTGCTTCAAAGTGGGACCAACTCCAAGGTGTGCTTCATACCCCAGAGGCCCCCATGGGACTTAGGCTGAAGCTACAGCTGAGCCCACATCCTTACCTAGCTCCTTCCCCTGCCCTGTCTGGCTCCCTTGCTCGCTCTCTCTGCCCCCCTCAATAAACCCAGGGCATCTGAATCCATGCCCCAGGGAACCCAGCACAGTGGTCCATGCAGCTGCTACCAATGAATAAGAGTTGACACATGAGGTGAAGCCTATCTGACATCTCTAGTAGGAATAATACCAACAAATGGCAGAAATTATGCAGCACAAAAGGAAACATCAGCAAAGAAGCCAGAAGCCTAAATGACCTGCCAGTTCAACCACTGGCCCCTGCAAAGGCCAAGGAGAATGTACAGCCTGGAGGGGAAACAGCCTGTGACCTCTTTGTTGAGACACAGGATTCAGGCGTGGTTTGCAGATCTGTCCACCTGTCACCCATCATTGGACTGCCCACCCTCGGTCTACCACGGAGAACAAGCTTTTCTACAGGAAGGATGTCTGCAGGACAAAACGTGAAAGGGTGAAGTTAAAGAGGCACAGTCCTCACTTCCAGAAGCTGTCAAGTCTGATAGCAGAAGGGATTTCTCACTCTCTTTAGCTGAGTGCCCTAGCGGAGGAGCAGGCAGACTGTCTTAAAAGCAGCCTTATAAGTGGCATCAGAGAACTATCCCACAGTTGGGCATCTAAATATAACCTGGCTTTTTTCCCCCTGCTATTGTTTAATGCCAGCTGAGTTTTATTTTTTTTTAAAAGAGCGTATTTGGGCAGGAAATGTGTAAGGCTGATGAAATAGAAATCCAAAATAACAGTGGCCAAAAAAAATGAATCAAAATCTATTTATTTTTTACATAAAAGTCTAGGCTGGTCTGGCGGCTCAATGGCACAGCCCTTGAGAGGGTGCAGACTCCTACCCCCCTGCTGCTGTGTCATCCCTAGGGTGTCGCTCTTGTCCAGCGAGTCCAGCATGGTTCACAAACTGTGTCTGGATTTCAGCCAGTGCAAGGGGGAAAGGGTAGAGGAGGGGGATATGCCCCTTGCTTTTAAGAGCATGACCTGGACCACACATCACTTTCCACTGACCACAAAGGCAAATACACAGCCACACCTAGCTAGCTGCAAGGGAGGCTGGAGGACAGGGAGTTTAATCTGAAAGCCATGAGTCCAGCTAAAAATTGAGCATTCTGTTGCTATGAGAGACAAGGGAATGGATATGGGGGGACAGCTAGCAGGGAGTTAAGACACCAGGAATTCAAGTAATGCCTGAGAGGAGTGGCACCTTCTTAGGGAGGGAAATTGGCTGGCTTGAAGGTCTCAAACACTCCAGTTCAGTGCCTCTGGTGGACACCATTACTGTTCACCAAATTCTACTTTCCTCTTGTGGTGTCCCTCCCTGGCAATCGACTTGCTTTGGCCAATGAGACATGGGCGGATGTGACAAGTGTTACTTTCAGGGAGAAGCTATAAAGGCCAACATACGGTTCCTGGCCTTTTTCATGGTCTCTGTTCCTCCTGCCACAAGATCCTCAATATCGCAGACAGACTGTTCCATCAGCCTCAGGACTACAGATAATGTGAGCAGAGCACAGCCGACCAGAGATCAGCATGCAGCATGAGTGAGAAATAAACCTTGATGGTGTTTCAAGCCACTGGGGTTGCCGAGTTCCGGTGTGTTACCACCACACAGCCCCGCCTAGCCTGACAGGTCGGTGCCATGGCTCCCTGCCAGTCGTGCCGTAGCACAATAGTGCTAATAGCTGCCTTTCACTGGACACTGACAATGGGCTAAGCCCTGATAATTTTATTAACATTACACAAATCATTTAAACTTCACTTGGAGTTGATAATTGATTTACAAATGGCTCTTAATGCTTTCATTTCAGAATCGATCACTTAAATGCACACAGGTTACTGCTATTTGGAACAACTCCACCTAATGAATCCTTCTATAAAACAAGAATCTTTGGGGAATAAGCCCTGCCCATAGCTGTGTTTTCTAAGTTCAGCTTTTCATAAATGGCAAAATCATAAAGTTATATTCCTGATAATTAGGAAAAATGATAAGTTGTATGGTAAGTATTACTTAGCATTAGATGGACAGCTGGGATACTTTGTGAGTAGAGGTGGAACCAAGCAGAAGTAGCTAAAATGATAAGCATAGTCTTAACAGACTCAATCAGAAGGCCAGAGGCAGGGAAGCTCCAGGCTTGGTTCAGTGGCTCTATGGAGTCATTAAGGACCCAGAAGCTCTCCATCTTTCTGCTCTGCAATCCTTATAATGTCAATGATGTCTCCCCTCATGGTCACAAGGACAAGGAAGCTGCCACAGCCCCAAGTGCCATCTCCACATTACAGGACAGCATCCAGCAAAAGAAGAGGGGATAAGAAGCACTGGCCAGGGCTCTGCTTCCCAACCCATTGGAATGGCCACCCCAACATGCTGCTACTCTTTATGAGAAATAAAGCTCTCCTTTAAAAAAAAAAAAAAAAAAAAAAGGAAAGAAGAGCAGTATCTCTTCTCATCTCTTTTCCTGAGACAAGAAAGCCATTTCCTGAAACCCCACAATATTTCCTCCCTTCTTGTGCCACATGGACATTTTGCCCAGGCCTAGCCACAAGCAAGTTTCTGGCACTAATGGGACTCCACATGGCTAAATGAGTCAGGATAGGATTGGTTATGCTGCAGTAACAAACACCCCAAATCTCAATGGTTTTATCCAACTCGGTTTGTTCCACACTCTCATACTAAAAGTCCACGAAGTGTCTCGGGGATCCAAGATGCAGCATTTGTAATGTGAAGGCCTCCCCAGTTCCTGCAGCAGGGAATGAGGCAGCTGAAGGGTCATACACCAGCTCTGTTTTACTTCAGTCTGGAAGTAATTTGTGTTCCTTCTACGCACTTTAATCATATCTTGTCCCATGACCCTGCCTTGTTGCAAGCAAGCTGGAAAATGTGCAAGGACAGATGAAACCCTGTCTCTGCCCTACTGTGCTTGCCCATAGTCACCACTCCCTCCCTTGTTGTCCCTTTGCCCCTTCCTCAGTCAACCCCAATACCATCACCTCTATGCCTTTGTTTGTCTGGTCCTCGTTGCCCCTGCCTTCCTCAGGTATCTGTAGGTCCCAGGCCTTCCATTTCAGAGACTACACATCTTCCAGTGACTTTTGTACATCAAAAGCATTCTTTCCTCTGCTTGTCACTGCTGTCAAGAAGAAGGAGGGATAAGTTTTGGAAACCATGGGTGGAGTCCTCATTTCAAGGTGCAGTTTGATTTTTCCCAAAGTGTCTGAATAATCATTCCAACCTTATGCTGTGAGGATTCATTTCTTGGGAAAAAAGAAAAACACACAACCTTTCTTAGCCCTACATGCAGATTCCTCCTATTAATGTAACATTGATTTTATAATTTCAGTTGTGTAAGAAAAAAAATCATATATGCACACTGGAAAGAAACCTTAGCAAATTATTAGCAGCATTTAAACCTGTGCAATGGGATTATGAGTAATTTTTATTTTCTTCTTAACATACAAATTCAATCCTCCAATCATAGAGCGGGGGAGGGACTGTTTTAAAGAAATCAAGCTTTTTCAACCCCACAGGGTTACTTCTCTATCCACACTTGCTTTCAGGCTGACCTTGAGGAGTTAATTCCCAGCACAAATATTAAGTATTATTATTATTAGGGATTAGTTTTCTGGTAGGGAGGCAGGAGCCAGGGACAAAGGGAAGGATATTTTACCTGAACTTCAAGTTGAAACCATTTATGCAATTTTCAGTTCCCAGGAACAATCTTCCAGCTGGTTTAAAAATTCTTCAGAGCCTAGCTGATACTGATAAGATTTGACAGAAAATAAAATCCCAATCATTTCCACCCAGAAATGGTGAGAAAGGAAGCTGAAGTGAGAAAAGAATCACTGAGGGCTTTCTTGTGCCGCTCTTTGTTATTTATAAGACTCCAACCATGCAAGGTTCCCCATGCAGGGGCCATCGCGGCCAGGTGTATGCGCGCTGCCTCGGAAGAAGATGAATTCTTTGGGTGACTGGGAGCCTCGAGAGGCTTTTATTATATTCTTGCCACAGAAGAGCCACGAGAAAGAAAACAGAAAAGAAAACACAACGGGAAAAGGGCTCAGCTTGAGTTTCACCCTTAGGTTTGGTATTTGCTGTTGCTGCTTTGAAACAAGGAAGTTCCAACTCGATCCAGCCCTCGGTGGAGGAAACATGCTACGGGATTGGCATGTTCATTACACGCCAAGGGCATTTTCCTAAGGAGAAAATCTTTGGTGGTTTCTAAGAAAAATACAGTGCGTTTGACTGAAAGAGGCTGCTGGGTTATTCCTGATCATGTTTCCTGAACCACAGACTTCTGTTTCTTCTTGGTGCCATGGAAACAAAAGAAGTTATAACGAAAGAAATAGGCATCTTGAATGCTGGCATTGTATTTGAGTTGCCAGGAGTTGCGTAGGAACAAGAGGCCCGGGTCGGTGGGGCACACACTGTAATATCAATGTCGTCGAGCTCTAGAGGCAGCATTGACCAATTACGTGACTATTACAGACTGTTTGTGTCCTCCCAAAATTCTTATGTTAAAACCTGATCCTTAACGTGATGGGATTAGGAGGCAGGGCCTTCGGGAGCTGCTTAGGTCATGAAAGTGGAGCCTTCATGAATGGCATTGGTGCCCTTTTAAGGGGCTGAAGAAACCAGAGCTTGTCCCTTCTGCCACGTGAGGACCCAGAGAGAAGGCACCACCTATGAACCAGAGAGCTGACTCCCACCAGACACTGAACCTACCAGGCCTTGATCTTGCACTTCCAGCCTCCAGAATCGTGAGAAATTACTTCTGCTGTTTATAAGCCACCCAGATTATGGTATTTTGTTATAGCATCCCAAACGGACTGAGACAGTGACCCTGGGCAAAATCAAAGGATACAGCCAGCTTTGGTTTCTTCATCTGTAAGATGGTGATAATGGTAGCCCACAACATTGTTGTCAGAATTAAATAAGACTTGAGTATACAGTAAACGTCTCTTTGCTACACTTACTCATATCTATACAGAGATGCCCTTGTCTTTGTACACATGCTACACACAAACATCTGTGTATGCAATGAACTGCCGCAAACGTCACAGCCCAAAAGATTTGTTTGTTTTTTGTTTTGTTTTTTAGTTACTCAAGAAAATTTGTCCAGTGGTCACTTCTCAGAGAACTGTTACTACAGAGGATATTTGCACTCCTCTTCCCTGGATTAATTTATTTGTAGTTTATTTTTCTAGCAGCCACTACAATCCCCATAATACAGGAAGTCTAATTCATGGCTCACTTCTGGGAGACTTGACAGCTGCTGCTTAAATATTTAGAAATATCTCTTTAAAGAAAGGAGCTGCAACTGAGCTCTGTCGAGCTGTTAAAATGTGGTCCTCTCCCTCAG
>CM052436.1:9736602-9757611 GCA_028533085.1 Varecia variegata | reverse complement strand
ACACTTGGCAAATCCCCCCACCCCCACCCCACACAGTTGATTAAACGTTTGATTTCCAAAAAAAATTTTTTAAATTAAAAAAAAGAAAATCCAAGCAACCTTCCAGTGCAGTACTGTCTTAATTGAAGAAGCAAAATGCCTAGCTGACAGCCAAAAATACTCGGGAAGGTGAGAGCACCAACTGTCATAGACGTGACACAAAAAACGGCAACTTAAACAGAATCATTCCCTTACAATTCTGTGTCTGCGAAGATGGTGCAGTAGGATGAGGGGCCGTATCTTATTTCCCTTTCTTTAGAAGGAAGGAACAAAGAGTCCCTGAGAATTTAGAAAGACTCAGAGCCAACCTTTCCAGTGTTGTCACCTGTCTACTGGGCCAGATTGTCTGAAACAGAGATGTGAGAAACTGAACATCAGAGAGGGAAATGGGGCTTCTCAGGCTGCATCTATGACACGCTTTCCTCCCCTGACAGTTGTGATAAGAGAAGCACATGTCAACCCTCAACAGCTCAGAGGCAGAGCAGGCAAAATTTCACCATAAAGAACATCAGTATGAAAAACTGCCTTATCAAGCCATTTCCGTGTCCCAGAGGAGGCTCAAAGAAATTCTGCTGTGTAATTAATTCCTTACCAGGAAGACTCTTTACAGCAGCGAGAAGCTGCCTGAGACCAACCGAGTTTCCCAGTATGAGCCGGAATCCACTTCAGGACGAAGGATGACAGGGCTCCCAGGGCCCGTCACTTCTCAGAGATGCCTGTATATGGGCATTTCGGAAAGGGAAAGCAGTGCCAGTTTCCTCATTCACATTCTTTTATTGGATAAAATAGGACTTCATATAATTATTTCATTTTGATCAGGAAAAAAGTCATAGCCCCTAAGTACATTATATTTTCTTCCCCTGAATTAGATTATACTAAAAAAATTTTTTAAAAACCAGTTTCTGACCACTGTAGCACAGTGAAATGTCTGCTTCTCACTTGTGAGTCACTTTGTGAGCAAACGGCCTCCTTCTAAATGTGACTTCTTGTCTATCTTCTTGAATAGAGACAGTATTCAGCCAGTAAATTATTAGTCATTTTTTTAACAAATAGCATTGAGCACCTACTATGTGGCAGGTCCTATGCTGGGCTTATTTAAAAAAAAAAAAAAAAAAAGAATGTCACTACCCCTGCCCTCTAGAAGCTCACAGCGCTGTAGGGCTATGACAGACATACAGGGACCACAAAGACCCAAGGGTGGGGAGGCGAGTTCAACCTGGTAATGTTTTAAGACATTTCTTCCGATAAAAGTGTGAACTGTGTCCTAATAAATGAGTGAACTATTTGTTTGTTTACCCATCTCCCCAAGACAGTGTGGTATTGGCAGAACAAAAGAGAGAACCTGGAAAGAGACCCACACAAATAGGACCAGCTGACTTTTGACAAAGGTGAAAAGCAATTCAACGGAGGAAGGATGGACTTTTCAACAAACAGTGCTGGAGCAATTGGACAATCACAGGCAAAATAAATAAATAAATACATAAACTTCAGCATAAATCCTACATCTTACACAAAAAAATAATTCAACATAGATCATAAACCTAAATGAAAAACTTTAAACTTTTTAGAAGAAAACATAGGAGAAAATCTTTGTGATCTGGGGTTAGGCAAAGAGGTCTTAGATAATGACACCAAAAAATATAAAATTGTGAAATTGGACTTCATCAAAATAAAAAACTTTTGTTCAGTGAAAAGTTAAGAGAATGAAAAGACAAGCTTTGGACTGAGAGAAAATATTTGAAAATCACAATACCTGGCAAAGGAGTTGTGTCTAGAATATATAAAGAACTCTCAAAGCTCAGAAGTAAGAAAATAACCCAATTTTTTTAAATGCTCAAAACATTTGAACAGACACTTTACCAAAGGCTATGTAGAGGTAACACATGAAAAGATGTTTATCACTAGTCATTTGGCAAATGCAAATTAAAATGATCATGCATCATCATTGCACACATATTAGATTGGCTAAAATTAAAAATCTGACAGTAACAAGTGCTGATGACAATACAGAGAAATAAGACCCACCTAAACATTTCTTATACAATTAAACATAAATTTACCATACCACCCAGCAATCCTTCTCTTAGGTGTTTACCCAAGAGAAATGTAATCCTGTGTCAACTCAAAAATTTGTATGCAAAAGTTCTCTAGAAGTTTCACGTATGACAGTTAAAAACTGGAAACCACGCAAACATCCATCATCAGATGGATGAGTAAACAAATTGTAGTCTACTCACACAATGGATCACCACCAGCAATGAAAAGGTACAAACTAGTGATTCCTGCAATAACATGGATGATCTCAAAAGCATTCTGCTAAGTGAAGAAAATTCAAACACAAAAGACTACATGCAGTATGATCTCCTTCATATGACATTCCAGAAAAGGAAAAACCACAGTGACAGAAGAAAGAAGATGCCGGAGGCCAGCGCTGGGGAGGGGATTGATGGCAAAAGGGCATTAGGGAATTTTTTGGGGGTGATGGAAACATTCTATCTTATAATTATAAGGGTGGTCACGTGACTGTATACATGTGTCAGAACCCATCAAAGTGTACACTAACTTCATTTTTCACTAGTTTTATTGTATGCAAAGTATGCCTCAAGAAAGCTGACTTTTAAAGGATCAATGGGAAGTAAGAATCTGTACATCAAGCCAAGAATTTTTGGAAAAGGCACAATGATGGAAGGATTTGCTTTAGTAGATACCAATGTGGTAGCCATGAAGTTACCCTAATTTTCAAAGTTTGCTATTGGGACAGCAATAGACAAATACACCCACTGACATAAAATAAAGCCTAAAACAGAGCAATGTACCTATTTAGTAAATAGCTTGGGCAGAAATTTAAATTAGTGAGCAAAGTATGGACTATTCAATAAGTGGAATTGAAATCTGGATTCCATTTGGAAAAAGAATTAAGTTAGTTCCATAACCCGCATCATTCCCCAAAATAAAATCTTAATTGATTAACTGATCATTGCCCTAGCTGTGAAGACTCACTCCATCAATTTCATTACGCTATTAAATGTTTAGGAGATCACTCACTGCATTATGGTAGGGTCTTACTATAAATGAAAAGAATGCTATGAACTCCCAAACTGGCTATAATCACTTCGCCCTCTCATGGGAGGTGGCACCAGGGGGAAGATGAAGATCTAATTTGCTCCCTTCCACCTTCAGAGACAGAGGAGAGAGAATGGAAACCTTGAAGTGTCAACGTCCCTGCTAGCTCTTCTGAGACGCTAAAAGGTGAGACCCAAAGTAGACAGATGATGATGTGCGAAGCTGAGCCCTTTAATGTTCCCGGGATGGGTGATGAAGAGTCAAAATTCTGTCTACATCATAGGAGAAATTATGCGGGAGGAGGACTTCCAAGGCGAGGATGGCTAATGGCTGAGAACCAGTGCTGAGCCACTGGTGTTGGGCAGTGTGAGCTCACCCTCTGCAATCCCCAGTCTTCAGTAAGGACTTCCCACATTTGACTGTCTTGGATGGGTCGTCTTGAGAAAAATGGTAGTGTCAAGGGGAAGAGTTTCTTCCCTGTTCCAGATCTTTCCTCTCAGGCACGAGGCAGGACATCCATTAGACTAACACTGAGGCCACCCTGTTCTCCTTTGCTGGAAAGAGCAACTGGGCCAACATAGCTCAGCCCCTCCTCCCTGCCTGTCTTCCAGAACCAGCCAGAGGCACATCGGGGACCAGGCCACTGAGTTTGTCCATCCTCACCATTAGTTTGCAGGCCTCTGCTAACTCTCCGGTTTCTGTTAGGAAACTCAGTACTGTGCCCCTGAAGCACACTCTCCTTTCCTTCTGTCTTATTATTCGGTTGGTTTAAGAGTCTGGTGGGGAGGAGAGGCTGTGGTTTATCAAGCCCTTCAGACCTCAATAAGAGGTTCCAAGTATAAAGTTAAAGTCCCAACATTGGCTGCGTGCAGTGGCTCACACCTGTAATCCTAGCACTCTGGGAGGCCAAGGCGGGAGGATGGCTTGAGCTCAGGAGTTCAAGACCAGCCTGAGCAAGAGTGAGACCTGGTCTCTACAAAAAATAGAAAAATTAGCGGGCATGGTGGCACGTGCCTGTAGTCCCAGGTACTCGGGAGGCTGAGGCAGGAGGATCACTTAAGCCCAGGAGTTGGAGGTTGCAGTGAGCTGTGATGACGCCACTGCATTCTAACCAGGGCAACAGAGAAAGACTCTGTTTCCAAAAAAAGCCCCAAGATTCATGCAAGTGAACAGTAAACCAAGGGCAGTGTCCTTGTGAGAATCCCTAAGAAACTTTCATACCAGAACTCAGAGCTGAGGAAAGCTTCCTTCTCTTTGATTGCCTTTGTTGGACTCTCGTGACTGTTGCTCTAACTCCTCCACTTTGTCCCCAGGATCCTGATAGACCCCGTACAGCACCTGCTCTCTCACTGACTGGCCCTCAGAGTGTCAGGGATGGCAGCCAGCGCTGTGCAGAGACCCCAGCAGCGACTGCCAAAGCTGGAGCTGGGGCAGGCGGGGTGACAACTGAGTGCCTTTCTGAGTCTTCCCCCAGATATGCACTGCTTTGGCTCTGAAGGACAGAATTTTATTTTATTTTTTTAATTTTTTTTTTCCAGAAGAAAAAGAAATGAGTTGCATTTGACCCCCAAAAAGTCAGTCCATCATAGCTGATGACTGTGGGAAACACTCCACTCTGAGCAAACAAAGAACCTCCCACAGTAACTCCAGCCAGCACCAATTATTCACCCCTCACTTCAGCACTCTGCCCTTAACCAAGGCGAGGCTTGGAAGCATTGGCTCATTGGATCACTGGACCATTGGATCATTGGATCACTGGATCATCGGGCCCGCTCACCTCTGCCCACCCTGTTCTACACATGAGGAGCTGACTCCAAAGGTGACATCTCTCACCTGCTTGGTAAGCAGTGGCATAACCCAGACCAGGATCCCGAAGTCTGCCCCCTTCCCACGGCCCCGGGTTTGTTTCGTGGCTCTGGGCATCACCTCCCTTTGGGCAGAATGAGTTCCTGGATGGCAGAGAGCTAGTGTTTTGCAGAGAGCATAAGAAAAAAGGACCAACATTTGAAAAGAGCCTACTATGTTCCCATCACCAGGCTAGGAACATTACTGGAGTGGACACCTTTGGGAATGTCTTCCCAGCAAGCCTCTTGGTCGGAGGGCATTGTTACCGGCTGAATTGTGGGCCACAAAAAATTGATATGTTGAAGTCCTAACTTCCCAGTGCCTCCAAATGTAACCATATTAGGAGACAGGGTCTTTAAAGAGCTAATTAAGTGCAAATGAGGCTGCTGGAGTGGGCCCTAATCTAATATGGCCGGTATCCTTATAAAAAGAGAATTGGAGTCAGACCCACAGGCAGAGGAAGACCATGTGAGGACACAGGGCTGGGGGGTGGGGTGGCCATCTACAAGCCATGGAGAAAGGCCTCAGAAGAAACCAACCCTGCCGGCACCTTGATCTTGGACCTCCAACCTACAGGACTGTGAGAAAACACATCTCTGTTGTTTAGGCATCCAGGCTGTGGCATGTTGTCAGGGCAGCCCTGGCAGACGCATGAAGGCACCCACTCGTGTCCTGCCCATGCTCCTAGCCTGGAGCCTGCCCCTCTGGCCGGAGCTGACCGAGGCAGGCTCTCTGTCAGGAGCTAGCACTGAGAGAGTCTCAGAGGCCACCTCTAGGAGCAGAGTCTTGTTAGTGGAGACTCAGGGGCGAAAAACTGTCCCCCCACTGAGATGCCCAGAACAGCCCTGGGCTCTGCCCTCCCTCGGGTCCCCAGGCTAAACCTCCCAGTGAATTCCAGGAGAGATTCCTACAGCCTTCCAAGAAATCCCCTTTCTTGGTTAAACTCGTTTGAAGTGGGTTTTGTTACTTGCAACCCAAGGGACTTCTTTAGCCACAACATTCACATGTGTTACCTTGTGCAGTTTAACTTCCCCCCAAGGTATTACAGCCCCATCTTACAGGCCGGGGAACTGAGGTCAAGGAGATTAAGGAGCCAGCCCAAGGCCACAAGGAGGTAGAACTAGGCATTTGCACACACGCTCTTTCCACTCTCCACGCTGTCCTGGATGCTACACTTCTTTGGTGTCCCCTGTAGTACTCAGCTGGGAGTCAGGCCTATAGTAGGTGCTCGATGAAAGCTTGTTACACTAAACTGAGTACATGGTCATATGTCCCATTTATAGACTAACACACAGACGAAGATGCTGCCTGCTCACACCGTCGGAACCAAAAGGAAATGAAGCCGGTGTCACAAATTCATTCATCTTGTCCCCTTCTCCATTCAGACCTAACAAGGCCAGAGATCTTAACTCGGGCTTTCAGTGGCACTCTTTGGTTCACTCAGTAACACCAAGGCAGTCTGGCTCCGCTAAATTCAGGATCGCCCGCTAACTCCTCCCGTCTGTGTGATGTTTATTTAACCTGCAGACCAGGCCAGCTGCTTCCCCGGCAGACTCCACAGTCTCCAGAAAGAAAGATCTGAACCCTGAATCTTTCTTACTTCCTCCCTCTCCCCACTTTTGTCTGGTAGCAGAAGGAGATAAACCACCCTTTGTTAGGAACAGTAAACTTGCCTCTTGCAAGGCCTAGGATGTTACAGAAATCGAGAAGCTAGGGGAAAAATAAAGAAAGGGCTCAGCTGCCAAGGGGTTTCAGGGCATTTTTTTTCTTCTTTATAAAAATAAAATTATTTTTCCCCTGTTCCTTGGAAAGGCCCCAAAATAAACCCAAGATCACTTGCCTAGCTGTCATTAAACTTCCCAGGCCGACCGAGACCCCAAGGTTCGCTGGCTGAGAGAACGACAGTTGCTATGGCCCTGCCATCTTGTATTTCAGCGCGGTTGTCTCAAGTATCGGGGGGCTGGCCCCTGAGCGCAGCCTCAGAGAGCAGTGAGGGACAGTCTGTCGTTCTCCGACACTTTACAGACAAGACGGGCGAGGCTGAGTGTGGGGTCCGTCTCCCCATCACGTGACGCTGCACGTAGACTCGACCTGGGCCCCCTGGTCCTCCGCCCTCTAACTCAGCCTTGAGAAAACAGTGTCCCAGGAGGACTTCTGTGGCTCCTGAATGTAGCAGTTCAACTGCCAGTCTCTCTCTCCCTCTCGTTTTCTCTCTCCCCGCCTTCTCTCTTTCCTCTGTCTCTGTCTCTCTCTTGCCATCTCTTCCCTTCCCCCTCATTCCCTCTCTTCAGGTTGGCTAAGCCCAGATCCTTAGGTCAGTAGTCACCACCAGCCACCACGTCCCTTTAAGAAACTAGCGTGTGCCTCTCCCCCGCCGCCCAGACCACCTCATGCCACAGTCTAGGAAGCTCAACGGAGGCGTGACCTTTAACTCTCTCAGCCCCCAAACGGAGCTTCTCTGTAGCTCTTCTTGAGCTTGTCATTTAAGAGAATAAACTCAAATACAACCTGTCCTTCCCTTTGTGATTTGTGAGCAACTGAGAAGATGAAATCATCAAACAAAACTAGAAACTTCATATTTGAAGGCAACCCCAAAAGTTAGTGGTTTACTCCACATTAATGTCTTTTTCCAGACTCTTTACTTAAGGTGGAAGACTCTCTCCAAGTGCACAGGGAATGGGTGTCTCTGGGAGCATTCAGGTTTTTCTGTTTACAGTCTGTAATGTAATGTAATATTGCCTCCCTCATTTATCAGATACTATAGTTCTTTCTTTGGACTTTAATAGCAACTAAAATAAAAGTCAGTTTTACTAGCAGGACTCCCCTTCTCCCACACTTTCATCAGTATAGTTTAAGAAAATTGGTACATTTACTTAGTCAGCATTGCATATCATACTTAAGATAGCCAAAGAATTTAAAATAATTACAAAGGAGATAGCCATGGCAAAGCAAGGCAAGGTCTTTTTAAAAGCCTAGCATTTCTTCGTCTCTGCTCCTGCAGAACCGCGTACTCTTGTCCCCTGGGCCCCAGCTCACGTTCTGCCAGAAATACCCTTTCCTATCTCGCTGACTTAACTAAATTGACATCCTACCACACTGAGTTCAAGTTTTGAGGCCTATCTAGGGAAGAAAAATATGTCAGCTTTACAATACCCCTTTCAGAAAACTCAAAAGTGTTGCCTTTATAAATTTGGATTTGTCTATAAGACGTCTTCCTACGTGGATGGGAATACGAATTATTTTGTTCAGGGACCCAGAAGCATCATTGTGAAATTCCTGCATCACGGCAGGCTGGTGGTGCTGAGATCTCCCCCTTCCCTCCTGCCCCCTCCCCCAATCCCCCGGGGCCCAACACTGCTCACTCATCCACTTGGGGAGCACACAGGGAGCATCTGCCCTTGCCTGGGTTGCCCCTAGTCTTAGGAGAATGAAGAAGGGCAGCATCCTCGGGACCTCTCGGCTAGGAGGGGACCAGGGGTGGGGTGCGCTTCAGGAGTCTATTCCAACAGCATGCGGATGGTGCCCCCACCATGACCACCAGCGCCATAGTTGTGTGTTGACGGACTGTGGACGAGCACACCCATCGGAGGAAAGGAAGGCTCTAGGCCCTGTGTGTTTGGTCAAAGGCATTTCTCCCAGTGCTTTTGCATCCTATCGTCTAGTGACAGGTCCCTGGCAGGTGTGCACAGTTTCCAGCTGTAGGATTGTCTCTTTGGGGGTTATTCAGGCTGCAAGTTTTCCATTCGTGTTCCCTACTCACCCCCTTTGAGCCCTCTCCCAAGGGTGGCTGGAATTCTCAGGATTCTTTAGTAAAATATTTTCCCCAGGCTCCCCCTCCAACAGCCGTTTTTTATCTCTGACAGCAGGCTGGCCTCTGTCTCTGGGGCTGGACAGCATCAGCTCAAATCACACTCTGCTTTCAGAGTGGCCTGTAGCCCAGGGAGGGGAGGGAGGAATTGAACCACCCACCCCACCAACATCACACAGCAACGGCCATTTCCACCCCCACCGAGTGGGAGTGGGACCCTCTGCAAGCCGTTTGCTCCCTCTGCCTTTGGTCTGCAATCATTCCGAAGGCAGGCAGGCTGTCTGATGAGCCCAAAATTCTCCTAGTAGCTTCTCCAAAGAAACGCCCATTCAGGCACCATGGCTTCCAAATTACCCAACACTTGGTTGATTCATAAAAGTCAGTTTTCCTGGAGAATGTCAAAAACTTGGAAATAGTTTTAGTGGATTTAATAGAATTTTTTAAAACAGCATTTTGAAAAGAAAATAATAAATCCCTATGGAAGTAAACAGCTTTATCACTTTAGATGGTTTTTCACATCCTTACCATATCTAGTCCTTTCAGTAATCCAGGTCAAGATTTCATTAATTACCTCTAATTTTCATCATGTTGTCACAAATAAGAAATCTAAAACAAAGAGAAGTTAAGTGACATGTTCAGGGTTACATGTCTAGGCTGGAACTATTTTAGAACCCATGTCTCCTGTTTCATTTTTGTGTGTTCATTCCACAATTGAATCATAAACAGGGCCAAGATTTAACAGATCTCAGCTATCCCACCAAACTCACACAATCCAGATTCATTCATTATACACTCATGAAGATTTCACTAGAAAATGTTCAATACTATGTTGTTTATAGTACAAAAGGTCTGGAAACAATCTCTTATCTAATGCCAGGAGTTTGGTTAAATGAATTGATGAACACTGAGAAATATTATACAGTCATTAAAACAAAGTTCTGAGGCCTGGCATGGTGGCCCAAGCCTGTAATCCCCAAAATTTGGGAGGCTGAGGTGGGAGGATCACTGGAGTCCAGGAGTTTGAGACTAGCCTGGGCAACATAGCGAGACCCCATCTCTACAAAAAAGTAAAATTAGCTTGGTGTGGTGGCACACACCTGTAGTCCCAGCTACTCGGGAGGCTGAGGCAGGAGGATCACTCGAGCCCAGGAGTTTGAGGTTGCTGTGAGCTATGATGACGCCATTGCACTCTAGTCTGGGAGACAAAGGAAGGCCCTGTTTCTTAATAAAAAAGAAAAGAAAAGAGTTGTGAAAGTATATATAGAAAACTGTTCATAATATAATAATATAGAATGTACACAGCAAACTGTCATTTTTATAATGATATGAATAAAATGCACAGAAAATAGTGGGGAAGAATACATATAAAATGCTAACAGTGGTTATTTATGGATGCTTGGATTGCAGGTGATTTTATTGTTTCGGTTAATTTTTCTACAGTAAAAGTACATTTCTTGGGTACTTTTTAAAGTTTTCAGATTACTTCATCAGGAAGCCTTAATCTGGTTGAAGAACAAACGCGCGTTTACACCTGAGGTAGGTATATTTAATAGCGTAAAAGGGCAGCCTTTCAGTTTATTTTATCACTAAATGGCTATGGATGGTAAACTCATGTTATCCTCTTTGAGGGTAACAATAAACATCTTTCATAAGCTTATTGATGTCAACTTCTAGTGAATTTCTCTAGGACACGGAAGATTAATCATAAAAAACAAACATTTTTTCATGTCTATTGTGTTGAAATTCTTCTCCCCAGAGACCTTATGTATTACTGCTCAAACCTAAATAGAAGTACTGCACTTTTTACTGGACAAAGTCGTACAACCACTGGCCAAGCCACCCAAATTGCGCTCTCCCCTAGACGACCCCTGCCTCACTGTCCTTTTCGTTCATTTGTTCGATTTCCTGTCCGATTCCCCTGAGCTGCTGTTCAAACCCACCCGCATCTCTTCATTCCTGTGTTCCCTTCCCACCTGACTGAATCTTCCTTTACCACCTGAGCCTGCAGAGCTCATACTCGCTAGCCAGGGGAGGAAGCCTTTGTTCCAAAGACCCCTTCCTGGGAGGCACAGGAGGAGGGAGCCTCACGCTGGTTTTCCCGGGACAGTTTATGTCTGTCATCCTGGCTTAATTATTAGAAGTCCCCCCTTCCTTTCTCCAGTGTGCTCTTCTAATGACAGAAAAACACCGAGGATTGCAGCTGTTCTGGGTAGGGATGGCCCCTGCCCTTTTTTCTGCCTCTGCATCTTTCATGCTATCTTTCCTGTATTTAGTGACACAAATGATTCCTTTTTCCTGAGAGGATTCTGACTCTATTACTCCTTAACCTGGACGATCATTTGGTGCATCTCAGATTGATGATCTGTGTATATTTTGAATAGCCTTTTAATTGCCCGTCACAAACAGTTCAGTTCAAATCCTCATTTCAGAGCCGGAGAAAAATACATGTGAATAAGACTCATCCTTGCAGACGAAGAAACAGAAACAGGCTAGAACCGAGGTCTCCTCATTCACAGATTGTTTTCCCCCCACACCATTTCTCTTAAAAGCCACACTAGGACCGGATTCTCCCAGGTTTTCCTTCGGAGTGGAGAGAAAGACAGCAGCCGTTGCCTTGGAAACTCTGTCCAGTGGGTTGGCATCCCGGGATCCGCTGGGCCTGCTCTGTGGCTGACATCCAACGCTGAATAATTTAGGTTTGGGTTGGTTATGCCTTTTGCTAAGGGAATACAGTGATTTGGGGGCGAGAACGGGAGAAACTGAGCAAGTGAAATGACTATAGCAAGACATCTATCTTGTTCAGTGGGAGCAACTCAGATGATGACACAAGAAATCACCGATGCATTTTAATAATTAAGATTCTTGATGAAACGTTGGCAGGCAGAAATGCTGTTAAATAAAGCGTTCACGTGCCTGTGTTTTGATTCTAGTCAGAATTCCATGGGCTGATTCAAGAATATCTTCAAGACATGCACCTGTCAGCCACCTACAACTGTTCATTACACGGCAGCAACAGCAAGTGTGGGCGGCTCTTCTATTAGAAGCCTTTTTTGTGGTCCTGGTTCTCTAAATGGTATCGGATATTGCCGGGGTCCATCAGATTACAGATGCTTTGTGTGGTCCTCTATCAGCTATTGATCAAGGTTTCCATTTCAATCAATAATCAAAACAACAAAACCCTTCTGATTGCTTTTTTATATTAATATGAGAGGAAATTTACAGAGCATTCGAGTGCAAAGTCCCCATTCTATAGATATGGAAACTGAGGCTGAGAGGTGAAGCCAAGGATATGAATCACTCCGCTAGTCAGAGGCACAGGGGGATGCAGACCCCAAGGCTCCAGGCTCCAGGCTCCCGGCCTGGGGGACCTCACTGCACTACCACTTTGCCTCTGCTGTGTTCTGTTGAGTATAATAACTTAATGCACAAGTATTTAAAAAATTCTGTTTCAGCACATGGAAGTCTGGCATAGAATGTAATTGTCTGAATTTACTTTCAAGTTTTGGGAAATATTCTAATAATAATGAATAAGCATGGTTTTGGATGCCTTGTCCCACACAAAATGACACCGTTCCTTAATCTTTCCAAAGGAGCCCACGGCATTAATAACAGGCTAGGGAGGATTCCTGGGAAGTCACCTATGAGTCAGACGCATCAGCAAGGTGATCAGAAATGCACTCCTTGCGGAAGTCTGATACCTCTCCATTGGCAATTCCAAACTGCACTGGCAAACACAGCGCTAAGGACTCAGAAGGCATTGGGGGAGGGGATTTGGTAGTGAATCTGAGTCACAGAAACATAGAAAATGACTGAAGGAGAAAACATAATTAACTTCCCAGTGTAAGATGTGTCTCGGGAAGATGCGGTGGAAGTGTAGGTGTGAGCAATTTTAGGGATGACTACTGAGTAGCCTAAGCTGTTGGCGGTCTGGTGATGGCTGGGGCTGGGGAGGCCTCGACTAGTATTTTGATTAAGGAGCTTGGTTACCAGAGCCGAGAGATGAACTTCGGGTTGGGATGAGTCAACCCACCTGTTGGACGGGGCTCCTGCAGACACTGCCACTGCGGTTGCGAACAGGCAGGGCGCCATGAATATTTATGTGGTGAAATGCGGCCCCTTGTGGTCTAATTCAGGAAAAGTAACAAATCCGACTCGGACTGAGAGTAATACTAACCTACTTTACCCGGTGTCCGATAGCGGTGCTGAAAAACGACTGCGATACTCAGGGAAATCAGTGGTTGCGCCAAAACAGATGGGCATCAGAAAGGACCACTTTATTTGAGAGAGCTGGGAAGAACTGTCCCCTAAGCCAGCTCATCTTACCTGGGAACCACCTGGGGTCTTGTTGGGTTCAGCAGGCCTGAGGGTCTGCATTTCCAATGAGCCCATCCTGAGGGTCTCCAGGGGCCTGAGGGAAGACCCCAGCCCTTAGGGTGGCCCAGGACTGCTCCACTGGGACCTCTTCACTCTGGAGACCACGGGCCCCTGGAGGGCATCCCAGCTTCACTCCCGCCCTATCCCCTCCCCCCACCTCCCAGGGCTGCAATTCCTGCCCACACCCAAGCACTGACAAGCCTGGGAAGTCACTTTCCTTTTGCGTCTTCAAGCTTGAGGGTGTGTCTACCCCAGCTCTGAGGTCATCCTGTCCCCTCAAGAAAGAGTGTCCTCCCAGGAGACAAAGCCCTCCTCCCTGACACCAACCATTCCAGGTCCGCATCCAGCTGTGCCTTACAGATTCCGCACTAATGAAAGCCACAGTGGGTTTTTTCCAGGCTTTCTTGGTCACTGAGAGCAGCAGGTTGTTTCCAGTGCCATCTACTTCCAAATGTCCTCTTGTGATTCGTACGGTGGAGTGTGGTTTGTGATGTCTATGTGCTGAACTTCTCACACACACCCAGACGGCACCACTGAGGCCCACTGTAATTCCAGCATCTTGTTCTGGTGGCAGAGTCGCATTTACACCCCCCACACCCCCCAATTCCAAGACTCATTGTATTTGGTTACGAAAAAAAATTTAATACAAAGTATTTTTAACCTGATGTGGGAGGAGAAAGATGGAATAAATATGACAGAATGATCACACATGGGTAATTACACATGTAAATGAGTTCAATTTGGTAATTTTCTCTTGAATTTCTATTTACATGGTTAACATTTTATTCTAACCCCACACTACCACTGCAATTTGGGGTAGGTTTTTTTTATTCTTATGTCAATTCTGAAATATTAAAAGCAATTTAGAACACTTTGGTATAACCACTTTTCTCAGCTTAGACTTTTTTCAGATTTTTCCATCTACAAAATAGACAGTGGACAAAAATTGCTTTGCTTAACAAGTATTATTAATTGCCTCCAGTGTACAAGGTCTCTGGAGAAAATAATCCTAGTGTTACAGGAACAGTTTCCACAAAACCAGAAACACAAAATGTAAATAATAAGGTAAAAAGAACATCCCGAAGGGATTTAGGAATAGTGAGGTGGGAGAAATTACTTCTGGCTGAGAAATCAGCAAGGGCTTCCTGGAGGGTGTGGCATTCAAGCAGGACCCTGAAGGACAAGTAAGAACTGTGCATATAGGAAAGGGGCAGGTGTGAGACACAGGAGTACATGGAGAGTGTTTGGAGGTGTCTGCAGACTGCTGGAAAGTCAGGACCAGGGCTTGAGGGAGACAGCCTAGGGCTGTGGGAATTACGGACACACGAATGATCATTGAAATCCTGGCAGAGCTGAAGTATCCAAGGGAAACTGTTAAGAGTAAGACAAGGGTGAGGGCAGAGCCCAGGGGAAGCAGGAGGGAGCTGTCGGCAAAGCAGCAGCAAGGGAGCCAGGAGGCCACTGGACATGCCAGACACCATCAATGCCCAAGGGTGACAGCACCTTGGGGACAGCTCCTCGGGGCAGATCTGGGGAGCGGTGGGGGATGTAGTGTCCAGAGTATCTCAAGGTAGGCACAGAGGCAGCGGCAGGAACTCCTGCTGAATTAGCTTCATTTTATAGAAAAAAGGAAGGGAGAAGCTCGTAACTGCTAAACCCGTCTAGACACTGAGACTGCTAATACTACATGAACGGACACAACTTCCCTTTACATATTTTACTGCTAAAAAACAAGAGGACATCACAACTGTGGCTCAGGGCAGAGCAAGGAGGCAGCAATGCATAGAAGGAAAGCACCAGGTCTGCTTATCAGCCAAGTGGACTTCAGGCAACTTATTCAACTTCTCTGAGTCTCAGTTTCTGCATCTATAAAATGGGAATAATTATTCCTATGTAAGAGTGTTTTGTGAAAATGGGATTATACATGCGGAGCTCCAAGCACAGCGCTAGGTTCACACTAAATGACCGTTAAATGCCGTCTGAGAAAAGCAAAGCCATCCCAGGGAGCAGCTTTGACAAAGTGCAGCTGTCCTGTTTCAGAGAAAACCCTTGGAAGGCTTCATAAGACTTCTCTTCAAAATGGTTACAAACTCTTCTGTTTGGTTTGGAAAATGTTATGCAATTAAACACACATCCTACTTTGTCAAGATTACTATTGTCCTCAAACCTCCAAAATTACAAGCCCGCAGCTACTGTAACAGCAGACAACGGTTAATGGAGAGGGATGTGAAGGTGATGGAGTTACGAAGAGAGCTGAATCATCCCATTCCCTCACGTCTGCGAAGTCGGCTCGCCGATTCTCATTTCCCCCCTTTTAACTATTTCTCGCTTCCTTTCACCGTTACGTGAGTTATAAGGTTGAAGAGCCCTTGAGGGGTCACCGTGTTCATCTCTGCCTTAAAAGTAGATAGAGTATATCTAACAACCACGGTGGTAATTATTTAGGGAAAGGAAGTTACAGAGTTCATTTAATTTTGTCGAGCTAATTAGCAGAGGTCCACAGGCGCCGACTTGAGGGAAATGAGGCCGGTTCTATTTGAAATCACGTTTGGGCCAATAAAACTCTGGGTCCCTGCACATCACTTCCCCAGACCACCCTCACCTCCCGCCCTGCCTTCCAGTTTACCACAAGGATTTAGACAAGTGTGAATGTCCCAGAGATATACTATAAGGATATAGATTGGCCCCGACTGCGCTCCCACCCTCGTGATCAGCTGCCTAAATAATGAATTCACCTGCAGATGGAACTCAGCTCTCACTGAAAAAATTAATGATCAGCACCCGAAACATGTCTGGGTTAGATCAAAGAATAAATTACCCTCCCTCAGTTCAAAAATGATTATAAGCCCACTGTCCCTGACTGTTCACAGGCAAGCAGCTGCCCAGCTATTCATCTTATTCAGGGAAAACAAAATAGATGTATATAACATCCACTGTTGGCATAAACTTTTAAGTCATTTGCTTTTGGGTATTTTGCTTTATCTCCAGGAGAGGTGAAGAAAGTGACTGTGAGCCCTGAAGTGCTAAGATACAGCATTTCACTTTAGACTTATTGAATGAAAAGATGTTAGCACACAGTCTTTTGGGTATTGAAAAGAGAAATCATTTTCTCTTTTCTTTTAAATTTTAACTCAAACAGTATAGGGAGAGATTCAAAATACATTGCAATGTGCTGGGAAACCAGCAGGGCGGGGGGGAGGGGGCGGGAAGCCCTGACTTTTTTAGCACTTGCTGATTCTCTGTTGCAAACACCCTCATCATGGCCACGCTACCAGCACCCAGCTCAAAATTCCTGAAAATTTAACCGCTGGCTCTCAAAAGTTGGCTTCTGCACACCACTGGAACTAGACAAAGAGGTGACTGGTGTAAAATTTCTTTCATGCATTTCTATTTAGCGAGTAAACTCAATCGTTAAATCACTGAAAAATGTGAATTTCAGGCTATGATCACATTAAATATGGTGTGTCATCCTAGGTAGTCATTAAAACTCAGGTTATAAAAGAATATTGAATGGTGCAGAAATACATTTAGGAAATCCTTTCAGTGAAAACAGTGTGCCCAGTATGAGCCGAAATGTGCACATAAAAAAGACTAGAAAGATATAACCAAAATGTGAATAGTAATCATCTATTAGTTGTGAGATCATGTGTAGGTTTTATTTTCTTCTTTGTCCTTTTCCTATTTTTCAGATTTTCTGCAATGTTTGTTATAACTGGAAAAAAATCCAATAAATGCTGCATATTTTAGAGAGGAAAAAAATACAGCATTTCAGATTCTTTTATGTCCAAAGAATCTTATGGGTAGACTGGCTAGAAAATCAAATCAGATCAATTCTATTTAAATAAGGCTAAATCTTTGTCATTTATTTTTGTAATGTCTTACTGTTTTAAAAGAGATTGTCAAATGCATAATCTCATTTGCTCATCCTTGATGCAGGGAGGGCAGGTTGTTATAGCCTCATTTTGCAGAAGAGAAAACAGAGGCTCGAAATGATTTAATGATTCAGCTCTGCTGGCATGGCTAGTAAAGCCTCTAAACTGGGACTTTCTCCTGGGTTCCTAAGTGCCACCCCTGAGACCTTCCCTCAAAAACAAGCTGAGGGAAGAAGCTTCGCTCATGGCTCCTTTGTTCAAGTTCCTACTGCACATCTAGACCTGATTCTGCAAGGGGTCACTCTCCTTGTCTCGCCCATTTTAAACGCCCAGAGCTTAGTCTAGAGACTAGAATCATCTAGGCGGGGCACACACCGTCCCGGCACTAACACCACAGAGAGTGACAGCCACAGAGAGCAACAGCTACAGTGGACTCTTTAGCTTGAAGATGATGAACATGACTGGAGAATTTGCTGAGAACGACAGAACTCACAATCTGGCTCGAAAACTATGTACGATGTTCTCTACACACCTATTTACTACAATCTTTAGAGGACACATAACAGGTTCTGGTATGTTTCCTTATCTTCTCCTAAAGAAATGGGTAACACCCTTTATGGGAATGGCTGAACGAACAATTTCTGGTAGCTGCTGTCTGAAGACTTGGTTGGGTCCTCTGTGATCTGGGCTGGTGTCTGTCTCCTGCTTCTGGATCCGCACTCCTGCTCACTGGCAGTGCTTGACCAGGCCTCATTCACCAGAAACAGCAGCACCTCGGGTTTTTCAATTATAAGGGACAAAGTAAGAATTTGTTGCCTCAAGCAGTAGGTGTTAGTGGATATACAGGACAAGGTGAAAAACAAAAACAGAAAAACCCCCAGCATTCTGACAAGACCTCATGCACAGCAAGAAAAGCCAGGCCACCAGGTGTCAGGGAAGCAGGAGGCCCCAGGAGGGGGTGGCCTGTAGGGGGAGATAGGCCCCTCTCCTGTGTCACCATACAGCACGAAGAAAGAACAACACAGTCCCACCTGGACCCCTCACAGTGGGCGGTCTGGGAGCCTCAGGGAGCCTTTGCCCACCAGTGGCAAGGCCACTCCTTCATGGACACCACAGGCAGAGGCCAACGTGAGGACTTTCTCAAGAGACACAATGTTTCCTGGGACTCTCAGCTGCTTCAGTGGAGACCACGTGATACAAATGTGTGTATGCCAGTTTCCATCTACACCCCAGGGGTGGTCATTTAACCTCATCTGAAGTACCCTAACCGGAATGCAAGTGCAGGGAGGGAAAGCTAATCAAAGGCCACTGTAGAGGAAGCCACTAAAGCATCTGAGCTACACTTATCTTTTGATTCCCAACAGAGGCTTAGTTAATTAGCACTACGGGCATTAGAAATTACTTTTCATTGGTAAAATGAATTTTCAAGAAATGTGGATTGTGCAAATATCGTACGGCCCCTCTTGGCCTAGTATGAACAGAGCATAAGGAATCAGGGGGCCAAACTGCCGACAGCTTTGAAATGGTACCTGAAAATGACTGCTGGAGTATTCTTTAACCTGCATAACCAGAGAGTTGGTTGAATCTTGTGGCTAAAATACTCTCCCATCTGTTCTGAATAAATTTTTACACAAGGTGCCACCAAAGCACCTAAGAGGACAGACACCTGGGATTTCATCAAATTTATCAAGGCAGGATGACTGCTTTGTTGCCAGTGAGTGTTGACATTTGCTTTCGCAGTACCATAGTCTATTTCTTAGCAAGTTTGTGAGAGAGGAAACTTAGAGGGCTCACTCATTTTTAATTAGTAGAAGTTGTCAACAATCTATCAAAAAGAACTTGCCAAGTACACCTGTCGTCTCAGCTACTCAGGAGGCTAAATGGGAGGATCACTTGAACCCAGGAGTTTAAGACCAGCCTGGGCAACATATCCAGACCCTATCTTTAAAAAAATAAATTTTAAAAAAGAACTCAATAATCATAATGTTCAAGTCAACTTGATTTTTGCTCTGATAACTTTACTATCCTCAGAAACAATTAGGGAAATTCTGAGCAAAAGCTAAGTGACTCACTATATGCACTGAGTACTGCCATGTGACTTCATTTGTACCTAGAAACAGAAAGGGGCCTGGGGAAATCTGGGGTTACCTTTTATTCCTGACATTATCTTACTTACATTCACAGTGCCATGCTCAGTAGTGTGTACATTTCATGGTACCAGGACTTCTGAACTCAGTTAAATACCACAATTCAGTTTAAAAATCAACCTTAAAGCACTTTAATCTTTATTCTACTCCTGATTATAAAAATTATACATACACTATAAAAGTCTTACATTATAGAAAACTGAAAAATTAAAAATTCCCCCAGAATCCCACCATTAGAAGGAATCCCATACCTCCTACTCTCTTTGATAAATATTCTTCCAGATTTTTAAAGCATATAGTAGTAAATAAACAGGATAAAGTGGAATCCTACTATACAGATGTGCTATTCTGTTCTTGTGCACGTTTTCAAATAGTTCTGACAAATAACTCAACTGATGAGTTTCTCCAAAGAGCTGCATTATGCACTTCATTTTCAGAGAAGATTCAACCACACTGTGGGTAGAAAAACCTATAAGATTTTCTTATCATTCATGTTAAATATTGTCCCAACTATTAAAGGTAAATTAAAGTTCTTAAAAAATAGGAAAGGAAGAATAATGAACTTGATACAGAGGAGAAAACAGTTCAGAAAATTATCCCACTTTCTTATCAAAATAAAAACTCCTAATTCCAATTCCAGAAGTACCATAAAATGGCTTTAAAATCGGGATTTGGGAAACAATCACCTCTTTACCATAAAATATAGCTGTAAAAGTAATGCTACAATTCTTCTCTTTTAACAAATAAGGGCAGAAGGGACAGGGCAGAGTGAGGAACACAGAGTTGAGTTCAGTTTTTGTAACTGGTAAAGGGCAATTTTGATTCAACCTCCCACAGCTGCATTTGTAATGCTTTCAAGACATCTTCCATCTGTTGAATTAAAATAAACACATGAATATGATTAAAAATTATACATGGTTAAACATGAAAATATACATTGTTAATGCAATTTTGAACATTTCATGCATTACACATATTTATTCAGTGTCTAATATAACTATTTAGAGGCATAAACTAAATTTTATTAAACAAGACATAATTCTATTGACAGTAGTTCTCAACCTATAATCTATGGCTCCTTTATACACTCATCACCATCTTGCCTATCTGGCCATGAAAAGATGCTAACATTCAACAATAAAGCTGTTTGTACCACAAGAACCCAATCAAATAAAATATTGATTTGAGCCAAAGATATATTTCTAATTTAACAGTTTTAGAACATACACTATTTTGATTTCAGCATGAAATGCCTTCCTTATTATTTTGTTGATAAAGCTTTACCTTAATTTATAGTCTGGTTCCCAAAAATATCAACTTTACTAACAACTGAAATAAAATAAGCACTCTCTTATTGTGCAAGTTATAAGATCAAAACAGATGACATGATGGGAATTATTGTTTGTGGAGTAGCCCTTGTTCACTGGCAAGAAGTTGCTCGTACAAAGACATAAAAGGTACAGAATAAAATTACCTGTTTTAAAGACTTTTCTATTTCAACTCTGCTTTCAAGATTAAAAAGCTCTTTATCTTCTGGCACAATTTGCTTTTCAGAGGACCCTAAAATATAACTAAAGTACAGTACAAAGTAAAAATATGAACTGAGCATGGTATCCCAGCTACGTGGGAGGCTAAGGCGGAAAGAGTGCTGGAGCTCAGGAGTTCGAGGCCAGCCTGGGCAACATAGTGAGACCCGCGTCTCGAATAAAAACAAAGTTAAAATATGAAAAAGGAACAAATAAAAAATTTATGTCAGTTAATAATACTAAAACTCTATGTATATTACACTGCATGTTAGTAGCAAGTAAACAAGAAAAACCCCTATTCTTGTGAATAGCAACCTAACTAGGAAGCTGGACTA
>CM052436.1:9702667-9736102 GCA_028533085.1 Varecia variegata | reverse complement strand
CAGCAGTAATAGTTCATAAACTGATGTATCCTTATGGAAAACAACAAGTCCCAGAAAGTTCTAGTACACTAGTGGGCACTGGTATGCCCCTTTATTCCCAATATTACACTCAGGAAGGAAAATACTCCACAAATGTCGATAAGCTGGTGGAGAATTTCTGCCATCAAAATATTTACAGAATTCAAACAGCAAAAACGTCACCTTGAAAACCACAATCCAAAAACAACAGCCTAATATTACACCAATTCAGAAAAATGTATGTGAACCACTTTACCGCTAAATAAATACTGTGAAAACAACAAAATGAGGGAATGTTGGGAAAACATAGAGGTAACTGGTAGAACCAGGATTAACAGCTAGAACTCTGGCCTTCTTCTTAACTCTTTTACTATGTCCTCCTGCCTCTCCAAATTTGATGCGGTTGTTGGTGCTTTTCTTGCAAGTTACTGGCAACTCTATGTAACACTTGAGACTGTAAAGGCATCCACTGATAGAACCAGTAAGATGTGAGAAATCAATCTTGACAACCCCTTGCAGGAAGCAGGCAGATGGAAAGTTTAATTTCTTAAACCATTAAAAATATTATTCACTAATTAACAGCCAATTTCTGTAGGGATTAATAGCACTGGCTACATCATAAATGCTTACAATCTAATGACCCCTTTTTTTTTAGGGTCTTTAAAAAAAAGTATTGCCATTTGTTTCTAAGTAATGCTCACAATGATGCAGATTCAATCGCTCCTGTTATGGGATGGGGGACCCCAGAAAAAGACATGTCACTCGTGAGCCCAAGTGCAGGGTGACCCTTCTCCCCGTTTGCTGAGACAGCTAACACTCTCAAGATTTTTCTGCTTTTAAAATTCCTGGGCAGCGCCAAGGAGCCCTCCCCATCTAGGGCCGCCTAGGTGCGGCACACCTGGGGAGAAGGCGATCCCAACCTCCGTCCCCACCCCACCCCACCCCGGCCCGGCCCAAACTGACAGCGCAGCAGGATGCAGTTGGTGTCCTCCTGGCTGGACACCCAGCTCAACGAGTCGCCCAGCGGCCGCCGGCAGCCAGAGCACAGAAACACCAGCGGCCTCTCCTCTGCCACCGCCGCCTCCTCGAGCCGCGCCTTCTCTGTGTTGCCCACCGACGCGTCCCCGTTTGTGGAGTTCCACATGCTCGCCCATTTCTGCAGCAGCTGGTGGCGGCTCGAATCTTCGGAGAGCCGCTTGCCCAACAGCAAGGAGTCACTCCACTTGTCCTTATCGCCACATGTACAGCTGGTAGAGGAGCCTCCGCAACAATCCCGCGGCCAGGCGCCCGCCATCACCTACGAATCTCCCGCGCCCCAGAGCGCCACGGGAAAAATTCCCCTGCGCATGCGGGGGGCGGGGCGAGGTGACGGAGGCCTAGAAAGAGCGAAGGCTTAAGGGAGGCGGGCCGGCGAGCAGCCTCTAGTGCGCATGCTCGCGGTTGGGCAAGGGCAAGGCCCCGGCTGGTAGTTACTGCGCCTGCGTCAGATTTTCCACCCTAAGGAAAGTGAGGATGCTGGGCATCGCTTTCCTTGTCCGCTTAAGGCGGTTATGCACACCCTCACCGGGGAGGGACGACGTCGTTGAGAAAGTTACGGGCTCTAAATAAATTACTAGCTCCTCACCAAGACCTTCATCATGATTAGTAACAGCGAATATGCCTCCGCATGGTGCCCAGGGAGAGGAGTTGGAAGCACACTCCCGCTTCCTGTGGCCTCTTCCCGCCGTGAGATCCTGCAGCCCCTCAGACTTTAGGTTGTCTAAGAATCACCTGGGGGGCTGGTTCAACAAAGCTTGCTGGGCCCCACCTTCAGATTCTGGTTCAGTAGGTAGAGGCTTAGCCCGAGAACTTGCATTTCTGACGAAATCGCGGGCGTGTGGACGTTGTAAGCTTTGGCAACTCCACTTTAAAAAAAAAAAAGCTTGTGTGTGTGTGTGAATTGACAAGTTATAGTTGTGTATAGGCAGCCTCACTTTTGATTACCACTGCGCTAGTGTGTTTGCTTCTGGGGGCCAAGTTTCCTTGAGGTGGAGAAAGCAGGGGTTGTTGGAAGCCCCCTCATCTCACGTTCCTTTGGGCATTGTTACTGTTGGAACGAGACCCACTGCTAATGGGAGGGGGCAACCAAAGTCTGTAAAATAAAGAGGTTTATTCCGAGCCGAACAAGTATGACTGCAGCCTGGGGAGCCCCACCCAAGAAGCCTTGAGTAAGTGCTCCCGAGGTGGTGGGGTTACAGTTTAGTTTTATACATTTTAGGGAGACAGAAATTGCAGGTAAAATCATAAATCAATACATGGACAGTGTAGTTGGTTTGGCCAGAAAAGGCAGTACATCTTGAAGGGGAAGAGAGGGGCTTACAGGTTAGGTGGATTCATAGATTCTTTGATTGGTAATTGGTTAAAGAAATAAAGATTTGTGTAAAGGCTTAGAATGTTTTCAGATAAGGAAGTCTGCTAATCAGAGAGCAAACCACAATATACTGACTCAGTGATCTGTGAAGCAAATTGATGGCCTGTAGGTGTGACTTAACCTTTGCTTTGCATGGCCTTAGGTCCTGTTAATAATTTAGTGTCTTATTGTCACAAGAGTCTGTTTTATCAGTCTTATGATCTCTGTTTTGACATTAATGCTGGTCAATCCATGTATCTAAACTCCAAAAGGAAGAGGGCATAACGAGGCATGTTTGACCTCCCTTCCCTTTGTGGCCCGGAACTCAGTTTTAAGGTTTTTCTGGGGTCCCCTTGGCCAACAGGGGGTCCGTTCAGTTGCCAGGATGGGGGAGGTGGATTTTATTTTGGTTTACACCTAGAAAGGGCCCCAGATCACTCAAGCTAGCACTGCAATGGAGTTGAACAAGCCGGTATGAGCAGCAGCAGTCCTGCTGGAAAGCGTGGAAGTGCCTCTGCTGTTCGGACCAAGGAGCCGTTTGCCCTTGCAAGGGATGAGCGTCGGGGTGGTAAGGACAGATTTCCTCAACACTCACAGAAAGCCAACCTCTAACTGTAAAACACCACAAGTCAGGAGAGAAAGCTGTTAGAGAACAGACCAGACACACCACTGACAACTTGGCAGTGTACCTGGAAAGAAAGCTACCCCCAAGGACCTACATCTATTCCTGCTATGCTCTGGGTGTTCCCCAAGTCGCTGCCCACTTTGCTATGTTAGGTAAACTATTCATGTAAAATTTACTTCCAATTTTTGCTAGTGGCATCTTTTTGCCACTAGCAAAAGGCAAAAGCTTTGGAGTCAGAAGTCCTGGGTGACTTCTCCCTCCACAAAGTAGTAAGCGTGTAGGAAACTGTGGAAACGCTATTTCCTTCCCTGAGTCTGATTCTTCATGGAGTAAATGGGTCAGTACAGCACCGGGTTGTTCATGAAGATCAAGTGATATAATGCGCATGAAAATACATTGTTAACCCTAGCATACCATGTTCTATAATTAGCTTCCAACTGGAAGAAAATTCTTCAAATATTTTAGGTTTTTGTTTTTTGGTTTGGTGTTTTTTTGTTGTTGTTGTTGTTGTTATTGTTGTTGTTTTTGCTTTTTGACCCATAGAATTTCCATCTCTCCTGCTTTCATGGAGCTAAGTAACCCTGACCTTCCTGAACTGTTGTTTTTAAGCACAGTATCTCTGGCACAACATTGATACAACCCCACTCTTATCCTGGAGTGAAGATTGCAGTGTTGATTAATATCTTGGACTAGATGCTATCATTTCTTCATGGAGATTCTGTTTGCAACTAATGTACCTGCAGAATTGTCTACGTCCTAAGAGGGCCATGGCAGAACACAGAGGGCACATTCAAATTCCAATAACATGGGAGAGTTTCTTTGCAAAGATGTAGACGGCATGTGAGAGAGAACCATGGGGGATCGTACAGGAATCCAGATTGGAAACATTGGAGCCAACACCACCCCTTGCTCGATTCACAGGGTTGCGGAGAGAGGTTACTTACTAGAAGCCCAAAGGTGAGAAATCTACCTTGAGAGGATCATCTTTCCATCAAGGGTCACAGCCAGCTGGATGACCTCGCAGGGAGGGAGGCAGGAGATTAAATTCCCTGACCTCGCTTTCCTCTCTCCCAGTTTCCTGCTGGAACTCCCCATGGCCTGCCAGAGTCCAGAGGGTGTGGAGCATATTGATGTCATCCCTACAGGTCCACCTCCCTCTGCAGAGAGCAGGGGGCAGTGTGCATGGGAAGGAATCCTATACACAGCATGCCCTTGTCCAGGGGCAAGGGACAGGCCATCCTCCCTGAAGAGGCTCTACAAATGTTAGTCCAATTCAATATCAATGGCTAGCATTGGGGGAGGGGAGAGAGAGAGAAAATGAGAATATAAAGTGCAATTGGGGAAAATAAAAAATTAATGGCTACTGAATACAATCGCAGGCTAGATTTTAATTGCGTGCACTTCCTTACATTTATACATAAGAAGACAATAAGATGTGACGACAGGTCGCTGCAGTCTGTCAGCTGGCCTCTTCAGTATGTGGAGAGCCAGCTGTAGCTGCATGTGAGGACCATTTGATTCAACTCATATTGGTAGAAATATGTCTGGGAGCCAAATGGCACCTAAGGCTGCCTTCCCCGACCAGCTGGCACCAAGAGCATGCCATGCCAAGCACTCAGCCCCCAGGGACCTGCTGCCACAATCAAAGCCCTCCTTAGAGGGTAAAATGCACTGTGGGAAAAGTGGGGATAGATATTTATATCTCTGTTCCAAGAGTGAAACAATAACTACAGGAATATACTTTACCTTCTTAAAAATCCTCAGAGGCAGGATGTTCTTTAAATAGATCTGTTTCCTTCTCCTATTTAGTGTGTGGAATCACGATTTTCCGGTCGTTAACAGAGATATTTGGTTCTCATGCAAGTTAAAAAAGAATAAGGTGAAGAATGTGATTTTCAGCAAAATCATAACATATTTGAGCTGAGAAAGAATCCACACATCTTAATCTGCACGTTTCACTCTACAGATGGAAAAGCTGAGGTCCAAGAGTCATGGATCCAGTTAGTGTCAGAGATTTGTGGCCATCTGAGCTGAGATGCATCTGGTACCCTTCCCCTCCTGGAAAAACTTCTCCTCCCTTACTCCAACAGTATGGCTATGGTGGGTCCCATCCTGAAGGTCTTATCCTCTTCTGTCCCATACCAGAGGTGGGCTATGTCCTAGCTCTGGGGACCAGTCTCACCTTCCAGGCCATGGCACCTGGTCCAAGGTGAGCAAGTGACTGAACTAGAGCCAGTCTATGTCTATCCCTGGAACTTTTCATGCCAAAACTTGGAGAGATGGTCTTCTGCTCACTCTTTCCTCTTGAATCATGAGCCCAGAGCTGTCATAAGCTGTGTCCCTACCCACATGAAACAGCCTGGCATGACACTGACCCTAAGAGAGAAGCAAGATGCAAGGTGGACCCCCAGAGTCCTAGCAGCACCCCACTTCCCACCTCTCTCCCTCCAGCTCTGTGGCCACCCTCATAGTATGTTCCCATTAGACCCCACTGTTGTTTAAGCTACTTAGAATTGGGTTTCTGTCACTTCCTCCCAAAAGAATCCTGTCTAAATACAGATTCCAGTCTAGAACCTAGGTCTCTGGACCACAAGTACAATGTTCACACCACTAGACCAAATAGTAGAAATTTAACAACATACATTTAATAGTGCCTTGAAGTTTTCAAAATATAGTCTTTCAAGGGTGCAAACTGAGGAATTACAATATCATGTAAGAGAAGAATACATTTCCCATATAAAATTCTTAAGACAGCCCCACACTTTCATTCCAGGCACTCTTTGTTTCCCCCTAGTTCTATTCATTTTTCTGAATATAACCAGGCGAAGGTCTCAATTAGAGAATGACAGTTTTTAACACCTATGCCAAACATCTGTAAATCTCCCTTTTAACTAAAAGAGGGATCTCTAAACTCAATACAGACTAATTAAAAAGTGAAGGTTGTGACTTCTGCATCTAGAATAATATCAGAGATGCTTAAGATTACAAATTATGTATTCTTGGAAAGATTTGAGGAAATGTTGCATTCATAATAGAAGAATTGAAAGATAAAGAAATTCAGAGGAAATAGAATAAAATAACTAAGAAATGTAAAAGATGAGAGAAGAGATAAGAAGCATAAGCAGTCAGTCCAGGAGGGCCAACATCTGACTAGTAGGTGGTTCAAATATACAGGAAAGACAAAATAAAGAGAAGAAATAATACAAAGTCCCAAAGATTCTTCAGATTGAAAGGGTAGACTAATTGCCCAGCATTAGGAATGAAATAATCTCACACTAAGGCCTAGCATTGTAAAATATCAGAACTCCAACCTTAAGAGAAGTTTCAAAGAAGAGAAAAAAGGTGCAAGAATCAGCTGGCATTAGACTTCTCATCAGCAACTTCAGAAGCTAAAAAGTTCAAAGTTTAGTGGGCATATGATTTTCAGACCAGAGTTACATACCCATTCAAATCATGATCTGTGTACAGTTGACATTTTCAGATATAACTGAACTTCAGAGATTTATCTTTTACACATCCTTTCTTATTTGAAAATGTCGTGCAACAAGAAATGTGGGAAGATGGTGACAATAAAAGAAAAGCAAGAAGTGTACAAGAAGAGGCTGGAACATCTTGTCATTCCAGAAAGCAAAGAAGATATTAAATAAACAAACAAAATACTGATGTAACCAACATGAACAGTTTATCACTGTCCAAAAAAGCAATCTTTACAGTGATGAGGTCATTTGTATATCAGTAAAGATAATAGCTATAATGGATTGAAACACATCAAATAGATTTAAATTCTCAAATTCATAATTGTTTTTAAAAAGCCTCTCATTATTCACTATTGGAAGATGCTAGAAAACCCAATCATTACTTTGAAAAGTGCTCTCCCCAAAGAAGAATAAATCAAACATTTATCCCATCTTTCCTGTATGAACTATATCTCAGGTAACAAAATAGTTCATGAGGGAAGGCTTTTTTTCTTTTTATAAGAATAGCAGCTAATAAATGAAGAAAGAACGATAGAATAAGATCACCATTTTTACAGCCCTTGTGAATTAAAGGATCTCAGCAATGAGCATCACAGCCTAGTCATATCATAAAAGAAAGAGATAACCAGACATTATGTGCCTCCTGAGAAAAATATGCCAAACCACCTATGAGGTATTCATGCCCCAAAATTTGAACCTAAATTTGTTCCAGCTTTAAGATCTAATTTCACATTCCAGGAAATACAGGGAGGGGAAGACATGACTAATACCACCATGGGATAAACTGGCAAACTCTTCAGGGCAAATAACCTATTTCTTCAACAAATAAATTGCAAGTTCAAAAATAAACTAGAAGTTAAGATCAGGATCAAGGCAAGGATGTCCCCTGTCACTTCTTTTCAACATCATACTGGAAGTATTATTTAATGCAATAAGATAAGAAAAGGAAATAAAAGGTATATTGATTAGGAAGGAAGAAATAAAACTTTCTTTGCTTGCAGATGACGTAATTGTCTATGTAGAAAATCTGAACAAATCAACAAAAAGCTACTGGAACTATTAAGCAATTTTAGCAAGGTTGCAGAATACAAGGTTACTATAAACATCAATCACTTTCCCATGTACAAGCAATGAACAAGTGGAATTTAAATGAATAAATAAACATACAACAATACCATTTACATTAGGATCCCCCCAAAATGAAATATTTAGGCATAAATCTAACAGAGTATGTACAAGACCTATAGGAGGAAAACTATAACATTCTGATGAAAGAAATCAAAGATCTAAATAAATGGAGAGCTATTCCATGTTCACAAATAGGAAAATTGAATATTGTCAAGAAGTTAGTTCTTCCTTACTTGATCTATAGATTCAATGTAATCCCAATAAAAATGCTAGCAAGTTATTTTGTAGATATCAACAAATTTATTCTACAGTTTATATGGAGAGGCAAAAGACCCAGAATAGCTAACACAATATTGAAGGAGAAGAACAAAGTTGGAGGGTAGACACTACCCAACTTCAAGACTTACTATAAAGCTACAGGATCTACACGGTGTGCTATTAGCAAAAGATTAGACAAACAGATCGATGGAAGAGAATAGAGAGCCTAGAAATAGACCCACATAAATACAGTCAACTGATCTTTGGCAAAAGAGCAAAAGCAATATGATGGAGACAAGATGGTGTTTCAACAAATGGTGCTGTAAACAACTGGATGTCCACATGCAAAAAGAATTAATCTGGACACAGATCTTACATGGTTTATAAAAATTAACTCAAAATGGATCACAGATCTGAAAGTAAAACACAAAACTATATACAACTCCTAGAGGATAACATAGGAGAAAATCTAGATGATTTTAGGTATGGCCATGACTTTTCAGATACAGTACCAAATGCATAATCCATGAAAGAAAGAATTGGTAAGCTCAACTTCATTAAAATTAACAATTTCTGTTTTGCAAGACACTGTCAAAAGAATAAAAAGACAAGCCACAGACTGGGAGAAAGTATTTGCAAAAGACATATCTGGTAAAAGACTGTTATCTAAAATATACAAAGAACTCTTAAAACTCAACAACAAGAAAACAAACAACCCAATTTAAAAATGGGCCATATGGCCGGGCGCGGTGGCTCACGCCTGTAATCCTAGCACTCTGGGAGGCCGAGGCGGGTGGATCGCTCAAGGTCAGGAGTTCGAGGCCAGCCTGAGCAAGAGCAAGACCCTGTCTCTACTAAAAAATAGAAACAAATTATCTGGCCAACTAAAAATATATATAGAAAAAAATTAGCCGGGCATGGTGGCTCATGCCTGTAGTCCCAGCTACTCGGGAGGCTGAGGCAGAAGGATCACTTGAGCCCAGGAGTGTGAGGTTGCTGTGAGCTAGGCTGACGCCACAGCACTCATTCTAGCCCGGGCAATAGAGTGAGACTCTGTCTCAAAAAAAATAAAAAAATAAAAATGGGCCATAGACACCTTACCAAAGAAGACATACAGATGGCAAATAAGCATGTGAAAAGATGCGCCATATCATATGTCATGAGGAAAATGTCAATTAAAACAAAAATAAGATACCACTACACCCCTATTAAAATGGTCAAAGTTCAGAACACTGACAATACCCAATGCTGGTGAGGATGTGGGGCCACAGGAACTCTCATTTATTGCTAGTGAGAATGCAAAATGGTACAGCCACTTTGGAAGACAGTTTGGCAGTTTCTTATAAAACTAAAATGCTTTTACCATATGATCCAGCAATTACAGTCCTTGATATATACCCAGAGGAGTTGAAAACTTACGTCCATGCAAAAACCTGCACACAAATGTTTATAGCAGCTTTATTCATAATTGCCCAAACTTGGAAGCAACCAATAGGTCCCTCAGTAGGTAAATGGATAAATAAACATACAACAAAATATTATTCAGCACAAAAAGAAATGGGCTATCAAGACATGAAAAGTCATGGAAGAAAGTTAAATGCATATTACTAAGTGAAATAAACCAATCTGAAAAGGCTAATATACTGTACGATTCCCACTATATGATTTCCTGGAAAGGGCAAAACTGTGGAGACAGTAAAAAGGTCAGTGGTTGCCAGGGGTGGGGATGGGAAGAACGAATAAGTGGAGCACAGAAGATTTTTAGGGCAGTGAAACTACTTTGTATGGTATTATAATGGTGGATGCATATTATTGTACATTTGTCCAAACCTATAGAATGTACAGTACCTAATGTAAACTATGGCGTTTGGATGATTATAATGTATCAATGTAGGTTCATCAGTTGTAACAAATGTACCACTCTGGTGGGGGGGTGGTAAGGGGGAAGTTATGCATGTGTGTGGGCCGGGAGTATATGGTAACTCTCTGCTCTTGCCTGTCAGTTTTGCTGAGAACCTAAAACTGCTCTAAACAAAATAAAGTCTATTAAAAAGAGAGAAAGAGAGAGAGAATAGGAGGGAGAGGAAACCTATATATTTAACAAGACTTCAGAGTCATATCAACCATTTGTAACACATGGACTTTATTGGCTTCTGATCTGAGCAAATTAACTGTAAAAGAAATTATGAGGAATTTCTAATGTACAATTGAGGGAAATTTGAACATTGACTAGATATTTGATACTATTAAATAATTATTGTTAATTTTCAGGTGGGAGAATAGTATTTTGGTTTTGTTAAAAAAACAATAGAGTCCCCTTCCGAAATATATACTGGAATATTTATAGATGAAATGATATATTTAGAATTTGTTTTGCAGTGATCCGGAGTGAGGGGAGTGGGTAGGGGTACAGATGAAACTAAATTAGCCATAATAATTTGATAATTTTTGAAGCTGAGTGATGGTTACATGGGGTTTCATTATGCTTGCTGCTATTGCTAATGTTTGAAATTATCTATGATAAAAATTCACTTTTTAAAAAGTCGTGCAAATTTAGCATTTACTCCATTATGTACTCATGTTTGTTTCAATGTTAAAATGTAATTTTATGTCAAAAATCTTTGGTAAAAACAGATGCTCCAGAAAGAAGTGCTATGTTTATTTTGAGGATGTGTCTGCCCACAACATGGCACTGTTCGGCCCCATGTGGTAGGCTGGTTAATGGCCTCCAAAATATCCGTATCCTAATCCTCAAAACCTGTGAATTTTACTTGGTATGGCAAAAGGGATTTTGCAGATGTGGGCAAGTTAAGGACTTTGAGATGGGGAGATTATCCTTCATTATCTGAGTGGGCCCAATGTAATCACAAGTGTCCTTTAAAGAAGAGAAGATGTGGAAGAAGAGAGATTTGACTGCAGAAGAGGAAGAAAGTGATGTGATGACGGAAACAGGGAAAAGGTGATGTGATGGGAGACCACGAGCCTAGGATGAGGACAGCTTAAGGGCAGGGAAATAGAATCTCCCCTAGAGCCCCCAGGAGGAACAGCTCCTGGCAACACCTTGCTTTTAGCCTCATAAGATTCATTTGGGACTTCTGGCCTCCAGAACTATATGATAATAAATCTATGTTTTTTTAAGCCACCGAGTTTGTAGTGATGTGTGGCAGCAGCTGTAGGACACTGACGCATCCCAGTTTGCAAAGCCCAGAGGTACTAGACAGAGCATGGCCTGCAGGCCGCCCTCTCTGGCTGCATCCCAGCTCCTTGACCGGAAAATGAGGTTCCCAACACCTGAGGCCTAGTGTTGTGAGCATCACGTATGCACCTTGTTCAGGTGATTGTTCAGTAAATGTTTGTGCCCCTCCCTTTCTCTGCCTTCTGGCTTCTCCCTGTACTCAGTCTGTAGTCGCAGTGACCGCTAATGACTGCGCACATGTCCTGTGATAGAAAACACCCTAGAAAAAACAACTTCACCTTCAAGCTTGGGGTTATAAATTATTTTCTTTTATTTTTTTCCTTTTTCTTAGACTCACTGAATCAGAATGGGGTCATAAATTAAAGGGGGAAGAAAAACAATGCTAACAGTCAAGGTCTTTGAGGTATTTGTTAATATAAATATGCCATTACTATCTGAGACCTGACCTTGGTGGGAGTATTAGTTCTTACTAAAGTCCAAGGGGAAAAATCCTTTAAATTGTTTTTCTACCAGGATATTTTCATGGATATTTTAAAATCAAGATTATTATCAGACCAAGAAATTATTAACAATTCTTAACAATCAATATTTTGTCAGAAAGAAGTGAAAATTTCAAATTAAGAGAATTTAATTATGCCCAATTGGAAACTGTAGCAAGGAAGGAAGGAAGGAAGGAGGAAGGGGTAAATTTATCTATGATTTCCCAATTTAAAAAAAGTTACGTAAAAATCCTCCCCAAACCCCACCCAACCTCCTAATTTCAATTTATAGATTTACTTATATAAACTTGATGACTTTTAGGAAAGCCTATAACCTTCTGAAAACTTGCACTTGAGCCATGCCCCGCCCACCCCAGCCCCAGTCTTTGTGTTACACCCTAAGAGGTAAGTCCAGTGTGTGCCCTACCACCAGCCTCACTTCTCCAGAGGTGGGCCCCAGGAAAGGGAGGAGATTCCGACTCATCTGCACAGGTGGCACCCAGTGATGTCGCTAGGACAGTTAGCCAGAGCTCTGTCACATCTTAAAGATGAATTGTACTCATGGAGAATAATCCCTTAAAACTGGTTTGTAAATTCCAATAATTGATAAATGTAATTCCTTTAGAAAGAGGCAATTGACCCAAGATTCTTTATATTTGGGTTTTCTTTTTTTTTGAGATGGCCCTTTTAAAAACAGTATTTAATTTGTTTGCAGATTTTTTTTTAGGTAAAATTTATATACAGTGGAAAGCACAGATCTTCAGTGTGCAGTTCAATGCGTTTTAAAAAATGCATACAACTAAGTAACTCATATCTGTGTTGAAAAGCAGTCGTGTATCACTTAATGATGGGGATACCTTCTGAGAAATGCGATGTTAGTGATTTGGTCATTTTGTAAACATCCTGGAGTGTACTTAAATAGTGCAGCCTGCCACAACCTAGGTTGTATGGTGTAGCCTATTGCTCCTAGGCTACAAACCTGTACAGCATGTCATTGTACTGAATCCTACAGGCAATTGTAACACGATGGTAAGTATTTGTGTATCTAAACATGTCTAAACACAGAAAAGGTACAGTAAAACATACGGTATTCTAATCTTACGGGACCACCGTCTTATATGCAGTCCACTGTTGACCGAAGTGTCGTTATGTGGCACGTGACTGTATAAAGCATTTTCATCACCTCCACAATGTTCCTTTTTGCTCATCCTCAGACTCTCTCCAGTTGCCATGCCCAGAGGCAACCGCTTTTAAAAGATTTTTTTCATGTATTAGTAGTTTTGCCCATTCAAGCATTTACATGTATGGAATCATACTGTATGAGGCTATATGTGTCTGGCTTCTTTCCTTCAAAATGGTTATACTGTTTTGCATTCCTAGGAACAATCTTTGAGATTCCCAGTTGTTCTTCATACTCATCAATATTTAGCAGTATCAGTCTTTTTAATTTTACCCGTTCTGTTAGGTGTAGGGCTATCTCCCGATTACTTTGCTGACTAATGATGTTGAGCACTTTTTCATGTTCCCATTGGCTATTCTTATATCTTTTTTCGGGAAGTGTCTGTTCAAATCTATTGCCAATTTTTTAATTGGGTTCTTTGTCTTTTTTATTGTTAATGTATTCTGAGTATAAATTCTTTATTGTATATATAATTTTTGAATATTTCTTTCCAGTATGTGGCTTGCCTATTCATTTTCTTAGTGATCTCTTTTGAGAAACAAATGTTTTAAATTCCAGCAAAATATAATTTATCAATATGTCAATTTCTATTTTTTAAAAAGCTGCTGGGATTATAATTGGGATTGCGTTGAATCTATAGATCAAATTGCGGTCATTTGGCATCTTAATAACACTGAATTTTTCAACCCATGAGCCTGGTATCTCTCTCCATGTTTTAGGTCTTATTTCATTTATCTTAGTAATATTATATTTTGCAGTTTTTAGTCTTGCACATCTTTCATTAATTTTTTATTTCTATGTATTTTACATCTTTGACACTTGGAGAAAACATTTATAGTAGTATGAAAAATTAATACTAAACATTAGTAAATTACACTTGAAAAGAATGTTCATTCTGCCACTGTTTGGTATGGTGTTCTATATAAGCAATTAGACCTGGATGACTGATATTGTATTAGTAGCACAAAGTGCCACAAAGTGGGTGTCTTAAACAACAGAAATTTATTTTATCACAATTCTAGAGGTAGAAGTCCAAGATCAAGGTGTCAGTATGGTTGGTTTTGTTCTGAGGCTCCTCTGAGGCACAGAGCTCCTAAAACCCTTGGAATTTCTGAGTGATGGGTAAGAGGAGCATCTTTCGTTATTCATAACAAGCCACTTTCAACAATATCTGAGTTATGCTAATGTCGTGATTCCTGGAGGATGGGGACAGGTTGTCAGAGGAACTAACCAGGTGATTAGAGGGTTGGAACTTTCACCCCCATCCTGGACCTCTGGGGAGGGGGAAGGGGCTGGAGACGAAGTCCAGTCACCAATGACCAGTGACTTCAGCAGTCACACCTGTGTGATGGAACCTCTGTAAAAACTCCAAACAACGGGGCTCGCAGAACTTCCAAGTTGCTGAACACAGTGAGGTACTGGGAGCGTGGTGGACCTGCAGGGGCAAGGAAAAATCTTTGCCCCTTCCCAGTACCTTACCTCTTCCATCTGATGCTCTGAGTTATGTCCTTTTATGACAAACCAGTAATCTCCTAAAACTAAACTGTTTTCCTGAGTTCTGTGAGCCATGCTAACAAGGGACCTGAGGATGGGGTCGTGGGCACCCTCGATATAGGTGGAGCCCGGCTCCCAGCTATAATCCCAGCACTTTGGGAGGACAAGGTGGGAGGATCACTTGAGGCCAAGAGTTCAAGACCAGCCTGGACAATATAGCAAGACTCTGTCTCTTAAAATAATTTTTTTTTAATTAGCTGGGTGTGGTAATACACGCCCATAATCTCACCTACTTAGGAGGCTGAGGCGGGAGGATTCCTTGAGCCCAGGAGATCGGGGTTACAGTGAGCTATGAACAGGCCACTGAACTCCAGCCTGGGTGACAGAGTGAGACCCTGTCTTGAAAAAAAAATACAGGTGACAACCTGTGACTTGTGATTGGTGTCTGATGTGGGGGCAGTCTTGTGGGACTGAGCCCTTAACCTGTGGGGTCTGTGACAACTCCGGACAGTTAGTGTCAGAATTGAGTTAAATTCACCAAAAGCCCAGACTTCACCACTACACAATATCTACACGTAACAGAATTCAAGTTGTACCCCCTAAATCTATTAAAATAAAAAATAAGATAAAAAAAATAAAGCAACAACATAAAAAGGAATTGACTTAAATTGTAGAACATCCAGTTAGTGTTTGCTGAGAACTGGAAATTTCTTGATGTGGAAAGACCCCAGGCATCTGGTATCGGAAGTACAGAGCGTAGAGGAAGTGGGAGTTTTCTTTTACTTTTCACGTGGACAGTTTGCCTCTGCACTTTGGAAACCCAAGAGCTCATTCCTCCTTTTCTTATCAATTGGACTGCCTCTGGGTGCTGCCCAAGGAATGCCTCAGGCACGGCAGGCCTGACCCAAACCAGCAGAGGGGCTCAGGTTATCTGGTTTGACTTGTCTACACTGTCAACGACCAGCTTTACTCTGGCAGTGTCCACCTGCATCAAGAACACAGGAAAGCTGGGATAGTGGAGAGAAAGCCCCTGTAAGCCTGTGTTCAGAATGTCTGTCTTGATAGCGTTTAAGCATCTTGGAAGAGCAAGTGTGTAGCTTGGAGTCAGTCCCTACAGAAACCCAGAAGAATCCTTGTCACACGTAGTGTCAGCCAAGCACCAGGTGGACCCTGTTTCCCAAGAGCTCGAGCCAGGCAGCTCTTGGCTGGATAAAAACAGCCTCTTCAGTCTGAACAAATGCAGCAGACTGGCTGGTTCTTTGGGGCTTAGATAAAAGGTGAGAGGTGCACACAATTGGGCAGGGGGCTCTTTTGGTTTTCATTAATTGTCTCTGAGAACATGAATGAGGTTACAAGTTCAGAGCCGATAACACTCAATTTCTGCCCTGAGATACTGAATCTAAGTCAGTGAGTAGTTTGCTAGTTGCTTAACAGCACCAAGAATTGCCTAAATCAAAGTCAAGGGCACTCGTTTTGAAAGCTGGGCTTTCATTTTGATTTTCTTAACTTTTCAAGTATTTAAGGCGAAAAGTGATTGTCCTTTGTAGCCCTATTCCTGCCCAGCTCTCTGTCCTTACATAGAGGGCATTCAGGAGCTGCCCTGGAAACCCGTTCTCCCGCCTCCCAGCTCTGTTTGCTTTGGAGTTTTATCAAGAAGGGGCAGGATGGGAGGCTCTGCTTGTATGCTGGAGATGTCAGGCACACCCCCTGACCTTTCTTCCAGCAAAACGGCTCTGATAAGTGGGCAAGCCTTGAGCCTGGAGACCACAGACACACTTGGATGATTCATTCATACAGAAATCACTTGGGCAATCTCCTCCACGGGGCTCAGCACCCGGCTCTGGAGGCAAGCCCTCTGGCCCGGACGCTGGCTTCCCGGTGCTACAGCCATGGCCAATGGGACCAACGCCTCCGCCCCGTACTACAGCTATGAGTACTACCTGGACTACCTGGACCTCATTCCTGTGGATGAGAAGAAGCTGAAAGCCCACAAACGTAAGTCTGTGGCCTCTTTTATTCCTGTTGGTATCGTAGGTATCCCAGTCTTTATCTTATTGAATTTAATTTCTGTGTTCTCTAGAAGTTTGGGACTAGACAAAAATTCCCCCACCACACACAAGAATGTTTAAACTCCAAATAGGTGGTTGCCGAGTTTTTCTGGGGGACAGGCCAGGAGGCAGGGGCTGTGAGGGGCTGGACACAGGGACTCCTGAGCCAGCCCTCTGGATCATGTCTTAGCTCTGCCACTTACTGGCTCTGCGACCTTGGTCAGATATGTTAGGAGGAGAGAATTAGAACCCACCTCTCCATGGGAAGCAGTCTTTAATGCATCATCAACAGGAAACATATGGCAGATGGTACTACATGCTTCACCACAAAACAAAACCAGAGCTGGGGAGCTGGGGCAACCTTGGACAGGGCAGCAGGTGAAGCCCACCCAGGGTGACCTGGGAGGAGGTGAGCCATCAAGCCTTGAGGACATCTCAGGAAGGAACCTTCAAGAACAGCTGGGCAAGGGTTCTGAGGCAGGCGAGTACCTGGCGTTTTCAAGGAACAACAAAGTGACTATTATCTCATATTTTTGGAAACTACCCTGGAAATATTTTTTTTTCTTAAAATGGAAACCACTTTATTTCATAATATGATACAACGCATCACTCAACAACAAAAAGAACAGTAGAAATGTGGGCAAAGGATATAAAAAGAGAGTAACAGAAGAGGACACTCAAATGGCCCATGAATGTGAGAAACGATCGAGCTTCACGAGTGGTTGAGGAAATGCACTGGCAAAGCAAAATGAGGTGCTGTGTCACAACCTCTGGATTAGCAAGAATGAAAAGATTTGAAGTGTTGGGGTAGGAAGTAGAGAAATTAGAATTGTCATATGTTGCTGATGGGATGAAAACAGAGTCCAGCATTTCAGAGAGCCACTTGGCAAGGACTAGAAAAGCTGAAGATTCCCACAGGTCACACAATTCAGCATTCCCCTTGTCGGCATCTGCCTACTGAAATGCTAGAACTGTGGAGTCCTCTGTGTGTGGAGCCAGAAGCTGAAAATGAGCTAATATTCACCAACAGGAGAGGGGATAAATTAATTATGGTCGTGTCACTACAACCAATGACACACGGTAGTTATAGTGCATGAACCAGATCTACATGTGTCAAGATGAGTAAATCACTAAAATGTAATTAAGGAAAAAAGCAAGAGGCAAAATGATACATCCCATAGAATTAAATGATATTAATTATTAATAATCACATCATTTATAATTACATCTAAATTATAAATGAATTTATTATAATTAATGGTATACTTGGTTTATGTAATTTATGAACATAAACATCCATATGTCGTGTTGTTAATGGGGCCACACGTGCATGGTAGAGCACAGCTGTGCACGTCAGTTCCAAGGTTGCAGCTTCCCCTGGGGGGGGGCACAATAGGATAGAGGAGGTTCCAACTCTATCTGTAATATTTTCATTTTGTTCTCGTAAAATAAGCACCTGGATCAAATATGGCAACACGTTTGATGGTTTTTTTTGAAATATATATTTTAAAGGTGAAAATGCTGTTAGTAAAAGGTTTAGGTAGTAAATGACTTCACTCCACCACTCAGGAAAAAGGTCGGCGTTAACATCTCAGTGCCCAGCCAGCTAGGGTTTTTCTGTGTCCATACACTCATGTGCACAGAGACACACACGTGTGTGCGTGTACATACACGCAAACATACGCAGCCACACCCACACACAAATGGACTCCTACTCTACACGCTGTTTCCAATAACCTCCTGCTGGCCGCTCCTGAGGGGCAACTGAGGACTTCCTTGGGTCGTCCCTGTCCTCCCTGGGTCTGTCTGGGACTGTGTGAAGCCAGGCCCAGCGAGTGGGCAGGGGCCATCCTCCCCCATGGAGGGCTGAGCTCAGCTGGAGAGGACAAGGACCCTGAGTCTGTAGAAAGTTGTGTTGTTGTTGGCTGGTATTAATACATGGGTGGTTTGACAGAATTTTAGACATTTTGATTTAGTTCATTTTAACAAGGATCCTCTTTTTTTTTAAATTTTTTTTTTTAGAGACGGGGCCTCCCTCTTGTTCAGGCTGTTCTCGAACTCCTGGCCTCAAGCAATCCTCCTGCCTCAGCCTCCCAGAGTGCTAGGAATACAGGGGTGAGCCACTGCACATGGCCAGAATGAAATATTCTTCTTCTTCTTTTTTTAATCAACTCCCCCACTCTGAGAGGACGAAATATGTTTAAAAAAAAATAAAACGTTTACAGGCAGCCACTTCTACAGATGTCACCTCGAGGTTGACAGGCTCCTGACATCAGAAACAAACACTTGCAGCACGGTGATGTGAACCAACCAAACTGGTCACCAGCCGAAGACTATTCTGAGGTGGCAGAGGGGACATGGGAGCCCCCTGAGTCGCAGGAACAGTAGCCACAGCAGAATGACCTGGTCACAAGAGCGCTGAGTGTGGGCGTAGCTGAACTGGCACAGGAACCCAGTGTGGGGCGTCCATACCGCTGTCTTGTCAGAACACTGTCATGCCCCCCACATATCACATGCTCACTCTGGGGGCACACCTCCTCCCCCAGCATCGTACCCCTTCCACTGGCTTCCTCATCTGGGTCTAACGCACACACGACGCGTATCCCTGCTGCCCCGCTGGACCATCAGCCAGTGTCTCTCCCACTCCCGGATGCCAAAGTTCTTGAGTGAGCAGCCACTTGCTCCTCTACTTCCCCCTTCTCTGAGTCCCTGCAATTAAGCTCTGCACCCACCACCCGAAACTCCCCTTCAGAAACCCTCAGCCTGTCTCCCTCACGTCCTTCCTCCCCTGACCCCTAGGAGGCTCCATCTCAATCTCTGTCTTCTTTTCCTCGCTGCATTCTCCTTGGGGCGACTGCATGGCCTAAATGTTTGTGTTAACACAAATTCAACCCTAATCCCCCCAGAGGGATGGTCTCGGGAGATGGGACCTTTGGGAGGGCTCTGCCCTCGTGAATAGGGTTAGTGGCCTCAAAAGGGGCTGGAGAGACCAGAGTTCTCCCCTTCTGCCCTGCGAGGACACAGCAAAAAGCTCCCTCTATGAAAGCAGGCCCTGGCCAGACACCAATGTGCTGTCTTTAATCTTGGACTTCCCAGTCTCTAGAACTGTGGGAAATACATTGCTGTTGTGTATAAGCCACCCAGTTTATGTTATTTTGTACAACAGCCCGAATGGACTAAGACGACAGACTCACCTTCTCAGTTTTCCCAGGACAGTCCCAGTGATAGCATGGAAAGTTCTACATCCTGGGAAAGCCAGATGCATCAGGATGGTCCTAATTCTCCTCTTCCTCAAGTCTCACAAAAATAGGAACAGAGCTGCCATTAACTCATATCCTAAAGAAAATTAGAAAAAAGCCTCTTCCTCTGGGCACACAGCTAGTCACAGCCCATTCAGCTGGGGTTTCTTGAGCAGTGCACAATCTGTGCAACTCTTCACCAGTGCCTCTGTGCAGGAGGCACTCCAGGCTCATCCATGTGCCCTGTCCTCACGCTGTGTTCCTGCCCTACCCAATAAGTCTAAGCTCCCCTCTTCCTTCAGGTGGGCCGTCTGAAATTGGTCCTGTGAATTTAGTTTTCCGTTCTTCCCAGTGAGACTCACTTCCTCACCATACCAGAGACACACTCTGCTTTTTCTTACCTTCTGGCCTTTGCTTGTGTTTAACTCAACAATCAAAATTGTGTAACTGTCCGTTATGGGCTAGACATTGCACTGGGAGCTCGAGGCACAAAAACAAAAAGACTAAATCCGTGCCCTTGATTTTTTTTCAAGAACTATTTTGTTGCTATTATTATCCATTGTATGATGACGTATTGCCAAGTGGATTACAGACATCATGACATTCCTCCACCAAATGCTTCATTAGGAAACTACTAACAAAGAACATAACATTGGTACACCTAAAACATTCCAATGATTATTTCTTAGCGTTTAGTCCTCAGTCTATATTCAACTTTCCCCAACTTCCCAAGCACGTGCCTACGAGCTGCTCCGTCCGACCCACGTTGATGCACTGCATCTGGTTGTGATGTCCCTTAGGGCAGCTAACATTGTGAGCAGAGAAGAGACAAGGGCCAGTTTGCTTGCTAAAACCATCCCTCCAGTTTAAGGGATATTTGAGGGTGGTAAGTGACACCCGGGCAGGACTAGGTGTGCGGTGCTGGGGCTAGAAATACAAAGTTGGAAAGATTCCTGCCCTTAAGAGTTGGTAGTCTGGGAGGCAGAGGCCAGCTTAATAAGTGAGTAAGCTACGGTGTCCTAGATACGGAAACAGAAGCATGTAGGGCTACCGGGCCCAGAGAAGCCAGGCGGCTTGCTCAAGGCTGCCCAGCTAGATACTCACAGAACTGGGGTTCCGACGCCTCCAGGACTCTTCCCCGGACACTCGCAGTGACCAGTGGGCAGATTCTTACCAGGACATATGATCCAGGGAACGCAACGTGGACCCAGCTACTGAATCCTGCCTGGCACGTCATGCATCTGCGTTGAATGGATGAGTAGGTAAACCAACGTGAAATAGGCAGCTCTCACACACGATATTAACTTGCACGATGAACGTCCGTGCCAGCTATTCATTTATTGCCCCTGAGCTCTGAATGCACCCTTCAAAATATGCTCTGAGATAAACGATGGGATTCCTTTCTGCGCTTCTCCTTCAAAGTGAGCAGTGTTGGGCTTTCACAGGACAGGGCTCTGTAGAGATATTAGAGGAGGGTGGAGAAGGTGGGGTGGCAGTGCGGGTGTGAGGACATCTGATGGAACCAGCCCCAGTCACTGGCCAGAGAGCGCCCCCTCTGACATCTTGCAGCCTCAGTGGGTCAACACCCTCTGTGCAGCCATCTCAACCCAGAAACCAAAGCCCCTGTGCAGCCTGCACACAGCCACCTGTGGCGGGGGACACTCACTGCCTCCTGGCCAGACCCCCACACCTGCTCCCCACCGGCACTCTGGAAGGTTGGCTATTTATTTTTTTTTTTTTAGGCTAGTCAATAGAAGGTTGTTTATTGTTGGTCCATCAGTTCCAGGTCAGCCCAGGCCTGGCTAAAACAGCCGCCACCTCTGCTGTCTGGTGGCCGAACTACACCTTCTCCAAAGAGGTCTGAACCCCATCCAAGATCATCTTTCCTCGAATTTTAAGGGCCAAAATTCATATGTTGGAGTCCTCACTCCCAGTCCCTCAAAATGTCTTACTATGTACGTGTTTTGTACTCCGTTCTCATTGACCTAACAATGTTTTGTTTCCTGTCGTTAAATATTCTTTAACAAACTTTATAATTAGGTGCATGAGATTCTAGAAATTTGTGGCTTTGAACATACAGAATGTTTCCTGGATTTTGCTATTATAAACAATGGCCTTCGGGAGAGTAAAACTTCTTCCACTGTTGTTTGTCACGTGAAGATCTCCTCTATACTTTTGTTCTCAGCATTTGAATTCAAATAAGTCTACTAAAAATATTCTAAAAAATGCAAAAACAGGCTGGGCATGGCGGCTCATACCTGTAGTTCCAGCACTTTGGGAGGCTGAGGCAGGAAGATCACTTGAGGTCAAGAGTTTGAGATCAGCCTGGGCAACATAGCAAGACCCCATCTCCACAAAAAAATTTTTTTACAAAATTAGTCAGGCATGGTGACACATGCCTTTAGTCCCAGATGCTCGGGAGGCTGAGGCAGGAGGATCACTTGAACCCATAAATTGGAGGCTGCAGTGAGCTATGATCATGCCACTGCACTCTAACCTGGGCAACAGAGCGAGACCCTGTCTCTAAAAAAGTCTTGAAAAGAATGCAAAAACAGAAACCATCATTCACACTGTGGATGACGGACATCATTATCACTATGTCACTTTTGTTCTCTGTAATAATCAGCAAAAGGCAATGTCAGGTGGTCTCAGGTATGTTCTGTAACTTGCCTTTAGAGGCGGGGTCAGGTCAGCATGAGTTTAGGTGAGGGTGGACAGCCATGGCTTCCTTGCTGATGAATACGACTTTCGCTTGGGTCCCCTCCTTAGTCAAACAAACTGGAAAACATCACTGCCCAGTTCTGCAAACCTTCTCTGCAGCAGTGCATGTCAAAGAGGCAAAGCTTTGTCTCAGATGTTCTCACTAGAAGGTCACCTGGGGCCGCTGGCTGAGATGTGGCAGGCTTTGACTCTTGTGCTACATAGAGGAGTCAAAATAGAAAGAAAAATACCCAGGACTCCTGTGTTAACAAGCAGGATGGATGTTAAGATTTTTGTGTTCATGCCCATATGTTGGAATATATTCCATCATGGCAGATATTTGGAAACATCTAGGGATTTCTACCTTTTTTTTTTTTTTAATATATATAAAGCAATCAGTGCCAAGTTGAAGGCTGTGGGATGCCCTTTCCCAGGGACAGCTCAAAAATCTGGTGTGATTTTGTTACGGGCACTTTACAAGGAAGTGAAAATCACTGCACCCTTGTGATTTATGGAGGTGACTTCTGACTGTTTCAAGGAAAAGTTAAGAATTTCTCCAACACCGCTAACAAGGTGAAAAATGCAAATCTGTTTTCTGAGGCTCTGCTTGAATTGACTAACTATATGTTTGATTTTTCTATCTGTGCCCTTTTCAGAGGCTAAGCTTAGAAGAAAACCAGTCCCATATTCTAATCTTATATCAGCAATACAGATTATTCTAACAGGATGAGTCTCCAGGCACTGCCAATCCCATATTCTAATCTTATAGCAGCAACACAGATTATTCTAATAGGATGAGTCTCCAGGCACTGGCCTAATGTTCACTCTCAGAGAAGCAGCAAGATGGACTGATTCTCCTTGAGTAATGCCCGGCTTTAATGCTCTATTATTTACCTTTTGGGTCAATATATCTCCTTCCCTTTAATTATGGGTTAGGAAGAATTTGTCATAGTGCATATTGACTTCCACTGATTTGCTGCCTCTGCCAACTTCAATAACAAGACAGTCAGTTCACCTGCTTCTCTGAGAGCTGTGAGCAGGAGAACAAAAACACACCACTAACCAATCTTTTCTGAACACAGTATAGAGAATTCAAGATACAGATCGAACAAAGGACCTGCATGTAACTCTTTTCTCTCATTCAGAGCAATTGATTTCAGGCTACAACTTTAACTGTGACTTCAAACTCTTCACCAAATGGTTGGCCTCATGGACATGACATAAGTAGTGAAAGTGGTTTTTAAACAACAGCCCCAGAATGTTGATCTCTGAATACATTTCCAGCAAGCTACCCCAGGGAGGCGCTATGCTTGATAAATTCTGTTATTGCTCAAAAACTTTTTGGAACTGACTTTTGGTGGCCACAGCACATTCTATGAAACATATGTGGTGATGAATTGTGTATATATTTTGTGGATGATTTTTCCTTTTGAAAATAGTTAAGATTCACCCAGAGACAAGTTAGATGAATGAAATGGGTGATTAAGCTGATTGATACCATCTGGGTATCAAAAATGAAATATAATCTCATAAAATAGCAAAATTGTGTGTGTGTGTGAGAGAGAGAGAGATTCACAAACTATTCCTTGAAGGTAATTCCAAAAGAGGAGTTCTATAAATGTTTGATCAATAGAAGTATTTTAGTAAAAATGATATGACTCCATGGTAGAGAAAGGATGATTCTTTTGAAGGTCAGCCTTCATCTGGATTTTTAAGTTCTGGTATGCTCATTGAGAAAGTCAAGTTTCTTTACTGACTTGGTAAGAAAATTGATTACAACTAAACAGAGTACCAAATGAAGCAGAAGCTGGTTTCTCTCTTGTATAAAATTCTGCAGGGCTAGGGTGTTGAGTCGAATCCACGAAATCCTTAGGGACCAGGTTCCTGCTAGCTCATGGCTCTGCCATCCCTGGGATGTGTCCCTCATCCTCATGTTGCAAGCCACGCTCTGGCCATCATCACATCTACGTCCAGGCAGCAAAATGTAGTATGGGAGTAAGAAAGGACACACGGTACTTGAAAGCTAGCCACCCTGTGAGGGTTCCACTCATATCTCATTGGCCAGAACTCATCACATGGTTCTAGCTGAAAAGAAGGCTGGGAAATGTAGTCTTTATCCCAGGCAGCCATGTGCCCAGCTGAAAGCAAGGGTTCTACTACCAGGGAGGCACACAAGAGCAGATGTTAGGATTGACAACTAGTAATCTATGCCACAGTTACCTTTACTTACAGCTTACATTTTAGTGAGCTTGAAAGATGAATGCTCTTAACAGAAATAATTTTATTTCTAGGTATAAATCTTTTCAAGGCTATTGAACAGGAAACTGTGCCATGTGCATTATATACACATACTGTTTTATTTAATTCTCCTAATACCCCATATAATAGGTACTGGCATCCCGATTTTACAAACAAGCAAACAGATTTTGAGGTGTAAAAATCCCAGACTGAGCAAGAACACATAGCTAGAGCTAGAATTTGAGCTCAAAACGATCCATCTCCAGAGCTTGGGGTCTTAACCACATTGTTATTCCCCAATAAGGGAAAGATCTTGAAAAAGCTGATTTTTGCTAGGACTCTGGGACTCAAATGTTGGTAGTGTTTGGAAGAACACGAAACTAAGGTTTAGCACTTTTCACTCACAAAACTGAAGTGACTTCTATGAGCCCTTTGATGGAATTAATTTGTTAACCCTAAATGTGAAACCCTTCACACCATCCAGAAGTGTTTTCTTTTTTATTTTATTTTATTTTATTTTTTTGAGACAAGGTGGCTAATTTTTCTGTTTTTTGTAGAGATGGGGGTCTCACCATGTTGCTGAGGCTGGTCTCGAACTCCTAACCTCAAGCGATCCTCCCCCCTCAGCCTCCCAAAGTGTTAGGATTACAGGCTTGGGCCACTGCACCCAGCGCCCAGAATCATTTCTTGCCATTCCACTGATGACATCTAATTCCCCTCATCCCGCCAGTGTGGACCGGAAAGGAAGGAAAGAGAGGAGGGAGGCAGGAGGGGAGCAAGGGAAAGAGAAGGAGGAAGGGAAGGAGAGGAGGAAAGAATGCGAGGACAGGGAATTTTCCAGGGCTAGACCAGTTTCATTGTCAGCTCAGCCTGGGGCTTTTTGTTGTGAAAAGATGGGGATGTTTAAACATTTCCATGGCTGGAGAAGAGCAGTTCTTGCCCTTGGAACATAATGTTCTCTCCAAGCACTTGGGTGAACCTTCAGTAGGAAGAGGAAAAAGAACCGTATTTTCTTGGCTGCCTTTTTCAACAGAACATGATGAAAGCGATTTTATTATAGTACAGAAAATGGCTAGTGGCTGCCGATCGCTTTTTGGTCTGACGAAATTTAAATTCTACTCACCTGAAGACACTGTGTTCTATGAACGGTGTCGTCTCATTTTGTGCTCAGTGTCTGGGGGCAGTGACAAGGGCAAAGCAGACAAGCCTGAGCCCGAGAGAAGGGGCACTCTCAGCTGCTGAATTTTTGAAGCTGTTTTCTTAGAGTCCCTGGCTGAACTTATCTAGGTGTGAAAGACCTCAAATGCTGCATTATTTTTGTGAAGGAAAAAGAGCGTTAGTGTCTGCAGGAATCTAAAATATCCTTATAGAATAAAATCCCAAACCAAATTTTCTGCAGGCACATGTACTCTTATGCTTTAAGGGTTATGAAATAAATTGTGACTCTTGGGGAGTTAGAACAATGAGCAGTGGGCGGGCAAGGAATGCCGGGAGAGTTGGGAGGCTTCTTTAAAAGTCCTTAAGCTTAGGACAGACAGTCCACTCTCATTTCCCATCCCCCAGGAGCCTGAGGTCCCCCTAATCAGTCTAAAGCTCTAGGGTGCCACCAACAGTTTCTCAGCTCAGGACAGGAAAAAGAAGTCCCAAGAGCCAGCCTGTTGGGGGGTGGTATTTGCTGATCTTGCCTCTCTGGAGTGTAAACGCCGAGTTGCCAATGTGTTACAAGGCAATGGGCGCTCATGATGCACCGTTGTATTATACCCTGTTTCCAATGTTAACTGTTAGGTTGAAGATCAACTCACAAGTCCTCAGTTTCTCCCTCTACCTGTCCGGGCTCATGGAGAACAGAGATGACACCGTTTACTTAAGTACTATTCTTCACCCTCAAGCTTCTACCTCCACCTCCGTGTAGAGGACTCACGTCTCTAACACCCCATCCATTCCTTCGGTGGTTTGTCCACTCCCTCATTCATTTGTTCACTCACGCATCATCATCTTTTTGTTTGAACACAGCGCAAGGCTGTGCAGGGCTAGTGCGGGAAGTGCAGCAGGAGTTCAGAGGAGGTGAGGGGTGAAGGGCATCAGCAATTTCTGATGTGCTGGTTTGGCCCCTCTGAGTCCTTAACTGCCCCTCGCAGAACCTGGCTCCCTCCTTCAGTAGTCACACATGTAGGTGTCTACAAAAAAGAGGTTTATTTGGGTCACGGTTCTGGGGACCAGGAAGTCCAAGAAGCATGGTGCTGGCCTCTGCTCGGCTCCCGGTGAGGGCCTCATGCTGAGGGAAGAATATCCCAGCTTGGGGCATCTTGTTCTGAGGTCATCCAGTTGGTCTGGATAAGACACTTGCAGATGCCAATGACTGCACCTATGCCTGTAGCCATAGACAACCACGAAGGAAAAAACTGCCCCACTGCAGCTGTCCCCGGCAACTTGCCAAATGTTCCCAAACTGGAGCCTGCAGAAAGGCCCCTCCAGAGCTGCCAGGTTCTACCCAGGACCCCAAAGAGGCTAAGTATATTCCCTGATTTTTCCTTGCCCCTCGAGCCTCAGGCCACAAGCACAGCCATAATGCCAGCTCCAAAAGTGCTTTTTCTTTCCTGCCACTGCCCCTGAGAAGAGAAAGGGACTCGCTCTTTCCACCTCACTGATCCCCAGCCCTGAGCAGTAAGGGCCCTGGTCCGCACCATCCTCCTTCCAAGTCTCCAACCCTTGGGGTCTCTGAAGCTGCTCCACCAAAGGCCCCTGGGTAGGTGCCACGTCCTTCCCAGGGACAGAAGTCCATCCTGTCCCACGGAGCTGCCGACAGCCCTTTCTTCTCCCTCCCAGGAGAGAAGGGGAAAGAGGGCCCACCCACCCTTCAGGTCGTTCCTCTGAGCAGAGCCATGTGGTGCCACACAATTTTGTTCACTGTTTTCCCTGAGAAAAAGCCACTTCCTTGCTTCCCTCTTCTTTTTATGGTTAATGGAAAGTCTTCCCAAAGGTAACAGCTGAGAGGCTGGAAAAAGAACGGGCACCTACACTCAGGGCCCCAATTCCGCAATAGCTGGGTGCTCGCTGACATCAAGCTGCATCTCTTCCTCCCACAGATTCCATTGTCATTGCCTTCTGGGTGAGCCTGGCTGCCTTCGTGGTGCTCCTCTTCCTCATCTTGCTCTACATGTCCTGGTCGGGCTCCCCGCAAATGAGGTAAGAAGGGGTGTGGGCACGTGGGTAACTCAGATGCCGAATGGTGAGTATTGGTACAGGCTGAGAATCCCTTATCCACAATGCTTGGGACCAGAAGTGCTTCCGATTTCAGATTTTGGAATATTGGCATTATCCTTGCCAGAAGAACATCCCAAATCCAAATTATGAACTCTGACATGCCCGAATGAGCACTTTCCCTTAAGCATCATGTCAGTGCTCAAAAAGTTCTGGATTTTGGAGCATTTCAGATGTTTGGATTTGGGATGCTCAGCCTGGACACCCATGAAATGGAGCAGCACCCAGCAATAAAAAGAAATGAAGTACGGATTCGTGCCACAGCACGGATGGACCTTGAAAGCATCATGCTAAGGGAAAGGAGACAGACACAAATGCCACATGTTGTGCCATCCCATTCACATGAAATGTCCAGAATGGGCAAATCCAGACAGACAGAAAGCTGGGGGCAGGACAGGGGGAGGGGGAGTAACTGCTATGGATTTCTTTTGGGGATGACAAAAATGTTCTGAAATTAGATTTATGGTGATGGTTGCACAACTCTGTGAATGTACTAAAGACCACTGAATTGTAACCTTTAAGTGAGTGAACTTTATGGTATGTAAAATGTATCTCAATAAAGCTGTTACAGAAAATAAAGCCAAATAACCCCTTGTTCCAGGTAAGTCTTGCCAGCCACAGCTCACCAGGAAAACAGAACCCTAACTCAGGCATCTAGGACCACCATCTGTCACTGAGTACCTGCTGTGCACTGCAGTGGTTAAATGGAGGGGAAATCCAGGAGCTCCAAGTAGTAATTAGAACCTCGCTGGTTATGTTAATTCCCCTGCGCTGAACAATTAGCTGCCACATACCATTTTCCCATCTAGGTCAATCAGCCCCCACAGCTGCTGCTGTTCTACTAACCGTTCTTAAAAGGGACCCTATATCCTGCCATAGCTGACGGGACCAATGGTGGGCAACTGCCCCAAAGAGGGCCTATCCCCCAGAGACTGGCCAATGCCGTGTGTCCTGGCAGAAGAGCTGAGCCCAGGATCCTGTCTTTGGAATTTGGATTCGGGAACCTGAGAGATGGACCAGGTGGTTATGGGGCCTGTGCTGAGTGGGCCAGGAGGACTAGGGCTGGTGTCACTATGGACCTTCATGTCCCTGTGGACATAAGTCTTGGGCATCGGAAACCATGAGTAATGTAGGAAGCTCGTCAGACAGAGATGAGTAGAGCTGTTCTACAGAGGAAGAGGTGAGGGGCCTTGGAGCCCCTGAGAGAACCAGAGGGCAGGCTCTATACCTGATGGGGTCCCACCCCAGTTCCTGTGAGGAACATGGGAATTCAAGCAATTTCAGGGTGACTTAGTCGAGTTACCGTTGCTGTGACAGAAACCCTGAGACTGGGTAATTTACAAAAAAGTTTATTTGGGTCACGGTTCTAGAGGCCGGGAAGTCCAAGAAGCATGGCGCTAGCCTCTCTGCTCGGCTCCTGGTGAGGGAAGAATTTACTCGATCCCCTTAGAGGCCCCACCTCCCAACGCCACTACGCTGGGGACTGAGCCTGCACATGGGTTTTGGTGGGGACAAACCGTGTCAAGCCGCAGCACAGAGCTACCTCGGAGCGGCCTCTGCCTCTCCCCCTCCCGGTGCCCACCCTTCCCCAGGAGGCTCGCCCTCCGGGTCTGCACACACCGGGTCATGTCTGCTTACCTTTGGCCACACGTGGGAGGCAGCTTTGGAACAATGAAGAAATCCATTCTGTTCGTGTTTAGAGCTCACGTTGAATTTAAGCAGGTTTTAAGCCCCTTCCCCCAGACGTCTAGGTGAGGGGTAAACGAATGAAGTCATCTTTCTTTGCCACTTTTCTGAGGTGAAGTCCTGTGTCAGGGACCGTTTGCAAGGGTTGTCAGTAACGCTCCCAGTGGAAGGTTCCTCTGGAGGGCACACGGGGACCGCCTCTGCCACACCCAGCTCCAGCGGCCCGCACAGGCCTCCTGGGCCACAACTTCAAAGGTGCAAATTGATGACGCTGTTTGTCCTGACCGGCCGCAGGGCTCACTAAAGGAAATGCTCTCGAGGAACCTTGCAACGGACGCGGAATGCTTCTGGCAGCAAAGCAGATCCTTAGCAATATTTAGAAAAGAGGAGTGGATCTTCTGAGGAAGGCAGGCGTGGAGGGGCGGAGGGAGGGAGGACGGGGGTGTCCCAGGCTAGCGCCATGTGGAAGGAGGGCCTCTGCCCCAGCGGGTCCCTCCTGGTGCTCTTCATTCACACGAGCATCATAACCACGCGCAAGCTTGTTTTCTAGCTTGGACAGCCATCGATACAGCACCTCATTTCATCCTGATGACACCTACGAGGAGATTACTGTCCCACTTTATGGATGACACTGAAAGCAGGCGGGAAGTGGTGGCCGGGGCTCACGCCAGGCAGCCATGTCCCCTGCCCCAGCACCTCCCAGGGGCGAGAATCCATCCAGTAGGGATGCGTTTCTAGTCAAGATACAAGCTGGCTTGGGGGCCGGCTATGAAAGAGCTATATTCAGACACGTGGCTGGAGGGAGGTCAAACCTGTCCCAAACCTCACCCTGAGGAAAGGACTCTGGGCCTTGTCCCCACAAAGTGCTTCCTCCCTGTTGACCTCTCTCTACAACGGCCACTTTGCGAGGCCCTCCCGAGGGTGGCTCCCGTGGCCTTCCCTGTGGGCTCTGGGTGGGCAGGAAGGTGCGGCAGGAAAGCGCCCAGTACTGACCCTTCTGCCACTCCTCTGACACCAGCCTCTCCTCCTGCTCTGTCCACAGGAGCAGCACCCAGCACCACCAAACGTGCCCCTGGGGCCACAGCCTCAACCTGCCCCTCTGCATCCAGAGGCACCTGCAACGCCACAGGGCCCCCCCAGGGGAGCTCACAGGCTCCGGCAAGCTCAGTGGAGGACCCGGGAAGCAGAGGTGGCCCTGACCAGTGGCCGCAGCGGAGAGCCCCCCAGGGACCCCCAGGCCACACCCACTCTCCGCTGGGAACTGGCCCTCGACGGGGGGCCCCAAGGCATCAGCTGACGTCAGGAACAAGCCCGGGGAGCCTCCCCCGAGACACAACCTTTCCATTGCAGAACTGACAGCAGTGGGCCACGGCCACAGCTGAGTGAACTGGTGAATCAAACCAACCTGGACACACGCTGTCTGTCCAGAGGTTGTCTGCATGCAGCAGAAAGTGCGACGACAGGAGGTGCACCACGTGCCTCCGACAAAGGCGTGCAAATGGCCCTTCGAGCACAGAAGAGTTGTCCCAGGTACTGGTTTTATTTAGCGCACTTAAGCTGCTTACCTATGGCTTACGTTCGCTTTGGGAAGGACGGGAAAATAAATACATATGAAGTGAGAGAAAACAACACTCGCTTCCTAATCTTTACTGTGCCACTTGCCTATTCCTTCTGTAATGTTTTCTCAGCCCCAAGTTCACCTGGTCCGTCTGTAGCTTTGTTGGGACACTGGGGAAGCTGAGGGTCCCCATCCATCTTCCACTGACACTCCTGCTCGTCCAGACGTGGTGGTGTCTGCCCTGCCGGGTCAGGGGACCCAAGTCACACCCGTGACCTCCCTGCAGCCTTTCAAAGACAGAGCCCATGCGGCAGCTCCCCTGGAGGGAGGGCAGCCCGGCCTGGCAGCCTGGGCCCATGCCCAGATGCTGTCACAGAACGCAAGGAGTTCTTGAGGCCGGCAGGAAGGGTCCCATTCGGGATGTGACTTTATGTGACTGCAGACCTGAGATGCTCGAAGGATCTAGTGCTCCAGTCCCCGGCAGCCCTGTCTCAGGGGAGGGGGCTAGTGGATTTTTAAAATAACTGTACCCCCGCTTTTTTACCACAGCATTTAAAGTATTATAATTTAGTGTTTTGTATTTTAAGTCTGAGTGAAGAGCATGTACAATCTATTCTCCATGGGGCGAGACTCTTCCCCTGCCCCAGATGACTAGAAAATATAATTCTGCAAGGTGAGGACAGGCCGGGCCTCCCCACCCTCCAGGGCGGTGACCTAGAAGGCAGGACCAACGAGCTCCGGAGACCAGAGACGCTGGAAATGTGTCCTCACTTTACTCAGCTGAAAGCCAGATCTGGAGCACTCGCTGCCACCCGTCCTAGCACGTGTTTGACTTGTTCCTGTCGGGTACTGCCAACTGCAGTGCTGCTCCTGGAGGGCAGCTCACCGCAGAAAGGGAGGAGGGGACAGAGTTTCTCCAGTGCTGGCGCTTGGGCACCCAGGGAAGGAAGGCAGGACCTGGGAGCGCCAGGACAACTCCCCCTTCCCCAGGGCTCACGACAGCGGAGGGCAGGGTGTCACCATGTCAGCTGGTATGAGCCCACCCAGCCATGCAGGGGAATCAAATCCCACCCAGTAGTTGGGACCTAGGAACCTAGGTGGCAGCTGAGGCCTGGAGTCTGGGCTGGAGTCGTGGAAACCCACCCCACTCTCCACCCCTCCCTGCGCTCCCAGAGGCCTGGAGTTCAGGGTCTTCCCCAGACCACTGTCCTTCCGGCCAGCGCCCCTCAGCACCAGCGAGCAGAGCTGCCTGCAACCAGAGGAATCTCCGCACACAGGCTGCAGACAGATAACAGGGAACCAGGAAGAGAAGAGAAAGGAAAACGCAGCCTTTGCTGAACAGTACTTGCGTGAGTGCAGCTTGAATCCAAATGCAGTATTTCCACCTCAGCATAGTCTCAAGGAATATTGCCGTGAGGTTTTTGGTGAGGGCAGGGAAGGGGACAGAGGAGGTAAGTGATCCTTGCTTTTTAGACAACGAGCCCTATTTGTGGGGAAGGGACTGCATGCAAACAAGCGTCACTCTTGCCTTGGTTAAAACCTCAAATCACCTGAACACACAGGAGAAATTCTGAAGAATACTGGTGGAATACAAAGGGTAAATGTTTAAGATGAAACCAAGCCATTTCCAGCACTATGTATACCATATGGCAAATAAAACTGCCACCTCCCCCTAGGTGACAGAGCAGACCCCAGGAGCCCAGTGTGTGCAGGAGGGTTTTAAACAGATAAGGATTTTATCTGTGAAAACTGTGAAATTTCATATTGACTTTTTTTCCAGCTACAACACCAACTATACATGAACCTTAAAAGTCAAATTCTGACCTACAAAATGCAGGCCTCTGTGGAATAAAAATAGCCTGTTAACCTCAATTAGAGCAAAACACAAAAACCTTATAAAAACAGACATTTATTAATAAGTTATAAAATTCAAAATCCCCTCCTTGAAACATAACTTTAAAAAAATACAGGGTTGTCTTTGCAAAACAAAGGTGTAATCATTTTTATACTTTAAGGATTTAAGTGTAACATCCCTTTATTTAATAAAATAACAAACACCGGTAGGAACTAATTTATTCAAAAAGTCACACTAAACTTTGTTACAACTTCTTAGAAAAAAACCTTTACATCTCTCTGTGCTCATCAAAAAATATCAGACATATTTTTTGACATTTTAGCTTTAACATCCACGAATCCCTTCTGCACTCAGAAGGACTAGAATACCTCAACTTGAGGTACTTCCCTGAAGAACAAGAGAGGGAGGGTCTCACCCAACTCGCCCGAAGAGCCCCACACTCATCGCAGCTCCGTGCTCGGTACACGGTCCCTTGAACTGATGATTCACTGGCTGGTTAAATAAAGTCTTCTCAGCTCTTCCTGTCAGAGAACTGAGTCAGTGTCCTGACCCTGTCACTTCACACACCGTCCCCGGAAACCCTTGACTGAACCAGACTTCTAGAAGC
>CM052436.1:9663181-9702167 GCA_028533085.1 Varecia variegata | reverse complement strand
TCCACAAAACATCACTTTATTCACGTGTTTGAATCAAAACATTGAGGTAGATGGCTCGCCTGCTAAAAATGACCCAGTATGACACATTTTAGGTTTCTAAAAGTATGGTAAATACTCAGGGCCTTGACAAGAAGCCTTGTACAGTTGAAAAGAAGGAAGGAGCTAAAATAGATGTTCTGATGCCACCTACACCTGACACCGGCACTCTGCCCCAATCCATACCAGGCTACTGTCCTGAGCACACCTGGCACACCTGTGGAGTCGTGACTGAGACATGGTGTCCACAGGTGACAGACCAACACAGCACCAAACAGGCACACTAAGGGGTCACCCTGCTGGGGGGAGGGCTCACCTCAGGTGCTTCATGAGTATGAGGAGAACATAAAGGAACTCGTTGACCAGGTGCAGGGCAAGCAGCTTGGGGGGCTCCCGGGGACTGGGCTGGCGGGGGGGCTGGCTCTCCCACTCCACTCCTTTGTCCCCCAGGTTGGTCACCCACAGTGTATGCAGCAAGGAGATCACGTTGGACAGCAGTGGAGTCTCCAGAAACCTGAAACCAAACACAGCAGCTTTCGGTCTTGGCCACAACGTCGCCTTTCAACGAGATCAGACTATGAGAGGTAGGGTGGGTGGGAACCTCAGAACAGAGTATGACAGTAGTGACGGTACTGAGCAGTGGCCTGACACACCCCCACCCCCAACAAACAGGGTGCCTGCTATACAAATGCAGCTTTGATACAAGACAAGGCCCCTTGTTCCTCTCTAACCAGAAGACTGCCCTGAGTCCCTCCGGAAATTCTGGAGCCACTGCAGTACACTCATAAAAGCTGTCCTCTTCCTGACAACAGCTCAATTTCTAAAACAAAATTATCAGCTAAGAATAGATAATTAGCCAATTATGCAATTTATAAATCTTACACAGTCTTGAAGTTGATGTCCAAAGACATGACTTAATTCTTAATTCTAGACTTAGGATATTACTTTTTGTTGTTGTTTGAAGCTGTGTTTGGATATATTACTTTCTTTAAGAGAAATTTTAGAAAACACTTTTTAAACATGCACAAAAGGGCCCGCATACTCCCCGGCTTACTACAGCACCGAGTTCTTGGGAAGACAGAGCCCTCCCACCAAGTGCTGTCTGCTGTGACACGGCCATCACTTTCCAGACAGCCTCAAACCCAGGAGATTATCAGGAATCACGATACATCATCACCCCCAGCCCCTCACCACTGTTCCAGCCCTGGCTCCTCACCGAGCACCCAGACCACGTGCCGACAGCAGAGCCCTGTACCTCACAGTCACACTGGGGACTACGACGCGCCTTCCTGAAACCGGAGGCTTCTGCTTTCTACCTCGTTACAGCCTTAGATAACAGGACGCTATCTCAGACCACATACTGCCGGCCAGCACACCAGGGGAGTTCGAAGTGCACCTAACAGAGCCAGAATGGCTGGCGGAGCCTCTGCCAAATGTGAACAGCAGCTGGTGTCTGTCCTTCCACGGCAGACGAGACACACTCAAAAAAAAAAAAAGGGATTTACGTGGAGGAAAAACCATTTTGGTATTACCAGGAGCCATTTTTATCAGGCATATGGTGGCGTTCAAGGACACTGTTTCAGAGTGCATGGATTTTACTGGGCATTTCCAACTGACAGTAACGATGAGCACCGTCTCCGTTCCACTCTCTTCCCATCCGACACACACCTCTCGTGCAAACGGTACTCACTTGCTCTCAAGGATGTGTAAGATCCACGTTAAAAGGCTATAGTCCCGTATGATTTCATAGGCAGATTTGGCAACCTGGGCAGCATTCTGTAGAATTTCCAGAATACAATTCTAAAAACGCAAAACAAAATATTACTCTTGTAAATTCAAAATATTACTCACTTGATCAAAGGAACAAAATGTAACAGTATGCAACAATTACAGGTGCCTGCTGCAAATGAAGTTTGCTTTAATAAGTCTGTCAGAGTAGTGGCCATGCAGGAACTCACCTCTCCCCACAGGTGACAGCCAGAGGACACAGACTCCTATAGCAATCACAGCCCAGGGGGAATGCCCACTTCTGCAATCCATTATGTGGGACCACCCACAAGCAAAGATACACCATGGAAACCAAGCAGCCCAGACAAGCGGCAGCCTGAGCCGGAAGAAAATGTGGGCAGTCCACTTTGTCCCCCAGGTTTTACCACCTGGAAAGGAGGACACAGAACGGGACTGCCTCCTGAACCGTTCGCAGGCTGCTGCAGAATTCTCACATGCTATGGGAACAAAAAGCTACCACAGCGCTCCAGTTCAGTTTGTTCAACCGTGTTTCTCCATCCTGACTCCTTCCTATTTACCCACATTTTACGTAGTATCAGACGTATGAGCTAACCAGGCTGGAAATTAATCAAAATACCAAAAGCTTTTCCTATTTACTTCTAACTACCTGTGGTATTTAGAAAACACATGGATCAGCTCACAATTCTAGGAGACAGAGTTAACACACAGGCTCCCCGATCAGCTCAGGGAGACGGACGGTCCCTTCCACCCTGACTCCTGCTTCCCAGCCAAGCTTCAGTGACCCACAGCCTCTGGACAGTACGTGACATCCTGGTGGCTCAAGAGCTCCTCAAAGTCCCTCCATCACTCATGGGGAGAATCTGTTCCTGGACTTCTTGGCCAGCTCTTAAGACTCATGATTACTGCTGATCAGTCCCTCTCTCTCGATGGCAAAATAAAGAGGCCTTCGTATCAGCCAAGGACACAGTAGGAGGGCCACAGTGAAAGCATTTCATCAGAGGACAAATGATACTGGCAGTTACAACACTGCGGCCTCAGAAGAATCCGCCTGCGCCATAGGCCGGCAACGGGAAGAGCATCAGCAGTTCCTCATTTTCCCCAGTGGAAAGCTGGGTTGGGGTCTGTGGTGTCTAGGCTGGGAACAGAATTCCCACGCACTTGGCTCCTAAACTTGCAGAAGCCACATACCTGCGCCCCTTCGTCACACAGCGGGCTGTGGAAGAAGGACAGGATGATGTGGAAAACGCCACGCCGCGCGTACAGCTCGTAGCAGTGCTTGTCCCGGATGCCCTGCCGCAGGACGCCGAGCACCCACTCCTGCTCCGTCTTTTGCTGTAACCCAGGCACACGAGAAACCACTGTTAGATAAGCCAAAGCCCTTTATCTGACCATTCTTCAAACACCTCTATTTTCACGTGGTGGCAAAGACTGTGCCGCAGCAGCCTTGACCTCCCTCTCTGATCATGTCATTGAGCATCCTTAATTTCACCTTTGATTCCGTTTCTTCAGGAATAAAGGACCAAGTCAAGTTTAAACACTGAACTTCAGTCAGGTAAGTGTTTTATAAAAGAACATTTAATATTTAACCCAGTGATTCACCAAGAACCATAAAAGTCAAGACTCTAGAGTTTTTAAGGTTTAGAAGCTATGTAAAAATTAACTCCTGGAACGAAGACATTCCTACGCACCAGCCCGCGTGAGCTGTTAGTTTTGAGACCTTCTTGCTCTCACACTGCTTATGCAATCATGTTGGCTGTGCAGCAAACAGCACTGATGGGGCAAATGTCAGCATGACAACAGTGGTGGAATAACTCAATCCAGGAGTCTCCGGGGGACTTAGAGAACTGGAAGCATTACCTCGAAGTCGGAGCTGTAGAAGAACTGGTAGAAGCCTGGCACTTTGTCCATATTCAAATACTCATGTGACAGCAGGAACTTGCTGATCTTCAAGTACATGTGCTCCTCTGAGAACACAGACAGACAGTCACTCACAACAGGCACTGGCAGGACACCCCACGGTCTGGCAGAATCGGGGGTAGGTATTTTGGGGACAAAAGCTCCACAGGCCCTGTTCCAATGGAGCTTTTGTCCCCTTACCCAGATTACTAGTTCTCGAGAACGAGAATACAATTAGACAACTCAATTCTACACTGAACACAGGCTTCCTCTCCTGGCTCAGAAACCACTGCTGGGAGTGGAGCCCTTCCCAGACCTCGAGCTCAAACCAGCGGGTGGGCAGAGTGGGACTGGGCCACACACAGCACAGATCAGGGCTGATACCACCCCCACCAGCCCCACCTGCCTCAGCCTCTCACTGAAAGGAACTGTCACAGCAGGGGAGGCTTAGACACCTACCAGCCCCTGGGCTCTGGAATGCAACAAGGCAGGAGGACAGACACCCCTCCTGCCACTTCCCACCCTTGGATCGCGGGCTCCAGTCTGTCCACACCAGTGGCAGCCTCTGAGTCCACCTGTGATGACTGCTGCCCTCCCCACACATGCCCCACCCCGACGTGAGCAGGGACAGAGCTGCATATGGGACCAAAAACATCTTGGTCTCTGCTAATTCTTTTCTTTCCTCCCCAGATTTACAAGGCAAGGAAAAAAATGAAATGGGAACAGATGAGAATCAGATCTGAATTCTAACAGCAACCGATTACAAACTAATTATGGGGACTTGGCTTGGGGCCTCAGTTTGGGGGGTGTGCGGTGGGGGGGGGATGTCAGTTGGGGGGCTGTTTCCTCATCTGAAATGTGACCACATCACACTGAAAGAACCTTGTGGGCCCTGATGGTACAACATTCTATGATTTTTCTCTTGATAACCCAAACATAGGTCTTAAGATGAACTAACTCCTCCGAGTCACGCTACCTTAGCAGTGGGACCCCTGTTCTCATGAGTGACAGAAAGGAGCTGTGTTCCATTGCCTTGGGTTACACATGCACGGTACTCACAGGCCACAGGCTTTCTAGCCTAAGCATGAATCAGTGATTAATAATTGCAGTGGTGGTGGCGGCAGCTAACACTGATGGGCACAGGGCATGATCCGTGTCACCCTCACAGCAGCCCCAGAGGCAGGGGGTGCTATTATCTCCCGCATCATGCAGAGAAGAGACTGAGGCAGGGAGAGGTCCAGGGCACTCTGCGTCTATGCTTTTAGCCCTGGAGTTACAGTTCCTACGCTGTGATCAGCCCAGGTTTTTATTTCAGTTTTATACGACTACAAGCAGAGATGATTATGCATCCTTTCCCCCCAGAACACACTGTTCTGCACTTTGCTTTTCCATTTCATTTTTTCTGGATTTCATCCCACAGGGGTCCATACAGAGCTTCCTCACACCCATCGTTTAGTTACTGACCATTATCGATGATGGGCATTTATGTGGCTCCAAACCTTCGCCACGGTGAAAACTGAGTGACCCTGAACATGTCATTTCTCACAGATGTGTGATCGATTGTTATCTGTTGGATTAATTCCTAGGAGTGGACTTGCTCAGCCTCAACTTTTCAGTTTCTTTTCAACCTAATTCTATCAGTGGTACCTGGTTTCAAAATCTGCAAGGCCGCTTTGGCAATGAAGAGAGCCAAGGTAAAAGTGAGTCTCATGTTCTGAGTTCGAATCCCATTCCGCACTACATCCAACAGGTAAAGGAGCTTAAAAAACAGAAAAGAAAAAACAAGACGAGTACTGTCAGAACTGTGGCTGGTCCTGCCTCGTGCAGCTGAACCACAGCTCTGCAGCACGTGCCCGCTCCTCACAGCCCAGGGCCACCGAGATGAAGCTCTAGTAGCAGACGCTCTGCTTGCCACCACCTCAGGAACAGCTTTTGTTTTCCTTTTCGGAGTCAGGCACGTGCTCAACAGCAGAGAGAAGCCTGGCACCATGCCCTGAAAATCCAATCCGCTCTTGTCTCTCTACCACCAGGGTGTGCGGGTTTCTGAGGCTCAGTGTGCCTTAACAACTGAGTTCAGACCAAAGGAGTGTTCAACAGAAGTCAAACCATTTCGTCTACCCAAGCACAAGCAGAGAGTCTGTACGGAGAAACCTTTCTCAACCTCTGCAGAGGGCTGAGGATCAAAGGCAACCTCCTGCATCACCTCCTGAAGGGAACAGACTTCGGCGCTTTGGCAGGTCTCCTGGTTTCCACCAACCCGGGTGGACAGCCAGTTCTCTGAAGCCCGCCAGGCCTACCCTCAGCCCCGGAGGGTGTCCCCTCTTCCTACTTACCTGGGACTGCTCTCGGAACCGTGCCCCCTCCACGTGTGAGTAGTAGGCTGCCAGGACAGAGTAGGCCGCAGCACGCATCTGGGGGTCATAGCTGCTGAGGGCTGCGACAGTCAGGCCCAGAGCATTGGAATCCAGAAATTTCCGACAATCCACCACAAATTCTACAGGAAACAAAATACAGCATTAAACACACACAATGTGATTTCATGATTCTGTGCAACCTGGGGAATTAAATTTCCTTTTGCATCTTACCAGCATCAGCTACGTGTGCTAGGCATAAGGAATGCAAGTTTTTCTCGGCTCCCCCTAATTTCTGCTAAAGTTAGACAAAAGACTCACTTCCTTTCTGTGGCAATAATTACCCTGCCTTCAGTTTCTAAAATGTTTGTATATCCCAACCAGGACAATGTCATTACTTCTCATAAATACCCAACGAGCCAGAGGAGAACGAGGTGACACTGAGACCCACTGCTGAGATGCCAGCGGCCTGGGGAACACAGCTGGGGAATCAGCAGAGAAAATCGGCCCCCAGTGTCCACTTCGTTCAGCCCACTGCCCCGAGGTTCCTGTCTAGAAGCACCACTGAGGAAAATACGTAAGGCCGTGAGAGTGGGGAAATTCAGCTGGCATAGGCCAGCCTGACAAGGGATTCACTTCCATCCACCCTGCAACCCTAGTTATTTCTTCAAACAAGTAAGAAAAATCTCAGGGAGGAGTGGCCCACCAAGCTTAAGCAAAAGCCACAGTAAAAAGTGGCCGATGTCCACCTGCCACCTGTGAGGCCTCGAGAAGCCCTCGATTACTCCAGGAAAGGACGAGGCTGAGAGACAGGAAGCCAGACACACATGGGGACCCACCTTCCCACGACCTTCAGGACACTGCCACTGCTCTATAACAAAAACCCACGCCTTTTCACAAGGTAAACACTGTCAAGAAGAACCTCAGAACAGATAGGTCACCTTGTTCAAAACTGATTAAACCAGTCATGATAATTACCCACAATGATGTTCTTTAAGTTGAGTTACCAGTGACCTAATTAAATTAGGAACCAAACACAAGCCAACTGAGATGACTGGGCCAAACAAGTAATCTTGGAATACACTATTAATAAAATATATTCCATCGATAACATTTTTTAAAAGTTAGAGGAAAGATTGAGCATGTTAAGTAGAGACACAGAAGATATAAAAACCCAAACCAAGCTTCTAGAGATGAAAACAAACTAAAATATCCAAGATGAAAACTGCACTGAATGGGATTATCAGATTAGACACTGCAAAAGAAAAAAGATTAGTGAACTTGATGACAGCAATCAAAATTATCCGCAATGAAACACAGAAAGAAAAAATGATCAGAACATCAGTGGGCTGTGGGACAATTTCAAACAGCTTAACATATATGTAATTAAGGTCCCTGAAAAAATCTGAGAAATAATGACCAAAATTTTTTCACATCTGACCAAAAAACTATAAATTCACAGAGCCAAGAAATGCAATGAACTCTAGGCACATGAAGCACAAAGAAAATCATTGTTTGAGACCAATGATATATATATAAAAAAAAAAAGCTTAAAAGTAGCCATATAACATAAGAATAATGGCAGATTTCTTGTTATAAACAATCCAATCCAGAAACCAGGAGGAACATCTTTAAAGTACTGTTAAAAAAACAAAACAAAACAAAAAAAACCACCTGTTAACACTGAATTTTATAACCCCATCAAAATATTTCAAAAGTTAAGACTTTTTCCAGACATACAAAAAGCTAAAAGAATTGGTCACCAGCAGACTTGAACTATTACAATATAAGAAACCTTAAAGGAAGTATTTCAGGCAGAAGGAAAATGATACCAGATAGAAATCTGGATCTACACAAAGGAATGGAGAGCCAGAAATGGGAACTATGTGGCAAATATCAAATATTTATTATCTCTTTAAAAAATAATAACTTGAAGCAAAAATAACAACCTATTATGGGGTTTTTAGCATACTGAAGTCTGATGTATAATAAGAATAGCACAAAAGCCAGAAGGGGTAAAATGGATCTATACTTTACATCTCACTGTTTTAAGGTTCTTATACTATACATGAAGTGGTACCATCTCACTTAAGGGTAAACTGCATTAAACTGCAGATACGTACCGTAACCCTAAAGCAACCATCAAACACAAACGCATACACAAGTTGTAGCTTAAAGCCAACAAAAAAGCTATTATAAAATGGAGTCAGAACATAATCACATTAAATATAAATGGTATATACACTCCAATTAAAAGGCAGAGATGGTCAGATTAAATAAAAAGCAGAACCTAAGTATATGCTACTTACAAGAAAACCACTTTTAATATCAAGATACAGATTAAAGGTGAAAAGATGAAAAAATAATCAGATGACTCTTGGGCTCCAACAGCTTAGGAACAAAACTTTCTAATTTTCTCATTTTTAACATGTGACTATTTTTGATGAGGGGGGGAAGAACTCCAAAGCTTTAAAAGCATCCAACTGTGGATAAAATTATATTGTTTTGGAAAAGATGAAATGTGTTCAAGAGACACCTACATAACAAGCACACATAAATGGAATACACTTGGGAAACAGAACAGTCTACACTCACTAAAAACAGCCAGTATTCAGCTGGCTGGGATATTTTTGGTAATTACTGATATATAAGACAAATGGATTTTCCAAGTGTCCATGAGGAAAAGTCAATTTCATGCTTTGTGGTCATCTCTGCTACTCTATGGAAGTCTTGGCTTTGTAACATTTATGGAAAAGAGCTGCCCTTGGGATGTGGAAAATATAATAGGCTATTTAAAAATAGTTATAAATGCCACTCTCTTTGTTTCAAGAACCTCACGAACAGCAGTTTGGCCTTCCAATAACAGACCTTCAGATCAAAATGTCTTAACCTGGACAATTATGAAGGATTAAAACAAAAAGTGTCCCAAGTTTGAGTGGGCTTTAGAAGCAGTGCAACCGTGCTGTTGGATCATCAGAAATCTTCCTTAAGCCTCTTGTTCCACAACATCCCCCAGAGGTGTCCTGCTGGGTAAGGCTCATCACAGGGAGGAAAGTCCATGGGGCCTTTACGCTGGTCATCTGGTGATCTGGTGACGAGGCTCAGAGAACTGCCAATGGGCCTTCCTGTTCTGGCTGCTTTGTGGCATGTGTGAATAATGAGCTGCAGATTTCAGCCCAGTTCTGTTGAGGACAAGAGTTCGCTGCGGAAAAAGCATTTGTCACTGCCATCACTAACAGCCTTGGCTGGCCCTGTTCTTGGCCAAGGACTCAAAGAAGGGAAGCAGTAAGAAAATAGGTTCCCATTTTCAGCAGGGTTGAAAACGGAGCAGTGAGACTGCAGTTACTCTGAAGACTGGCAGCCACACAGAAAAACTAATCACATGCCCAATTTAGGATTGCAAAAAGTTTAGCAATGCCTGGACCCAGGTGCCACTGCAGGAAGTAAAAACATACTGTGAGACCTTTTGCTATGCTCAGTACAGCTAAATCTCACAGATACAATGTGGGATAAATGGAGCTCAACAGAAAAAAATCACATCATGTATAAAATCATTTAAAGTTCAAGCACAGGACTCTGACCCCTTCTGGGGAGAGAGGGGCTTGAGGAGCTGCCAATGTGCCCTATTCCTCATCTGGCTAGTGGGTTCACCAAACCTCAAACCATGCACATACAATTTGTGTAGTTTTCTGTGTGTCACACTTCAACTAACTTTAGTGCTAAGAATTTTCCTCTGCCAATGAATTGATGTCCTTCCTTTTGGTAATCAATGAAATTTGTTTACAAATCAGGCCTCCATTTTTTGCTCAGGATGACAAGTAGCCCAAAGCAACATCTAATAAACCTACTTTTTGGGGGGTGTTTCATTTTTTGGTATATCTATTTCCCTCTCCACCTATAGGGTTTTTGAAATGTTCTATTTCCCTGTGAATTTGTAGTGTAGTCAGTATTTTAAGCTATTGCAAATCTTTTTCAAGATTAGGATGGACATGCTCTATAAATTTTTCTACCTGATTATACCAATAAAACTTGAAATAGGATGTATTTGGAGATGTAAAGATAAGAAAACTCCTGTCTAGTACATTTCTCTAATTTGAAAGACCATGTACTAGTTACCACTCTTCACAAACAGCCTCCCAGACTCTGTCCCACATCAAGAAAAAAAAGTGCAGTATTCAAGATTTTGTGCAAAACACCAACCTCATTTTCCTACGAAATACTTCCCAAGCCATTGCCTTCTGTCTACTAAAAGCTCTATTGCAAGACAGAGGATTAGACTAAGTGATTTGTTATCATTCACAAAAGTTACAACGTTCAGCATTTTTAGGTTGTGGAAAATTTATTTTCATGTTTGATAAGAAGCTGACTTATCCAGCACCATCAAGGCACAGGGGGCAATCAGAAGAGCATCCTGGCCACAGATCTGTCTCACTTAGCCTGCTGCTTAATCTTCACCAGGGCAATTAAGATATGCACGGGTTATTACCATAATCTGACACTTGTGTGAAATGCCCCCTGCTCTCTTGCAAATAAAACCCAGCTTCAGCAACACAGCACAGCGCTCACCAAGGGGAGCCAGAGCCAACATAAAGGGCTATTGTGGGGAAATCGCTGTGAAAAGCCAGCCCCCTTTGATCTTTTTAAAAGGGACATAAAAAGTAGTGATGGAGGATCAGCAAATCTGTACATAAATAGGAGCATTTGCATAATAAAAGAAATTTGCAAGTTTAAAAGCAGGGAAAACAGGACAAATACTGGAACATGGTCTCTCCAACAGCACCTAACTCTACTCCGTAGAAAGCAGCCTGGGGAGCCCTTTAGGGCTCAGGCTGGCTCTGCCAAGGGGCACATAAATGAGACACAAGTCTCCACCTCCCACCACCACACCCACCCAGGCACTCACAGGCCTCTACAGCAAGCCGGCCCCAGGAGAACATGCAAGGAGCTGGGACCACAGGTCCCCTCTAGAACGAGAAAACTATGGCCAGAGGTCAAGTGAGGAAGAATTTTCACTGTATACCCTTCAGTGCCTCCTGAACTTGGAACAGTGAATGTATTATCTAATGTTAAATAACTAAAAATTGCACTTCTAATTCTGTGAAGGTGGAGCAGATATACTTTTCGCTATTCTTCCTACTAAGTACAACTAAAAACTCTGAGCTTTATATATAAAAAACAAGCCCTTTGTGTTGCCTCTGATAAGATGACTCTGAAAGGTAGAAAAAAAAGCAGACCAGCTAGTTCCTGGGTTGTCTTTTTGCCTTGTATGTCCCTAAACTTAGAGCTGAAGAAGCTGTCAAGCCTGAAACAAAAAAGCCTGCTCCCTCTAGCAAAAAGAATGGAAAAGGAACTGCCTAGAAAAACAGAAAACTTTTACACAATAATGGCTCTAGTCCAGCCAAATACCTCACTGTGCCCCACTCCTGGCCATGCCAACAAAGGCAGAGCGGGGAGCCCTGGCTCCTGCCCCTGCCAGACTAGAAGGAGGTGCCCCAAAGCCCCTGCTAGATGGCATCGGAGAGGGACAACTAGGAAGGCAGGACTTTCCTCCCCATTGGACAGTAACAACACACTGGGGTGGTCAGAGGAAGCCTAGCAGAGAGCAGGGACTTTCACCACTGCTCAGGGTGACAAGGCTCCCCTCATTTCTACCCCTCCCCGCCAGGAAAGATCCATGCAGGCCTAGTGGGCAGCTGGGACTCGCCCCCAGGCCCAGCACCCACGAGGAGGGAAGACGCCCTTTCCAATAAATGGGGGCTGAAACAACTGCACATCAATAGGCAACAAAATATGAACCTGGACCTAAACCTCACCTCTTGTATAAAAACTAACTCAAAATAGATCATGGGCTTAAATGTAAAGTATAAAACTATAAACTTTTAGAAATAAACATAAGAAAAATTCCTCAGGATCTAGGGATAGGCAGAGTTCTGTGACATCAAAAACGTGATCCATAAAAAGAAAAAGTGATAAACTGGACTTGATCAGAACTAAAAACTTGGGCTCTGTAAAAGATCCTGTAAAGAGGAAAAAAAGCTACAGACTGTTAGAATATTCGTGAACCACAAATCCTTCAAAGGACTAGTATCTGGAATATATAAAGAACCCTCAAAACTCAGCCAAAAAAAAAAAAACAATAATAACAATAATGATCCTATTAGAAAATGCGCGAAAGACATGAACAGACATTTCACCCAAGCAATATGGAGCCGGCAAATAAGCCACAGGATGTTCAACACCATTAGCCACTAGAAACATGCAAATTCAAACCACAACGAGCTATCACTACACCCGATTTGGGAAGATCACTCTGTCTTTGTTAATGTGTGCACATGTATGTGTTCTCATTCTCTCAGCCCCGCCCCATTCACCCACAAAGACTCCCACCCTCAGGCCACTAGACACAAAACACAATTTCTAAAATATACTTAAACCAAGAAAAAGCCAACCTCAGCAGCCTCTGGCTCATTCCCAAGTATAAAGCTTCTCATTTCTGTTTGTATTTGACCACTATCTAGTAAAAATTCAGAAAATGCTTATCATTAGGAATTAGGAAAATATCAAGGACAAGGGGACACGCCCAGATTTTAAATTACAATTTTTTTTTTTTTAAAAAAAACCTGTACATTCAAAACGCTAACTGTGACTCTGCTGAAATGAACAAAAAGGTAAAAAGATGGCTGAAGATCTTTTAAGAATTATTTTCAAGCTACAGCTCCTTGTGTGGTAATGATGACAGTACCCACCACAACCAGCCTGGCCCCGGAGGAGCCACGCGCAGGGCCTGGCCCGGGGAGGAAGGCTGCGGTTACCTGGCCGGGTCAGCTCGCTGAACAGCTGAAGCAGAAAGCAGGGGTCGTACAGGCCGTCGAGATCCACTGCGCTCTTGTCTTTGAATATCAGCTCCTGTGCATCCTAATAAAGCCAAAACCAACAAAAATGTGCAAGTCAATCACACAAATATAATACAGGCTGAGTATCCCTTATCCAAAATGCTGGGGACCAGAAGTGACTTGGATTTCAGATTCTGGAATATTTGCATATATATAATGAGATATTTTGGGGATGAGACCTAAGTCTAAACATGAAATTCATTTATGTTTCATATACACCTTATACACATAGCCTGCAGGCAATTTTGTACAGCATTTTTAATAATTTTATACATGAAACAATGTTTGCATACACTGAACCATCAGAAAGCAAAGATGTCCCTGCCTCATGTTAGTGCTCCAAACACTGTGGATTCTGCAGCATTTCAGATTTCAAATTCCCAGGTTAGGGACACTCAACCTGCACCATGTTAATGCTTACCCATATTGCCAGAGCTCAAATTATTTTGAATATTTAAGGACATAAAACAAAAGTGGTTCTGTAAAAAGCAGTGCTTATACATGACATGATAGAATCTTTGGGATTTGCTCCAAAAAATATTTTTAGGGGGCAGGGGTGTTATAAATGAAACAAGTGTGGCCAGTGCTGATAACCACTGAAGCTGGGTGGTGAGCAGACGGGGGTGCAGTCTCTGTACCTTTGTATGTGGTTGGAAATTAACAACAAGTTAAATAAACAAAGCTGAGGGTATAGATGGAGCCCTTGGAGGGGAAGGGGCAAAACAGCACCAGCCGCACCTCAGGGGGCAGCAGCCTCCGGTTCTGGGGGAAGTGCAGGATGGTCTGCAGCATTCGGTCCCGATCCAGCAGGCGGAGGATGTCCCCGACGCTTGGCTGCTGCCACAGCGACTTGCCCAGGCTCCGGCAGGTCTTGTGATGCTCCACGGCCGCTGGGCCCCACAGTAGCACCCTACAGCCAGAAAGGGGAAAACAGACTGGTCACAGGGTCCCCCCAGGAAGAGAATTAATGATGCTAGTGATGACAATAATGACCACAATAGGTAGCATTTGTCAAGCCACAAGTTCATGTCAGGTGCAGTTCTGGGTGTGTTACGTGTGTTATCACTTAACCATCATCACAGCTTATGAAGCAGCTGGTGATGATGGCGATGCTGAGAGTGGGGGACAATGTCAGTGATGATGACGAAGCCAGCACCTACACAGAGCTTACGATGTGCCAGGCCCTATCCTAAGCCCTTCACGTGTATTAATTCACTCAACCTGCACAACAAGCCCGTAAGGTAGGTACCATTATTACCCCCCTGTGCAAATGGGGAAAGAGGTACAGAGAGGATTAAGAAAGCTGCTCAGCTGGTCACCTGCCCAGTGGTCGGTGGCAGGGCTGGGATTCACACACGGCAGTCTGGCTCTAGAGTCTGTGCTGGCATCCTGACCTTCTCCCTGCTTACGCATGGCCAGCAGTGAAGCAGGTCTGCCCGCCCAAGCCTTCCAGCTGGGTCCACCGTGTGCACACCACGCAGAGCCTTCACACCACAGCCCCCTGTGCTGCTGCCAGACCCCCACCTCGCCTTCCTCCTGGAACACGACCCAGGCCTCCCTCTTCCTCCCCAGCCCCAGCCACTGCCCCACCGCTAAAGGCCCAGCTCTGATGAGGGCCACTTCTCTGCTGTATGCTGGAGAGAAATGGAAACGCTTCAGTCTGGTACTTACGCCCTTCACAGCCAACCCATCTGGCCTTCCTCCCACCTGCGTCCCTGAACGAATCCTATGATGCAGACGAGCTGACCTCCTCACCGTTCTCTGAAATGTCCTGACTCTCCCATCTCCCAGCCGTCATGTATGCTGTCCTCTCCCCCTGCTGCTCTGGGCGTCTCCAATGACCTCACCGCAATCGGATCCCTCTCTAACCTTCACACGCCAGCCCTGGCAAGAAGCGTCCCCTGACCACCCCGAGGTGGCACGACCTTGCTCTTGTGCTCCTGTAACAGCTGGCTCACACCACAGGCGAGAGTCAACTGCCACTTTAAAAAGGATTAAATTTATGACAGTCTCACACCCTCGGTAGATGGGAAGACTGTATCTTACTACTCTTAGTGTTCCCAAGCACTGAGCCCAGCACCTCACAAAACACCAGGCACTCAGCAAACATCAATTGAATTAAATACTTCTGAATGAAATTCTTCTAAATACAGACTTGTTTCTATACAAGTAAACAAAAGTTACTAATATTAAAAAGGAACAACTCCTTTCAGAGGGTGCTGGCTGCCCACCAGGTGTCTGGCAGGCAGGCGGCACACACGCTGGGCGCTGCCCGTCGACCGGCCACCACTGACCGGCAGGGGAGCCGCCCCCTGGACGTCCAGAGTTCACAACACAGATCCCCAGGCTCAGGCCCGCTCCTTCAGCTGAGGGGACATTTATTTGGAGTCTAAGGAAATGATTCCATGTTCCTTTGAGACACAGAGCCCATGAGCACCACCTTGATTCGCTACTTTTCTCCTGGGAGCTGAAACCAGACTCCCTTGTAACCAACTCTAACCTGTTTATTCACTGGGCATCCTCACATGACTTTCCCAGTTAGAGGGTGTTCTAACGCAGAAACAGACAGTCAGAAGGACTCTTCGCTGTGACAGAACCTGCCTCCAGTTTGATTTGCTCTGCTCTCCCCACATAAGCAGGGACAGTTCTACTCCAGAAAGGACACAACTGACGCAGTACCGGCTCCCAAACAATGGGAGTCAGGCCAGCACATAAGAGGGGGTGTCTTCTGAATTAATGCAGCTTTTATCTTTAAACCAAGCACTCCGAAATGGAAATAGTTTTCTCCTCCCTAGAGCTCTCCTAAACTACTTTCCACGGCCCAGTCAGCTCACGTCCTGTCTGAACACACAACACCCTCTCCAGGTACACACTGGGCAGATGTCAGGGTGCTGGTCCCAAGAGGCGAGAAGAAAAGAAGGATCTAGGGCAGCCCAGAGGATCCAGCACTACCTTCCATCAACAGCACATCTGATCAAGTCCCCTCTTAGCCCAGGCAACCACAGAGATGGGGCAGAGCCCACAGGGAAAGGTGTCAGGCCAGCCACTCGGGACCAAAGCTGCACCAGCCAAGCAGCGCCAGGGAGCCCAGGAGACACAGACATGCACGCGTGTGTGCACACAGACAGGACAGAGCAGATTTTGTGTCCAGTCAGCCCTCCTCACACTTCCCCAGAAATCCCCAAGGCATAAGTCATCCCACCTAAAGTAAGGCACGAAGACAAAGGTTTTCAGAAAAACTAATCAAACAGGATGAGACACCCCAGTGGGGAGGGAGCTTGGGGGCAGATGCATGACAGACAGGCACCCATCAGTCGGCAGGGACAGCCCAACCCTGGTGGTCCCCTGCCAAGAGACACAATCCTCATGGTGTGAGGCCAAGCTTTTACGATGGGGCCAGTGTAAGCGAGGGGAGTTCCATCCACCTCGCCCTCTCCCTGAGAATCAAAATGGAACACAAGAGAGTCTCGCTTCTGGAGCTTGCTGCATGGAGAAGGGGCTACAGTCTCGGGACCGCCAGCCCCTACACTCACCTGAAGTTGACGAGGCTGAGCTTGTTGTGCTCATATGCCTGGAGCAGAAGTAAAATCTTCTGGTCTAGAAGTCAAACGAGGGTCGGGTTAGAAAGCTGAAGCCCGTACACACACCCCAGCATACACCACTTGGTCCTCACGCCCTTCCCCGCTCACGTCGCCAGGTCCTCACACCTGCTGCTCACACTGCCAGACCCTTGTGCCCCCCCCCATCCACCCCCCGCCCTGCCTAGTCCTCCCGCCCTCACCCAAGACGCTGAGAGTGGCACCGTAGGCCCCGAGAAGCACCGCAAGGTGGCTGCTCTCACAGACGGAGGGGCACAGCCTCACCACGGCTGACATCAGGTCCACCAGCGCTTCTGGAAGAAAACAACACTGAAACGCACAGCATCACAGGGGACGTACGTACTCTGAATAACAGTCGAGGAGGAAGCCTCACAGGGAATATTTAAATGCCTGACATATCCTCCTTTGAATCCTGGTGTTTGGACTGTCACCTAATCCCTTCTCCATTTTTTAAAAAATATAAACATGTCTTAACAATCACCTGTTCTTAGGCGTTTGACAGGCTGAGTATCAGTCCCTGCTCACTCCCCTCCCAAATTTTAAGCCACCTAAGATTTTAAAATCCAAGCATTTTCCCCCAGGAGTATGCTACCCAAACCTCTGCTACCTCCGCTTCAGTCTGAATAGAAGGGTGGAGCCCTTTTTACTTTTCCTACCACTCAACACCAGTCATTTAGCTAATGACTGTCATTAATTAGCAGGTTGTTACAGACTAACCCTGCGGTGATTCCTAACAGTTTTGGGGTGTTAATTTTGCCTCTCTAAATAGAGCATGGCTTTGAGAGGGCAGGAAACCTGGGACATCTTCTCTGCCACTTCCCACAAGCCCACTTGTGGGACTAAAGCAAACACTGGCTGTATCAGGGGTGGAGCTAAACCTGGGCTTTTGAAGAGTTCTCTAGCAGTGAATCGTCAACAGCCACTTTCTAAGCCTTTTTCCTGGATAAAATTTTCAATCTTCCCATGAAGAAATTTCATGGAACTAATCAATTTCCCTCAGGTCAGATACCCACACTTTTTCCCCCACATCTCCTAACTTCCCCTAACTCCCAGATGCTAACCTAGCTCGTGACACAGCGGTAAGGGCGCAATCAGACTTCTGTCAGCCAAATGAGGCCTTGGAAATGGGTGTGCATGTGCTGTTTGACTGTAACTCAGAGGAAACATTTCTTGACCCTGGATTTGGCAGGAACAAAACACTCTAACACTGTTGTGGTGAGTCTGAGAGCCGTGGGAGACAGGCCTTGGGGCACAGCCAGCCTGACGAAATCAGGAGATGAAATCTGGGTCTGAAATCGGAGGGTGGCGGTGAGGGGTCACCTTTTACTTGAGCGTCTGGGTTGTCCCCCTCTTCAGACTTCAGCAGAGTCGGCAGAAACAGAGAATGCTGGGTGAGCATCATGTGGACCACCGGGAGCGGGACGAGCTTTACGCTCGTGGAGCTTTCTGGGCGGTACAGGAGCTGTAGGGCAGCGTGGAGGGTCTTTAGAAATGTGTGGTCCTGATACCGAAACCTGGGAGGCAAGAGTCAAAGGGAAAAGAACTTCACTAAAGGGGGATTTTATTTCACACGAAACAATAAAACAATTTTTCCCAGCATTTTATTAAGAAAATTTTCAAACACAGCATGAAGTTGAGAAATTTACAGTGAATGTCCCTGTACCCAACACCTAGATCCTACCACTGACAAAGCATGACACTCACTCTACCACATCCCATTGGCCACCATTCACAGGGAGCCCTTCTGGAAACAAGGGAGGGATGCAATGCATTTATTTCCTCTATGACTCAAACACCAAATGAACTTCCTGCTTAACAGAAACGCCAGGAGGCATGGGAACAGCAGAGCTGAGAAAGCCGACACCCAGCGCCCCCAGCCCACCTCACTCCAGCAGCCTCCCTCCTTCCTCACTTCCAGCTACTCAGAACTTTTCTGTATTTTTAAAATATTCTATGTGTTAAAAAGGCTGCTTCTCTCATTATTAGAAGCACCCTGCATGTCAACAGGCAAATCATTTAACTTCTCTAACAATCCTAATCTTTCTACCTCTAAAAAACAGGAGGACACTTGCTCTACCACAGGTATTACGCTAAATAACAAGCTACAAAAGAGGCTTTGCATGATCAACAACATTCACACCTTTACTAAATGGCACCAAGAAAATAAAATCAACTTACTTGAGTCCTGTCTTCACAAATTTCTGCCAATCACCAGGATCAACTTCACTAAGTGCATGCTACAAATAAAGTAAACAAGAAATATATAAGAAACATCTCAATTAATCTAAAAAATATGGAAAGGCCCCAGCTGTAATGCCTCCTCTGTAAAACACAGGATCAGAAGGTTGAGAAAGAGGAGCTCAGTGTTCCCTCCTGCTCTGACACCTAGGATGCCACCCAGCAGCTCCTCTGCTCAGGCCTCTTTGTGCCCTTCCCTTTTTTTTTTAGTTGGAGAACAGGCCTATAAATTTATCAACACACGGGGAAAATCACAGAGTGATAACCCTTCTTTGTGTAATTCTTGATAAGCACATGACAGCTCAAACATACAGGGGCAGAGAGCAGAACCAAGATTAATCTTAAAACAAAAACTAAAATGCAGAATATGGAATTAAAGTCAGTAAATATGAAACACAGTTATCTAAACAATCCGCAAGAGCATTTTTTTTTTTTACTTTTTAAAAAACTGGTTATTTCTGCTAACACACTGACATTTTATTAGCATACCTATGATCACCAAATAGGCAAAAGGAAATTTCCTGAGTAGTTCTGCTATTTTTTCCTTTGCCTACCATTCTAGACAGAACTAATGGATTTACAATTAGCTTTTAATTAAACAGCAAATGAAAACCACTAGTGTGACCCCAGGTCAAAGGGCACTGGCTACATGACATGAAGAGGTCTGTGGGACTAGAGAATCGATGTTGGCGTCAGAGACCCACTAAAGGCCTGTGTGCTCAGGCTGCTGTCTCTACCAGGCTGGCCGTGCGGTGGAGATGAGACCACAGTGCAGAGACTGCAAAGGAAATCCAGGAGCAGCTGGAACCCTCAGCTGAGGTACACCTCACACTCAGCACGTTTTGAAATATATGTTCTGCCTGCCCCAACAGCTCCTCTTTCAGGGATTCGCCAGGAGATAACTGATCAAGTGTGTGAGGACAGACCATGCATGATGTTCATCACAGCGTTCTTTGTAACAGCAAAAGATGAGAAGCTAGTCACAGGTCCATCAACATACAACTACCTAAATATGTCATGGTAAATGTACCCAGGGGAAGACCACTGCACCACTAACAAGGCAGGTCCACACTCACTGTTGTGGGAAGACATCTCTAAATATAGTATTACACTAGAAATAAAACAAAAAACCAGGTTACACACAGCATGCATAATATTAAATAAGATCTTATTAATATATAAAATTACACAAGTTTTATCAAGTATACATGCAGCAATACATAGCAAGATCTCTGGAAGGATATTCACCAAAAAATTTACAATGGGATAGCCTCAATGAGATGGAAGATTTTAAATTTCTTCTTTATATATTTTTTTGCATTGCTTATATATATGCAATAAGTATGCTGGTTAGCTTTATAATCATAAAACCAGTAATTCCAAATTTTGTGAGAGTGGCTATAGAGGGTGAACATCATACAATGGAATACTACTCAGCAACAAAAAGTAATAAACTACTCATTCCCATAACATAGATGAATTGGGAAAGCATCACTGAACTGAAACAAGGTGTACACATAGAAGTGTACACACTGCATGATTATACTGTGTGATTCCAAGTCTTTGAAGGTCTAAAACAGGCCCAATAATCTAGTGGTGATAGATATCAAAAGAGTGGTTGCTTTGGAGGAAAGGGGATTTGGGGAAGAGTCACAAGAAACTTTCTGGGATGAAAATCTTTTTGGATAGGAATGTGGGGTACCCCTGTGTATGAATTACATATATTTCCCAATATGTAAACTATACCTCAATTAAAAGAAAAGAGGGATAAGGACGGAGGCAAACCCCTAAAAGAACGCCATCATCAAGCCCGCAGGCTGGTGAAGGGGATGACTGTGAAGCCAGACAGCAACGTTCCTGTGGGCCAATAGCTGGAGGGCACCAAACGCCCCCCTCAACAGTTCAGCTAGTCTCCAGCACCTTCCTCCTCTTTCTCAGTTTTGATATGTTTGGGTGCCTGTGCACCTTAAATTTACAAACCTGTGCTGCACAAACTAAGTCTGAAAGTACAGGTTATCAAGTTTCTCAAAACAAAAAAGCAAACGGCTTGGTCTATGACCTACGAATGTGTTTACCATACGCTTGTTCATCTTTACCCAGGGTTACTAACCTTAAAAGATTAGTTCCTTTAAGTCTTGGGTTCAGAGTTTAAACACAAGTCATAGACTCTAGGACTATTAATGCAATTTTATACCATGCACTGAGGAATAACTCACATACTTATGTTAACCTTCAGGATGTTAATTATTTCTGTGCAAAAATACTTATAAAAAAGGACACTTTAGTAGAAGGAAATAATGGCCAAATATTTCTAAATTTTATGAAAACCATAAACCCAGACCAAATAGTTCACTGAATCCCAAGCACAAGAAACTTGAAGAAAACTACACTAAGGTGCATCATAATCAAATTGCTTTAAATCATGTTTTAAAAAAATCCTAAAATCAGCCAGAGGAAAAAAAGACATAACCTACAAAGGAACAAAGATGAGAATGACAGATTTCTGATTGGAAACAAAACCAGAAGACAATAAAGCAACATCTTTAAAATACTTGAAAGAAAAAAAACCCATCAACCTAGAATTTTACACCCAATGAAACTCTTCCCAACTCATTCTATGAGGCCAGCATTACCTGATTTTAAGACCAGACAAAGACATTACAGGAAAGTAAGATCAGAAACTAACATCCCTCATGTACACAAATGCAAATATTCTTAACAAAATATTCACAAATCAAATCCAACAATATGTAATAAAGATACTACATCATGATCAAGTAGGTTTACCCCAAAAATGCAAAGTTGGTTTAATATTCAAAAATCAGGCTGGGCACGGTGGCTCACGCCTGTAATCCTAGCACTCTGGGAGGACGAGGTGGGTGGATCGTTTGAGCTCAGGAGTTCGAGACCAGCCTGAGCAAGAGCGAGACCCCATCTGTACTAAAAATAGAAAAATTATCTGGCCAACTAAAATATATATAGAAAAAATTAGCCGGGCATGGTGGTGCATGCCTGTAGTCCCAGCTACTCGGGAGGCTGAGGCAGTAGGATCGCTTAAGCCCAGGAGTTTGAGGTTGCTGTGAGCTAGGCTGACGCCACGGCACTCACTCTGGGCCGGGCAACAGAGTAAGACTCTGTCTCAAAAAAAAAAAAAAAAAAAAAATTCAAAAATCAATTAATATAATTCACTTTATTAATAGACTAATCAAAAAACAAGACCTTACATAACATCTCAGTAGATGCAAAAATCCAACACCCATCCCTGATAAAAGATAGCTCATTAGTTCCAAGGCTACCCTCACCTGACACTCTGCCCCCAGACATGGCCCTCTCAGTTTCTATAGGGCTACGTTCATACCACCTGCCTTGCAATGTATCTGTAATGCTTGGTTTGTCTAGCACACTTAAATGTTTTTGTTTTTGAGACAGGGTCTCGCTCTGTTGCCTAGGCTAGAATGCAGTGGCATCATCATAGCTCACTGAAACCTCAAACTCCTGGCTTCAAGCAATCCTTCTATCTTGGACTGAGGTTACAGGCATGAGCCACCACAGCCAGCCTCCCTTAAAAATTTAACCAGGATCTCTATGAAAAGGCACCTACCAACAGCTCGTCTAATCTGAGCAGCATTTGCTTCTCCTGGTCCTGAGTACTGTCATCATCTTGCTGGCCACCACTGAAAGACACAGTCAGCCACTTTATACAGGACTCCAAAAGGGTCCTTCTCCAGGCACACAGCTCTTCCGCTGACCCTTCCAGGGCTGCTGAGACACAGTCTGCCACGATCCACCTGCAGCAGGAGACAAGAGTCACAGAGTTGAGACATGATCAAGAACGTGGTTGAAGAAGCAACCTTTTGAGATTTGTCCATCTCCAGTTAGACTCTTAAAGACAATGAATGTTTAGAAACTAAATATCACTGGAAAAAAATGACTTTTTAATTTTTAGTTTTCTGGTTTCTTAGACTCTTTCAAAAGATTTATGGTGAGAATTGGTAAGTTTTGTGGTTCACAGTGAAAAATCTGTGCATACTGTTTGTTTTCTGTGTGGCTTGTTATTGCACTTCTATCCTGGCATGTCACTAAATGAGGATGCTGTGTGCTGTGCATGAGATTTTTAAAATGGGAAAACTTTATTTTGCAACCTCATGGCAATGTTTCTGTGTCTCAGTGCCCAGTGCATGAAGTGATATATAACTAGTTTTTGTTTTATTAGAAATTTCAAATTCAGCCCCATCCCCTTTTTTCTTTCCCTATGTTGAATTTAACGAGCTGATTAAAAGTAATAAAAGCACTTGTGTTAAGATTAAGTATATGTATTTGTCTGCTACATAGACTAAAATTCTCATTTCTGGATGTTGAAGGCCAAATAACCACATTTTAGAAAATCTATGATGAAAAAAGAGTTTAGCATTGACTTCAAGGTTAGAATGCATACAGCTGATGCTACCCACATGCCCAGCTCATGGGGAGCTTTGTTGATGGGGAGGCACTGATCCCCCCTCAGTGGTATTTGGAAGCATTTTCAAGTCCTAATTGGGGCAAAAAGTTACAACATGGCTGTGTTTGTAGAGCAAAATTGGCCTTCTGAAATTCTAAAAATTAAAATCTCTGTAGTTTCTAACATTATTATTGCAAGGGTGATATTTATAACTAATTCTTTTTGGGGGGGCGGTCTACTGTTGTTTAATTATGCTTACGTGGTAGACAGGATAACATATTATAATTTAAAACTGCCTGGAAATATTTTCCATTTCTAGAATAGCTGAAATTTAAAAGTAAATCATTTATTCATTCTTAGTGCAAAATCACGTAGCGATATCTTAATATTTTCTACCAAACTTTCTGTAACTTTGTGAAACTAAGGGCTAGCAGTTTTTGAGCAAGGGGAAGAGAATTTAAAGATGTCAAGTATTTTAATCTGCCCAAGCCTTAGTACCTAAGTATCTTTCCCTACAAGGATTTATTCTGTCTCTAAGAATCTCTAATTTTTTATAGCTTTTTATATAATTTTGGTACTTCAGAAATCTTAGAAGTTACTAAAACTACTATTTAAAGCAATATAATCATTCTAGATGTCAAAAGTGTAATCGAGCCTTGGACAACTACTTGCAGTACTTCTCAGCTACTGATTTTAAAACTCCGGCTCTCAGCAGGCTTCTCATGTGCCACGTAAAGGGACGTTTATACCCCTTCCATCTCATCAGCATGATGCTTACGCATTTGCTGTTCTCAATCTATCATGGCAAAGCTGTTTTAACTTGCTTAAAAATCTCTTTGCAGCTTCAGGCATTTTGAATTCTAACCTTCAGAAGAATTTCTATTTGTAAATATGACTTTATGATATAAGCAGCTCTCAGAAATGGTTATTTTTCTTATGCAAGTACCCAGAGTACAAGCATGTGATGGGAACGTGACCATGCACAACTATCTCAATGACTGTACATGTTCTCCTTAGGCAGGGGTGAATTACATGACTGAGTTAAGAGAAGAGAGAAACCTAAAGCAAAAACTGAAAAAGCTAGGGATTTTTCTGGATTATAGCAAGCAGCAGCACATGTTTTCTGTAGACTATTCTGAGATAGTTATTTGGATACTATAGTATTTGTTTTAAAGGCTGTTCTGCATGGAGTTTAGTGCCAAGGTAACTACACAAATAGAGCTAGACTGTAAATTGAGACTGAATACTGCATGACTTTTCAAATAATGGAAAGTAACATGAATGTATCTTCAGAAAACTCAAGAGTGTTTTAGGCCACTTGAAATCAAATCTATCATACAGGACTTTTTTTTCCTGTAGTCTATGAGCTACCAATGCTTAAGTTGATCCACTGCAATGAAAATAAAATATAAGTTTAAATTGGAAAAAAAAAAGAGTCACAGAATTCGAGGGAGAGCTTAAATCCCTCTGGCTTCACGTATCATCCAACATCACAAGGACCACATGGGACAGATATCCCAAGTCCTGCTCCCGACACGACCCACTCACACGAACCACAGGCTTCCCCAGACTCTTAATCAAATGCCAAAGATGTACCAGAATCTCTACAACCAAGAAAACATGTTAGCATACCAGAAAAAGGATATATATGTCCAGACTTTGTCTGGATCAGGGTTTCTCAACCTCAGTACTACTGATATTTTAGGTCAGAAAATTCTACCCTCTAGAAGCCAGACGCAACACCCCCTCACCCCAGTCGTGACGATAAAAGGTGTCGGACATTGCTAATCGTCCCCTACGGGAAAAGCACCCCTAGCTGAGAACCACTGTTCCCGGGGAATCTGACCGAGCCACCGGTCGCTGAGACGACTTGCTAGAAGGAAGAGTTCTCACAGGAACTGCCTGCTCATCGATGCGCACAAAGTACGACAGCAGCTTCGCACTGACTGATTTTATAAATACTAAAGAGAAAGGTGAAGCTGAGAGAACAGCCATCAACCGACCCGAGCCTTCATACCTCTTGTGACTGTTCGGAGTGTGCAGCACGCTGGGCAGGCGGTCCGTGAGGACACTGAGATCCTTGGCTCTTGCAAACGGGACCAGCTGGGCCAGGACCTCCTCATGCAGCCCGGACTCTGGGGGACCATCTGTGCTGAGAAGCCTGTTCTGCAGCCGTCTCCACAGGGTCTTCCTCAAGACAGGAATGACGGCAGCGCACACTAGGGCAGAGACACAAGGGAGGGGTCACTGCATGCAATGGTGGCACCCTGTGACCCTGGGGGCCTGAGATTGACGTTGGCAGGAGTTCAGACACCGTGGAAATTGGCAAACTATAAACTCATCTCCTCCCAGGGTCCTCCTCCACTTCGTCAGCCAGTGGGCCCTGGGTATAGCCCCCAGTTCCATGCTGGCGGTAAGACCGTGTGTGGCAAAGTTCTGGATTCCCATGGGATTCATTCCTCAAAGGCAGGGGACAGGGAGGGTGCCCAAGGAAAGGTGCGTCAAGAACCCCTGGCTGCAGGGGGCCTAACTTTTTAGAACACCTGTCATCATTCATATGAACTTATGTAAAACAGAGAGTTAAAAAAAAATCATTCATCCCTTGATAAAGAGGAATTAAATTCAACCTGAGGTAATCAAATAGTGCCTCAGATCTGAAACCCAGCGATGGAGAGAGCTGGACCTGCTGCCTGGACTCACATCAACTTCCCAGTGTTTCCCTGGAAGCTGGGGAAGTGGGATGGGATGAGGGACAGATCAGACCTGAAGGATTTCTTCAGCTTAACAAGACATAGCCCCAAGTATCCCCACCTACCGCCCCTGCTCCCCCAACCTCCTGTCGGGCAGCCTGGAACTGACGGGGCCCGAGGGACGGCATGAGGCCAGGCGATGGGGAGAGCTGCTGAGAACCTCTCCACCTCTCCCAGCTCCACATCGGGGTCAGATGCCATTGAAGAAATGGAATTACTCCACATACCAGAACATGAAGTTCTAGGCTTTAAAAATGGACACGCAATTCACCTGCTCAGCCCCTCCAAACTCCCAGCGGCCCCCAATCAGCCTTTGCCTTACCTCCTGCTGGGCGTGTGAAGTGGCCCCGAGTCCTGCACTGGAGGTAGGAGTGGATGAGGGGGAGGAAGTCGTTCAGGTCCTCCTGCAGGCCAAGCCCCGGGCCAGCCTGCAGGCACCACCGCTCAAACCACAGCAGGTGGGTACAGCTGTGCTGAAGGAGCAGGGCCGCGATGCCGAGGGCCGCCGGTGTCCGCCGGGCCAGGCAGTAGTCGAGCAGGTCGACCCCGACCGCGGGGGCCAGCATGGGGTCTCCCTGCAGAGTGTGCAGGAGGACAGTGTCCAGCTCGCCCACGGCCAGCGCAGGCAGCAGAGCCCCCAGGCCTCTCACGTACTCGGAAGACCACAGGAGCTCGCCGCCCTGCAGCTGATCCTGGGGGCCGCTGCTGAGCAGCTGCACCAGGCTCTTCCCCAGAAGGCTCAGGTGTCTCTTTTTCCCGGGCGACTTTGTGGGTTGCTGAGTCACCAGGTGGGCCTTGGGCAGGCTCAGCAGAGCCAGGGTGATCTCTCGGAGCTGGGTGCCTTCTATGTACGGGTGCAGCTCCCGCAGGGCCTCCAGCTGTGGCAGGGTCTTCGACAATGACGGCACTGGGCCCGCCCTCCTGCTCCGCAGCTCTTTCAACACGCTTTGGGTGATGGCGTCTGCGTACCTGGCCAAGAGGCCCAGCTGACCGATGTTCTGGAGAATCGGGGCGCTCGCTGTCAGCAGCTGAAGGACCCCTGCACTGAAGTGAGCAGCCAGGAGCTTCACAAGGATGGGGCTGAGGGTATGTGGCGGGAGGGCCTGCTGCTCCAGGGCCAGGAACCAGCCCTCCAGCGTGGGGTGTCTGAGGATGGCCACCAGCACCTCCTCCAGCGTCTGAAATGCAGTGATGAGGCATGGACATCACCCAGGGCATGGGGCCAGGAGAGGGGCAGTGGCTGCCATGTAAGAATTCACTGTCACCAGTGGGACAGAAAGCAGCTTTCCCTACCCCATTCCACCCTCAAGCCTGAGTTCCAGTCCCCCTCTTGGCACCCCAGCAATGCCCAGGCAAAGCTGCCATCCCATCAAAACATAACTGCCTCCCCTCTGCGCCTGTGCGCACTGAGGGCTGGACTGTGCTGTGCCAGTGCCCTGCCCAGAGTCACGAGCACATGCCTGAGAAATCCAGCCCGGGCGCATCTACCACGTGGCAAAATCATCCCCCTCAGTCACTCAACGGCAGGGACGGGCCATAGAGAAATGCCAAAATGTGGTTAGGATCAATTAGCTGCTGGTTTCCCCTTGCGGCCTTGCCCTCCTAAATAAATCCGGTTGGGGGATGTGGGTGTCTCCTGACAACTGGGGCGGTCACATCTTAGATGAGACCATGTGTTTGGGGACAGGGGTTGGGATTAAACCACCGTGAATGTCCACAGTCCCCAATGGAAGGTAATGCTGTTTCCCCTGAAGAGGAAGTCTGGGGCTCACTTGACCCCTGAGAAACTCGCTCTGACCCGGCCAACTGAGTTTAGAGCTGCTCTGAAAGCAGCTGAGCATCCTCTGCAGAATTAGAGAGTGATTTATTTCAACTGTTCACAGCCTGCTGAACACCATCCCTAGCCAAGGAAGCTACACCAGCCCCGGGGACAGGAAAACATTTTCTTTCCTTATTTATTCTCAAGGGAAGGAAAAAGGAGCTTATCACACTTTCCAACCGAGCTTTGCCAGTTAAAAACAGAACAGCATGATTCCACATTAGGAATGTTTGCCTGGTTGATAGGTGATCCTCCCAAAACACACACATACACACACACACACACACACACACACACACACACACACACGGAAGTCAACTTGGACATCAGAGGAAGACAGCCATGTATTTCAGGAAACTTGTGAAATGAGGAACATGCTTGCCTCCTGAACCCAGTAAAACAGGTTAGTCACATGGCCAACTGTGAGAGAAACATTCACCCTGACCCCAGCTAAACAGCCTGCTTCACGAGACTAACGATAGGAGAAAAAGCCTTGCTCTCCTCGGAGCATTACATTTGCTGTGTACATTCCTGGGAAAAGCCGTATCCACTGCCTATCCCTTATTCATCACAGGCTGCAACAGTATGGGAGGAAAATATTCACCCAAATTTCTCAAGGGCGCCCCTGCACGGTGTGAAGGAAGCTGCCTGCAGGAGGGCGACTGTGTGCAGAAGAGTGGCTGGAAGCAGAATGCCCAAGTTGAGCCACGCTCATCTCTGGGTGGGGGCTTAGGAATGGCTTTCAGTATCTGTGCCATAGTTTTCTGCATTTCCCTATTTTTCTACAGTGAACATGTACTTGCTTTTAATCAGGCGTGAAGAGAAAGCCACTATCCATGGCTTTCTGGGAAAAGGCTAACTGGCGCCCGTGGAAGAGGAGGTGGTACCTGGTCATTGGCCAACTCCAGCGAGGCCACGGACTTCATGTCCAAGAAGAGGTCGGATTCGGCCCGGGCGGCCTCGAATTCCTGCCGGTTCTGGGCATCCAGCTGCTCACAGTGGACAACCAGGCGCCGGAGGAGATCCAAGAAGAGCTGCAGGAGCAGGGGGCCGGCACTGCGGCCCAGCTGTAGGGAGGAGAGCACACGACCCTCAGCAGGGAAGGGCTGTCGGCCACCACACAGACAAGGAGGCTCAGGAGGCAGGCTGAGGGGGCACCTCCTTTACACGCAGCCTCTGCACAACACCCATCCCCTCAAAGTCATTTCTCAAATAGGAGACTTCTCTTCCTAAATCTTGATGAAATACAAAGGTCTACTTTGACTAAAATGACAAGGACAGGCCTACCTCAAAACCTAAACCAAAAACCTGTGAACATTAGGGGACACAAGCTCAAGAATGAACTACTGAATTAATAAACTTAGGGCAGAGGGAGGCCTGGCCAGCGCTGGCCCAGTGCACCATGGGAAGGGCCCTGTCCTGACCAGGTGCTGGCCTGATGACCAGGTCAGCGGCCCCGGCTCCCCGTCTGCAGCTGCTGAGGCCTGGAGAGAATGGTGCTCACACGGCCTCACACGGTGTCCCGCAGTGTGGGCCTGACTCAGAGCAGGCCGAGCTCTCTGGCACTGGGGCTCTGGGCGCGAGTGGGGACTGGAGGGACAGCACCGACCTGGCCGAAGTTCTCCACGGTGCTCCTGAGGTAGAGCAGCACCTGCTTCACCACGCGCAGGACCTGGTGCGTGGGGAGGCGCGGGATGGCGGCCTGCAATTGCGTCTGGACGTGCTCGTCCTGGAGTGTGTGGCTCTCGTAGGCCGTCTGCAGCAGGGTGGCGAAGGAGGCGGCCGAGGGAGGAGCAGGGCGTGCGGCGCTGCCCGGCACCTGGAGCGGCTGAGGGAGGCAAATGCCAGGGGAGGGAAAGACAGATGAGCACGGATGGAACCAGTCACGAGCTGGTAACACAGGCACAGGAGACATCTCACAGGAATCACACACTGTCAAACACCAGACCACAGGGCATTTTATTTAAGTTCCAACACTGTATCAGTCACATGTATTTTCCTAGAGTGTATCACTGCTGACAGAACGTGAAGGCACAGTGGAGAGGTATCTACACACCTTGGAGAACAGCCCCGGCCCACAGGAGCCGCGTGTGACAGGGACAGGATCTGAATCACAGGAATCCTGGGAAATCAGCCACAAAGGAGCTCACTCTGTGAGCAACTTGGCTTCCAGAGGCCTCCCCAGGAGCCTCGTATTAATAGAACGTCTTGTTAAAGGACAGGAAGACGATGGATAGAATAAAGAGAAATTTCTGGCATCCTTTTGCTTCAAATTGAAGCTGTTCATTTCTTCTAACATCCTGCCTATTTACCCAACATGGCTTATACTATTATAACTCCACACACTCAACTTCCTAAGGCTAGTAAAACTCAAGGTTATATGTGCCCTGGAACTCAGTGGTTCTCAAAGTGTGGACCCAAGACCAGCAGCAGCATCATAGGGAACGAGAGAAAAATGCAAATTCTCAGGCCCCACCCCAGACCTACTGGAGCAGACAGGCAGACCTACTAGAGCCCAGTCCCTCCGGGAGATCTGACACATCCTGAACGGTAAGAACCACTGCTCTGACTTACTCAATGTAGAGTAAACACTCACACTTCGTGCACCCACAAGGGGCAGCAGGGAACTTCTAATAGTTCCACCTAAGTAAGCCCCTGTCTGGCTATAACCTTGGCCTCTGCGCGGAGGGTGGTGGCAACAGCTGTTAAGGCAGTGGGCTCTGGATCCAGACTGCCTGGGCTGAATCCTGGCTCTACCACTGACTGGCAAGAGCTACTCTGTGCCTCAGTTTCCCCATGTATATAAAGGAGGGTAAGAGTTTTGACCTACTTCTCAGAGCTCTGAGGACTAAATGCCTTAAAATACACATAGTACACTTAGTATGAGGCCTGGCATGCCCCCAGTAAATAAGCAGAAAACATGCAACCAATGTTGCTGCCCCCACCAAGGTCACAAGACAAAGCAGTCCTAAGCTGTCTGCTTTCGCAAATGCAGCTAAAACTGAATATACAAAAATGCATATTGTAAAGTTAATTTCTTGCCCTGGCAGCACTTGCAGATACTCTACATTGCAGCCAACCCCGTTAGAAGAATGGAGTCCCCACCAAAAGGGAACTTTTTCCCCCTTTCCTTTCCCAGTTTTAGCAGAATGGAGCCTGCGGGGGCCCTTGAGGGGCCAGGTCTGACAGCTGAGCCTGGTAGGTCTAGGAGCAGGCTACGTCCACAGAAGGGAGCTGTGAGACAAGTGTGCACAGATCACTCAGGAAGGAACAAAAGAAAAAGGCAACCTCCTGCCCAAGCTGAAACAGCGTTTAGCCAATCATCATTATTATGGAGCCAGTGGAAAATTCAATTTGGCTGCATCGTCGAGCCCTTTGTGTTTTAGTTACAATAGCTGAGTGGCAGTAACACTTCTGAGCTTCCTCTCTTACTCAGGGGAAATTAGAAGGTTAAGAAATTTCACCCTCCAGGTTGGCTGGCTACCCCACTGCACAGCTGCGGTACAGCCACCTGCGGCCCCCAGGAAGAAACCTCGCACAGGGGCCGTGACCATGGGCTCGACCGCAGCTCACCCAGGCTTCTCGGGCTTGCTCTGGGATCCAGAGGCTGTAGTATCTGTTAAACTGGGAGAGCTGATGGTAGCAAGGCGGGCAGGGAGGCTCAAACTTGTCATAAGCCTGGAGCAGAAGACACAGAGCGAGGGGGTCCCTCTGGGTGTGGAGGAGGTCGGTCAGCACTGCTGTCAGATACGCCACGACACTTTCCACTGCAAAGGAACGAGAAGAGGCTCACTGGGACTGCCCTTTGTAATCCACCAACACTCTCTCTTCCCAAATACATACAAGACCCAGAAAAATTCATGCCAATTCCACAAGGGGTCACACAACCACACGGGAAGGTAGGTGCTAATGCTGCAGACAGTACTAGGCTCCATTTTATTAAATATACAGTACATGGAAAGACTTCAGGTTCCAAGGCCCCCAAGTGGAGACCCAGGATATAAGAGGCAAGGCAAAAGCCACCTAGAACCAGGACTTGCTAGGTGCTCACCAATCCATTTCTCCTCCCTTGGCACACAAGCCTCTCTTGCAGGTAGATTGGGATCGCATGCCTGGTTTAGTCAATTCCATGCCATGACACCCCCCTGCTGGACTGTCCACTCTCTCGGTGGACACAGAGCCACATGCTGAGATGGCATAGCTACAAAATGGGAGCAGCCCAGATCCCTGAGCTACCACCTGGAGGAGAGCCACCCAGAAGGGCCACCTGGCTTATACTAGACCATAACAAGGTCAAGAAACAGACCTTTACTCATTAAACCACTGACAGGTTGGAGCTTATCTATATGCCTATTTATTTGTATAAGTATAAAGGATTCATCCTTAGCATCAAGATATCTAGAATAAATGTTGACAAGAAAACATCAGTGTGACAGCTGGTGTCTGTGCAGCCAAGCAAACACATTATTTCAGACTCATCCCTCAAATGGCCAATTTCCCAACAGCCTGGGCAGCCTCAAGATTCAGACCCCTGCATTTTCAGCTCTACTGGTTGGGTAGCTGCCACTTCGGTGGGTCTGAACTCTTGCTGCCCAGAAACTTACTCCAGACCCCTTGGAATCCCACCTCCCACCCCATACAGACCCAGCTGGCCTGATGCAGCCAAAACATCCTGACTATTCCCAGGTACCTGCTTCATTTTCTGTCCCAAGGAGCAATTTATTCCTGGCTTCCAGGGCCGCAGGGACCACAGCACTGAATGGGAACGTGAGCAGGATCATGTCTTCGTTTAACAAGAACCCAATTTCCTCATCTAAGCCTTCGCTGCCCTCCACCAGGACATCCACCATGTCGAGCACATCTGAGACGGAAAGAGAGGAGGCAGCTGAGGCAAGAGTCACCAAAGGATTCCACTGCAAATAACCCCACTGCGAGGGAGAAGCAAGAGCATATTTGCAAAAAGAGGAGGGAAAAAAAAAAGCTAAATTTCTCTCGGGGAGAAATACTTAATACAGTTTGATCCTAAACAGATGAAGACACTGCCTGTAAGGTCTTTACGATCTTTGTCTGACAAAATGCAGGGTAGTCAGTTGAAGTTTCCTCAAGTGACACAGGATGCCCAGGAACTTTAACCTGGATATTTAGGCAAATAAGCCAAAATCTGAGAGGCAAAAAATGTGAAGGTTACAGCACAAACCAGAGCCAGAGTGTCTGGATTCAAATCTCGACTTTGCTACATAGCAGCTGTGTGAGCTTGGGCAAGTTCCTAAACCTCTCTGTCCCTCAGCTGCCTTACTTATACATAAAATGAGGACAATCGTAACACTCTCCTCCCTTAGGGTGGTTTATAAGGTTTACATAAGTTTTGATTTGTAAAGAGCTTAGAACGGTGCCTGGCACACAGTAAACACTGTACGAATAAAAACAACCCAGCAAGTTAAGTTCTACATCCCATTACATGAAAAAATAAGGGGATTTCAGTTCCAGAATAGGCTGATCTTTGATGCAAAGAAATAGGACATCTGCACTTTGCCTGAGGCATTAGTGCAGTTTTTCTCCTCTGTCTCTAACATGCCACTGTGGCTCTACCTTCAGACGTCCCAGCAGTGCAGAAGAGCGGTACCTACCATCGATGTGGGAGATGGGAATGCTGACGTCATCAGCATCTTGCTTCGTCGTAGTGGCCTGCAGGATGCTTGCTTCTTGGACATAGTCAGATGCTTTGTCTGTGTATGAATAGGGATTCGCCACCAACGTCAATAAAATCTGGGCATCAAAGAACCAAGTGGAAAGCATTTAGATGGTCACAAGTGAAATGAAGAGGGAAAAAGAAAAGCCAAAAAAATACCACTGGTCAAAATCAAGGGAAGTGCTAAAATGTTCAATTCTTAATTAGAATAAGTTTAATGCAAAGCGGTTTTTCTTTTCAATTTTTTGTTGTGGGATTTAAAAAAGAAATCCTCTTTTAATATACCACTGCTTTTAATATCGCTTTTAATATACTCCTATTTCCTTATGCAAAAACAAATTTCCAAAAGGAAATTAAACAGCATGCCATAATATATTCCTACTTCACACTTTCTGCAGTCTCAGTGAGAGTTAGGAAGTGAGCCAGGACGAAAAGCCTTTTGGCGCCGGTGCATCAAAAATGCCTCGATTACACCAAGAACCTAATACAATTATCTCTGAACATGCTCCTTTCCAGGGCAAGTATGTGCTCACACGTTCCAGAAACTGAATCACAGTCTCTTTGTTCTCCTCCACGGTGCCGTCTAAGTGCTCCAGCCACAGCTCCAGCTCCTTCCAGGTGTGCTCAAACACCCCTGTGTCCTGCAGAATCTGTCAGGAAGCAGGTATCGGTGGAAAAGTCACAACAGACCCTGCTTTCCGTGGGAGCTAAAGCATTCCATGATGCTCCAGCACCCCAAAGAGACCCAGGGAACATCAGGAGGGTGAAAATTTCATCTCAAGTTTTACTCCAAAAGTGAGTCTTTTGAAAAACATGCCCCTGTTGAGGGAAATAGGAAGCACGATCATTCCATACTCATCAAAGAAAACACAACCCTTGTCTTGCTGCTGCGTATCCCTGTTCCTAAAGAATTTCCTAAATAATACGAAGGAAGAAGATTAGGCTGCTACTTAGGAGGCTAGTTTTCTATCTGGATTTTCACAAAGACCCAGGTAAACATGATGACTTGACCCTTCCCATCAGCCCTCAGCCTGTATGAAATTCTCCAAGGTCACGAGCCAGTTCCACGCTGTCACTGCAGTGTGGCACCTCAAGACTCAGACCTGGGCAAGAAGCACCCACTGTTTCCAGTAGAACAGAATTTGGTATGAGGCAGCACTTGAATCTATAGAAATGATTAAATAACATCCCCAAATGGCCTGAAGAGGGAGACTCAGGGTCTAATGGGCCTCATGGCACAGAGCCTGGCAACACCGTGCACCAAAAGAAAACCTGATTGTGCCCATCCCACCTATCTACAGTTAGTGATCATGAAACATAGCTGGGGTCAGGTTCGCACCTGCACCACGTGTAGGGAAATGGCAACCTGTAAAGGTCAAGACTTTGATGGCCTCATTCTTCAAGCAGCTCAGGTGAGAAGGTTAAAGTGCAGCAAGAGTATCAGCACTTCAAATAAAGGTGAAAGGTCAAATCCTTGTACTCTAAAAACAGTGAATGTGATTTTTGTAGCACCTGTCCCCCCCGCCCCAAGATGTCTGTTGCACAGAAACACTAGATTTCCTGCTGCTACAGCAAGATCTGATGTAGCCTTGGAAAAACAAGTATCAGTAAACGAAGGAAAAGATGTAAACAAATTCTTCATTCCCTTCCACTGACCCTGACCCTGACCCCCCTGTGCTGTGGGTGATGGATGAGGGCAAAAAAGCAGAAGGCCAGAGCCTGGGAATGAGGAAAGAGGCACTGCCTGTTAGCTCCCCAAGAGAACAAAATCTAGTATTTATTGAACGTACAATGTGTTAGGAATGACCTACTACTTTATTACATTTAATCTTCTCTGCAACCGTAAGGTTTTATTATCCCCACTCACCATGGGAGAACTAAGTTCAGAGAGGTTAAGTAATTTGCCCAGTGCACCCAGGAAACTGCAGAACCAGGATTCAAATCTAGGAATCAGACTTCAAAGCCCATGTTTTTTCCAATTCACCACATTGCCTCTCAGGAATGCAGCTACGTTTAAGACACAGTAAATTAAAACTGTCATAAAACCTCCTATTTTCAAATTTACAACAGTCCTGGTACCTCCTCAATTCAACAACTGTTTACTAAGCACCTTCTATAAAGCAGGCCTATGCAAAATGCTTTTCGGAGTTAGAGGCTGGTACAAAATGCTCACCTTCATGATCAGAAGTTTGGTTGATGATTTCAGCTGTAAATGACTACTGGTCACAAACATTTTCATCAGTAAGTAAAACACTGACCGCTCGCCTCCAATAATTTCTGCATCTGGGCCTTCCTGGAGTTTGAATAATATTATTGATATATTTTTAATACATATAATTATGTAACATATTATATATATAATTATATAACATATTACACAAATAACAAAGGCCACCACTTGCTGAGCAAACAGGTGACTACACACCCAGTACACTGCCAGGTCCTTTCCTTCATCTCATTTTAACTACAACTCGGCAAGATTACTATGATTTTACATATAAGGAATCTCAGAAGTTACGTAAAACTCTTTCAAACCCCCCAAATAGCAGTTGTAGTAACACCAAAGTAGTAACATTACACATAGACAGCCCTCTTCCTGTGCTGGACTGCTCCAGGGTCCTCACATTAACTGACTCACTTGATCCTCCCAGTGACCCTTAAGGTGGGTACAGCTGCCACCCTATTTTACGTATGTGAAAACTGAGGCACCGAGAAGGTAACTGGCTGTTTCCTGGGAACCGAGCCCTGGCACAGCCACTGTGCTGCCTGGTGGGTGCTGGGGAAGGAGGGACCCCGGGGCTGTCTGACTCTGTCAGAGCATGTCCTTGTTGCATTTCATCAGGATGCCGGTGCTAACGTAATTGATTACTTATATATAATTTATCCTCCCCAAAAGGCCTTTAGGCCTAGAACACTCATCTCAGAGAAGCACACGGAGCTCCAGCTCCCCGACCCAAACTCCATCAAGTCTGTGTTTCCCTGCAGCCCTTTGGCAATGAGGACGACCCTGAACCTAGTATAGTGCTGGAGTTAACTTAGGCCAAGCCAGCAGATTTAAGCATAAGGTGGAGCAAAGGATATAAATGAGTATCTTAATACCAGTCCTTTCAAATTAAGAGGCTTCTGTTCACTTTCTAACTAAATCATCAAGATCCCAGTGGCCCAGTTAAGCTGGAGTGAAAACCAATCCACAAGAAGCCTAGCCTGTCACCTCTCTGAGGTCGGTGGCAGTGACCTCACAGCTTGGTGAGAGGGTTGCGAGCTGGGCTCTGGGTGGCACTGCCGGGGTCCCATCCTGGACCCACGACTCCTGGTCGGGACCTTGCAGAAGGTTCCTAACACTCTATGCTCAGCTGCCTTGTCTCTAAGTGGTGTGAACCGAGTGGCCAGGTGAAGCATTAGTGTCCTACCTGGATGCTACTAGGTTCTCAGTAAGAATTTCCCTCAACCACAATGCAGTGGAGCCTCAGAAAGAAGGCTTAGGGGAGAAAAGCACAGATCCCAGAGCCATAGCATTCTCAAACCTTTCTGGAAATGTCACATGTAAAAATGCCAATAAAATATTTCCATACTATTGGTTCCTTATGAGATCTAAGTCATTAAAAAAATAAATCAGCTCAGATTATGAGAAACACTTAGACAATGTTTAATTTTGCTTGATCATCTCCCCACTCTTTGCATGGAAGTGCTACAGCATCCTGGGCTTAAATACACAGGTAAGTAACTGTTACATCCTAAGCTTCCCTTTATGATTCAACATTACATTCTATGAAAAGTCCTAAAAGACATTATTATAGACACAGGAAAAAATACTAGCAATGTTTTCTGATTCTACCTCCATGCTCAACCCTCTCCTGACTTGGTATCTATTCCCACCTCTCTCTTAAGTTCTTCCAGAATGAGGACAAAGGGGAAGGAATACATTTTATCTTCATTCCAAAAAGGTTTTAAAATGATCAGGAAAATGTAAAAGAGTCAAGATAAAAAACATGAAAAATTCCTACACCCAATAATAAGATAAATTTGCAGTAAGGGCAAGGTAAACACCATATTCTACAAAAGCAAACAGACTCCCAGGCCTCCTGGTTCACAGATCAGGGCCTGGCCTCTGCTCTGGGTCTTTCTAAAATGAGAACCATTAACCTCGTCCATCGTTTCCCCAACTCTGCCCAGTTCTGATCCAGTTAGAAATTAATCAGGCCAAGAAGGCCACAGGCCCGGCATGTCAGCTAATGGCAAAAGACTGGAGATCTCTGCTTCCTACCTGTGCCTTTAACCACAAAAACTTGTTGGCGGGCAGTTCCAGGGCCACCTTCAGCATGTGGTGCTGCAGAATGGGCGGCACCTCCTCTCGAAGGCCCTGCTCAGAGATGACGCCTACGGGTGGGAAAGAGGAAAACTGAGAAACGGTCAGGCGGAGGCGAGTGCCCAGCAACTAGGGCCCTGGCCAGAAGGACTAGATAAGGAACTCCATGCCCGGAAAGAAAAAGGGAGGACGTGGGGTTCTGCTCCCCGTATCCTCAGCTCACCCTCACACGGGCCGTGCCCAGGCATACCTCTCCTGACCTGTTCCCCCTGCCCCCGAGGTCTATCCAAAATCCTTCAGCAAAAAGCCCAAATCCCACTTGCCCAGGCAAGCCCTTCCCTGCCACTCAGCACATGCTAACCCCACACAGCTGGAGCCGCTGCACCCACCACGCTGCCCTCCACTGCGGCTCTCACTAATGCTACCCCTCGTGCGCGGCACAGGCCTTGCTCCCTGACAGCAAGGATTTTGTGGACAGAGACTGCAGCCACCCGAGCTGGACTGGGTCCTCATCTTCCAGCCTGGTCTCTGGGTTTCTCCATTGCTTGGAAAGTACACAGCTACTAAATGTCAAGTGGCCACATTATCTAGTAGATTTCATATTCCCACAGCAAAGAGAACTTGTTACCTTCAAATGATTCAAGTGTAATTATAGCTTTTGAAAAGGATTATTTCAATAGCTTATATAATATAAATTCCAAGAATGGTATTTTTGCAAATCTTCTTCTGTAGGCCTAATTATAAAGTTGATTGTATTTTTAACTTTTTTTTTCCATATGGGAAATGCAAATCAAATAAAGTCGATTTTATTAGACAAATTTTACCACCAAGGAAACATGACCAGACATGCATAATGTTACTTTTACAAGTCTGAATCTGCCTCACTGGAGTAAAACAGGGAAGTAATTACGTCAAAAGTGTCTGCATGAACAGGATGTCCCTTTTGCAGGGCTCTCGTTTCTGCTACACACCCTGTATCCCTGCTCCCTTGAAAAGTGACTTTAGGGCCGGGCACGGTGGCTCATGCCTGTAATCCTAGCACTCTGGGAGGCTGAGGCGGGCAGATCGTTTGAGCTCAGGAGTTCGAGACCAGCCTGAGCAAGAGCAAGACCCTGTCTCTACTAAAAATAGAAATTATATGGACAGCTAAAAATATACAGAAAAATTAGCCGGGCATGGTGGCGCATGCCTGTAGTCCCAGCTACTTGGGAGGCTGAGGCAG
>CM052436.1:9650102-9663081 GCA_028533085.1 Varecia variegata | reverse complement strand
AGCACTCAGAAGCTGGCTGGCTGCTTCTCCATTCTCACTACTCCTCAGTGTTCATCTGATACTTCCTTAAAGAAGACTGGCTGTTTAAAAAATGTTGGTCCCAAGAGAATTAACCAGGCTGGTGGATCACACATGCCAGTGAACTGCCACCAGCCTTCCTGAGCCTCAGCTCCGAGGACTCTGCTCCGGTTTATCAGCACTTCCTTCCCCACCCGCAGAAACAGGGGCAGCCTGTCTGCAATCCCTCGAGACCCACCTTTCAGGAGCTTGCTGAAGTCAAAGTTGTACTGCACGACCACGTGGGGGACCACCTTCTGGTAGAGACATATGACCTGCAGCAGAACGGCTTTCAGAAGAATGGTTTCTGCATCGTCTACACCAAAAAACAAAACAAAAACCCAGCTTGAATTCAAGGACCTACTGCTGTCCTCAATCATCAATGGGGGAGCAGCCGAGCCAGTTGTGACACCACATCACAGCCAACTGCACGCTAAACCCCAATGCTGTAGAGAATACCCTGTAGCTGGATTTAAGGAGTTAATGCTGTCAAAAAGGTTAAGACTGTTCAAAGGGCCTAGGCTTAAACCCCGTTTCACTGCTGTGATCTTGGGCAGGTGTCCTCATCTGAGCAACAGGGACACACAGCAGGGCCTACCCATATCAATGTTAAGATGCAAAGCCCACTGGTCAACAAGGTCTTAGTCAACACATTTCATTACAAGGGGGGACCATGTAGCTCACCTCTATCTACAGAGCAAGAGAGGCCCCTGCCCACTGCAAGTCCAGCACATATGGTACCTGACGTTCAAGTCTTTACACAATGCTTAGATATCAATTTCTAACAGACACTGAATTTCAATCTATAATCCCATTCTAATTTTCCTCCCTAAGCAAAAAAGGACAGATACATTCATAGCCAGAGGTGCTTTGAAACGAGAACTACTCCAGGACCCTCCAGATAGGAGCTGTCCCAGGCTGCCAGTGTCAGTTCTGTGTCAGATAAATAGTGGAGGCCCCCTAAGCCCTCACCGCATTGGGGAGCCATATGGGCAGTTGGAGGCTTGTCACCCCTTTTCTTCCCTTTCTCATCATCCTGTTTGGTCTCCTGCTTTTTAAGTGACTGCCAGACCCACACAATAGTGTTCAGGTCTGGCAAAATCTGAAAGAGAAAAAGAAGCAAAAAAAATCAGTCATATTCAACAATGAAGAAAAACAAATGAACTGCACATATTAACAAGAAGCAAAAGGGAGGGTGCAAGTCTACATGAGCGTGTGTGAGTGTGAGCGTGTGTAAGAAGCACATGGGAGGGTGGGGTGAGAATGGGCCCCCTCCTTTATAAGCTCTGCTCTGCAGTATAATTTCTAAAACTGCACATCATAAGGATTTGGAGGACAAGCAAGTGCTGATAATTAAAACAAACCCCTTAAGGCTCATCCATCTGAGCAAAAGACACTATGAACAAAGAAACAGTTACTCAGGGCAGGCTCGGGGAACCTGCTCCGCATGACCAGGGCTCTCAGAGCAGCCCGCTAGCCTGCAGAAGACCAGCCCTCCTTATTCCCAGAATCTGCCACTGCAGCCCTCTCACAGGGGCTGTGCTGCAGCCAGTGTGCACAGCAGCAGGTGGGGCCAGGGGCACAACCACAGACCCTGATGAGACACCCAAGGTCCCTGCCAGAAGCAGAACCCCATGTCCTGTTCCTGTGGGAGAACACATGTTCTCATATAAATTCTTAGGCGGCACAAGGACTTTCGGACTATGCTCTAAGTGCGTCATACTGCCTATAATCACAAGCAAGCAGTAGCCTTTCTCAGCTGACCCTTGGCACTTACATGATGCTGCCCACTCACCTGTCCCACCCCACAATTCCTACCCTCCGTGCTCCCAGTGTGGCCTTTAGTACCTGGTGAGCTTACAAGTGAGGTCTGTAAGGAGAGCCCAAACCTGGACTTGATGCCTACCTTGCTCAAGGCTTCTCTGAACAGCTGCACAAATTCTTCCATCATCACAGCTGTGTACACGCCTGATTCTTGCCACGCATCTTTATTCAGGCAGTGGTCAATCGTTTTTAATGCTCTCTTCAAAATGACAGAAATAAGGGACAAAGCTGTGTGCTTCACTGATTTGCTGTCCAGCTGGGAAGAAAAAGAGTTAAATCCACAAATGTACCTAGGATACACTGGTGGACACAATCCCCAAGCCCTGGGCTTGGCTGGCCCTTGTCCCTTCTTGGGTCACTCCTCGGGAAAGTCACAGGAGATGGATGGTCTCTACAAAAGGTGACCTGGGGACCTTGCCCTCCTGACATCCTCTGGGTCTGACCTCAGCAGTTGCTGGGAAACCGGCCACTAAAGGTAGAGTAGGACAGTGGTTTTGTTTTTATTATCTGCTTTTCGATAAACCTTCTCTGACAACCACTCAGCTAACAGCAGCAAGATCTCACCAGAGTGCACTCCCCCACTACGAAAAGCATCAACATCAGGTGGAGAAACGGCAAGACAATGCACCAGGTACTTACCATGAAAAACCACCTCCAGGCTCAGTAAGCAAGCAACCTACACCACACACCTCTGACATCCAGAGTTCTCTACTTCTATTCAGAACGACAGCCAGGAAGGTCACTCACTGCAGGGACTAAGTCAGGCTTAAAAACCTGTGCTATCACCAAAAAGAGGAAAGAGTCCAGGCCCTGTCTAGCCACAGTGTGTTCCTGGGCCAGCAACAGTGATGGCATCTTTTGCACTCAGTAGAAACGCAGAATCCCAGGTCCTGGCCCAGACAACTCAAGCAGAATCTACATCTTCAAAACCCAGGTGATCCCACATACATTAAAGTCTGGGAAGCCCTGGCTGGGATACCACAGATTTACAGTGAGGTAGAAACAAACAGCTTTCTGATTTACTTTAGCTTAATACCCACAACACTCCAGTGCCCCAGCATTCCAATAAGCTGTGGTTCCACTGTGTGCACATCGTACACTAAAGCAGGACACATGAACTATCCTAAGCCAATAATGGCTCCCCCGTAATCACTCCAAAGGTAGGCCCCAAACAAGTATTCACATGCCATCCAAAGGGCGTGGAGCACAAAGCTCAACCAGCCTGAGACCTTGCTTCCAAAGACCTTCTTGTTTTCTGTTTCTAAAATAAGCTAAAGCTTTTCTTTCTGATTCTAAAATACATGCAATTAAAAGTTTTAAAGATAATACCATTAAGGAATAAAAGCAAAAAAAACAACTCATAAGCCCAGCCCCTAGATGCGCTCTCCTCTGACTTGCATGAAAACACGGTCTTGGCTCCCGGAAAGGCACCGTGCAGGGAAGGCCAGGCAGTGGCTTGGCAGCTCTGGCCCCGCACAGGACACAGCAGTCAACAGGAGGGGAAGCTGTGTCCTCTCTCACTCCGCCCAGGGGATGAAACACCCCTCTAGAGACACAACCCCTCCATTCTGGAACAACAGTGAGAGGAGAGGAGATGGCCTTTATATCTCGGCTTGCCAGGAGCACTTGGAGGGGAGCACAAATGCAGCCCATAAAGGAGGCACCTCTGACATATTCAACTCGATTTTCCTGTAAGCTCCCTGGGAAATACTGTCCCCCACATTAATTAAAACAGCTGGGCAAGCTAACGGAGTCTTAATTTTGCTTATGATGATTTGGCAAACAGAACTCAAGACCTTTCTGTCTAGTCCCACGCAGACCTCCTTCTCTCTACTCCTCACCCTGCCGCCCACACTCAGCACAAATCCTGGATGGGTATCAAAAAATGGTTCATCCTACTGCAGTCTCAAGAGTCTACACCACCTTACAGTGACTGTGCCCATCCCCACTGGGGCCAACTCACGCCTGTGTGACCCATCACAGCTGACCCTGTTCCCACAGATGTCACATAACAACCCAGCCTGCCTGGAGCGGTGGAGATGCCCCTCTGAACACCTGGCCTAACACCTGCTTGGGCTGAGGAAGGGCTGGTAGGGCCCAGGACTCAGCAACTCACAGCCACTCACCTAAGCTCATGATGCTGTGGGGAAAGAAACATTTACCTCTCACAATGTGGCTTTTGAAGGGACTTGGGGACCTTTATAATAAATAATGATGTGAAATTTAAGTATCAATTTTTTTCATGAATATGTCCTCCAAAAATGTCTAAAAATAGCTGCTCCTCAAAGTAAGTGTTGCCTAGACATCTTAACATCATTCATTTAAACCACAAAGGAAAAGATTTGCTAAGTAAATTTCAGTCCTACTGTGTTCAGAAATTCTAGGCTAATGAGATTTTTTTTTTAAATTACCCAGCCCAAACTGTCAGCTAATAAGATTTTTTTTCTTTTTTTTTTTTTGAGACAGAGTCTCACTCTGTTGCCCAGGCTAGAGTGCCGTGGCGTCAGCCTAGCTCACGGCAACCTCAAACTCCTGGGCTCAAGCGATCCTCCTGCCTCAGCCTCCCGAGTAGCTGGGACTACAGGCATGCACCACCATGCCCGGCTAGTTTTTTCTATATATTTATTTTATATGTCCATATAATTTCTTTCTATTTTTTTTTTTTAGTAGAGACGGGGGTCTCGCTCCTTCTCAGGCTGGTCTCGAACTCCTGACCTCGAGAGATCCACCCGCCTCAGCCTCCCAGAGTGCTAGGATTACAGGTGTGAGCCACCGCGCCCGGCCTAGCTAATAAGATTTTAATAAGTGAACTCTCCTTACTCTGATTCTGACATTCTCCTACCCTCAGACAGGACTAGAGAGGCCTGGAGGGACCCAGGGGTCCCCGCTGTGTGATGGAGCAGAGCCAAGGACGTGATGAAGTCAGTCGCCCCCTGGAAACAATGCTCCAAGGTCCTTGCCCCAGCCGAGTGGATCTGCCACTCATGGGCTGTTTCAAACTAAAGCTCTGCCCTGGAAGCCTCGGAGAGGCTCACTAACAATATACCACCAAATATGTCCAGGCTGGCATTCACAGAACAATCACACAGTATACCCAGTGAGTTTAGCAGGAGAAAGTTCTAGAAGCCAGGCAACCACATGGCCTTACATTTAATGCTTGGGTGAACATGATCCTATTGCACACCAGGGGCACAGTGGTCACCATCACCATTGCCAGGAGCCGAGGCAACGGGATAAACTCTCTGGTCTGAAACGCCCGGGAAATCTCCGGCTGGGCCTCATAGATCTAGGAAAAGGAGAAAAGAGATTTAGTTGGTGCTGGAAGTAAGTTTCAAACCTGAGGCTAATTTTAGGCACCCAACAATGAAGCCATGCCAATCAGATAATTACAGTGATAAAGGTCCAAGACACACCACAAGGGACAGAGTTTGGAAGATCAGCCCCCAAATCCACTTGTTAAAGGTAAGTCAGGTCACAAGACTGGCCATTAGCAAAGAAGCGACCTTCAAAGCAGAGCTTGGCCTGAGGTCTGGGTAATCTCATAAAACCTCTGATGGCAAATAAACCACGGCTAGAACTGCCAGTGGCATCATTTATCAGCTACTGGTGCAAGTGATGGGCACCTGACAAAACATGCCACCTTTTTAAAGCTTCCTGATAACTCTCTGGGGTAGGAACACTTTACATTAAAAATCAGACGTGTTTACAGATGACAAAACTGGACCTCCATGAAGATAAGTAATTTCCCGAGGGCCATACAGCTAGTAAGCAACCAAGCAACCGTTCAAACCCAGGCCGGCAAAGGACACGCTTGCCCCTCCCCTGCACCGGGAGAGAAGCACCAGAAGCAGCTGCCCAGGGGGGTACTGGCCACAGGGCTGTCTGCACAATGAGGGGCAAATGCAGACCTTCTGGTCCCCAACATACACAATGGGACTACACACATAGGCACTCAAGCAGAATTCAGAGAACACAAGAATAAAAGTTTGTTTAAGGGTAACAAGTAAACACAGTCATGACATGGCAATGGGTAAATTTCCTCCATGGCCAGGCCCAGGTTGAAGCCCAAGAAAACAATCCCAGGTATTTTAGCACTAGGCAGGCCATAAATCAGAGAGAGAAAGCTGACCCAGCCAGGCATCACTGCCAAAGAACTGACAGTAATACCTCTGCGAGTAGATGGGAGGATGCTGACCTTTACAATCAAAGGGAAGTTAACGCATCTCCACTGTAACAGACCAACATTTCACAGCGTATTTCAAATTGTTCTAAGTACTTCAAACAATCTTTAAAAACTACCTGACAATTCAGACATTTTACTAATTCCAGCCTGTGCTGGGATTTTGCTCTAAGCAAGTGAACAAGATAAATTGGCTTAACAGATTCAAAGGAATAAACCTCAAAATTCAGCTCCGTGAAAAGCAAAATGCTAGAGAAGATAAGGACACCAAGTTTACATTGTCTAAAATATCCCCCTTTTATCCCTGAAAGGTCTTCAATTGTACAGCTTATCAGATCAGAATGCCTGCCAGGCCCCCAGCTCCTTAAGCTCTGCCCCCCACATAGCTAACGAAGTTCTAAATATCATGATTTTACCTTGTTTAGAAGTTTGATATTATTTAACCAAGTGGACTTCTCTCGTGGAAGAAAAGAAAACGTTACTTCCTTAAAATACTTGTTCAGTAAGTCTGGGCACACTTTAAGGATGTTCACCACCAGCTCAGCCACCAGCTCATCGTCTGCGGCAGTTTTCAAACCCAACAAGAAGTGCAAGAGTGTCAGGTTTCCTCCCCTGTTAGAGAAAGAGACAAGGAGGAGAGGTCACCAGGGAATGTCCACAGAAGTGTGACATAACATCTGCAGAACTGTGACATGACAGCGGCTGAATCTCCCCCATGGCGTAAAGTGGGACTTTTCACAGCCTGTGGGACTCCAGCTCTCCACCAAAGGACTTTCCTTTTGGTCCTCTAATGAGTGGCTGAAAGAGTCTAATTATCCTGCTCCCATTTCTTCTTTCCTTCTTCTCTCCCTCGAGTGTAATTTGATTTCTAAAGAAGAGGGAAAAAACCATTCTCTCTACCACCCCAGCCACCTACCAGTCTGCCTCGAAGTCAAGGCTACTGCAAATAAAGGGAAAAGTCAGCAGGAAGAAATCCACACCCCAAATTCCATTTTGAGATTTTACTGACCTCTTTCCTCCAATCACGTATGAAAAAGCATTATGTAAATATGTAGGTGCATGTAAGTATAAAAAATACAGATAAGGCATTTTTCTCTAAAAAAATAAAGTGCTCATGAATTGTCACATGGTCCGGAGTGCCATCAAATTATTTCTAAAATTTCACGAGACAGTGCAAGGTCTTTGCACAGGTCTTCTGCCTGCCTTCTCCGTTTCTAGCTTATTTCAAATTCCTGCACCTTCACTTAGCAAGTGAAAAGAAGCTGGATGGGGAAAAAAATCTACTGTAGGAAAATATTCAAAACTTGTCCCAAAAGGGGTATGCAGTCTTCCAAAAATATGAGATGATAAAAGTAGGAAGCAGGAAAACCTGCAGACCGTAAACCTTCCGTAAAGGGAGCCACCACGCTGGGACGCTAGGCTGTACCTGCCATGAAGCTTTTTCCTGTCTGTTTGACCTAGGAAGTCATAACATCCAGAAAAACCTCAGAATCTGCCTCATGTGTACACCATGCTGATGGTTTCTTAGGTTCTCAGTGTTTTGTATCCCCTTATAAATTGAGTGAAACTGTAAGACTGTATGACAGCTTTAAGTATAATAAAAAGTTTTTTAAAACTGAATTAGAGTATAATATTGATCAGAAAAATATCCCTACTTGCATGAATTTCATCAACAGAATATAGTTTGTACTGTCAAATGAACAGAACGTTAAATCTACAAAAATACTACACACACACATTATTTTAATCAACAACAATGTCATGAAATGGAAAGCCCTGATATTTACATAGTGTGTGATTCATGCCAGACACTGTTCTAGGCAGTTACCACATGCCACCTCTCTGAGGCAGGCGCTAATTTTACTCCCATTTTACCAACGAGGTAATGGAGGCAGAGAGGATGCGTAACCGGCTCTGGGTCTCAGAGCTAAGTCAGGACTAAAGCGCAACTGTCTGACTCCAGAATCTTCTCTCTTAACCTCCACACCCGGGGTCGGCTAACGAGGGCCCAGCACCTATCTTTGTCAATAAAGTTTTATTGGAACACAGTGGCACCCATCTGTTTATGTCTATGGCTGCTTCTGTGCTACAATGGTACAACTCAGCAGTCACAACAGAGCTACATATCCCACCCAGCCTAAAATACTATCTGGCCCTTCAAAGAAAGTTTGCCAACCCTTGCTCTACACTATAATACCTTGCTTTCAATGAACACCTATGGTGCCAGGCACCGTCCTAGGGACTGGGTATCCAAAACAGACCAGTCTCTGTTCTCCCCACTTCCCACCAATCAGATAATGAACAAGCAAATAAATAAGTCAGCAAATAAAGAGACAGAACCCTAAGCCAGGCAAAAGGACAGTGACAGTGGAGGGGCTGCCTGGGAGGGCCTCCCTGAAGTGGTGACATTTGCACAGGGACCTGAATGAAATTAAGTAGCGAGCCACATGACTGCCAGGGAACCAAGCATTTCAATTTTCTTAAAGCTTTCCATTACCGCCCACCAACAAAACTCCTTCTTCTCCCCTAAGCACGAACCTTTGTCTTTTGTCCATGGCTTCAAAATTCACATAAACCACAGCTTACTCCAAACAGACCCACACTCCCAAGCTGATGCAATATGCTCATTAAATGATCATCTATTTCATGGGTCTAGTTATGGAGAGAAGAAATGCTTTAAAAACACGGGAAAATGCAAGTGTTTTAAGCATGGTATTGTATTGCATTAGACTATAAAAGTCTGCTGTTAAATTTTAGCAAGAAAATGAGCTCATCCTTGCTGATCAGAGAAAAAAGGGAAAAAAAAAGAAATGATGTGGTCAGTTAAATCATAATAACCTCAGAATCAAAACAAGTTCAAAGTCATAAGCAGCCAGAAAAATTCCCACCATGTTATCCCATTCTGAAGGAGTCAGTCATTTCCCAACTGGTTGAAACTAGAAGTAAATCAAATAGCCTAAATCCTTATAATAAAATGCTACGCAATCAAGGGGTAAAAGATAAGCCATTCACAATGACCAAAAAATATATCCAATATTTTACTTGTCAGATGAGAAAAAAACAGGTTGATGAACAGTAGCTCATTTTGGTTATTAAAAAAAAATTACATGGACCTGTGATATGGTTTGGATGTTTGGCCCCTCCAAATCTCATGCTGAAATTTGATCCCAAATGGAAAATCAAATAACACATGTACTCACACATATAAGTGGGAGCCGAACGATAAGTATACATGGTCATACAGAGGGACATAATGGCTTTGGCAACTCGCAAGGAGGTGGGGGGGGAGAAGGGTGAAGGATCAAAAATTACTTATTGGGTACAATGTATACTATTGGGGCCACCAGTACACTGAAAGCCCTGACTTTACCACTACATAATTCATCCATGTATCAAAAACTCACTTATACCCCCTTCATCTATTGAAATAAAAAGGAAAAAAAAATCTGTGTTTGTAAAAAAAAACAAAAAAAAATTTGATCCTCAGCGTTTGAGGTGGAGCCCAGTGGGAGGTTTGGGTCATAGGGGCAGATCCCTCACGAATGGCTTGGTGCCCCGCGCCCCCCACCCCCACCCTGGCCCAGCCGGGCTCCCAGTAACGAGTGAGTGCTGGCTCTATTAGTTCCCGGGAGAGCTGCTTGTTTAAAGAGGCTGGCACCTTCCCCCTCTCTTGCTCCCTCTCTCGCCATGTGCCACGTCCAGTACCCTTTGCTTTCCACCCTGATTGGAAGCTTCCTGAAGCCCTCACCAGAAGCTGATGATGCCATGCTCCTTGTACATCTGCAGAACCATGAGCCAAATAAACCTCTTTTCTTTATAAATTACCCAGTCTCAGGTATTCCTTTATAGCAACATAAAGCAGACTAACACAACTGTATTACAGTTATACAACCACAAAGAGAAAGTTGCAAAGAATATAATCAATACCATTAGATTTGGACTTTGTTTCCTAACTGATGAAACATTCTCATAATTGTGAAGTATGAAACAAAATGTAAAAACACAATTTTGAAATCCTAACTCATTAGCAGCCTGTCACTGAGGAGGACTGTTTAGTTAGGAGTACTAGTTTTGGAGCTAGATTCCCCAGGTTCAACGCAAGCTACGCCACATACCAGGGTAAGTCTTGACCTCTCTGTGACCATTTTCCTCCTGTGCAAAATCAGGATAACATGGCACCTTCCTCAGGACTGCCACAAGGCCTGTGTCAGGGCCAATGCTCTCTAAGGCCAAGTAACAGACTTTTTCTTAGATCCAGTGGATCCCACTGTCTTTAGGTAAACACATACACACCTCCCTGGGTGAAATATCCCATTATCTATATATCTAAATAAATGGCTGCCCTGAAGGCATGCAATGATTAGAAGATCTGTGAGTCTCCAACTGCTCATCCCTAAAATGAGTTAGTGTCCACAATTCCACTTCTAACCTATTACAATTTCATTATTTAACCAATTTCCACTAGAGGGTCATGCATGTGATGACTTCTGAGGAACACACACCCTGGGGTTCACAAGAGTGTTATACTTTACCTGCCGAAGGTACCAAAAGACGCATCATAAAAATTAATTCCATGCTTGAGTGAACAGCAAAGATCCACCAGGAAGTTATGAACGAGCTCCCTCACCATGCTTTTCCCTGCATCTTCAGCAGAAACCTATGAGGGTTTTCAAAAAAGTCGATGAAAATCTCAAGCTCATAAACCTTAGTAATAGTTACAGAGTGAAAACAGGACAGTATCACCTGCCTAATGACAACTTAGAAAACATTTTAAATTAAGTACTTGGAATCTTTCCAAAAAATAAACAACCCTCCCCCCAAAAAACAGATACATTGATCCAGATAAAAGAATACTCTTAAGGGGCAAGTTCAAACCTGTATTTTTAAAAGCTTAAAAATGACTTAATTTCTCTTATACTTTTGAATAAAATTCCACATTTGGGAGTGTTTTTATGAAGCCCCTGAGGCTTCCTGGTAATAGAGCATACAAAAACATGTTCAAAACAAGAGGACTCGGGCAAGTCTCCAAGATAAAAGGAAGTAAAATAGTAGGCTCTTGAGAGGTAAATTATTATAAAGTTAACAGGAAGTCTGAGCCTTCTCTACTCTGGCCAAGTTCACGTGCAGAAACACCCTGAGGAAAATTAAAATGCATATTGGTGCTCAGTCAATTTGAGAGCAACTGTTTTAATTTAGCACTTGAGTTAACTATTACAAAATAAATTATACATGCCAGTGAGATCTAGACACACAGGATTGTGAAGTAAAAGAAAAAAGCTTTAAAACTCCAAAAGCTGGAAATGAAAGAATCGAAGGAGGGAAAAGGAGAAGTAAAGCAAGGGGAGGAAGAGAGAGCCTGGATGAATCCTACAGATCTATCAGGCAAGCACTGCAGGGAAAATTAAGATGTTGTTCAGTCAAAGGGAACAACAGTTTTCTCTGAGGATCATATACCAATGATAAGGTCAACTGAGCCCCAAAAGTGATCGCACCTTGACGTTTTCTGGGTTGACATCAGCAGTCCCATTCCAGTTGTAGAGAGATGCTATGTGGTTCAATAACTGCCCAGTAAAGAAACGCACCTTCTGGGTTTTTGTGATATTTTGATTGTGAACCACCTGGACATGATAATAAAACAAATGAAGTTCAAGGAATTCAAATATTTTTTAAATAGTGTTTGCTTTCTTATCATTATAAAACTCATACATGCTAATGGTAGAAAATTTGGTCCAAAAAAACAGGATAAACAAACAGAAAAAATTCACAAAAATTCCCAACCATCCTAGGATACCTAGTTACTATCTTGGTGTATTTGCTTTCAGCCCCCACGTACACACACACAATATTCATGTATTATGTACTGACTGTCTTTTTTTGGCCTGAGATTATATTTATGTGATCGTGTGCCTGCTTTTACTTACAGAGCATGAGCTTTTCCCACATCAATAAAAATTCCTTTAGAACATCATTTTGGAGGGCTAAATACCATTCTATCCTACGAGTGGACCATAACTTATTTAACCAGTCCCCTGGTGTTTACAATTAGGTTGTTTCCAAACTCTGCCTATTCTCCATACTGCCATGATTAGCATCCTTATACAAGCCTTCACGGTAGCTCTGACTATGGGCTTGGCACGGATTCTTATAAATGGAATTGTGGCACAGAAGTACTCAGCTCCACCCAAAACTATCCTCCCCTCCTGAATCTCTGAGGATGAGGCCCAAGTGTGTATATTTCAAATACATTCCCCAGATGGTTCCCATGAAACCCTCCCTGCCCCAGTTCAGAACAACCGTATGTCAGGGTCCATGAACTATCTTCCAAGGGGACTGTAACACTTCCTCCAGGAAAGTATCTGATTCAAAGCTACTTTGCTAGCATTGAATATTATTGCTTTGAAAAGTCAATGCTGTGTTGGTAGATGAAAAAACCTGTATGTCACCATTTGCATTACTTTAAGGTTTCTCGACCTCAGCTCTATTGACAACTGTGGTGGGGACCATCCTGTGCATTGTAGGATGTTTAGCAGCATCCCTGGCCTCTACCCACTGGATCCCAGCTGCACCTCCCCCCAGCTGTGTCAACCAATCAAAAACGTCTTCAGACACTGCCAAATGTCCCATGGAGAGTAAAATCATCCCCAGTTAAAAATCACTGTTTTAAATACTAAGAACGTAAAGCCTTTTCATGTTTATTAGCCATTTTTATCTGAGCTTTTGACAACTTTTCAGATTGAAAGGGTCAGAGTTTTTCTAACTGATCATTTCAGGTGCTTCTGTGTTAAGTGATCCTTTTAGCAAGTCTTTAAATTTCTGTAAGATGCTTGCAAAAGGCAGAATACGGAACATGACACAAAATACTGTTCTGGTAGATGTGTAAATTAAATATTATTTGTAATTTACAGCTCACAGTTATTA
>CM052436.1:9633331-9649602 GCA_028533085.1 Varecia variegata | reverse complement strand
AAAAAAAAAAAAAAAAAAGAAAAGAAGCAGTTCTCTACCCAACCTCTATAACAACCTACATAAGATGTTGTAGCTCTAGAGTCAGGCAAAGCACTAGAGAGCATTTCTTCATTCATAAGGAGAAAGTAGACAACAGAAACAATGATTACCAAGCACATACCTTTGTTTTCAGTGTGGATAACAAAATATTGATAGTAGAAATCCTATCTTCTTTTATGCCTGAGCTAAAAATGCAAGGAATAAATTCTGAAAGTAAAAGTTTCAAAGCATTAAACTCAAAAGTATTTGAAAATGAGAACAGAGGAGAGAACATTACTATGTAAATTGTACAACAAACAACTCCATTCACCTTTTTTTTAAGTTTTGCCTTTTTAACTAAACAAATTCACAGTAGGAACAACCACCTTCTGTGACATAAGGAATCAACAGTACCTAAAGGTGAACCAATGGCAGAACATTTAAAGTGGTTCAGTAGTTCTTAGTTCCGTTTTACTTTTCTTTTCTCACATTAAGTAAAATTAACATAATACTGTTTGTAAGAGAATGTACAGCATAATAAACTAATAAAATTTCTTGCTTAGACTTGCTCAGGGGTATGTTTAAAGTGATGGTCATCATTTTACTGGTTGGCAGTAGAATTTTGGGTGATTTCGTTTGTTTGCTTACTTTTTGCCTTCTCTTCATACTTTTTTGATCCCCAGGGAAACAACCACCAGAGCTCAACACTGGGTCATCACTAATGCACCGGTGACAGTGAACAGAAGCATCAAAGCCATTATAATTTTACTTGCTCCATATATGTGCTTATGGGCACACATAATTTCTACAACAGCCAATTCCTTATTTTTAAACAAAGAAAAATCAGAAAATGCCAGACGAAACAAAAGGATAAAACTAAAAATCAGTAATAACCCCACTAACCCCAGAGGTTAACACTGAGTTAACTGTCAACCTTCTTATGTATCCATACTGTCCTATTGAATTTTTAGCAACTGATTTTACACCTGATCACATATCACTGAAAAACCGCTACTGTCATTAAGTACATGTCTACGTCATCTTTAACAGCTGCTTGTGACTAGTTTGCTCAGCCAGTCCCTTCTTGGTGGATAGTTAGGAGGAGTCCAATTTTCAGCTACCATGGAAAAAATATTCCCTAACAAAAGCTCTTCTCACATCCTTAATTATTTCCTTAAGATAAACGAATAGACGTGGAATTGCTAGATCAATCATCTTAAAAGGTTTTTTCTTTTTTTCCTTATCTTTTTCCACTGTGTGACCCGCTTCAGTGCCAGCAGCCTACGGGCAGAGGCCAGGCAATGGTTCGGGGCCAGTTTGCTCTAGCATGGGGCACTATGAGAGACCCAGGGAGTACGGGCCTCTCAGAAATCCAAACCCATGCATAAGCATCTTAAAAGTTTTGATGCATACAGCCAAACTTCCTAGCAGAAACATACTGCAGTACATTCCCGCCCTCTTCAACAGTGTAAATGGTTGGTATCCATCATCTTTTTAAATAAAAGGCTAGATGGCTGAGATGGCCCAGGGGAATTTTAAAGAAACTGCTAGTCCTGGCAGCAGCAAGACATCCTGAATCTAGTTCCTGGTAACAAGCGGGAAAAATAAAATTTGTCTGCTGCATCATGCAAAGAGAATGCATCTCTGTTCCCACGTTGCTCTACCACAGCAGTGATGGAGCGCCCCACACCCCCGACCAAGCCAACACCTCCCTCAAATGGCCCCAGCAGTCACATTCTAGAGGGAGCTCAGGTCTCCCACCCGAGGGGAGGTGGGAGAAAGGCTGGAGACCCAACCACTCTAGACTACAGCACCCTGCTACTCCTCCTCCAACAATTCCCAGAGTTCTGGCCAGGACATGGGACCACTCCTCATCTCCAGACTACGAGATTCTGGTAATCTTACTAAGCAACTGCCATGTGCTAAGCTAGGTGCTGCCATTTACTGTCTCACTGAATCTCTTGATAAAACGTAAGTGGCCCTAACAGATTAAATGATGCCACGTCTCATTCTGGGGGGACAGCCACAGAAGGTGGTCAGGCTGGAATTTCCTTAAGGTCTCTGACTGATGTTCTGGCAACATGGGGCAGACCCACCAAAGTAATTAAACGTTATTTAAAATGCAATTCCTAAGGAAAGCCAGGTAGCCAGTGTTATGAATCTGTGCATGTTCTAGAGCCATGAAGCCTCCTTTGTTTGCCCGAGCTTGCCGCTCTGAGGTGTGCATTTATGCTTTGTTACGACAGTACTGTAGATGGCATAACAGGAACACTGCTGTTCATTCTGACAGCGATATCAAAACAGCACTGACAAAAGCTTCGCCGCACACCCACACACACACCCACCCACACACACATACACACCCTCATTCCAGTGTACACAGCGGCTGCAATGGCTGCAAACTTTTCTAACCTAGAAATAACGGTTTGCAGTAGGTTTTTTAAAACAATCGCAAATGAGTTTTCCTAAGAAACAAAGGGGAACACCTACCTTTCACTTCTAACACTTGCACTATGGTGCTGTCATCACCAGCAATTAAAAAGGAGAGGGCAAACTGAATGTAGGCCAGCCGAACATCGTGCACTCCCTGGAAGACAGAGGAGACCACATGTCACATGCACATTCCACGCAGAGCCAAAGGAAACAGGAATGCAGTGGGCACGCATGCACTTCCGTGCCCATGTCACCAGCTCCCAGTCTGGTCTCCAGTCATCAGGGGATGCAAGTCTGAAACCAATGCTCACTCTTGACAGAAAGCAAAGGGTTTTTCTTTGCTCTTCCCCCTCAATCTTCTCTACTTTATCTTCTCTTTCAAGCCCTATTCTGGATACAAAAGTACAGGTAAAAAACAGTTGTGTCCCCTTCCCCAACCGTAATACGTAAATTTCTTTAGTTTATGGACCACTTTGGTGTAGAGCAAGATTCTCAGCCTGCCTATATCCATCGCCCCTTGCTTGCTGAAGAAAATAATCTACAGCAATTTTGAAAATCCAGAGATAATGGAAAGACTGGTGCTGTTTTTGATAAGACACCAATGTGGTCATGTCTGGTTTTTATTAGATACCACGAATAAGCTATTAGCTCATACCAGAAACCAAAGCATAGATGTTACAAACCCTGCGAGGCCTTCCCAGGCTATAGCCCGCACCATCCCATGTGCATCAAGCGTGATCCAGGGCAGCGGGTACACTCAGTGAGGGCCCAAGGCCACAACAGCAGCCAACACTTCCGGCCCATTAGGGCCACCTGATCAGTTTCCCCACCCAGTATGGTTACAATCAAAGCTGTGTTTCATTATCTCTTGTTTTATATCTAAGGAACCCAAGGCTGTGGTCATGCAGGTCTCTCATCAGCTGTTCTAGAACTAGCACAAGTATTTACATCCTCCACTGCTTAAACCAGAAACTTCTCCCTGCTTCAGTTATTCCAAAGGTACCTTACTGCACTCTCAAGAAATATGTTAATATCACAACAAATTATTGCCCTGAATGCCTGGAAAGATTAAGGAGTATTCTTCGTCTTCCAGATAGTTCCAGCCCGCTTAGTAGTACCAATAGAGGTGGTGCCAGAAGTCAGAGTGATGACAATGATGGTAGTGATGTTTATTGAGTACTTACTATGTGCCAAGCACCATGCAAAACGCTACACATCTATAATCTCACTTACTCCTCATAACAACTTGAGGTAGAGATGCTTACACCACACCCATTTTATAGATGAGAAAACTGAGGCTTTAAAAACTCACTCAAGGTCACACAGCTACTAAGTAAGTAAGTACCAGAGTTGGGGTAATAAATTGTACAAACATACTGCTTTACATCTGACTAGAGAAATTCTTCTGTTCAGAGTTCCTAAGACATTTTCATTTCACTTTTTCTCAGGGTACAAGGACCACACTTGGCACCAGGTAGGTCTCCGTGCAAGTATCTAATTAATTCCATCTTGTTTTCTTGGGTATATGCTTCTTCTGCAGATGAGGAAGGATGCTCTCTAACAACTGGATCACAGCCTTGCACACGCATATTTATTGAGTCTATCTCTGTTCATGTTACATAGCATTTCAGCCCAAGACCTTATTAGACCAATGTGGGTTTATTCCAAATGTACTGAGAGCTTTAAACTATTCTCTCTATTCTGGGGGACCTATCTGCGTGCTTCTTCACAACAAGGAATTCAGGTATGATGATAACCAGTATTGGGAATGAGCTACATACACTTCCTTAGAGTGCCAGCAACACTCCAATGCCTTCAATGACCAACTCAATGTTTATAAAACACCCATTGTATTCAAGATGCCACCATCTCAGGCTAAAGAGGATGCAAAGATGACTAAGATATTATCCCTGTCATCAGGAAGATTAAAGTGACCACTGATCCCATGCCATCTAGATGCCTCATTGTTCAAATAAACATGTCACCTAATTCAAGCAGCTAATTTGTTATCTTGGTCTACATATGCCTTGTGTTTCAAATGAATGCTGGTAAAATGCTAAAACTTGCCTAGCAAAATTACATTAGGTTTTATCTTTTGCCTGCTAGTAGAAAGGTTCCACTTTTTTTTGTGGAGGGATTATTGCTAAAGTAACAGTACTGGGAGTCAGGGCCTTGGAATGCTGGTCCCAGTTTTCCTGCCATTCTAGATCTTTCTATCCTGCTAGTACAGAGCAGAATTGGACTAGATCTTCTCATGGGTCCTTCTATCAATGAAATGCTAAATGAAAAGGGATTTATTTACCACCTTTTGGCTCCTACCTTGTATATCCCAGATAACCCCAAATTTCAGTTTCCTAACACTGTGGAGGAACTAGGTGAGACGCCCAGGACACAGCATCTGCCTGCCCCAGGCTCACCACTGCCGTGGCTCCTGCTCAGCTGCTCGGGCCTCTGCCCTCCCCCTCCAGCATACTCCATCAAAGACATCCCACTCCCACTGCAAGAGGGCCACATGCCTGCTCCTCGTTCCTTCCCTGTGACCTCACAGGGTTATTATCCCAGGAAGAAAACGTCCTGAACTCTTCAGGGCTTGTTCTACAAAACACTGTCTAAAATAGACCAAAACATATTTGGTAAAACTGCTCTTTGGCACAGGATTTTAACAATGCTTTCTTTGGCTGGATGAATATACCCTCTTTCTTCATGAGGCTTTAATAATTCTCTTCAAAATGCTCAAATGCATTCATTTAAAAAAAAATCACTGCCAGTACCTTCAACAACTAAATGGCATCCAAAAAAAAAAAAAAAAAAGCAGAGGGTGGGGTGGGGCAGAAAAACTCAAAGATTCAAAGAGATTTAAGAAATAAATCAACCAAATGCAACATGTGGATTTTGTCTGGCCTGAACCACAAAGTGCAAAAACATTTTTGAGATAGTCAGGAAAAACCCAAGACCAAACTAGGTAAAATGATATTGTGAAATTATTAATGGTGTTAGGTGCGATCACGGTACTGTGATTTTTTTTATCTTCAAAAGGTCTTTTTCTGCTAGAGTACCTGCTGAAATATTTATGATAAATCATGATTCACATGTGGGACTTGCCACAATAGATCCCCCCAAACAAACTGAGAAGGTGGGGGGACAGAGGCTGATGCTGGATGGCAGGTATGTGGGGGGCCTCATGCTGCGCTCTTTATTTTTGAATGTCCCTGACATCTCCTATATTAAAAAAACATTTAATGTCAAGACTCCATTTCCTACAACATATAAAGTATTTAAGATACTTGATACAGAAGATTATACAAAAGAAAGTAAAAACACTTTCAACTTGACAATAACTCCCATCTTGCAGATCCTAGAGAAGTCAAATAACCTGCACTGATACCGGAGATAAGAGAGCTTGTGCGCAGGGCCAGGGTTCAGGAAGGGAAGCCTTAGGTGGGCTTTCCTATGGTGTCTGGACTTGGTGGGTGGCCTGGGTACTTAAGCCTTCTTACTTAGAAGGCTGGGAGGGCTGAAGTCGAGAGAGACAGGGGTGGGAAGGGGGAGGGTATTTGATGCAATTACCACCAGGCTTACTGCCAGGTAAGACCAAAGAGCCATGGTATTTGCCCTAGTGTGCAAATAGCACACACATTCTTTTTATGAGAAATGCACTTAAATGTCAGCAGCCATTACTCACTGAATGGAATCTGTTGACATCTTAATAACACATAGTATCTAAGAGACACTAAGACCTGGAATTTTCTTCTTCAGAGAATACCTTATTCGTAATTCCAGTAAAACCGTCAACACCAGGCCAATCTCACAGAGCCATAATAGTTACTAGGTGATATTATTAACTCTTCAGTCTATCTTCTGGCAATGTAGAAACTCTTAATTCCCAGGAATACTGAGAGAACAAGGCAGCAAATGGTCCCAGAGAAGTGAATCATTCTAATGTGGGCTGGTAACTGTCCACCTGCTCTTTATGCTCACGAGAGGGGCTGAGATGCTGGCCGGGACTGTTGACAGCGCCAAGCGCCAGCAGGGAAGCCGATCTGGCCAGTGGGAAAAGGCCTTTGACAACCTGTAGCTGGTGCACGCGATGGGAGCATGCCCTCTCTCAAGCTGATGAGTCCTTAAACTGTGCTTTCTCCCCAAGAACCTTTCCAAACCCAAGTGAAACTTCCAGAACCATCACAGAATCTTTCTTTCACATCTCTCCTGAAAACCACCCATCCACACTCCCACTCCCTTTGGCACAATCCAGCCCCTACCCATTACAAGATTATAATTGGGAGGCATAAGTCGCTTATTAAACAATGAGCCATAAAAGTCCTCTTTGAGGACGTCACTGGCTTAGAGTTCCAAGGGTTTTTTTCCAAAGTGGACAGAACGAGAACAGAGGGCTGGGACCCACTATAAGCTTCACGGCCAGGAGGCACATGGAGGTTACTTCACTTACTCAGTAGAAAAGACGCTCACAAGCTAAGTCACCTCACAGCCAGGAAGGCACCATGCCACTGACCCCCACACACATACACCAGAAACTTCCTCAGATGTCCCCATTGTTCAAGCTCTGCCGGGCGGCTGGCCCCGTCACCAGGCAGGATTGAGGCCTGCCCTCCTCACAGACAGACGCCGTGGCTGCCACAGCATACCCCTCTCCACAGACACTCTCACTTTGTCTGTGTGGGAACCGAGGGCAGAGAGACACATGGGAGGCATGAGACACTCAGGCTTCCTCACCTTTGAATCCCTCTTGGTCACCAGAGCATACAAGGTCTTTTTATTCAAATCAAAATGGCTGCAGACATCCCTGGCAGCTTCGGGACCCTGAGTCACCATGGCAGCCATCAGGTTCAGGCAGGCTCGTGCTAACCTGCACAGGGACAGGGACAGGGACAATGAGGAGATCGGACAGTCAAGGACAGCAGAAGCACAGAGCCACTTCACCACGAAGCCACCTGCACGTGTGGTTGTATAATTTGCTACCCCCAAACCAGAAAAAGGAAGATGGCATGTTAAAAAAAAGAGCATAACAAAAACTTCAAAAAAAAAAAAAAAAAAAAACAAACCTAAAAATTACTACTAAGTAGGATCAAGATCCAAAGATAGAAATTTCTCTAGAGTAAACCATCATGTGACTGAGACCACACCTCAGTCCCTGTGTTTGTGGGACACAGAGTAATAAGACTTCTTCACAGAGGCGTCTCCAAGAGAGCTCTGGGCTGCCTTGCTGTTCTGCAGTTACCCAGAATCTGTGGTTTTCTGAGCATCTGCTACATACAAGACCCTGTTCCAGGTGCTGGGAAAGCGGCATTTTATAACACAGGCGAGGCCCCTGCCTGCATGCACCTTGCATTCTAGTGGACAGAGACAGCAGACATTTATAGAATATCGTGTGAACAATACAGTTGTACAAAGAGTTATTTGTCTCTACGGAGAAAAATAAAGCTGGCTCAAGGGAAAGAAAAGGACAATGGGAATGCTATTGGACACAGGATGGCCAAAGGAAGCCCTGCTGGGTGATACTTCTGCAAAGGCCTGAGGACAGAGAGACAGCCAAGACTATCTGGGCTGTCTCTCTGCCATCAAGGAAGAAGGAACCAGCATTGGAAAGGCATGTCTGGGGTGTTCCCAGGACAGAGAGAGAGGGACGACAGGTAGGAGGGGAGTCAGGGATAGCAGGGGCTGGTCCACAGAGGAAGAAACAGAGACATAGTCATGACAGCCTCAGAAACAGCTCAGCGCTCCTCTGCAAGCAGAGGTAGAGATCACACTCACTAGGGGACAGCCAAGCAGACCAAACCCAAAGGCTTAGTCCTCTGCCACACAGAGGCAGACAACTCACCTGTACCCCGAGGCATACAGGGCCTCGCAGATGAGCTTCATGTGGTTGTTCATCAGCTTTTTCACAATGTTGGTTCCCACAACATGAAAATGTGAAAGATCACTTGCTGTCCTCAACAATATGGCCTCAAAAACTTGAAATATTAACAGCATCTGCAAAGCCAGAATTGAAATGCTTAGACATCATCTCCTTTCTTTCCCTCCTATATACATGCTCCTCTTCACTTAGCCATAGTTACACACAGGCTTCAAACCTTCAATGTGCAGTATTAAGTCTACCCAGATCCTGAGCCAAAAGTGACAAAGGCAGGGGATGACAGCTTGGCAGGCTGACCTGCCAGGACCCAGATTCTGGACATAGCCTTGCTCCCACAGTCTAGTGAGACAGAGAACAGCTTACTTACAATTACACAAAATGAAACAAAAGGAGAAAATTAAAATTCTCTTAAGGACTGGGCCTTGCTGCTTTAGGGATACTCAGGTCCACAGCCTTATACCAAGAACCCTAAGATTTCAACAGGTTCATATGTACCCCAAATTTTTAACCTCTTTGGAACCAAAAGATAACAATTAATTCAATATGTGTTCTGAGTCTGTGACACAAAGTTTTAACCTGTTTTTTTGTTTAAACAAACCGTATGGAAACCAAGGGTATTTTGATTAAGAATCTATCATCCTTCCTCATGGATAATAAGAAGTTACCAGTTTCCACTAGCACACTTTCAAAGCTCATGGAGGCAAAAATGAATATATTCCTATCACACAGGGACACAGTAAAATTTTCTGTAAAAAGTCGATAATGTCTTAGAAATCTGTATCACATTTCACTTCATCAAGCTTAACACAAGAGTAGCATTAACTTTCCTCCTCTTCCCTAAGTCAGTAAGGAAAAACATACTTCACTTTCAGGTCGCTTCTCTCCACTCAGGAGCTGGAAAATTTCAGCACACTCAACAGAAATCTTTATATAACCTTCCACAACATCATACATGTCTTCTCGTGGTAGCTTCTTGGCAGCAGAGACAAATGCTTCCAAGGCTGAAATAAGAATTATGTTCAAGCATCAACAAGGTCACTGTTCTTAGAAATAATCACAACCTGCTTTCTGTTCTGTGACCCTCCCCAACCTAAATACACAGCACAGAACCTACTATGAATGCTATAGACTGAACTGTTCCCCCCAAAATTCATATAGTCGTTAAGAGGCCCTGATCCAATATGACTGGTGTCCTTATAAGAAGAGGAAGAGACACTAGCAAGCTCTCGCTCTGCATGTAGACATGGCAAAAGGCAGCTTGTCTGCAAGCCAGGAAGACTGCCCTTACCAGGATCCAACTATGCTGGCACCTTGATCTTGGACTTGTGGCCTTCAGAACTAAGAGAAAGTAAATTCCTGTTGTTTAAGCAACCCAGTATATGGTATTTTGTTATGGCAGCCCTTGCAGACTAATCCATATGGACATTATAAAAACACTTGCAAATGATGAAGGCAGTGCAGGAATAAAACAAACCAAAATTACTCACCTGGATCCCTCAGCTTTCACTCCCTCATCCACTGAATGGATATAACAATAAAAATGATAACATGGTAATGAAATATTACCAAGAGCCCCTCTTAGCTTTCATTCCCTCATCCATTGACTGGATATAATAATAAAAATGATAATATGGTAATGAAACATTTCTCATTTTATAGATGGGAAAACTGAGGCCCTTGTCCAAGGTACACAGCTAGTAAATGGCAGAGCCAGGACTCAAACCCAGGCAGTCTGGCCCATGTTCCCCCTTCTAAAGTTGGCCAATTCCTGCACACGCCACAGAACTGACACCTGCTGCTATCAGTGAGACGGGTACGCAATGTCCATGCAGCACTGGGCCCACGGTCAGCAAACCAGGAACTTCAGCTGACAGTCGTGCTCTTCAGAAGTCCAAAGGGGTAGACCTTACAGGTTCATATCCGCACAGGCTACCCCAGAAGTTCCCTCCTCAAAAATCTGCCCTGCCAACAGCTTGAGGATTCCATTACATTTCCTCCCATTATTATACCCTCCCAGCTAATACCTGAACCCCCACAGCCCCCATCCCACCAAGGGAGAGCCACCTGTGTGCCCGCTGCCCACGGAACTCTCCCTTTAGAATCTGAGCTCTAGAGAACTGCCTCTTTCTGTTTCAACACTTTGCCTCTCTTTGGCTCACACTTCTCAAAACACAGGCTAAAGGTGGCACATCTTATTAGGGCCTTCATCTTTTTCTAAAGGAGAGGGAGGACCTAATCTTATTAGAAAAAAAGGAAGGGACCAAATATTTCCATTAAAACACTCTTAGTCATTATCAATGAGTAAAATGCAAAATACCAACAGCTTTTACGAAATTCAGTACACAGTCTTCATATAAACACCAAGGTAGGGTGCTCTGCTTTTGAAAGCACCCCAGTATCCGCAAGGGACTCTTCCTCAGCCTCCTCTGGGGCCACAAGTAATGGGTTCCTTCTTTCCCACACTAGCTACCATCCCGGAGTCAGTCGGCAGCTCTCAAAGCCAAATGCTTCCTTCAACCTCTCTCCAGAGGTTACAGTTTTGAGATCCTTTTGTGTTCAGATCAATCTCTATGTCCCCTTGAAGCATGAGGCCCAGAATAGGACTTGGTACTGGGTACTGCAGGTGAGGCCACCAGACCAACAACACATCTTTCTTTCCAGATAGCAACCATGTGTGTCTCTGATTAGCACCCCGATGCACACACAGTGCTAATAAGCAACATCCACCCTGGGACTCATGACCCGGCCCTTACACTAAGAACAGACCAGGTAAGAAAGTAAACTGGAGCCAGACGCTTGGGCATGCACCCCAGCTTGGCCATTTACTAGCTGCCTGGTATTAAGTAAGCCACTAAGCTTTTACCTCTGGGTACCTCTAGTGAAGTGAGAACAGGACCTACATGATGGGGTTTGTATGAAGTCTAAAAGGGCTAATTTACATGTAAAGCACCTAGCATCACTTAGGGCCAGGTAAACCCTCAAAAAATAAAAAAAGCCCCCAGTGGTCTGCAGCAGCAGCCTTGGACATCTGGTCACATTCAGCCTCTGCCAGCCTCACAACGTGTTTTCAGATCCCGTTTTATGCTGCAACATTTTCTGCAGTGACCACCCTCACTCCTTCAACAGCTACCGAGCGCCTTTGCTGGGTGGGCAGGCACTGCTCTGGGCACTGGGGCCAGACTCTATCGCTGCCTGTCTACAGGGTAGTCTAGTGATGATTATGAATAAGCGCTATGGGTGTTCCGGCAGAGGTGGCCATGGGTCACAGGGGTGCAAGCCTCACAGGCACCCCAGAGCCACTCACAATACCTACTGTCTCCCTCAAAAACACACAGAATGCAAGCGACACCAAAGCCTATTAATGCAGGAAGAGCAGTGCTAATACTTACTCTTTTTTAAAGGAATAATTTGCTAAACTCCAGCACATAACTCCCAGCAGTCCAAGGTGTTAGAGGGTGGGAACTGCTGGTCTATCTCATTTGTCAGCTCTCCGTGTGTTCATCCTTCCATTTGCCATTTACTGAGCACCTACCGCGTGCACCAGGCACCCGCCAGCCGTGCCTGCGACATGCTGGTGAACAAACTGAAAATGGCCCCTACCCACATGGCACTCACACTCTAACGGTAGAGGCCAATGTACATTTCATAAATATTTATTAAGCACCTACCACAATCACTTAAATCGACATATATTACAAACTGTAGTAAGTGCCATACAGCAAAAGTTACGGGTGCAATGAGAAGCTAAAACTGTGAACGTGATTTAGTTAGAAGGTTGGGTGGGAAGGTATTCTTTGAGGGAATAATGCCGAACATGAGAATGGTGAGAAGAGCAGGGGTGGGCAGGTGGGGAGGTGAGACAGTGGATTGGGGAGGGTAGGGGAGTAAGTGGAGAGGGCAGCCTGAGATGAAGATAAGTAGGCAGGATGGAGAGATGGTAATGACTTTGGACTTCATCCTAAGGGCAGCAGGACACCACGGAACAGTGCCGTGATAGGAGTGACATGATCGGATTTGACATTTTAAAAGATCATCTGCCTGCTGCACGTAGCATGGGCTGTAGGGAGGCAAGAGTAGAAAAGAGACCAACTCTAGGTAGCTCCTGCTAGGACTGATGCCTGGACTGGAATGACAACAAAGATGAGAGGGGAGCAGAGAGGCTCCAGAAATACTCAGAAGGAGAACTGCTAACGCCAGGGGATGGACTGAAGCAGAGGGAGGCTTCTGGCAGGAGCATCCGTGTGACTGGAATTATCACGCACTCCAGTGGGGAACTCAGAAGAAATGTGCAGGTAAGGAGATCAAGAGTTTAACCTCTGGTATACTCATATTTACAATACGGCCTTTTCTCTGTCACCAGAGAAGTCATGGGCAAAAACTTTCAAAGGCACTGGCTTGAAGCAGAACCTTCTTGATCTGGGAACCTTCCTGAAGCTGACATTGATCCACTCCTGAGCAGCCTCTGGGTCTCTACCAGTCTAACCCTGCAGCTCTCGTTCCTCTACTACATGAAGGCAGCATAATCAGAAACCTTCCCTCACGCCTTGAAAACAAAATCCCCTAAACACCCATCAATTCCATTTCCCTGATCTTCCAGTGATCCTATCACAGGAAGTTATAAGAACATACCAAAAGGGAGAGAATCCAAGACAGAGACGAGATTCAAACACAAATCCAACACAGCCTCACACAAGGGAGTCATACTTTCAACCACTGACTTCAGCTTTGCCCCATCTTTCAATTACTTCACCTACATCCATCACCTGTCAACCCAGGTTTCCTTCTGACACCTGTTCAAATGATGTAGCACCTGAATGTCATGGTGCTATCAGTGCAAGACCATGAAATATGGATACTACATCTTTTCAATAATTAAACATGGTCTCTCTTCTGCCAGAAAGGTTCTTGTCCCTGTCCCACCCTTGTGAAACATCACTTCCTTAGGGGAGCCTTCTTTGATCTCTCAGGTTAGATCCAAGGCCTATTAGGCACCCTCAGACACCATGTACCACTCCTTTGGAGGACTTTTGTTTGAAACTGTATGCATGTGACTTTATTGATTGATATCTGCCTTCCCCACTTGACTGTCTATAAGCCCCACAATGGCAAGGCCAGTGTCAGATTTTTATTCACCATTTTATCTGTACCCTAGCAAATAATAGCCCCTAGTACCCATTGAATGAATACTGCAATGTATAAATTCGGTGCTAAAGTAGGTATCATCTTCCTAATACTGACTAGCAGGTGCAGGTATCAAAAGTTTAAAAACAAAATCTGTAGAAAAATTGGAAACTGAAGATATTCTGGCCATTAATTTATTCCTGTAACCTGGGAGAAACACTTTCACTGTTTTATTTTAGCACAATGTTTCCACATGGCAACATGTTCAACTGTGTTTTTCCCAAATTGTGTTACTTCCCAAAGGATTAGTTGTGAAGAGGGGGTCACACTTTATAAAAAGTGAAATTCAATTACAGAATCCGCTTCATCTCAGTCACTGGTCCTATCTTGGTCAACTGACAAGTAGTTGTGGTGGCTCCTGGTAGCTTGTTACATGTTATTGAAAATGGTGCTGACAGCCCAAGGAGTAGCAGACTGTCTCACTGAACTGCCCTGAGCTGACTCAATAAACATTTGTTGTGTGAATGAGTGCGACGCTACATTTACTTGCCTGACAACTGCAATAAGGAGGTTTTAGAGCTTGCTGAGGGATGCTGCCCGCACAAGGGAAATGTGGAACCCCATGAAACTGTCCTAACCAAGGACGTCGGGGCCCTGCTGCTGTCGCTGACAGCTCAGGGAAAGGAAGTGCAGCACGCAGTCCTGCAGCTGCCCCGGAAGGCCCGGGGCCCTGGACGCTAGTCACCAAGGCCCCACTTTTCTGCAAAACTGGAGGCTTGGCACTGACCCTAGGTGACCCAAAAGCTGCAAAAAAGAGAGGTTGTGCTGGCACACAGGAGGCCCCGCCCAGACCCAGGCCGGGAGGCCACCTCGCAAGCACGCGATCCCTGCCTTGGCCCGCCGCCCCTCACTCACCTGGCCCGGTGCCCTGCGGGTCCCTCAGCTGAGCCTTGAACCGCACGCCGGTGAGCTCTTCCTTGCGAGCCCGCTTGGCTGCGCCCGCGGAGGAAGCCCGGCCTCCCCGGGCCTTCCTCTTGGGGACCCCCATGGCCGAGAGGGCCGGGGCGCGACTGAAATCACACACCCGCAAGGACCTGGCAAAAAGACGCACATAGACAGCCGACAGGCGCCTCGGGTTCACGTGCTGGGCAGGAACGAGGGTGGACTGGCGGAAGAGGCGGGGCCTCGGGAGCTGAGGCCGGCGGAAGGGGCGGGCCCAACGGCGGGGGGGGGGACGGGACGGGCGGAAGAGGCGGGGCCTGAGAAAGGGGTGGGACGGCGGGAAGCGGGAGCAGCGGGTTGTGCTGCGCGTCTGCGGTCCGCTTTGGCTCGCTCGCGGTTAGAGTTAGCGGACACTCCACGACCCCGCAGCCCGAATGCCGCGGCTTGAGGCCCAGCGGGGCGCGCCTCCTGCCCCTGGCGGCGCTCTCGGGGGTGCTTGGCAGGAAAAACTCCCAGACCCTTCACCACCGCCCGACCGGACCGCGACGCGTCGAAGCAGCGCAATGAGTTCTTGACCTGAGAGCGCCCTAACGGTGTCGCTTGAAGAACTTGATGCACACCCAACAGGATTCGAAACTTTGCCAATTCGGGGCCCAGCGGATTGGCGGGAAGGGTGGATTCCCCCTGGCTAAATGTCAGGCAGGCTTATTGCCGGAAGGTCCTTGAGGCCTCCAGCACCTGTGCTGAGAGCCGTGCGGGTGCCCCAACCCGGACCCTTAGCTTCTGTCACAACCCGAATCAGACCGGCTTGTCTCGTGGGATGTCGTCCCAGACTGTCCACACAGGCTTCCCCTAACTGATGGATGGGAGTACTTGCACTCTGTGCCCTGCAAGGTGGGAGGAGACGGTCAAATGAAGTAACTAACATCTGTGAAAACTCTTCCTGGACAGCGTAGGGCCTCCACATCTAAGTTTCTGTCATTAAAATGGAGACAGCAAAGCCAGCCCTACCCAATCCTTGGGACTGTTATAAACAGCAAATGATGCAATGTATGAAAAACTGCTTCGACGGGGAAAAAAATACAGCGTGGTTTTGTAAGATGTTATTAATGGACTTGTGAGTTGCATTAAATGATTTGAAATAAAATGGAGATAAAAATGAATACAGGCTGGTTCGTTTTTTTAATACAGCTTCAATCAATACTTGAGTATGTGTTAAAATAAATCATGAACCAGCTCATTAGATGACTGATTTGGTGATTCCTGGAATTCTCCACGTTGTTATCTAGTGTGATGAAATACTGTCAGGTTTTTTGTAAGCAGATGTATTTTGAGCATCTGAGGACACGGTCTTTTGTGGCCTATTGGGATTCCAGAGTTTCTAGCAGGAAAAGCACATTATGTTCACCCTGAGTCTCTGGCCTGGCGAGAGGATTGTGCCTGTGGAAATGCCTTTGATGTAGAGAGTTCAGACAGGAGTTGCCCCAGCAGATTTGAGCTGATGTGGAAATATTAAGAGAAGGGCATATGCTCAAAATTCAGGCTGTAAAGGGCAATGCTTTTATTAGTAAAGACAGACTTAATTTTGACTAACTGCCCACACTGGTCCTCTTTGGTTAACTGCCAACCACCAACTTTGTTTTCTGCTGTGGTGGGCCCAACCAAAGAGGCAGCAGAGAGAGTTAGGAAAGAGTCAAAAGCCCTGAGTTCAGTTTCTGTTTGTGTGACTTTGGGCAAATTACCATCTCCCTGGACTGCTTTGCTTTACAAAGGATTAGAGAGGGTGAGGAACTAGCCAAGATTACCCAGCTAATAATTAGTAGATCAGGACTCATCCAGTGTATTCTAGCCCCAAATTAAAGCAACACAAGTTGGCATTGCCCAT